>JAMALH010000006.1:0-600000 GCA_023628075.1 Naganishia sp. PG3902-1
CCCTAACCCCCTAACCCCTAACCCCTAAGATTCTGGCACTTGATGGCTCGTATACCCCCTGTCAGGCGGGGCTCCCTGTCGATGCTCGCGATGCGTGCGATGCATGCGGCGGAAGCAACAGAGGCAGCTGCCGTAGAGCGGAACCCGACGTTTTGTCTAGTAGCTGTAGGGAGAATGACGTCTACAAGGCAGCTCTTTAGCCGCCCTCGGAAGCGATACAAGACAAGCTACTGTTTAGCTGGATTACAATTACAAGTCACGAGGAGTTACAGGCTAAGAAGGCAGAGCTAGCTAGAAAGGACCTTTTGTACTCGGTTTATCTTTTCAGCTACTGTACAACAATTGAGTGAGTCCATTTCCCATTTCGCATTCTCCAGTCCTCCAGCTATTCCTATCGTTGTCCAAGGAGGCGAACATCTTGGGCAGGGGGGCGAGGGGGGCGTGCTGGCCTTCAGCGAGAGCTGAACAGCTGCGTCAGTCCTCTTACAATACGAAGCCTCGCTGCCATTTACATCACTATCCCACAACCGGTCTTTATCGTGCGACGTATGGTGGGTTAACGGCACAGCCGAAACCCATCAGGCCAGAATCGCTTGTTCCTTCATTGTCTTCACCCTGTGTTCAACGGCCGAAGTATCTGCGGTCGAGCTATAACTGAGCGGTGTGTATCTCGAACCTCCGAGTCGCTCTCTCTTTCGACTTGCGACTTTGATGGCCGGATTTCCGACCGAAATCATCTTTTTGAATCCCTCGAGCACATTTTCCTCTTTTCCCGCCAGAGGAAGAGTCCCGGACCATCCATCTCTCTCAGCGGGGGAGACGGACGATGTTTGGCAAATATCAGAGAAGCTTAAAGACGTCAGTGGTAGGCTACACCGAGCACGTCATGCCTGACCCCTTCATGGTCAACTCTTTGACCTGGTTTATTCTCGGTATAGGCGCATTATCACTATGATCTCGCACGCCAACACATTGCGGGATGTCGCCCCATTCCCACACGATGCCTCCATCCACCACCTGCCTCGCCTACAGCAACGCGCAATTCCAGCTGGCGGGAAGGTCTCATTCCAGTCTACTCCGAGCGCTCAGCATGCCAGCATGGTCAGGAGGGCACAGCGGGCAGCAGAGAGGAAAGGAGTTGACGTACTAGAACGGAGGGGATTTGAATTCTTCGGTACCCACCCCGACCTCCACCTCGCGCTGCAAGCTGCTAATATCACGCGGCACTACTATGCCGAACATGACATCATCTATGTCATAAAGTCCGGTAACGGGCACATAGTTGCGCAGGGCAACGCCGAGATCCCAAACGCCCTCAATTGCCCTCTTCGCCATCAAGGCGTACTGGGACACGCGGGACGCCAAGAAGATCAAGGTCTACAATGTTCGGCGTTTTCTGGCCGTCCGCGATTGCCTCGTCCGTTCTGGAAGCCTCTCTACCGGTTTCTTAACTCCGCCGACCAACACCTAGCCGCCACCTCACCTCAAGATCTCGTCGACGCTTTCGTCGCAATCGCTTGGATGGAGGACGAATGGATGGAATGATCCGAGGGCGGCTC
This sequence comes from Naganishia sp. PG3902-1, assembly GCA_023628075.1. NCBI lineage: Eukaryota > Fungi > Basidiomycota > Tremellomycetes > Filobasidiales > Filobasidiaceae > Naganishia > Naganishia sp. PG3902-1. Next base: position 1,560 of record JAMALH010000006.1, read on the forward strand.
ATTTCTCCGGGAGGGGGGTGTTGGAATAATTCCGAGCTTTTCTCTTTGTCTTTTTGTTTGCTTTGTCAGAAATTGCCTCTTTAACTTGTAATTACGCAATCTTTGTACATCTGCAAGCTTCGTGCTCGAGCAACCGTCGTGCTTGAGCAAACTTCCTGCTCGAGCATCAGTTTCAACCGGAACACCACCAATTAGCTGCCGAATCGCCTATCGCCATCACCTTCGACTCTCCGACAGCTGGTCTACTCAGGGGAGCTCAAGAGGAGGGCAACAGGTATATAAGTGGCTACCAAAGACATTTGTATCGCCTTCTGTAGCTGTTCTTCAGGCATTCATTCACGCTTCAGTTAAGTCATTCCTTTCAAGATCGATCAGTTGCTGGCCAAGCTGCTCTCATCAACCCAGCTGTCAGGACCAGCTACCCTGCAGCCATACTTTTCGCTTCCGGATTGTTAATCCACTGCCTTACTAGCTGCCTTACTGACGTTAAATAATAACGTTGACAAGTGATCCCTTATATCGCGCTAAGTTATAGGCCTAATATTACTTATATTAGAGCTATCGATCTTCAGCTGTGACAAAAGGCAGTCGCGCCAGCAACTCGAGCGCAAAGTCCCCTGAGTTTCGACTTGCAACGGATGCCGATTCATGGGCGCTGAATAACGTGGCTCGCTTGAGGGAAAAATTGCGCGGATGCGAAAAGCAAAAAAAAAAAAACGCGACAGGGGTATTTCTGTAATTTTCATCATGACAGGGGTATTTGTGATATTTAGGGCAAAGTACAGGGGTATTTTTGCGAATCTCCCCGCTGTTGAGATAACAAACATTTCCCGATTGGTGAAGTCGATTGTTGCTTATCTGATAACGCACGCGCAGGCTTCCGATCGTGCTTGATTCTCGGCGGCCGGGCGGGAAGAATGACCGTTTGATCGGACGAGTGGGACGTTCTTGGCGTTTGGACTTTGTACTTTGAGGACTCCGTGTCGGGCTCACGACGCGGTCAGGCATCCCAGAACGGCAATCCATACACAGATATACCGCGAATCATGACGGAACGAAAGATGCATCTCGACATGGTGAGCACGCTCAACGAGTCTCCGTGGCTGTAACTCATTCCCGCTCAGCCCAAGCTCCCGGACCTGTCATCATCGACCGGCACCCCGACACCGGGGACATCCACCGTCGTCACCCCTTCCATCGTCCTCCCGCCCGAGCTGCGTCCGTTGACGTCAAAGACTACGCCCAGCGACTCAGGAACCGCTTCTCCCGCATCGGCCGACCGCGTGCTCGACCTCGACCTCTCCCTGCCTCTCTCCACCCTTCTCCGCGAATCCACAAAGATTGCCCATACGCAAGCCGAACACTCGCCCGGCGCCATTGCCCTCGCCGGCGGAACCCTGCCTTTCCGCGAATACGTCCGCTACCTCGCCTCCCTTTGGATCGTCTACTCGGTCCTCGAGCGGGAAATCGCCCGGCATGCAAGTAATCTGGAGACGGAGGAGGAGAGCGAGGTGTTGGCGTTGCTGTGGAATGATCGTCGAGGCGGTAAAGGTCGAATGTTGAGCAGAGCAGATTCATTGGCGCAGGACATCGAGTATCTGCTGTCCACCAAGCCATCTTCGGAATGGACGACAGACCCGCGCGATACCCACCAATCCACGTCCGCTCACGCCCTCCCATCACCGCCATTCCCCATCCCGCCGTTCCTCGCACCCCTCTTCGCCTCGCCACCACACGCCATCACCGCATTCACATCCCGTCTCACCGACATTTCCGCCACGCGGCCCGCCCTTCTCCTCGCGCACGCGTACGTCCGCTACCTAGGCGACCTCTCGGGCGGCCAACTCGTCCGTTCCCGCATTCGCCGCGTCTACGCGCTCGACCCCGCCTCTTCCGATCCGTCAACCGACTCTGCATCGCAAGCCGGCACGCAATTCTACGAATTCGATATCTTTGATTCGGCGGATCGTGGCGTCGAGGGCGGCGTCAAGCAGCCGACGATGTACGAGCGCAAGCAGCGCATGACGGATATCAAGGAGTGGTTCCGCGGCGTGTTGGATAGCGGTACGGCCGACGGGAAAGAAGAGCTGAAACGTGAGTCCCCGTCCTTTGCCTTTTTCGTGGCGTTTGGCTAATCTTGCGTCTACGTAGGTGCGCTCGTCGACGAAGCGATCGAATGCTTCCACCTCTCCACCCACATCTTCTCCGCCCTTCGACCAACGTCGGAAGACTTATCTGACACGGCAGCGCCATCGCAAGCGGCTCCACCTGTCGTCCGCCCGATACCGCGCAAGTCGTCGGATACCGTCACATGGCGATCATTCAGGCCGCTCTTGATGGTCTTTGCGCTGTATATCGTGTGGATCGCATACAAGGCGGGAAAGTAATGACGCACGGACTGCATGGTAAGAGAAAGGTACATAGAGGAGTACTGGGTCATCGTGGACATTTTCGATGTACGGTTTGTATGTATAATACCCAATCTCATTTGATCATCTTGACTGTTGGGGACAACGACGTCTGAGCATTGTACGGCGGCGATCGCGGATGCGTTTCATCAGGCGATGCTTTGACCATCCCCTTCCACCACGCTCCATGTCGCCTTCAGCACATGCATTCATAGCTGCGTGGACAACAACCAATGCGACATAATGCCGCGCAGCTAAAGCGCATCCTCCTCATCCCGCCTCACTGCCTCGATCTTGCGAATGCCCAACTCGAACTTGCCCTCCACGCCCGGCCCGACCTCCTGCAGCGCCGCATGACTTCCCTCGAGTCCCTCCTCATCCGACGTGGCCGTGCTCTCCTGCACGCGTTCCGAACCCAAGATGGACAGCCCGACGGTCCGGACCTTGCTCTTGAGCATTGTGATTTGCGTTTCCGAGAGGGCGCCCGAATTGGTGAGCACAAACGAGGACAGCGGGATGTGTACCGTTTGCCATTTGTTGGCGGCGGCGAGATTGTTGGGTGATGGGAGGGGCAGGCGATGCTGGAACAGGTCGGAACTAGGGGCTAGCGTAAGCATCATCCCTCTGGGTAGCGGCAAAAGACGTACCGGACTGGTCCATCCGTCTGGATGTTGACGAACCAGTGCCGCCATGTCTTTGGTTCGCCCGAGGGCCGGACAGTAAGGGCCAAATGTGTGTAGAGGGAGAGGTCATGATGCTGAGTTCCAAAGAGAGATGGCAGCGCCTGGTGGGAGAAGAATGAGTATCGACGCGGGGTTGTACCAGTCGTCAAACGACCAAGGCAGCAGCGATTGCCCGAAAGCCACGATTCGCTGTAAACACAGTAATGACCACGGACCCCAAGGCAAGCCTGGCAAGGTCAAGATATGATAGGGAGATGCCCATAGTGCGAGCCAACATTCCGTCTATGGGTATCAAGCCTGACCACAAGTATCTCCCGGCCGAGCGACGCTCGACGGGTGGCCGCGGCGCGACACCACTGAACCCGCAAATAGGAGACCGTCCGCATACCCTGTCACAAATTCACGCTGTGCACCCCGCCGCTCCGTGGTCGGAGGACAATGCTCGGCACGCTCTGACAATGCCTCACGCCGTCGGCGACGAGCAGCCTCTTGCATGATACAGGGAGGGGATAAGCGCTTCTCTGTAGTTCAGTCGCGTCACTGCGCGCGCGCCGATTCTACCGCTGGGAATGTGCTGAATCTCGGCCCGTCCTCACAGTCCGTCATCCAAAACCGGCGTCCCGAAGTATCCTCAGCGATTTGATCTGCCGACGGCCAGCAACCTGGCGGCCACCGCAATCTTGCTAAACGTCTCCGGATGCGCCGCACGCCTTGTTCGTTTCGGCGATAAGGTAGGCGTTCCCCGGCGAGCCGTTTCTTCGGGACTATCTGGCAGCCCGGGACTAACCGACAGCCTGTGCCGACACATTTCGGGGCGACCACAAAGATCATCCTTCGAGCGTGCAATGCTGCCCTCTCGCATCCTTCCATCGCATCATTGGGTACTTGCGCCTCCGCGAATACGATGTTGGCCGATGCGCAACAGAAGCACAAGGCCGTGTTTGATCATGGATACCGCGTCTTGGACACTTAGCAAGTCCAGCTGTGATTCACGCTGCGCGCTCTCGACGGGATATGCAAGACTCGATGCTGCGCGGCTGTCCGCGATGCTTGAACGGCAATGGCGCTCAAGCGAGGGGACCGCGTTTGGATGTGGGCCTCTGGGCACGAATGCCGTTCTTTGACAGAAGAACAGGGTGTGCATTCTGTCCGCGATCCCGCCATAGCGAACTGTGCACACGATCCCGCACTGGAAGGTAGTCTCGCTTCGCTCGAGGATCCTTGCCTGCGGCGTTGGTAGTCTCGCTTCGCTCGGGAATCCTTGCCTGCGGCGCTGTATTCTCGCTTCGCTCGACGAGACAGGGATGCTCGCGCGCCCTACGGCGCGCTCGGGAATCCTTGCCTGCGGCGCTGGTATTCTCGCTTCGCTCGACGAGAGAGGTATTCTCGCTTCGCTCGACGAGAGAGGTATTCTCGCTTCGCTCGAGGGATCCTCGCTTCGCTCGGGGTATTCTCGCCGTCGTCGCTTCGCTCCTCGGCTCGGCTCACCTTGTTCCTAAACCCCGCATACCCTCCTCTCACCTTGCCCCTCCATTCCGGCCGGACATCCCGCTCGACGTGCCCCCAGAACCGCCCATCGCCCTCCTCGTCGAGATCCAACGTGCACTCGCTCTTGCCCCCGATATCGGCGTCGCAGCCCGTCGCAAAGTCGGCGAGACGCGTGTTCCGGTTGATGGCGTAGACGAGGTGGGATGCGGCCGAGGGATCCGCTTCGGCGCGGAGCACTGGTGCACAACGGATCAGCTCGGGTCGTCAGCCTCGGGGCGCGGGGCGCGGAAACTGACCGCGAGAAGTGTTGGCACGGAGGACGGCGAGAGAGCGGTCGAAGTATGCTTTCCAGGGCGAGGACATGGCGAGGGGATGGGGATGGTGGATGGGGGATGGGGGAAGGGGGAAGGGGCGAACGAGAGGAGAGGGCGGGATGAAGACTCGGCTCGCGCGGATGACGAGAGATGGGCTATTTCCCCGATCGATGCGGAATAACGGGCCCATATAGCGTCCAAAAGGGGACGCTTATCAGCCCATGTCTCGGATCCAAGGTGGATGGCGGGGTCTCAAAGGGAACTCGGCCTGCACCCCAACTGGCTTCCATCAGCGTGCATCACCGTCCCGGATGCAGATCCCCCAGACGCCCACCCCGCGCGGGGACGTGATGCACAGCTGGCAGGGCGTCCGCGGCATCCTCGCCTCCCTCGGCGCCGAGGGGGACGGCCCGGGGACGACGCCGGCCCGGTCGACGACGAGCAGGAGGAGCGCGAGGAGCGGAAGGAGCGGGCGGAGCGGGAGGCACGGCCGGAGTGGGTCGCCCGCGGTCGGCGAGTGGAGTGTGGACTCAATCGAGGAGGAGGAGGAGGAGGAGACCGGAGAGGAGACCCACGGGCGGACGAGGTGGCCGCATCGGAGGACGGATACGGATCATACCGTTCGACCGGCATTCTTCACGGACATCGCCGCCGCCCGCGATCAAGCACCGCCGGGGGAGGGAGAGACACCGCTCTCGACGTCGCCAGAGGCAGAGCCGCTTGCCGTGCCCAAGGATCCCGCACGGCTATGGGCGCGCCCATCACCTAGGGGGAAACTCGTACGCACGTCCGTCCATCCATTCCGACACCCCAAGGCTGACTTGAATCTAGCCGCCGACACTCAAAGCATCGTCCTTTCGCGCACACCTGACAGAGCGGCGCGTACAATCACAGACGCTACCCTCTAGCGAGCGCACCCCGCTCTTGACCGCGCGCCCAAAGTTTCCGCGAGCCTACACCGATGACGGTGTCCGTCCCGTCCATTCCGCGTCGCAACTCCCGCCACCGCCGTCCACTCGGTCACACTGGACGGCCCGACTGCGCCAGATCATCACCTCACCTTCATCCACCCACCAACGTATCCTCAAATGCTCCATCGCCTACCTCGTCGCCTCCTTATTCACGTTCGTGCCCGTCCTCTCGGCCCTGCTCTCGACATCGCACGAGATTGACGTGCACGGGCGGGAACGCCCGCGGCCGGCCTATTCAGCGCACATGGTCGCGACCGTCATGGTCTACGTGAGTGCGCGCGCCCACGTGTGCGATCCTCCGAAAGCTGATGGCCCCCGGGGCGGCATTCGCGGCAGTTCCACCCGGGTCGTTCCATCGGAAGCATGATCCTCGCCTCGAAATACTGCATCATCCTCGCCACGCTCGCCGCGCTCACCTGCCTCGGCGCGATCGCGACGCTCGCGACGTTTGATCAGCTCTTTCCGGATGAAGGAACGTTCGGCTTCGAGGCCGGGGATCTGATCGTCTGCGTGTTCTGGATCGGAGGATCCATGGGCGGCTTGGCGTGGCTGAAGCAGTGGGTGAATAATCCGAGTTTCAATACGGGTCAGTCTGCTCTGATCGGGAAGATAAGTGGCTGTTTTTCACCCCATGTGTGTGCCGTATAGGCTGTTCCATGGCGGCGGTGACGTTGTTTACCGTCGTCGTCAAGGAAGGCGGGATCGCCAAGCTGACAGAGGTCTTGCTGATCGTCATCATCGGAGGTATGTCAAACGCCAGCAAGCACCTCGCCGTCATGCCAACGTTTACGCAGCAACGATAAGCAATATCGTTTGCTATACCCTCTGGCCGCAATCGGCCACCACCCGTCTGCAGAATCAGATCTCGACCACGATCGATTCGTTTGCGACGCTTTTCCGCCTACTCCAAGCAAGTTTCTTGCTCGACCGGCCGCCTAACGATGCCTCGTACGCTTCCCTCCAAGCCGCCGCCAAAGCCCACAGTGCCGCCTTTACCCAACTTAAAGCCGACCTCGCCGAAGCACAGGAAGAACGCCTAGTGGACGGCCGCATAGGCTTCGAGCAGCGACAGCGGTATGCAGCCGTCACCGCAAGCTTGACGCGGCTCGCGCAGCACTTGACGGGAATGCGTGGCGGCACGGGTCTGCAGGGAGAATTGCTGAGAGGCAAGGCGGCGGGACGAGAGAGTGATACAGGATCCGAATCTTCCGGCTCCGACAGCGATGATGAAAAAGACTTGGCCGAGGCCGGGAATCTGTTTTGGTCGTTTCGGGATCAAGTGGCCGACGAGCTACGGCAGTTGACCGTGAGTCTGTTCGGTCGCCTCGCTGGATCCCCGCGAGTCCTCATCGCGCTTTCTAGGAACTCTCCTGCAAAGTCCTGCACGACGTCAAGATCGCCATGACCGATCTCAATTCGACATCTGACCATTCGACACTGCTCCACCGCGATCACGAGCTGTTGCAAACGGCGCTGCATGACCTTAGCAAGACGACCATCACATCCATCAATCGGTTATACCATGGCACTCTTGACGGCCGCCACGGAGGATCGTCGACGCCGACGACGGGCGACCGCTCGAATGAGGCCGTGTACCTGATCTACTTGTAAGTATCGAGTATGCATGCTGACCACACTGACCTTTCTGCAGCTTCATCTTTACGTTGGAAGAGTTTGTGCGCGAAGAGATTCAGCTTGTTCAAGCCATGTGTGAGGTGAGGTCTCGACGCCTCGTCGCATTCGACGGGATATTGACTGTCCTGTAGCTCGTGGCCGGCAGTCAGGGTAATCATCCGTCAGGGTTGGCAAGATGGTTCTCTCCCTCGGCATGGCGTGAAAAGTCGAATAACAAGGGTTTAGGACGAGGAATTCGTGAGTGATATCGCACCCGATCAAGCCTTGCGCTCATGAGCGAGTTAGTGAAAGTCGACCCTCTCGACCCGAGTGATTTGCAACCGCCTCTTTTCCCGAAAAAGGACAAGAACAGCCCGAACACGTTAACAATTCCAGCTCGATCGACGCTGACGAGACGCGAGAGGATCTACCAGAAACTGTGGAAGCTACAGGCGCGCGTACGGGAGAATGATATCAAGTATGCCATCAAAGTGGGTTTGGGAACTGGTAAGTCCAGAAGCGAGAAAAGGGCCTTGCCTCGGCTGACCGTTGTCGTCAGTCATGTTGTCCGCTCCTGCCTTTACTGCATCTTACCGCGAGACGTTTCTCGAATTCCGAGGTAGGACCTTCGGGGGTGGCTTGAGCATGCGCTAATAGCTTATTAGGCGAATGGGCGTTGATCGCATTCTGGGCGACCATGTCGCTCAGTGTGGGAAGTACCAACTTGTGAGTCATCGACGTGTGCCATTATTGCTCATCTGACCCGACTTTCCAGGCTGTAAGTTTACGTTTCCGGCTGAACAAGATTTGGCTGAACAACAAGCTAGATCATTCTATCGAGTCGCCGGGACCATGTAAGCCCACAGGCCGCTCCCCGCGATTCCGCTCACCCGACTTTAGTCTCGGTGCCGTCGTCGCGGTGGTCATCTATACGTTGTTCCCCGATGACCATATCGTACTACCCATATTCGGCTTCTTATTCTCGTTGCCGTGTTTCTGGATCGTGATTCAGCATCCGGCATATCAGCAAGCGGGGCGTTTCATCTTGCTGACCTATGTGCGTGTCGATACTGCCTGTCGCGCAATTCGCTGACTTTTAAACAGAATCTCACCTGTCTATACGCCTACAACCAACGGGAAACAGACCTGTCAGCGCTTGATATCGGATGGCGACGAGCGACCAGCGTCGTGGTCGGTGTACTATGGGCGACCTTCGTGTCCAACTATTGGTGGCCTTTTGCCGCACGAACCGAGTTGCGAGTCGGCCTGAGCGAGTAAGTCCAGTCAGATAGACATTCGCTTCTGCTCATGCTCTTCGGTAGCTTTTGTTTGGACTTGGCATATCTTTACTCTCGTCTGGTCCGGGTGTACAGCCAGAACCATGACGACTCGTGCATTGGCCACCCTCTTGTGCATCGTATCGCCGACTCGGACGTACCAGCATCATCCGCGACAAACATCAGCCCGAAAGAAGTTGAAAACGAAGTGACCATCAGGGAGTTCATGAGCATGTAGGTTATAGGTTGCTTGCCGGACCTCCACTAACATCGAGAGCACAGGGAGCTGCATCTTCAGATCCAGCTTATTCAGCTACGAGCATTACTGATCCAGACAGCCAATGAGCCTCGCTTAAAAGGACCATTCCCTCGTGACACATATGGCGGCATTATCAACTCATGTCAGACAATGTTGGACAAGCTACACTCAATGCGCTGTGTAACGACCAGGCAGGAATGGTGAGTTGCAGATCGCCATTCCGACCTTCCGGGCTAACGCTTTTTTTCCAGGGACAATGTGGGTCAGCCTGGGTAGCAGCTGAATGAACGCTCACGCCCCTCCAGACGATCCATAGAGACTTCATTCGACCCGTCAACAAGGAGCGCAAGGAAATGGTGGGGAATGTGATACTCTATGTAAGTAACACATCAGCCTTCTCGACTACCGCTCATGTCGCCCAGTTCTACCTTTTAGCGGCCTCTCTCAGATTGCGCTTCCCCATGCCAGCGTCCCTCCCTCCAGCAGAGACGGCTCGTCTGCGGCTGATCACCGCCATGTCCCGCTTGGACGTATCAGCCATCCAAAGTCGGCGGCAGAACGATTCCGATACGCGGCACCTGTTATACTTTGCGTATGCCATGGCAATGAAGGGAGTTATCAAGGAGCTCAAGTATCTAGGGGAAACTATGCAGGACGTGTTTGGCATCATAAACCAGAGCACCCGAGCCGAGTTTGATGCACTGTTCGTTTGATGAAATATGTGTCGCCTACCAAAACGCAGCGAGGTCTAGCACTGGCGGTGCTCATTAACAGGTCTCCAGCAGACCATGCAATCACAGTCCATCTCGCAGAGGACAACAGCCGCTCACCCAGCTAAGTGCGGCGTCATCACAAAAGCATGTACAGCCTCGTATAGATCGGCTTCTGCTATGAGCCGAAACCATGTCGTTTAAATTCGGAATGGATAACCGATCCGACACCGCTAAGCTGATTTTGGACTTCACACAAGCAATCTCCGCACCGTGCCAATCGCGCCCGCTGCCCCACGCCCAAGACCGCTCTTGACCACCAAGTATACCCGTTGACGTGACGGAATTTGTGCGAGAAACCATGCACGCCAAGCTGGTCCAGAAAAGTAGCTTTGTATGCGCTCGCGCAGGCTCCTCGTAGGCGGCGTGACGAGCTTGGTTGGTGTCGCTAGGACAGGCGGCGGCGCGTCGACCGAGTGAGGTCGTATCCATTGCCGCATCGAGGCTTCGTGTTCCCCCGTACCGCTCCTTCGGAATCTTGCGGAAACAGCAAGTCCAAACCGCAGCCACGACGATTCCAGCCACCGCAGCGTCCGCACGTCGGATTTCTGGAACAGCGATGTTGTCACGATCGACAGAACGGACGGCTGTGGCGAGAGGTTGCGGTAGTGTGCCGCGAGACGGCGTGCGAGGAGGACGTCTGTGGCGAGTCGGTCGCCGATGACGAGGAGCCGCGGGTGGGCAAGAGGCGTACGCTGCGGCGTTGGAGGGTCCGCGGGCGTTGAAGGCGGCGGTAGAGTCCGAGGGACGACCTTCCGCGTCGCCTTTCTCCCCAGCAACGTCTCCCTGCCATCAGTCTCCTCCCTCATTCCCTTTTCATCCACCTCTACCGGCCCCTCAATGACTTCCCAACCCTCGGCAAGCTCCCCAACACGAGGTGGGCGGCCAACGGCGTGAACAGGGGCGCGGCCGGCAAAGTAGGCAACGATATCACCAGCACAGCCAGGTTTGGGCTGTGCATGGAGAAGGACGGGGACGCCCAGTGCGCGTGAGACGGATTCTGCCTGTTCGTTGCGAAAAAGTGGCGCGTGCACGAGTAATGGAGATCGTGTGAGGGCGGTCGGGTCGAAGAGAGCGCAGCATTTCGGGGGACGACGTCCGATGAGATTCGCCGCATTAGCAAGAGCCCGGAACGCGAGACCGGAGCATCGGCCATAAGACAGAATTTGATTCGGTAGCGATCAACAGAAGCAGAAAGATGAGGCGGGAACGGGAGAAAAGAAGGCATGAAGGGCGAAGTGCCACGCGGACCAGGAAAAGAGAAGAGAATTAAGGAAAAACGAAGGACCCGTCAGCACCACCTTTCTTCACGTCTTTCAGTCTCAAGCATACCGCAATCCCCCCGACGTCCTTTCTCGTCCCGGCCGAGTTCGACACCACCAAAATATTCCCCGCGCCAAACGCCTCTTTCATCTCGGCCCATCCTTTCTGCGCGTGTGCGTCGCAGTGTCAGCGATATGTGGAAAGGAGGGGCAAGAGGAGGACGTACGGTGATGGATGGGTGGAGGGTGTCTTTGTGAGGCCATGTCTGCGAGAGCGGGCCGTTAGCGATAGGTGCCACGATCTATGGATCAAGCATCGGACGAAGCGCGGGAATGAGCAGTCATTCTCGCGGGCTCCTGGCCGTTCGTAGAGCTGTGCGACCATCCTCCGTGGCGTCATTTACCACGGATGACTGCAAGCTTTTGGGCGTGTCCCCTGAGAATGGGTTCGCCGGCTTCGGTCGCCGGCTTTAGTAACATCGCGATGTTCTTTCCCCCACGAATCGCCACGAAAATAAATCGCCCCGTCCGGACGCGGCGTCACTATAGCCACAGTGTCGTGATCATGGACATCGGAGGCGCGACATGCCAATGCGCCTAGAAATCCGTTGGAAGCTGTCTTGTCTGCCAAGCGATCCTCGGGCATCGGATGACATCTTTGAGACTTCGATTTCGATTGCGATGACAGGGTGACGCAGCGATTGGCGGGAATGTGTCGATCACCGCAAAGACAGAAGTCGTGAAACGGACGAGACGCGGTATACTTGCGCGACCTGACGATGTAACTATGCACATGCTTGCCCCACTTTTCGACGAGAGACATGGGCGCGACGCGTAGACTCTGATTGACGAATTGGCAGATCCGACGTATCCGTCTTTTTCTGCGCAGATCGAGAATTCGGATGTTGCGTCGCGGATCAGGATTGCGAGGCTCACCAGGAAGGATTGCGATCCCCGCTTCGTCCGACAGCGTCTTGCGATCTGAGTCTCGCTGATGCTCGATGACACTGATTCTTCGCCGTGCCGCGACGGACTCGCGAAGATCCTCGCCCGCGCACGCCTCCTATCCTCGCTGAGCTGGAGATACTGACTATCGGTCGTCCTGCGACGACCTCGAGAATCTGATCTGCAGCGCGCCGATGCTGGTTTCTCTGAGGGAAATGTCGTGTGCTTTTTGAAGCGCTCGAAGGATACTCGCGTGCGGCGCCGGTCCTCTCGTTGACAGTCGACGAGAAAGGTATGCTCGGACGTCCTAAGACGGCCTCGAAAAGCCGTTGCGCCCCGCGCGTCGTACCTTCGCTCCCTCCGGTCGCGCGGGCCGATTCGCTTCGGTCGTACTCCTCACACAACTCACTAAGCAATTATCCTTGTCCACCACGACCCCGTCCCACCCCTCCCTCCTGACCGCCTTCCAATCCACCCACGAGATACCTATCACCGTCATTAGCCCAACCCCCTTGTTCGCCCGCGTTTCGCTTACTCGGAGTGTACAGATCCGGCTTGAGCCGCGTCGGGACCACGAGCGCGTGGAGGTAGATGAGCGCGTTCGGAAGGCGTGGCATGGCTGCTCACCATGGAACATTCGTGGAAAGAAGCAAGACTCGCAGAGTAATAAGTAAAGTGATGGAAGCCCCGGGGAACGCGGGAAATCTGCTTCCGAATGTCTCACCTGGCGATCCCAAGCGTCAACTTCCCGTTCTTGAGTTATCGCTCATTCAGCCCAACCCACATGTGATCATTGCTCGTCTACAAACCACACAAGTAGGTTCAGAGACGATGCGTCCGCCACTCGTGCTCCTCCTTCCGCTCGTACGCGCGCTCGAAATCCTGGGAACGCCCGAGCCGGGGGACTGTATCCCGTCCGGTAGGGCCACAGAGCAGATCATCAATGAGCGGTTTCGCGTCGGTAAGTGTTTCCCTCATTCTATTCCACTTATCATCCGCTGATGACAAGCTTTGCGGGTTAGGCGGAGAAGGGACCGTCGTCAGTCTCTGCGCGGGGAGTGTGCATCGGATGATGGAGCCGATAGTGATGACGGCGCGAGGGCAGGTGTTGGAGACCGAGGGCGGTGGGGGAGGGGAGGACGGGTGGGGGAGGGCCCTGTTGAGGGTGGAGGGGGAGGAGCAGAGTATGGCTATCAAGTGAGTCTGATGACGAGCGGAGCGAGGATAGGAGGCGCCGTGGGCAAGAATTTTCCGAGCGCGCCGAAGGGCACGCGAGAATAACCTCAAGCCGAGGAGCAGAGCGACTATGACAAGATCCCTGCGTCGAGTGAAGCGAGAACACTTGAGCCGCCGAGAGACATCCAAGCCCGTTACCGGATGCCTATGGATGGACGGGAGTAGAAGAGAGATTCCCAGTTAGCAGGATCTCATCCAACGCAGTTGCGGCCGCAAGGGAGAACCGCGTCCGTCTAATGAACTTGACAATAGCGACCGTAACAGAGCCTCTGCTATCGCATGCTGAAACGAACATCGCTGACACCCTCCCGCAGGGCCGACTGCTCGGCATGCAACAACATCTCCATCCGCTCCCTCATCATCGACGGCAACCGCCCGCTCCTCTTGCGCGTACCCAAAGGCGAGGCACTGGTGGAAATGGGCAACGCCGACGGGCAGGAGATCCGGGATTGTCGGCTGATTGAGCCGCGTGGGTGGAGCGCGCTGCATTTTCGGGAAGGGGATTGGAAGAGCTGTAGCGGCGGGGTAATACGCAACAACGTAATCGTAAGTGGTTTTGAGCCCGCTGCGACCCGCACTCATCCCCTCCAGGGTCCGGCTGGCGAAGAGTGGGACGAGGAATACGATGGCTCCGAGGACCCAGAGCCAAGGTTCGGAAACCCGCGAGCGGACGGCATCAGTCTCGCGTGCAAAGACAGTCTTGTGCAGGGCAATGTGAGTTGCGCAAAAGCTCACGAGGCGCGGCTGACGCCGCGTAGACTGTGTTTGATACGACGGATGGGGCGATCGTCTTGTTTGGCAGCGCCGGGAGTGAAGTTAAGGAGAACAAAGTGTATGCTCGGACGAGAATGGTCATGGGAGGTAGGTAAATAGAGGTCTTGATTCGGCGATGCTGATCCGTTCAGGGATCAATCTCGTCGATTACGATCCCTGGGAGGGCAACTACACCGACGTCCGCGTTCACCACAACACCATCGCCGGTCTCGGCGCGTACATCAAGGGCGCGATCAACATTGGCCAGGCTTGCTGGACAGACAATACCGAGATCATGGTACACGGCGGGTCCGTGACGCACAACACGATCGAGGGCGAGGGGATCGGGTACGGGATCACAGTCGCTGGGGCGCGGGGAGTGACCGTTTTGGACAATAAGAGCACGGCGCGGTACAGCGGCGTGATGGGTCACGAGTGTCCGGTGGCACCGCCGAATGCCGAGCCAATGGCGTTCCTGATCAACCGTGGCAGCTCCGAGGGTGTATTCCAGGACGAGTTTGTCAATGGCGAGGTACAGCATGGTATGTTGCCTTGGGATTCGCTATGATTCGGGCTGATTGTTGCAAGTGATCTGCATCGAGCCCGTGACCGAGGATGGGCAGCCGTACAAGCCGTGGCGGTTGCGCGATTCGCCGCTGGCGATAGCAACGTTTGCAGAAGCGCAGACAGGGAAAGGTGGTTACATGGATGAGGCGATGGTCCGTTGTTTCGAGCTCGACATTACAATCGCTGACCTGTTCAACAGCATGCGGCGCTTGCCGATAGTCTAGTGGCGTATCAAATGGATGTTCTCGCAGCATTAAAAAGCGTGAAGGACAAAATAAAGGGGACGACTGAACCAGCTGGGAAAAAACGAACGTCGGGCAAGAGTTCTCTCTCGTAAGCTGTAGGCTTTACCCGCTGGATGATCGAGCTGACGACCGCTCAGGACCGCGCTAGCAGATCTGTTTGCTAGGTTGGCCAATCTCGACGTGGAAAAGAAACAGGTCAGGCAGTCGCTCGACACAGCAAAGCGAGGGATGTCCGAGTACAACTCGCGCCTAGGTGACTACGGGGTAAGTGATTTCGCGTCCCCCGAAGCGGTAACTGATTCCCCCACAGAAGGATCGCACGAAATCGTTTCGTCGGCTTTTCGTGGCCGCGAGGACATACAGCGCAGGAACTCTTCCCGAGAGCGCACTATCACTTATACCCCATCATGTAACACAACACAACTGGACGCCCGCGCTGCTGTTTCTTCTGCTCGAAATGGTTGGATTGGGCATATGGCGGTGGTCGCGGCGTGCGGGCACGACCCGAGGCGGGGACAAGGGACACGTGCGCGCTAGTAGTCTTGGTTTCAGTAGCAGCAAGCCAGCCTCTGTGGGGCTGTTTGGTCGCAGGAAAGCGGTCAAGATGGTGTGAGGCAGTCGACACTTTTTGAACATTGATCATATCGGCAAACGCACAGCTTTCTATGCTTTGGGTCTGGAGACTGGCGCCACAGCATCGCAGGCCAGAGTTCGGGGCAACTACTTTTCACTATGTGCAGATTGATCGCTTTGATTCATGGCCATACGAAAGTAAGCGGTTGGGCATGAGAGAGTCAAGGGCGAATCACCTTGGATATGGAAATGTCATGTTCACGCTCAGCAGACAGAGAACGAGGGACAGGGCAGCTGCCGACACGGGCGCACCTCCTCGCGGAAACGGATCGCCTGAGACAGCCAGAGCCAGGAATCCGGAAATCCCACTTGTACGTGTACGCGTGTTGTCACCGCTTGGTCGCCGACACATCATGGGCGACAGCCACGCCCTCCTTGGGCTGACGGATCGCCACCATGGACCGAATCGCGGCGCTTCTCTCCTCCGAGTCTTTTCTGTTTGGGATCGACCGCTCATGGACTCCTTGTCCTTCCCAATGGCTTCTTAACGTCTTATTCTCCCTCGGCGGCGTGGCGCTTTTCTTCTTCCTCGCACAACCGCGACGTGTTCGACAGCGACAGCCACGCCCTCCTCCACACGTCTCGTCGTGGATTCCTTGGCTGGGAAGTGGAATGCATCTAGCGACGGATCCGGATAGCTTTTTTGATCGCGTAACGTGAGTGAATTGTGTTTCTTGCGATGTTGATGTGCTCAAATCTTACCCGTGAGGGTAGGCGCAAGCATGGCCCGGTGTTTTCTATCACAGCCGTTGGGAAGAAGATGATCTACGTAACATCCCCGGATCTGATCTCGCAAGTCTACAGTAGTCCAAAGGTTTTGTGAGTAGATCGAGTGGCAGCTTTGCAACGATACTGATGGTGGGATCAGCGATTTCCTCTTGATTAGGAGGCATCTGCAGATGCACATTTTTGGGCAGGTATGCTCGGCTTTCTCGAAGATTGGACGTTGCTCATGTTACTCAAAGTCTAAGGAAGCGGATCACGACATGGATGAAGAACTGTTTCCAGCACATTCTAGGTGTGTTTCGATTCAGCTCCTGTGATAGATGGCTCATGATTTCCGCAGACAGTTACAACCTGGAGCTATCGGAAATCTCGTGGAAGGATTCGCCCGGAAACTGAATACGAATATCCGAAAATTCTCGGACGAGATCGGTGACAGCGGGGAAATTATCAGGGAAACGTCGCGGCTCGTGCATTCCATGGTGCGTTACGAATAATCCATGGATAAAAACGCTTATGTTCTCTGTGGTAGTCCATCTCGACTCTGACCGCCATGATGGGCGCCACCTTCCCCGCTGAAGAGTTCCTGATCGCATTCGCCAAATTCGACGCCGAGTTTACGAAACTAGCCGGGGAATTACCGGCATGGATGTGCAAGGATGCTGTCAAATACCGGGATGCATGTCTCGACATACTCGAACAGTGGTATAGAGAATCGCTCGAAAGAGCCGACGCCCGCGAACTGCGCGAAAACGAAAAGGTATCGTCGGTCATTCAGGCCGTCCTCGACTTTGCAAGCAATCACGGCACCAAGACGCGCGATGTTGCAGCTTTCCTTTTGGCGGATATGTTTGCAACTCAAGCCAATGCTCCGCCGGCAGCAGCGTGGCTTATCATCAAGCTCGCGGAGAATCCGGATAGCCTTGAACGACTGCGCGGGGAGATACAAGCAGGCTTGCAGCAGTGTGGTGAAGGGGCAATAGCGAGTCTGTTGCAATCACGGGACGTCATGAACGGTCCATCATTTGCGTTCTTGACAAGCGCCATCAAGGAGACGTTGCGGTGTGTGACGTCGGTAGCGTCGATTAGGCGCGTCATGGAGGATACCGTCGTCGGCGGGACTCGCAGCGGCGATGGAGATGGTGGAATTCTCTTGAAGAAGGGCGAAATGATCTATTGCTTGACACGACCGATCCATACGGACTCGTCGTTGCACTCTGACCCAGAGCAGTGGATCCCGGAACGTTTTATGGCTGAATACAAGGCGCACCAGCACGAGGGAAAGACACTGCGCAATACGTGGTTGCCCTTCGGGGGCGGGACGTCGATGTGTGAAGGTAAGACTACTTCGGCAATCGTCCAGCCGAGCTCATGCCCTGTCTCGGCAGGTCGTCATTTTGCGCTTCAGGAGATACGCATCTTCATGGTGGCTTTCTTTCATCACTTTGACGCGCGGCCAACGACCAATCGCAATGCGCAAAAGGACTTTTCTCGGGGATCGGGTTCGGGTGTGATGCCTGTCAAAAACGGCTGGGAACTTCGGGTGACCAGAAGGAATGTTGCGGGCAATGTCGAACCTTAGGGCGGCTGGATCGACTTCAGCATGACTCAAGCATATTGGACGATCTGTATCAAGGGGCCGTGCTCAAGTCAGCGTTTGACGAATGCAATGACATCTACTGTCTTGCTTTTTTCGCAATCCAAGGCAAATCCCATCATTTCGATCGCGAAATGAATATTGTGGATATTCGATGTTGGAGAGCCATGAATATCGCGAATAGCAAGTACAACGCTATCTCGACGAGGATTTCTTCTTTCGGTCTGCCTCTTCTTTCTCCCTCCTATCATTCTCCTCTGTTAGATCCTTGGTGGAATAAGACGGTACATATCTTAACATCGGCCAGTTCCGCCATTTCTCTGCAGCCTCTTTCTCAGCCTGTTTCACCTGTTTCTTCTTGCTCTCGCCAAAAAGTGCCACCCAGAAGTTGCCTTTGCCTCCTCGTTTCCGGTACATGTAATAGCGATACCAGAAAAACAGGACGAGCTGGGTTGACAGGCGGTTGCGATAGCGTCAAAGGTTCATTGGGTTGGGCGCGGCGGTTGTGCAGCAACGGTAGGAGGGGAAGCAGAGCCGGACGAAGTGTTGTCAGCCGACTTTTTCTTTTGGGAACGGAAAACCATGCTGGCAATCACCAAGAAGAGTACCACGCCGGCGACCGCTCCGATGATAGCTCCTGTCTGATCGGCATTGCTATCATTCTTCACCTCGGTCGGAGACGCAATAGGTGCTCCGAATGCATCGGTTGAGGGCGTGCCGTTAAAGACGGGTTGCGCATTGGTGTCTGCACCCACGGGCTGCACAGAGACTCTGTCGGGAGTTCCTGCACTCCCGGCTGGCGTACCCGGGTTCCCGATAGGTGAAGATGAAGACGGATAGATCACAGGTCCGACCGCAGAGCCTCCCGAGGTAGCAATGACGTAGTCCAATGACAACAAGCTGGATGCCGCATTCCGCAAGACGACCTGATGGGCACTGGTGGGATCAAGCCCTTCCTTGTAGAATAGCAACGCTTGCGCGATCGTCGTTTCGCAGAATCCGGTCAATGAGCCGTAGGTCACGCCGTCTACGGTGACAGTGAAAGGGCCAGCGCTTGGCGACAAGAGGCCAAACATGTAGAATGCTGAGCCAGTAAATTGGAAAGCGGCGCTTGCGCTCGGAAGATAGGCTTGATGCAGCGTATTATCGTATGCGCATGTACCAACCGCTACACAGACATCGGGAATCTTGGCCGCAGGAAAGTCGATGTAGTAGATGCTAGGACTGGCGTCATCGAGGGTGTAATTGGTTAGGGTTGAACGTCTGCGAACCGCTTTCCTTAGTATCAAGGCTCGAGAGAAACGACCGAGACTTACTTTTGCTGTCTATACTTAGAAGACATCATAGGCGCCATGACGGAGTCGTTATGGGTCCAGGTATGGGGATGGGTTAGGGGTTTGGAAATGGGAAGCACAACTCGGATTC
Source organism: Naganishia sp. PG3902-1 (assembly GCA_023628075.1). Lineage (NCBI taxonomy): Eukaryota > Fungi > Basidiomycota > Tremellomycetes > Filobasidiales > Filobasidiaceae > Naganishia > Naganishia sp. PG3902-1. Next base: position 20,730 of record JAMALH010000006.1, read on the forward strand.
TCGGTAGTGAGGAGTTTCACATCACCGTTCCTCCGCGAATTGCATATTATGACTATTGTGAATAAGATGAAGCTGGGCACGCACCTCCTTGCCCCCTCGGAGCTCGGAGTCTAAAGGGGCGTTTCCAAAGGATGATCTACTCGTAATGAAAGGAGTAGGAACACCTGTGAAACGTCAGGTGATAATGGGGGCCCAGGATCTCAGTCGCATCATGGCCGACCGTCGACTTGAACTTCGCCCGAGTTATGGATTTTGCCTATAGTAGATTCGCGGCAGGACTCAGGATATCCGGACTTCGACACTGAAACACCGTATAGCTCGACGCAGCGTCCGAGCCAGATGAATTCGTCCCTCGAGTCCTACTTGATGTTGCAAGACCCTCCAGATTCGATGAATTGCGTTACAGTCCTCGATACCTTATACGTGTTCTGTCTTTTCGGCACCACAGCCGTCCAAGGTGTTCTCACAGCAATATCTTGGACCATGTTAGCAGCAGTCCAAATTGAAAAGCGGAATGACATGTACAGTGCAATGATCCCCATGCTTTCTACCTTTGCCCTTCGGGTACCTTGATTAGGCTAGAATGACTTTGCCAGATCCATCTGGGGTGTACTATTTCGAACCAAAAGTTGTACTAGGATTCAGGCTCGCAATCCATCCTTGTTCTCTTCACTCAAGACTCCAGGCTTCGTGACAGTCAGAAAGTCAGAGGCCTCCGCCATAAACTATTTTTCCCCGTTATTGAAGGGAGTGTTCAGAAATCGGGTCAATAAGACGTCGTGCTCGCTGGGGTTCATGCATTTCGGCTGCACAGCCACGTCCGATCGCCTGCCGCCTCCTCCTACTCATGCCGAACAAAAGGAGCCGACAGCAAAGGAGGCGGGCTGGCGAGATCCCTTAGTTTCCGGTTCTTAAGGCAGACAGCAGGGGCCTGGCTATGAGGCTTCGCCTTCCTCGCTCCGTCTACTGACCATCTCCCGGGCTCCCCCATATTCCGTCCAGGCATAATAAGCATAGTGAAGTCATTCGCTCCCCCTTCCCTTGTCTTCTCTGGCCATCTAAACTCAGCATCGACACGTGTTCGATATCTTACGCCGCTATAGGTATAAATTGAAGGCTAAAAGAGTCAGCAGTAAGTTGCGAGAGACTGAGCGATCCAATCCCTTCCTTTGCAGTCGGCAGCAGGGCCTTCAGCTGAATATCACACCTTGTTTTACAGAGTGCATCTTGACGCATGTCATTTCGCGTGAAGGGTAGGTTTACCTCCACAACGTGTTGCCCTGATTAACGGGCTACATCGGGACACCTTTTGTCCTTTGACCGGTAGATTTTCGCTCGAAGTAGGTTCATATCCTTCAACCTGATTCAAGGTGATGTCGCTTAAAGCTTGGTGATTACTAGCCTTGATTGGTAATTAGGTAAAGGGGGATTTGGTACGGTGTATGCCGGGGTATACCAGGCCTATAATGGGTCGGACTCGGGAACCTCAACCTTCAGTATCAATAGTCAGGAAGACAACAATGCTCTAGCTCAAGAGCCATCTGCGCTGTGTGTGGCGATCAAGTTGGAAAGGTAGAGAGAAGCCTTCACCGTCGTATGCGAATGTGCAGGAAGTTCACCCCGAACCTTCAATTAGGGCAGATCAGGAACAGTCATATCTCGTGAATGAAGCGAGAATTCTCAAGGCAATCCAAGGAGCAGAGGGCATACGTGAGCGCCAGATTATACTTTCTCAATCGTGTAACGCTGACGTTGCATAATATACGGCCTGCCATCAGCGCATTTCTATCTGTTCACTAGCACTAACATCCCAATCAAGCAACGCCATTCCGAGTCTATACACGCCTCTCCCACAACCCCCAAGGGTTTCGCATGGCGCCCTTACAGACGATCCCCTCTGTCAACCCCTCTACATTCAAACTTCGACTTGCATGGTCAAGCATCCCCTTTGCTGGGGGTGAGCCAAGATCTTATGCACCGCCATCAGCATCAATCACAGCCGTCTCTGCATGATGCATTACAGCTGATGGTCTCACAGGCTTATGAGCGGCATCATGCTCTCGTCATGGAGCGATTGGGAGAAGATCTCGGAAATCTGTTCCGTCGGCATCTAATTAAGAAGATCAGGCCAACCGGGGTTCAAGGCAATTTGAGGCGACGGCACTCTGTCGAAGCTTTGCGACCGGCAGCGGAATCTGTGGGGTGGGACGATGATACTATTGCCTGGGTGGGATGCCAAGCGCTAAAGAGATTGGAACACATTCATGGAAAGGGCTTGGTGCATAGAGACATTGTAGGTGATCAAGGTCGAAGCCTGGAGGATGTTCTGACCCGATAGAATCTGTCTACAGAAAGTGGGTGTTGCTGGAACGGCGATGTCAGATGCCGGAATTTGGATTAAAGAAAATCGTTACACAGCCTGAAAACTTTTGCATCGGTCGAGGAACCAAGAAGGAGATACTGTATATCGTAGAGTAAGCAAGCTGGTTCTCTGGCATAGTATGGCTTGCTAGTGGGGCTGAGTTACCTTGCATCGGACAGTTTTGGTATGACTCAACCATACCGAACAGTAGATGGCCACCATGTGCCACATTTGAAGGGGGCGAAGAGTGTGGTCGGTACGCAGGCGGTAAGCATTCTTGGCAATAACACACCGGAAGCACGAGTAAACCTGTCCCTCGCAGTTTATGAGTTACCGATGTCGTATGTGATATTATAGCGGGAGTTGACTGTCGACTGATCGAATTTCCACGCATCCAGAGGGGACGAGACGAGATGATCTGGAAAGCTTAGGCTACATGCTGTTGTGTAAGTTCAGGAATCGACGGAGCGATGATTGAATATTAACATACCTTTCCACAGTCTTGTATCACGGTACGCATGCAGTTCTTCATGATGCCTTTTGAACTCAACATTCAACGGCGATCCAGGAAGTCTCCCTTGGTCGAAGAATGCCAACAGATTCGAGGAATCATTCGCCAAGTCGGGACATCGATGGACCTTAGAATCGTTAGGGCTAAACGACCATATCCGAGAAGAGAAGAAGGCTTTCTTCAAGCGTGGTATGGGTCTGGAGCGTTTGCGTCAGTAGTTTGGTATGCAATTCTTTCAGGGTTGCTGACTCAACATTCTGATAGCTCGAGAACTGGCTGCCTACTTTCGGAATGTCGCAGCGCTGGATTTCGCAGATAGGCCAGACTATACGGCATTGCGCGCGATACTGCAGCAGTTGATTAGGAGACCACAACTAGCAAGGTCTATTGATTCTCATCAGGCAAGATCCCGTTGCGGACTGGAGCAGTGGGTTGCAGTATAATAGCACTGACGACGGGTGTCTTGAATGGAGCCCTGTTCCTTCCGGGTAAAAGTGCAGCAGTGACGCATGTTTCTAGTGGACCAACACAGATGTAGCGCGTTAGTGAGATAGAATTATATCACATCTGTGCTCGTCAGGCGAGGCTCTGCGCTGATTCCTAAGATGAATGGCCGTTCTTCGTGAGATAAGCAGAGTATCAGTGGGCGTCATCAATCTGAAAGCGCCCACTTCGATCTGTCGAGGACGCAATAAAAAGGCCCTCTCACAACGTCTGCACGTCGGCAACCTATCGGCCAAATATTCGGCGGTGACGTTCAATCAAAAAGCCCGCCCCACGTGTTTTCCACGTGTCGGTGACACCCTTCCGGCGGCAAAACTTTGCACATGACGCCTGAGCTGGAAATAACTGCGAAGCGGATGCGAAAAGTTGTTGCCCTTCATGCCAGTGGGCTGCGACGTTGGGGTTGGATGACAACAAGTGCATGTACCGCCAGCATGCCATCCTTGTATCGGATTCTGAACCCTGAGCCCCGCCATAGCTTCTGTCATGTTGTCGGAAAGGCCAAACGGCCTCCGCTCACAGACTGTCCGACAGATTCTCCTCTGGGCTCTGTCCGGCGCCTACACCGTCTACCTGGTCCAGAATGATGACCCTCGAATACGAAACTCGTCAATATGGCTGCCATTCTTGCAGTTACTCGTTCTTTGGGTCGCGGTAGACCCGATACGGCAGCTTTTGAATCGTCCTGGCGGCAGTTGGTCGGTATCATGGATGTTTGCCGGCCTGGGTCTTTGGGATGCTGGCAAGGCAGAAGGTGACTGGCGAGAGGCCATTGTGCAGGGGGGACTGGTGTCGGTTGTGAGTTTCGCCTGGATGAGAGCATTTGTGGGATTAGATGCTTCTTCTGCAATCGCTTTCTTGGTGAGTCAATCACCTTTTCGACTCGGATTGTCCTAATCAGAAGGCCTCAGAGCTTGGCGATATCGCTTTCCAACATCGAAGCTGTCAAGTCAAAGATATCGGCGCTCTCCTTGATGAGCCTCACATCGTCCGCCATTGCTATCGCGATTGCAGCCTCGACACCGGTAACTTCGCTTCATCATCGCGCCTACAGTCTGGCCATGTGTGTCGTTTACATCGCCAGCTCAGCGTACTTTGCACACCGATCCGGTATGACTACGGAAATAGCCGTTCTCAGGACGATGACCTCGAGAAAGACGGCGATAGTGGCGGTAGGAGGAACAGGTCTATTGACCCTTGTCTTTGCAGTCAATGGGAAGGAAAGAACGCTTCCTCCGGCTCACGCAGTGATATACATTGTGACCGCCGCCATTGCGTTCTGCGCCGCAAGCCTTTCATTGTCACCGACTGCCGCCGACAAGACCGGTTGCAGTACACGCCACGCCATGGACGGGGCGATCGCAAAAGGACTGGCTGGTACTGCCTGCTTACTGGCGATTATAGCGATCTCGTCATCTCGGCACAAAGCGGTCCTCCTTACGCAAGCGTTCGTCTTTACCGTTGCGGCTGTAGCCGCGTGGACGTGTCATTCTGAATCGCTTGCGGTGTCGTCTGCGTCGAATTCGTCCATCCTCTCCCGCACGTCGTCTTCGGCTACGCTTGCTGTTCATCCGGAAAGCCAATCCAACTCAAGCTCTCCGGACAAGAAACCGAAAGCCATGATAGAATCGGATGTCGAGGACAGCAGAGAGCGACCAGGATTGGACTGCCCGTCTTCGCTCGAGCGTCTTCCAGCGATCTCGGGTGAGCGATGGAGGATGGCTTGTTTCGGGATCTTGTTGTTGCCTATCTTGGCCTGGATCGGACGGCATGCGGCGGTCTTGATCGGAGCGGCTGAAGAGCAGTCGATGAGCATCAAGAGCTTTGGCTGGCAGAGGGAGGCAGACTATGACATGTACGTACGAGACTTTTCATGCGATGCTGGTGCTGACTCGGGCGTCTCAGTGTTGTGGCGTACTACGACGAGGACAAGGCGATCCTCAAGGAGACGATTCAGAGCGTCAAGTCGAGGCTTCAGGAGCATCACACTTCGCGAACGATCATTTACGCCAAGGGCCCTGATTCGCATACGTGGGAAGGGCTTGACGGACTGCGAAAGGCTGTCGGTGCCGACGAGGTGGTCGCATTGGAGAATGTCGGCAGGGAGGGCGAGACGTATCTGGTAAGTCGCGTCCGGGATTGAGCGGAATACTCGCATTGACGACCGTCCTGTAGAATCACATCACTCGCCATTATGAGTCGATCGTCGCACCGCTTGCCCGTCAGACGTTCTTCATTCAGCCGCACTTTGCCTGGGACTGGATTTTTGCCGCGCGTATGGAGAATGTGATAACGGACGCGACGGGATTCGTCTCGTTTGGTCCATACCTGAATGCCTCTTGCACGGCGGATGGAAGCGAAATTGACAGCCATGGCCAGAGTCATCCGAGAATTGCACAGATATACAGTGCTTTCCAGGGTGATCTCTGTCCGGCCGATGGATTTGCCGTGAGTTATCTGCGAGCGTCGGGATTGCCGTTGTTGAATGCTGTCACAGATCACATGGGCGGGTCAGTTCATGGCTTCTCGTCGGCGAATTCAGTTGAACAAGCTGTCGACATACCAAAACCTGCTCGAATTTTTCCATGTGCCAAAGCTTCAAGAGAGTGATCCGGCGTACGGCTCGACGCGCAAGGAATGGATTTGGAAGGAAGGATGGTGCGTTTTTTCTTTCTCCGACTAGGAGTCAAGGCTGACCATCTTCATCGTGGTAGGTGGAATTCGCAGCCATCGGATCCGACGTTGGGACATGCGGTTGAGCGGAGTTGGTGTGCCATGATGCGCTGCTCGGATGTGGAGATGGCGTTGAAATGCCAGGGAGAGAATGAGAGCAACCCCGCGTTCTGTCAGTGCCTGGACGAGACGACGTAGGGGAACGGGCGCCGCATACACGAATAGAATAGACGCACTGTATCAATTACTGTATCACGTATACCCCGCATGCTCCCTTCCCCTCCCCTCGCGCGCGATCGGCGGCACATGAAGGGAAATGCACGTCTGCACGCCATCATGCTCCGAGTCTGTGCAGCGTCTCGCTCTCTCTCCCCCTCGGCGCACATCGAATCGTCCATCCTGTCGTCACGTGCGCTCCTGACCTCGCTGCTTCCTCGGTCGGCCATTCGTCGTCGGTCAGTCTATACCCAAGCTCCCGCGATGCGGTTCATCGGTGAGTATCGGAGCCGGACGATTCATCTCTGTGCTAAACGCCGTCTCAGATATCGCCGTCAACCTGACGGATGACATGTTCCAGGGAAAGTATAGGGGGAAGCAGTTGCATGAGTGTGAGTGCAAGACCCGAACTATCACCACGAAAGCTAAAGGCCGGCCGCAGCGGATCTCGATGCCATGCTTGAGCGAAGCAAAACCGCCGGCGTGCAGTCCATGATCATCACGGGAACGTCTCTAGCGGAAAGCAAACAAGCGTTGGAGATGGCACAAAGGTACGGTGCGTCTGGGTCAGAGTCATTTTCCATGATTCCCGCTCACCTTCCGCCTACAGACCTATATGCAACCGTGGGTTGCCATCCGACATCGACGTCGGAGATCGCAAAACGCGCCAACGTCGAGGACTATTTCCATGACTTGGAGTCGGTCATTCAAGCTGAAGCCAACAAGGGCCCAGAGAGCAGGGCAGTCGCTATCGGTGAAATTGGCCTTGGTAAGGGCTTCTTCTTGGAGCCGCATCACCCGCTAACGCGTGGTACAGACTACGACAGACTCCATTATTCGGATGTCGCAACCCAAAAGGCCTACTTCCCGCGTCTTCTCAAACTGGGCGACATCTATTCGCTACCCCTCTTCCTCCACTCCCGGCATCCAGATGCACACATCGACTTTGTAAAGACGCTGAAAGATGCAGGATGGGAGCAGAGTCTCGAGCCCGTCGAGGGACAAGCCGATCCGAATGCACGTTTGCCGAGGGGTCGTCTAGGCGTCGTGCATAGCTTTACCGGTACAGTGGATGAGATGCGGGAACTGGTACGTACACTCTGACGGGGAACGGCCAAAATGTTGACTTCCTGCCAACCAGTTGACTTTTGGGCTTTACATCGGCATCAACGGTTGCTCGTTGAAGACGGAAGAGAATTTACATGTGGTCTCGCAGATACCCCTATCACGTCTGATGCTGGAGACAGGTGAGCCCTATTTACCCCTTGTGCAAGCTCAACTGATTCGCCGCAGATGCACCATGGTGCTCGATCACTGGATCCCATGCTTCATCAAAACTTCTACCCCCTGTTGGACATGCGCTGGCCCAAGTGTCCAAGTCCAAGAACTTTAAGCAGGGCCAAGGTGTGAAGGGAAGAAACGAGCCAGCTGATGTAAGTCGAAGGAAGCTCTGTCCGGACGAAGTCACTGATCATCCTTATTCACAGGTGACGGCTGTGGCGTATGTCGTCGCGCAAGCCATGGGCTTACCAGTGGAGCAGGTTGCACGGGCGGCGTGGGAAAACACTGTCAGGGTGTTTTTTCCGCATAGGAAAGATTGGCTATGATCAAGACGCATACCAAATCATATCGTGCACAATCCTCTTCGGCACATACAACCTGCAATTTGTCGAGCGCAGTGTCGATACAGGCTCTGGAAAAAAGGCTGTTGAGCCATGATAGCCGCTGTCGTTTCAAATTCGCTATCTTTTTGATCCGGCCGTGAAGGAGCTCCCGAGCGTCAGAAGATCCAGTGGCACTGCAGGTGGATCGAGCAATCCTTCAGAAGACAATGTGATCTCGTAGGCAGCTTGGGAGAAGTCGCCATACCGCTTTCCCTTCACGAACGTTATGGCTTTGTGTATATGATCGCTCTAGATGACAGCTTGCAGATTATTGGTACAACTGAGTCTCAATGTTGCAGTCGTATATACATTGGCTTGAACAACCCGACTCCCAGATTCACTCCCGCCAGATGCCGTGCGCATGCTCACCCTTCAGGAAGATGGCGTTGAGGATCGCTGCCAGCCGGATGCCTCCCTGAGCCAGCATCATTTCGACCACCTTGTCATCGCTAATCTTCCCAAGATATTCCGGAGTGTCGAGTTCGACGACGGGATTCCGAGGATCCCAGTGCGGAGGCCACGCGTAAGCGCAGTTGATGGGATGAATCTGTTTTGCCCAGGTGTAAGGACATGCCGGGAAGTCTTGATCCTCGTCGAGCGGGACTTGTCCGGAAGCGAGAGCGGCAAGCTTGATGGCTTGGGTATCAAAACCCTCTACGGCGGGATCCGCAACGTCAACCAGATACTCGGCAAAGCCGACGATGGGAGCGGGGAGATTACCCTTGACCCAGTCAAAGGCAGTTGCCCATCTGCCGGGCGGATTGTGCGGGTACGGATCGCCGCCGGCAGGACATTCGAGCCATTCGTGGGACGACGCATTCCGCCACCAACCCCAGATTCCCTCGGTGACGATGAACCGGACGTAGGGATCAAAGATGGCGCCGACGAGGGCCGATTCGAGTTGTCGGCTGGTGAAAGGTCAGCGATGTTTGGATGAGCGACCAAGAACGTACTTGTGCGTTGGACGGGTGTAGTTGCCCAATTCTCGAATGTTCTTGGTAATGATTCCGGAATCCCATACCGAATGCAGGCTGCGCTCATCAGATATGACTACGCACAGCACAGCGCTACTCACCTTCGTCGTCGACCTTCAAAATTGAAGATCGCTGGCAAGATGTCAGCAGAGTTCATGCGGTCCGTCCATACAACTCACCATCATTCCCTCCTCTCATCCGGCCCGTCAAATGTAGAGGCTGATGCATGTCCCCAACGAAATGAATCAGGAACCGCAGCGCAATATCCTTCTGAGCGATACTACGAGGGGTAAGCTTGAGAGGTCACATCGAAAAAAAAAGACATACGTCTTGTGGGGATCCATCAAGATCTTTGTTGTGTTGCCGATGGCAGTGATCACGTTGACTTTATCGTTGGTCCACCCGTGTTCGCCAAACATGCAGTGCTCTCCGGGTACATCGTCAATGGCTGCGAGAGTAGCTAGTTTAGCAAATCAAGGTGTGGCGGGACCGATAGGCTTCAGGACAGATCGAGCAAGCGCAGGACTACCTCGAGATCATTGCCTCGAGATAATTGATGATGGAGTAGACCGCCTCGTCAGATCGCTTGTGCCTTTTGCTTGCGACATGCTGTTGCTCGCTGACGCTCGACAATACAGGCATCCTCGCACTCCTTCATGGCGCGTTCGAGGAGTCGTCGCCTGCGGCGCTTCTCATTCTCGCTTCGCTCGAGGGTATTCCCGTTTCCTTTGGTCGCTCGAGCTCGACTCACGATTCACATAATGCATCGGCCCTGTCTCCCTATACCGACCCCTCACCGAATCCGCCCAGGCCGCCACGCTTGCTAAATGACAGCCCGCCTCTCTCGGCAGTACTCCACACAACGTTTCCCTGACTTGCGGATGAAGGTGGACCTGAGCGATGGTGGCGACGATTTCGTGGCCTGCTGCGCCCCATGCCCAAGCTTGGGGCAACAAGGCGAGCGGCAAGAGTGCTGCGAGTGAGAGACGCATGGTGAATGGTGTCGAAGTGTCCCCTCAGCCCAGCCGACGACCGTTATCAGACTGCTATACCCTCCTTCAGCCCGCGCATCCACGCCGGCCGCCGCGAATTGCCTCCGCGGGCCGGCCACCTCCGTGGCGCGTCATCCCGCCTTGCTTTCATTCGCCGACGTGGGCTGACGTGCTCCCGTGGGATGCAGCAGCCCTATATTAAGTAAACAAGCACACGGGGCAGGCTTCCCCTCGGATCAGCACCGCGGCGCATCAACCTATCCAAGCCTTCCATCAAATCACGCATCAAATCGTATCACCATGGTGCAAAAGGGACAATGCCTGTGCGGCGCCGTAAAGCTGACAATCAACGAGGACCAAGACAAGCAGGTCGCCTGTCACTGTGGGTGGCGCGTAGATACGGCAGTGCATCCCAGGCTGATGTGAACGGTGGATAGGCACCGACTGTCAGCAGCTCTCGGGTGGAGCATACACGACCAATGTCGTTGTGGATAACGACAACAGCAAGATTGAGGGAGAGACCAAGTCGTTTGTGAGCAAGGGTGGTAGCGGGAATGAGGGTAAGTATGAGTGACGAGCGGAGCGAGGAGCGCGGCGACTATGGCGAAGCTCAGCCGCCGTCGGCAAGGCAACCGCGAGCGTGCCGTAGGGCCCGCGAGCATCAAAGCCGCGTCGACCAGAAGCGAGAATGAGAAGCGCCATCACGAAAGATTCTCGAAGCTTTCTGAAGGGGGCCGAGATGGGTTCAACGTCGAGAACAGTAAGCGAGAAAGCCTCGAGCGAAGGGAGTATTAGAAGGGTGCAGGCAAGGAACCTTGACTGCCGCCGTTGCCGTTGCATGGCCAACTCGATATCTTGGCTTGCGAGAATCACTGTTTTCCCGAGGCCGATGAAGAGGCACCGCGGGCGAAGAGATTCCCGAGGCCTTCGTAGGATGGTCATTGCGTCATGTCAGGTGCAGCGAGAATGCCGCCATGTGCGCTGCGTTACTAGTCTTCGCTTCACTGGTCTCGAGGTGTTTCCGCAGATGCTACGTTGCGACCGCTTGACAATCGCTCCCTATCGTGATCTTCGCACTGATGTGACCTCTTCTTCAGTCGAACACATGTTCTGCTCCACGTGCGGATCCACTATCGCTAACCGATCGCCCGCATACGCCGGCAAGACCTGCTTCAGTAAGCTCTCGCCCCGCTTGTCCAGTCCTTCCGGTGACCGCTGACCTCTCTTTGCAGAGACCGCTCTCTTTCCGGCGTTCAAGTCGATCCCGTTTGCGGCCGAGATCTTCGTCAAGGACCGATTCGACGCACTCAAGCCCATTGAGGGTGCCGGCCAGGAGCAGGCGATGCCTTCGTCTTAGGCAAGGGAGTCAGATGATGGTAAGCAAGGATAAGGACGACGAATGTATTGGTTGTACGTGGGAGAAGCATTACATGGAGCGAGTTGCGTTTGAACATTGCGTTAGCGAAAGCGTGTCCCTGGTTTTCTCCACCGTCAAGTGATGTAAGCAGTCGTTCTGCTCTTGAGAATCGCAGTCGTCGCCCGTGCTTGCAGGCTTGAGGATACACCAAGGCCAGCTCTAGGGGTTGCTCGTTTCAGATCTCGCCTGGTGAAAACAGAAAAGTAAGGAATCCCGTCCGCCACGATGCCGGCATACGCAGATCTATTATAAGGCGACCACGTGGTCTGTTCCTTGAGACAAGTCATTCCGTCATGGATGCGGGTTCGTTGCAGCGTCCCAGAGACGGACGACGTCGCTGGCCATGTCATGTTGGATACTGGTTGTCCGTCGTCGTCCATTGGGTTCCCCTGTCTCGAGGGCGTGGATATCCCTTGAACGGCGCAAAGGAAGGAACACAGGCAGAGCCGCTTGGCGCGTTTCTCTTGGCGGCGGGTCAGCAAAATAAACAACGACCAAGGCGGTGAGACAGTGGGATCTCCCTTCAGTCATAAGCAAACCGTCAGCCCGGCACGTCGTCGCACTCTCGACTCGACCATACCACCATCATGCGCTCGCCATCACCCATCATACCCCTCTTGCTCGCCGTCGGTGCGGCAGCACAGAGCTCAACAATCGGCAGCGCTGTAGGCCGTGCAACGCCATCGATAAATAACCTCGCTGTCGCTATATCCGATGATACCCTCGCAAAGGTCCGGGATGTCATGGACCAGCTGTGCATCTACAGGTGAGCAGAAGCCTAAGGCCTTCATTGCATGGCTAAACTCGAATGTAGCTGGGAGAACGGGACTAAGGCACAGGCACTCCTCGAATACGCATATCAAGACTTTTCCGTTTTTGCGCCGACATTCGGCAATCCGCTCACGGATCTATCGCTATCGCAGTCTGTTCCAGACGATATCATTGACATTGCCCGTGTCACCTTGCAGAATCGGCCATCGTCGAGTAACTCTTCCGGGGCCGCTTTTAATGGAACCGGTGTCGGATCCCTCTTGGAAGACGGCAGCTCCGCAGATCCGGCCTCTCTGGGGATTGCCGTACTTCTTACCAACGCGAGTCAGGCTGTCGGAACGCAAGAAGTTAAGAATGTAGGATGGGGCGAGGCAGCCGAGAGCGAATTGCGGTACCTGCTCGAGGAAGTGCCGCGGAACTCTCAGGGCGCCATATCGCATCGAGCAGATCAAGCACAGCTGTGGTGTGAGTTATGGCGCTTTCCACGATGCAATGTGATATTCATTCCTTTTAGCCGACTTTGTATACATGGTACCACCCTTCCTGGCATACTATGGCTACATGCACTCAAACCAGTCGCTCCTGCAAGAAGCCTACAACCAATGCTCTCTCTACCGGTCCGGCCTGCAGGACCCTTCCACCAAACTCTGGCGGCATATCATGGAGGGCACCGGCGCGTCCGATCCGGGACTTTGGGCCACTGGCAATGCATGGGCCGCCGCCGGTATGCTCCGGGTTCTCGCTACCATCATGCGCAGCCCTTATAATGACGAAATGGCAAGTCAGCGTGCCGATCTGCAGGCGTGGACAGAGGAAATCATCGAGGCCGCCAAGTCGCGCAAGGCAAAGGACGGTCTCGTCCATAACTATATCGACAACTCGTCCACGTTTGAGGACACGGCCGGTTCGACGCTCTTGGCCGCCGCGTCCTACCGTCTCTCTACGTTGGGTCTCTCCTCTTCGCACGTCGATTTCGCAAACCAGATTCACAGCACCGTCGCTGCGCGCTACATCAATTCTACGGGATACCTCACACATGCCGTTGATCCACTAGACTTCGGCAAGCAGGGCACGAGCAGCCCCGAGGGACAGGCGTTTATTCTGCTAATGCAGGCCGGATACCGAGATTATACCGCTGCGGGAGGAAAGGACGACACCAGTGCAGCCGATGCTACACGGGTAGTTGGCTTTGGCGCATTAGGGGTGGCGCTCGTGGCGGCCATCTCTGCGGGCTTGTGGTAGGCAGGGTATATAGATGGACAGTTATATAGAGCTCGGACCACTCAAGCAGGACTGTATACCCGTAATGCCAATGATAATTATGCGACGATTTCCGTTGATATCGCCATTCACCAGGGTAACTGTGGACACCTGCTACTTTGCATCACATCGCCCCCTACTACGCCTCGCCCTGGTTCTACATACCACAAAGGCGTATCAAACAAGCATACAAATGACAAGTCGATCGCATCACGCCTCTTCTCAGCCCCTTTCACCCTGGGTTTCATTCTCGTTACCCCTGCGCGCGACAAAGGACGTCTGTCACATAGCACAGCCTAGAGGGGTACATAAACGGCGGACACGCAAAGAAGACAGACCACGTCTTGTCGCCTCTCGGCGATTTGACTGCACACTCGTGTTGCCATATCTCACTCCAGCCACACACAGCGAACTAGTAATGAATCCCGCAGTCGAAATGCAAACTGCAACCAAGCCAACCGAGCCCAGTCCCGAGGTGCAGACACCGGCTGAGGTCGAGGAGGCCAAGGCGGAAACTCCTGCCGACTTGGCCAAGGCAGCGGAAATCGTCCGAGACAAGCCCGCCGAAACCAATGCCGTTCCCAAGCCACAATATGCAACGCCCGTCGTCAAGCGCAGAGCTGAAGGTGAGTTTCCATCGCTTGCTAATAGAGAACGATGCTGACGATAGGGGCAGTCATATTCGACAGCCAGTCGGAGATTCCGGGGCGATGCGAAGACTGGCTCTTGATTCCGGCCAAAAAATACCCCTTGATCAACTGGCGGTTCTTGCTCGGCGGAACTGGACAAACATTATCTCCTTTGACCTTGATCGAGAGGGAGACAGGTGCTGCCATCCTCGTCCGAAACATGAAGCGAACTATGAATCGTCGAGCGACTGGCGGACCTGCCGGCATGATGGGAGGCGCCGGATTTGCAGAGGTTCAGCGTTTCCAGGAGGCTTTGGCGGCTTTGCAAAAGGCCGAACGAGATGCTGCGGCAATGGCCGTCACTGAAGGCAATGGAGGCGGAGGCACTGCCAACGCCGTCCATGCGAGCGACAGTAATGCCGCAATCCCCCCTACTCCCAAAGACGACGTTCCTGAAGGCGCTAAGAACCGTCAACTTCCGGGGGGCAGTCAGCCTACCTCATCCCCTCCTAACGTCAACGTCAAGCTCGCTGATGCGGCTGTCACGACACCTGCGCCTTCCAGTCCCATTCTGGCAGAAGCCAAACTCGTCGGGCCGACGGAGGCTCAGGTTGTGCAAGACAAGACCCCTGGTAACCTTCCAGCCTTGAAGGAAGAGGAAGAGATCAAAGACAAATCCGACCAAATTCCGGATATCGTTGCAAACGGTAAGACGGAGGAAGAGGAGAAGATGGAGGTCGACAAGCCCGTCGGCTCCGACATTCCAACTGAACCTGAACTCATTGATCCCCGCACTGCACCTGAGAACAAGGACATCGGTTTGCATTGCTGGATTGTTGGCATTCTTCAATCCGAAGTCGATCATGCTTATGCCCGAATCCAAGAGCTAATCGACTACGCTATCAAGGAGTATGAGACCTGGCAGGAAAAGCAGGGTGACGAGAGTGAGGAGGATGAGGGCGAAGAAGTGGGATCGGGCGAGAAGGACGAGAATGTTGCCATGAAGTCTGGGCAAGCGTCGGCGGTCGGCTTGGGGGAGAAAGATGCAGTCGAAGTGAAGTTGTGATCAGTTTCACGAAATGAGGTGGATTCAGAGCACTGAGCGCGAAATCTCGACCTGAGCCCGAGTTCCTCCTGATCGCAGTTACACGTTTTCGATCAATCACCTATTCATGTTCGAGCGGTGTTGAAATGACATGTCAGTAGAGCCACACCGGTTTCGACACCGTCGCAGTGCCGAAGTGACACATCGAAGTCGAAACAACCCAGTCAATGAACCATCTTTTCTATAGTACGGCCAGGAAAAATGGCTAATGCAGAGATTTAGCTCCTTGCCTGAATGTACAAGACCTCGACAGGTTCATATAGCGCCAAGCATTGAGTATTCGAAAAAAAGAAAGGGCAGTATTGATGTAACAAAAATCCCTCAACATATTTTGCGAATGAATATGATAGATTCCGCTAGATATGTGTTGAATCGTTTGCAGGTGATGCACTCGCAAACTTGCTATTGACACCTTGTACATGAAACAATTGGCGATAGGTATTCCCTTCCATGCAGCTGAGAGCAGCATGCCAGCATATTCACCCAAATACGATGTGCTCAGGAATGCAAGTTCGAGATCCATTCGGCGCAAGCGCACCTCTATCGAGATCCAGAACGAATTTCGCCCCCTTGCGCAGATGCACTGACGGCATAGTTTCATGATCGAAAGCGAGCATCCGTTCGCCCGTGCCATAGCCGTCGACTTCAGACTGTTCTTGTATGAACCGATAAAGCGTGATGTCAACGATATTTATTTTTACAGAGCCCAGAGACCAATGGCTTCGCGATATGAAGAGAAGGAGAGCAATCCGTAGAGAAGACTCTTGTCGTCAGATTTCCTAAAACGGCAATCAGCAGAAGATATGCGCAAGATCACTTTTGCAGGAAAATTTCGAAGAATACTTTTCAGCGTATATCGGACAGAAAGTATGTCTCAACTGATCACTCACGATTTTGAAATAGTTGGCGCAACGAAAAAGACGTTGGGCTGCTACCGACGGGGTGCGATACCAGCATTGATTTATAGGACAACAGGATGTGACGTATACCGTACCGCGCGGTTTGTGATTCAGTGCAGGCATTCTAACGACCGTGCAACTGCACCTCTGATCACTATTTCTACTTCAATTACTGTTTTCCTGAGCTCCTACTTGAAAGTGATACAAATAACAAAGAAGAAGAAGAGATGATGTACAATGATTGACAGGACGGCCCGCACATGTGAGGTAATAACTGCATTTGCGAGCCACTTCGATGTAGCATGAACTTTTTTTTTCTGCGACTTTACATCATGAATCTCTCTTATATCATGAGATAAAAAGTAATTTGCAAGTTTCCAATGTCTTCACATTCTTTCGAGATGGAGCATTGTTATAGAATTTATGTTTATGGTCGATGGTTATTTGACTTTCTTTATTTCGCTTAAGGCTCAGTCTGAATGAGTCAAGATGTTTTTTCACATGTTTAGACCGACTAATTATTCTATTCGTCCCCTGACTAGCCTCTAAGTTTGACCATACTCCATCTTCATAGTGCAGTCGTCGACCCAGCACTGTATACGTTATGAGACGTTAGAAGTCTGTTTTTTAAGAGTGGCACAATAACACGCTGAACGCATTCGAAATCCGATCTTAGAAATCGATCGATGGATTGCACTACCATAGTCTATATCTACACGCTCGACGCAACTCAAAGCTCTAGTGCCTCTTCGCGAATGCCATTTCCTTATAATCCTGAATTGACTTTGAACGCGAGTGTCAACTCCTGATACACTCTTCAAGCAGCTGTGGAACACTCGCTTACTTAACATGCTCGCCTATGACCAAGCTGCTATAGACTCTTGTGTGCGAGGCAGGGATTAGTCGAACAGTTTCAATCAGTCTGATAAGCAGTGGGCAGATAATAAAGCGAATCGTTTGACAATCATACAGGTCGTCGACTTAGCGGTTTACAAAGAAGTAAAACGGCTTTCGCTTGATAATTCAGGTGGAATGCTCATGTGTTTAATCTTTTCTGTTTACTACCATGACAGTCCTTGTGCGCGTTGAGCCGCTTCAAACTTGCTATTGAGAACTTTCATGCAGCGGGCACCCATATGATCTCGTCGCATAGAAACCACTGGACATATCAGACATTCCGATCTGATCAATCGAGAAACTCGGGTGTGATTGCAAAAAAAGAGCTCGAATATAGGTACGTATCGATCACGAGATTGATACTGTCGCCAGGTGTCACACGTCTGACTGCACAATGAGCCGTGAGGGTAGAGACACATCGCGTTCATGATGCGCCGGTTCACTGATTCACCACCTCAAGAGTTCAGAGGTTGAGTGCTTCGACACCTCAATGGTGCGAGAATTCGAGCTCTAGTGATTCAAAGATTCAATGTGTTCATGCCCCGATGCTACGCTGACAGCAACTGGCCAATTATCATAAATACCACTTCATTTCTGTTGTATCGTACCTAGACAATTTTTTCATCTTCATCCTCTGATTTAACTTCAACTACGAACAAGCCACCCTTCAGCACAAGACATCTTCAGGTTCAGCTACCCTTGGCTCTCCCACAGAGGACGACGATAGCAAGTTAGTCGATTGCGTTCAATACCAACGTTTGCGTACTCAAACTCGGCGGTAACGCTTGATCTTTTCTAGATCAAGCTTGGCTGCCCGCGACAGTACGACTGCGAAAAGCTGTACGGTCTGGCATGTAACTCAAGCCATACTGTCTCAGTATATGCTTTTGAAATACATACTTTTCATTGCAGCTGCCATTTACAATTGAGAGATCCAAGTGAGCATCGGGTCTTGATGCGGTCGTATCCGCGAAACATCGATTGTATATCAGCTGATTATGTCAACCGCAAATCAACCGTACCTCCGGGAGGAGATTTCAAAGGCATCTTTGTCACTCGTGGCAGCTTTGTGACTCAAAATGTTCTTTCCTCGTGGGCGAGTGTATTTTTCATGATACGCATAGTAGTCACATTCTCTCTCGTATCTCCTGACTGCAGCAGCACTTCGAATTTGCGCGATTCTCTGCCTGCATGGAAGTAAATTGCCATTCTATAGCTGTGACTACCGTCTGTATGAGATTACGGCTTGGACCGCTGGCTCAATTTGACTCGAAGAAAGCTAGTGCTGTCATTGAGTATGTATGCGCATGCCTTGATCTTGACTGCGATCGAAAATCTTCTCTCGCTGTCTCATTATCTAAATGCAAAGCTTGCCATGTTTTCACATGTCTACAGGAGAAATGGAAGTTCCGGACTTAATCGCATGAAAAAACGAAATGATTAAGCCCTTCAGCCACAAGACAGCCAGATACATCTTGGGTTCTTCATCGTTGATCGCTGACAGGCGGCGGCTGCTGTGATTTCGCTTTACTGAAGGGAATGCTTTCGCATAAGCTGCCGTCGATCGGGTCGTCATACTAAATATTCATTGATAATGCATTTTTTGAAAAGTCAAGTGTCTCTGCTTTACACTCTGCCAAATCGAAGCTAATAAATTTGAAGAAGCTTCGAGGTTCTCGAGAAATTTAGAGGCCTAGTCGCTTGTAAAAGACAGATACAGTAGCCCACACGCAACCTGTCTACCGATTCATATGGCATGAATGGGAGTACACATTGAGACCATCGCTTCTCACGAATACAAGCACATGACACAATGACGTAGATGGAAAACAAAGAAGCTTCGATATGATTGACTATTAAAGAACTAGTAGACTGTAGTCAGTCATGTCAAAGACTTTGAAGCATGCTGACCAACATTTTTTATTGCCAATCATTTTCGGTTTAGGTGCGATGATTCCTTCACTCATTCGCATTTTCAAATTCTCCGACTTCAGTCTCATTCGTCCATGTTCAAGCCGAAACATCTATGAGTTTGTCTGGCAGCGAGCTCGATCACTATATTTTATGTAGGCGGCGTATGATGAACCAGCCGAGATCTGTGACTATACAGCGGATATTGTCGAACATACGAACCATGAACCTAGCTGTCAGCATCGAGGACTACTTCTTACCAAAGCCTTGCTTTGAAAGTACATTTTAAGCTAAAGCTGTATTCATAAGTAATTCAGCAATTAGGACACTCTGCACAAAAGGAGCGGATGCCACGATCGTCTACTGTTTGGAGAACGTGAGAATTCGACACATTAGTCATTTTCGAGTTTGAATAAAGCTTCTAAGCATTTGAGATTAGCAAGTTCAGGAAGTTTAAACAGTTCAGAGATGTCAAGACCGTGTGAAACGGGATAGACAAGCTTGAGCCAAATATCATATCGAAGATGTTTGCGCTTCAGGGGTATGTCGAATAGATATTCGGTTGATGATGTGTCCCTTTCAACGAGAAGACTATTTGTGAAGAGTACTTCAAGGCTCTTCAGACATGACTAGCATGGGTAATTAGTAACACTTGACCCCTTACTCGACGAGATAGCAAATCGGTCTGCTTTGGATTTCTCGGTGCTCAAGCTACGCCTCGTGTGAAGGGACCCCGCAAGACCGGCGCGTTCCGAACACCATTTCTCGCGCGGGCTGAAACCCGCCACTTGGGAGAAACTCATCGACAAGATGTCTCACACTCGCCTTGGGTCGCTTGAACACAGTCTTCTCTGGTATCAAGATGGATGTATTCTTCCCTCAACGATCAAAAGACGAGGATAGCCGCTTCGCATACGTCTCCGTTTTCTTTCTCAAGCTGAGTTGGAGATTTTACTACGCATCGTACTCTAACATATCTCGCACCTCCGCAGCTGCAATCACGAGGAATGTGCAGTTTCAAATCTATCTAACTGGTCTGACTTTCTAACGCAAATCTCAAGTCGCCGATTCAAATACTACAGCGGTAGGGGTCCTGATGAAGATAGCTGCAAACATGGCATTGCAATTCACAATCGTCAGTCGTGCAATCGTGCGTCTTGCGTCTTGTCATTTCTTAGATTGGGGTTTCTTCAATCTCTGCTAAGAACGGACTAGCCGTCAGCTGATGACGTATTCGATCGCTTGCGGCCGCGCTGCTGCCTTCGCATTCCTCGTTGATAGACATGTCACCGTCGCGTCCATTCATCATGCATTTCGACCATCGTGCCCAGATCTCTTAGCTCGCTGTTGCTGGACGCATTGTCTTCCTGGCGACCCTTGGCTGCCGGCGAGAACATCCTCCCGCCAGAGCGCCCGCCCAGAGCGCGCATGGTGCAGTCGACGTCAGAATGCGCTCGTCCACCAATCACCCTCGTTCAGGCAAGATACCGAAGACATGACATCCGTCAGCGGAGAAGTCTTGGAGACCACTCGACTGAAACCGATCTGGCGGTTGTCAAGGTTTTATGACGAACTCGACAGCCATCAACTCGTCGTCCCTCTGGTTGTCATCACGTTTGTAACCGGTGTGAGTTTCTCGCAGTAAAGGCCTGCGCTGTGAAATATCGATTCTGATGATATTCAGGCTCTGGATGCTGCCTGCTATGCGGATCTCTCCACCTTCGCCGCCAATCAGACCGGAAACATCATTATAATATCCGTCGGTATCGCCCATATTGCACCTCCTGGCCATCGAACCTTGTACAACGGCCTCAGCCTCGCTGGATACTCTATCGCTGCGCTAATTGCGGGACAGCTCGGCAATCACCTTGGACCGCGTCGAAGGTATTTGCTCATAGTCTCACATGCGACACAAGTCGCCATACTGGCGGTTGGACTGGCTTTGCTATACGCCGATGTCATTGTGGCAAGGAGCGTGGTTCTTTTGCTGCTTTTCGCGACGGCCGCTGGAATTCAAGTATCGCAAGCACGACAATCTGGCGTTCCGGAAATTCCGACTGCGATGTTCTCTACGCCGCTCGTCGATCTTCTCGTCGATCCACACCTCTTTCATTTCTCTCTGATGGATCCGTTGGTCAAAGGCAGGAATCGTCGCCTTGCGCATATCTGTTCGATGATCGTTGGCGGCTTTTGTGGAGCTTTTCTTCGCAAGGCAAAAGGGTCGGAAGCGGTTTTATTGCTAGCGGTGATCGTGAAGACTATGATCACCATAGTCTTCTGGGCATTGCCCAGTGCGGCGGAACAGAAAGCTTGGGCGGAGCGGGACAGGCCGCGTGAGTTGCACTCAACCAGCGACAGCGAGTCGACGATGCAGCGGAACAGGTGAACGTAATACACAACAATGTATTGATGAACCCCTGCATGGCAGATCAATCGCACGATGAAATACATTGACACAACGCTCTCCGTTGCCCCGAGTCTGGATGCTCTATAAAGCGTCAAGGCTTCTGTGCCGTCACCTTGTTGATTAGAGTCTGAACGGTCATCGTTCTTGCTTTCACGATCCTTTCCAACTGTTGAACGTTGGTGATTGATCCGTGCTTTCGAGGCTTGGGTACGAGCCGTTCAGCAGGCGGATCTGCTGCGGGCGCGACGAGCAAGTCGTCCGTTGCTGGGTCCGGCGGCGCTAATTCGACCCGTAGATCTTCTATCACCTTGTCCAGCTTGTCAATCTCCCGCCACAGTTCCACTAGTCTTTCGCGGTCCGTCCAGCCTTCGAGCGCTGCCCGGGCACACTTTTCGATGTGCTGAAAACGTATCGGTCCCAGCATGGTTCCACCAAACCACCTGGAACAGACAACCAGGACGTCAACCGTTCCTTCCTCGTTGAGAATCTTGAGCATATGCGCGCCGCCATATTGTTCCCCGTCGTCGGAGCTCGCTTCCACCGCTTCGTAGTCTGCCTCTGTCGTCCCTGTCGTTCCCGGCTTCTTGCGCAAGCACTGTAGTAGGATGTGTGAGAAGAGCTGACAGAACGGCAGAATCAACCCACCTTGTATGCCCACATGTTGTGATTCGGTTTGATTTGTCTTCTCGGTTTGCCAGATCCTCCTGCCCCGCTCGATTCGGCGGTCCGTCCTCTTCCAGCCACGACATCTGGCAGATCCGGATGATCATGGGGCAGACGCGCTATGTAACTGTTGACGGTTGACACCGACGGCTCCGCGAGCGGCAGCGCATATCCCAGAAAGATGGAGTCGCGGTCAAAGATGGGTTTCGTCGTATAGAATGGCTCTGGAAGAGGCGGTGGCGGCGGGATCTTGAGCCATGAACTGAGCGAAGCACCAGGCTTGTCTTGGCTGGCCGCGTCCGACGCCTGATCATCCTGGGAAGCCTTTGACTTTGGGTTTGTCGATGACACCCGGCGGGATTTGGCTGGCTTGGTGTTGCTGGACTGATCCTCGTCTGCGTTATGAGCGATAGATCGCTTGCGCGGGTCTGCGCGCGGGGATGACATAGCCTCATAGCGATGACGGCGCAGAGGGCGATGCAGGCTGCATGGATGCACGAATGCTCATAGATCTGTTCCGTTCGATCACTGGCAGGTGACGTAATAGCGCGACCAGGGTGCTCTAGCTAACATGCAGTATGCTCGACGTCTCCTCTGGAGCTTGGGTTCAATGGTCTCTACTTCCCCGTCGTAATGTATACAAGCCTAGAGCTCCTTTTTCTCCTGTGCGGCGCTATAGCCCGTTTTCTCTTCGTATTCCTGTAATCGGGTCAGACGTTCGACAAGCGTCGGATGGCTGTGCTTGTACATCGAGTACAGCCAGTCGTTGTGCGGGGAAGCCAAGTTCTCGTTCATGATCTTGATGAGCGCTCGGGAGAGTTCGGGTCCCTTCTTGAGATCGGCCGCGAATCGGTCTAAAGATAGTATCGAATGAGTTTCTGCGAAGTGCAAGGTTCAAACGGATAACTTGCCAGCCTCGTATTCGTATTTCCGTGAGAGAGCATTCATGCCCAGACTAGCCAAGGGGTCCAAGGGCGCGGTGACTAGTTGAAAGAGCATGAAACCGATGATGATGGGTCGCTTGTCGGCCTTGGTCAATCCAAGCATCGAGTCGCTGAAGCCAAAGGACGAGAACAAGGCGCGATTGTTGATGAACAGGGTAAACAGTGTCAAGGTGGCGGCAAGATAGAGTTGCGACGTCATGAGGAGCTTGGTAGTGTGACCTGCAGAGCTCGGTGTCAGCCTTCGCGGCCACAGCGGCTAGACCCTAACGCACCTCGCTTCCAGTGACCAAGTTCGTGCGCTATGAAGATGGAGATATGTCATTTTGAGCTTCGGCCCGATAGGTGCAGGTGAAAGACCTACCCAGGATGGCTTCAACCTCTTCAGGGGTGCTTTGTTCGATCAGAGTGTCATAGATTACCTAAGGGGCTCGGTGAGTTCCAGCTTGCATTGTCATTCTGTGTAGAACCCACAATATGTTTGGACCACGGGAGACCATAGAAATAGCTGGATTGCAAATCAATCACACGCCGGCCTTCTCATCCCACGATACCGGAACTTACGCGTTGCTGTGACCACTTCGCTTGCTTCCGTCAATAACGTAGAGATGCTTGAGAGGGAACTCGAGACTTCCCGCGAGAGCCTCAACACGGGTTCGAAGTTCACCCTCGGGCAGCGGCGTAAGCTTGTTAAAGAGAGGTTGAATAAAAGTCGGGTAGATGATCTGAATGAGAACGATGAAGACGAGGCTAGGGATGCAAGTCAGCTCGTCCGCGACTGAACAGTCTGGATGCAACGCGGCACTGACAAGAAAGCCATCAAGTAGGGAACGAAAGAGTCTCCCGCCCAGTCGACGATCTTCAGAAACGCCGCTAAGAAGGGCAAGCCAATGACACCGCCCACGAGCCAACCCTTGAGCGTATCGGTAATGAACAGTTTGAGAGTCGACTTGTTGAATCCGTGACGTTCCTCGATGACAAAGGTGCTGTAGAGCGAGAGTGGAATCGAGGTGATGGACGAAATCAGAGCAAGCAAGGCAGTGTATACGAGAGACCGAGGAATCTGCAGGATGACGGGCGTTAAGTATACGCATACGCTTCTATTCGGTCTCGTACACACCACTCGAGTTGGGTTGACGCCCATTTTGGCCAATGCCGCTCCAGCCTTGTCCCATCCCCAAAGATAAGTCCCACTGACGATCATCCCCCAGCTGACGGCTTGACCAAAGATCTCCTTGAGAATAGCAAACCGGGAGCGCTCGCGACCGTACGCCTGAGACTTTTTATACGTGTCTTCGGGGATATGGTCCTTGAGCAGTGCAGGTGGCGAAGGCAGCGAGTACAGAGGGACTTGACGGCATCTATTATGATATGAATCAGGAAACATGATATCGGAAGAACCGGTGACGACTCACAAAATATACGTCTCGAGACCGCAGATGGCCCATCCTGCGCCGACGACGAACTTGCGATAATCAATGGCCGGATTATCGAGCGACTGCTTGAGGGTGTCCACCACAGGCTGAACGAGGGCTGTCCACGACTGTAAGACGGACATGATGGCGTGAGGACAGGCAGATCCCCCCACCTGCCAGATCGACAAGGAGCGGGCGTCGATATCAGCTCGGAATGCCATCATCACCACGATCGCGTGCGATGACTAAGCATCGAGTGAATCGACCCGACTCATGGACACCATCTCCCTTTCTTCCTCTCCCATTCGACGGGATCGTCACCAGCATGTCCTCGCCATCCAAGTACCTTTGGAGAGCCGCCAGTCGACAACGTCGGCCATACTCGAGCTGTGTGGCCAAGCCGAGTCGCTCACGGCACGAAAGATCGCCCTTGGCGTATCACTTGCTGAGAAATCCGATTCCGTACGACATAGGACTTCAGCTCCAGGAGGATATCCTCGATACCCGAGTCAAATGGAGAGCGCAAAGGAAGGGCCAGCTTGGCGTGGAAACCTCATGGCTGGACGATGGGGAAGGCGACATCATACTCCTGCTAGGCAAGTCGTCCTCCTCGTTACCCGGCTCTAGTCTATATCTTGCATCCCTGCAGAACATACTCCGACATACACCACCGGACGACGTGATCTTGCTCTCACCTCGTCTTCGAGCCATCCCGAACAAGCCAAAATGCTGAATTCAGGGGCTACATTTCATCAAACAAAACGAGGCGGACAAGTGACGTATCACGGGATGGGCCAACTGGTAGGATATCCTATTCTTGATATCGGATCTGGTGGAATGTCGGTAAGTCAATACTCAATACTATGTGATTTGTACGAGCGGCCATGCCTAACGGTGACATAGCTTTCCGCAAGATGCTACGTCGACTACGTTCAATCTGTTCTCGCCGCATACGCTCGAGCTACCCTCGGTCCCACGGCCAACGTGAATGCGCCTCATCCAAACGGTCACGTAGGGGTATTCATCGGGGAACAGGAAAAGGTTCGCTCTCCATTTTGAGGAATCATCATTCTCGCTAACGGCGCACTCTGCAGTTGGCCTCGATTGGCATTCAAATTCGCCACCGCATAACTTCGCATGGCTTTGCCATCAACGTGACGAGGGAGCCCATCCCCTGGTTTGATCTCGTCACAGCTTGTGGTCTGGATGATGTTCGAGCGACTTCGCTGCAAGGAGTCAACTCGGGTGAGTGTCTATACTCAAGCGACGATGCGGCGGATACATCATTTTCGGTGGCACAGGTGGCCGTCGAGATGATGTCGTTTTTCGGAGACAAGTTTGACAGGAGGATGATTGCGCTGCAAGAGATCGCCGGAAGGGATGAGACAGAGGTCTGGAAGAAGATTGCGAGACACATTCGAGAGGCGGAAGATCAGGCAGAGGAAAGGATCACGATCTCGCCGCCGCCGAGGCGGCCATTATCAGCACTGTAGTGTCCGTTTCATAAGCACAGATTGATACAACTTGATCCGTCTCGTTACAAGTCTTGCTTCTTCTCGCTTTCGGCTGTACCTTTGGCCTTCCCCTGCTCTTGCTCAAACTGCTCGTTCATGCGCTCGGCCCTGTCATTCATCTTGTCGATCCAACGTTGCAACAAGCTGGCATTGTCCGCTTCCAGAGCCTTGTTCCGCTCGACTTGAAGACTGAGCTCCAGATTGACGGCCAACAGCTCGTCGTGCAAGCGTTGGATTTGGTCATTCTGGAGCCGCGACCGGTCCGAATGCTCCTTTTCCTTTGCTTCGAAACGCGCCAAGGACGCTTGAGTGCTCTGCAGTTGAGACGCGACGTGATGCAGCTCGACATCCTTTGCGCGCAGGGCGTCGGTTAAGCTTAGCTGACGGCTCGTGGACTGGGACTGCGCGCGATAGAGGTTGGACACTTCCATGCGAAGTTGCGAGAGCTGCTTTTCGAGCGTGGCGATATAGGCTCTCGTTCCGCTGTCGATGCGATGATCAGAACGGATATTCACAGCGATGACAATGAGCTTACCCTTCTGCTCCAGGAGCGCCATCCGAGTCTCCCACTTGCCGCAGCCAGGCGTCATTGCGCTGCCGAGAATCGCGCAGAAGCGTTGCAAGCTGTTTGTCTGATACTGGGATCAGACATGAGACGATCGCTGGCGGGCATGTCGCGTACATTGGGCGATGATGCGCGCGTAGACGAGATCATCCTGCTGCCTCTGCTCCATGCGGTCGCGGAGTGTCGTCTGCCATTGTGGGGCGGCCGTGGCCATGATGCATGGCTTGAAGGTGATTCCGACCAGCCTTTGCTCTACTTGCTCTGTACCCTTATAAGCTCCCTTATACCGCTTGCCCCCCACGGACATCCCCGCGCTTTCTCCGCTTAAATTCGCCGCCAACTCTATCTCTGGCATGAACCAACTCTTTCTTCGTGTCATACTGACTCGACCATCCCGCGTGCCGCGACTCGGCAGCCACACACACGCAGCATGGAAGGCCTCGCACACTACGACGACCCGACAGCTGGATGGCCAGATCCAGAGCACACCACCCTGCAGCAGGCAGTCGCCGCATTCGCTGCTGCTGCCGCCGCCCAGGACCCGCACGGGCTGCACCATCACCATCATCCGTTTGGCGATTTGGGCACGGCGAACAATGGTCCCGATGTCTCTCGAGCGCCGGGCAATGTTCAGCAGCACGACAATCATGATCCGCACAATATCACGCTCGCAGGAGCAGCCGCTGCGGCCGGAGGGATGAGTATGCCGTTGGGGCCGCTCGACCTGTCCGCGCATCAGCATCTCCCTCCGTTCCCCACTTCTGGCCATCAACAATTCGGCAACCCAAACTTCTCCCTTGGAACTCCGCCTCAGCACATTCTTCCGACGCCCGCAAATCTATCCCAGTACTCTCACGAGCAGGACTTGGCCGCGGCAGCAGCCGTCGCCGCAGCTCAAGCAAAGAAGTTGGAAAAGAAAGAACGCAAACGACGGGAAAAGGCAGAGCTCAAGAGGCAGGCAGAGGAACAGGCGAGGCTCACGGCAATTGCGAACCAGAGCAATCCCACGCCGATCAGCAACACTCCAGTACTGTCCTCTTCAGCTGTTCCCTCCGCGCAGCGCGCATCATCAAGCACTCAGCAACCCGATTTCGCTCTTTCCACACCCGTTGGGCTGACCGGAAGACCTCTGAACTCGGCATTCGAAGCAGATGACAACGATGATGCCATCGTCCGGCGCGGCGCGAACGGCAGCGATGATGGACCGATCACGGATGTCAACGAATGGCTCGCGGGAAGCTGGCTCAAGGGTCCCGCGTTGAGAAGGGTCGCCAAGGAAAAGGGTAACTATTATCCTTTCCTCGTGCCCCGTATCGCTGCTGATCGAAACATTCGCCTTCAGGCATCGACCTCTCCGTCCACCTTCGCAAGGGCAAATTCACGTCTCAAGAGGAAAAGCTCGTAGACGATGCCATCACCGACTACCTCGCAGTTCGAGGGTATAATCGTGAACACGACTTGACGCGAATGCTCTTCGGAGAAGGCTTTATGGAAGCCGGTGATGGCGAAGCAGGCATCAATGATGGTGCGGGCGGAGCTGCTGGACAAAAGACAAGAGCGAAGAACAGGGAACGAGTGGAATTGGTCAAGGCGATTGGTCAGTCGTTGTTTCATCTGGATCTCGTTCAGCGCTAAGGTTTATATCGTTTAGCTCCCAATATTCCTGGGAGACCGCTCACGTCAATCAATGCATTTATCGTCCGTAAATACGATCCGTATGTCAGGAAAGGGGCCTGGACAGCACAGGAAGATGCCGATTTGTTAGCGTAAGTGGACCTTGTTTCGCGGAGATGTCGTATTGATTTAAATCTTATAGTGCTTACCGGCAATATGGGCCGTCTTGGGACAAGATTTCGCGAATCGTCGAGAGGAACGAGACTGACTGCCGAGTCCGGTACACCAATCACTTACAGATCAAGGATACAAGAAAACGGGGAGTCTGGTCACCCGAGGAAGAAGAGATGCTTTACCAGACTATTGCTGCAGTATGCAAAGCCGCCAAGATCCCGATCAACGATACTCCCAACAGGCCAATCTCGTGGTCTACGGTTGTTCAGAAGATGGGTGGACAGCGAAACGCGCTCGAATGTCGAGAGAAGTGGTTTGATCAGGTCTTGCCGAAGCTACTCGCCCGTCAAGAAGCAGGCGTGACCGGACTGAGCACGCCAGTCGCCGAAGCGGCTCCGTCCGCACAGGTCGACGCGTCTGCGCCTGCCGTTCCCACCGTTGATCCTACACCGTCCGCCATCAAGGCGCCCAGGGCAGCCGAGTGGACACAGACAGACTTTATCAACCTTCTCAGACGGTACGACTCGCTACTCTTTCAGAAAAGTTCTGTCAGCTTACATCCCTTTCCCTTAGAATTGCCGAAGTTCATGGACCGGACCTCTCACAAGGCTATCAGCGAGACATCAATTTCCGAACACTTCATGCATCTACGCCCGATTTGGCCAAATTCAGCTACAAACACTGCTACAAGACCTTCCGAGCTTATGCGAAGAGAATCGACGGGTTCGAGACAATGACTCTTGACGGTCAGTACTCTTCGTACGCACCTGAGACGCTCTCCTGAAAATACTACATTCACAGAACTGCTGCCGAAACTCGAGGCAGTCGTGACTTCCAAGTTCAGAGCTGGTGGCGCCCGAAGTGGCTCAGCGCCTCTGCGTCGGCCGCGAGCTTCACCTGTCAATCGTGCCGGAGAAGGAAGACTGAGCCAGGAACGCGTCGATTCAGACTCCGAGTCCGATCCCGGCGCTTCGTCAGATTCAGCTAGTCCTCGCGCCGAGCAAGAGGACGATGAGGACCTCTTGAAAGTTGACATGCCAACCGAAACACCAGCAGAGTCTGCTTCACACGAGAACATGATCGATCCAGCGTTGTTGGCGTTGGACGCCCACGACACAATCCATCAATCAATAGATGGCCTTGATGCGTCCGATCTCGGCTTGACGGATGAAGCAGCAGCGCACGCTTACCTCGCAGATACCGCCTTGACTTTGGATCATGCCGATGTCGAACGGGATGCCCATTCTCAGGACAAGAAGCGGAGACGCGAGGATGACGATGGGTCCGGCGAGAAAAAGAGGTCCAAGAAGGAAAAGGGAAAGCGGAAAGCGGAAGACTCCACGGACGCCACCTCGGTTGATAGCTCTTCTCATACGTCTGGTCACGAGTTCGATATGGACAACACCGACATGGACAGCGCTCTGCAATTCGGTTCGCCATCTGCTATCACTCTTTCAGACGCTGCGAAAGATCCCCCCTTCCAACCCGAAGCACGGTCCGAGACTGCAGAGGAGAAGAAGAAGCGGAAAGAAGAGAAGAGAAAGCGGAAAGAAGAGAGAAGGGCACGGAAAGAAGCCAAGCGGTTATCTCATGCTCAGTCCGAGGGGTCGACTGACATGTTGGCCTCTTCCACCGTTCCCGACAATTTCGATTTCTAGCTGACGTACATGCACACCGGCGGTATGTAGGACATTATCCATACTTCTACTATAAGGCTTTTCTTCTTCTTTCAATCTTGCATCTATCGTCTGCCAAGCTGGCCTGTATATTCGCGGTGGCAAATTCCTGCCTGCGTTATCGGTATAGATTGCGTAGTGGGCCTTGAGGCATTCTATCTGGCACGTCTATCTATCCTCCAATCCCAGAGCTTGCTTCGTGGATAACAGCTGAGGCATGCTGCGTCTGACCAAGATCAATCGATCGTCAGGGGTTGATTGCGTATTGCACTGCGCCTTGCTCACCTGCCATGCACAGCTGCTACACTCCGACTCCTGGTCAGGTTGCGATCCAGTTCATCGCCATATTCGATACCGTCTTCTTCTCCTTCGTCTAGCGGCTGCAGCATTGGAACAGCTAGAGCGGAGGATGCAGAAGAGTTGCTGAACTTGGGTCGCCTGCCGCTCGGGGCGGCGAGAGAATGTTCTTGCGGCAGCGTCTGGTGCGTGTAATAGTGACTCTCGGTTTCGTCCGCGTCTCCCCGCGCGGAATCCTCATCCAGAGGCGAGTGCGCCGGCGTGCTATTGGCGTCATTCTGCGACCTTGCGGATTTTGCAGAACTGGAGCTGGATTGCGCGGTGAAGAATGACCCTGCTTGGGACGAAGGCGGCGCTAAATAAGATAAAGGTCGCACCAGTACAGCAGACTACCGGAAGGTTGCATGCGTCATGAGAAAGATAAGGTTACAGCGGAATGGTAGCTTACCTTTGCCCTCTCACTGACATCGCCCATTGCCAAATTGGATGATGAAGCTCCACTAATTTCCTTATAGCCTTCTGCCGGACCATACTCGTTTTGAACTTCCATAGGCGATCGCGTAGATATCGGCGTTGGCAGTGGTAATGGTCTGCTCTTTCTGCCGTGAGGGGGGGAAACATCGAACACTGGACCCCTTGTCGTTGTATCATCCGAGACAGCTTGTCTGTATACCTCTGTAGGGACAATCGGTTGACCAGGAAAGGAGGACATGCTCCACCTATCCGTCGGGTCTTTGAACTTGTCGCCTTGTCTTCGAGAATCTCTCTCTGGACGATCGTGGATGCGGTTGACTGACTCATCGTTTTCCTGGCGATCTTGTTGCTCACGGAATGATGAGAATGTGTTTCCAGATAGCGGCTCTACTGAAGAAGCATCCGATGATCTGTGGTCTGCGTCCGCGAATAAGTGACTCAGGCGTGAACGAGCACCCAGGTCAGTTCCGGCTAAACGGCGCTCCACCGAAACATCATTCGATCCTGGTGACGTGACCCCAGTCGGGAGTCTGGCCGAGTTGCCGGCAACATCTCCGCCAAAGGTATTTGTACTGAATACACTTTTAGGCGAGAAGAGGTCGGGTGCGCCGAAGACCGTTGCCGTCGGACTGATTAGCGTGGCCGGCTCCTGACGCTGAAAACTGTGAGCTATTGCGGGCATGGCTTCATCGGAGACCTTTTCATTCGACTGATTTTGTATAGGAAACGATTCTGCTATCTGACGGAGTGTGCCTGCGCTTGGCCGTGGCCGTAATCCTCGGGGTGATGTCGCTACCTGTCGCGCAGGAGGAAGGGGGAATATGCCCGGAACAGCATGAGCTGTCGTTACCGGTTTGCTCGCAGCCCCAAGCAAATCCGTCTCGCAGAGTTGCGCATTCCGTTCCGCAGATATCGACGATTCGGGACTGCCCAACGCTGCCGAGAACAATGCGATGTCCCTCTGATCTTCTTGACTCCATATCGGTTCAACCAGCTTGCTATTCGGAATGTCTGGAACTGGCTCGTCTGTTTCGTAATGAAATTGCTCGGAGTGAGGCATCGGGCCTGTGCTCATCATCGCGGGACTTCGATGTGTCGATGTTGGCGTATGAGCAGAGGCGAAAACGGAACCTGAGCCAGAGCGGGAGTTGGACATCCTTGAAGGTGACGAAAAATCCAACATGTCGGAATCTAGATCGAGGCCCGCGCTGTGTTGACGGTAAAGCGCATCCCATGTATCGGAATGCGAAGGATGTGACATATGAGAGAGGGACTCGGCTGCAGGGTAGCTTAAGCCTAGGCCAACTGTAGTGAGTTGGTCAAGCGAGTACGCCGTATTGGTCGGTGGCAGACTGAAAAGCTCGGGCTGAATCTCCCGAGAGGCGTGAATGCCTGGACTATTGTCAGGCCCTTCCTGAGCGTGTGGCGACTGTTTCAATTTCGAGGTTCTATCCATGGGAAGGTACTCCGGAAGACCGCTACTTGGACGAGCATGCCCGCTGCTGAATCCCAGTGCTGCCAGTACCGCGTCTCGGAAACCCGTGGACTCTCGATCTTGATTTCGGCTAAAGCTGACGTCGGAGTCGGAGCTTTCGCTGATCTCCTCCTTATTGGCACTCTGGACGTAAGGGGTGACAGACCGGTTCATATCCTCGAATTGCGCGGTTTCTGATGCAGCAGACAAAAACGGAAGGCTATAGCTGTCGTTCTTATCCTTTGGTGTCGACGCATTTTCGTATGACTGTAAGAGTCGTATCGTCCCTTGACGGGAATTGCGTGCCGATGAGTCATCAAGGGCATCATCATATCGGTCTTCGTTCGACGCTGTCGAGTGATACTCGCCCTATTTGAGGGTCTTCAGGAATTGAGTGTAGAGATTGTCGTGTGACACTTACTGAATGAACTGGATGGTCCCCCCAGATGTTTGAACTCGGTACTCGAGATTGACCCCATCTCGATGCGTCATCTCCCTCATGTCGCGCCTCGGGGTTCGTCGCTGAAAACATATGCGCTATTCCTAAGCCATTCAGCCATTTCCAACTCCTACCAGAAGCGCTTATGCTTCCCGCAGTGCTGGATTGCGGGGAATCTAACGGTCGGTGGCCCGACCTGGAATTGTCTTGCGGTCCCTCGATGACCATGTCTTCTGTGCTATCCCGTCTGTCCCGCGAGACGAGCCGTCCGGGTGTTCTTCTTCGCAGCTGATTCTGATTTTGGGACGACCCCGTCTTTCTTGGCATTCCCAAGCCGATGGCGGTCCCGAAGCTCCATTTTCCCCTTGAACTCCTCCTCATCAAACCAGGGCTTGCTGCTCGTGCAGAGGGACTCGATTGATCGGTACCGACGCTTGGCGATGTCTCTACCGGATCTGTCTGCATCGATACTGGAGTCAAGGCCGGATCATTGGTGAAGGACTCTTCGTTGCTGAACGCTGGCGTTCGCGCCATATAGCTGTTGACGATGTCGTCCTCGAAGTCTGATGGACCGTTACGGAGATGCTGGATACTCCTCTGGCCAAAGGCTCCTAATCGCCGCTGATTCTCGTTGGACCCCTCGTCGAAGTCGTGGAGATACTCTTGTGCTTCATCTGACCAGTCGCGGTCCTGATGTATCCCCAGACTGACGGGCTCATAGCCATCTTCTGCATCGATTCTGGGCACCGGTGTTGCCGCCATGTCCCTCTGCATATCCGCTTCATCCCGAACACGAAGAGCCCGATTTCCGGAATTCTTCGTCGATATCAGCCCGTAACGGGCACCGATGATCATATTTGGATCTCGAATGAAGCCTTTCGGACCTCGTCGCCAATGCCCAAAAGGCCAAAGACTAACCTTCTGTTCACCCCCATCGCCTTCTACCATGGAATCCCCGACCTGACCCCTTTGCACAGATCCGAAGTCGCCAGGCCCCGCGACTGCCGAAGTTCCGCTTTTCCGCCTCTTTCGTTTCCGATATGCGATAAAAAAGCACAACGCGATGCCAGCCAAGAATGCCGATGGCAGGAGGACTGAAAGGAGAATTGTTCCCACTTTTGAGAGTCCTGTTTTTCCGGCGGCACTGACGACTCCCGCGGTTTGTGAAGATGTAGCGGAAGATGTTGAAGAGCGGTCAGAGGGTTCGGCAGTCGTGGATGAGAAAGCCGCAGGGTTGCTGGATATTGACGTCTGGCTGGAAGACTGTCTTGAAGCTGAGGATGAAGCCGTAGTCGGCGAAGATGTCGCTGACGACGGTCGTAATGTCGAGGAACTGCTTGAACTGCTCGTACTGGTCGCGGTGCTGCTCGGACTGCTGGAGCCTCCATACGTCCATCCCGCTCCCAACGGTATCGAGGGTCCATAATCTAAGTAGCTGGATGAGATTTCTCTGCAACGTGACGGGAAAAGGGGGAAAGCTCACAAGTTTGCGCTACTTCGACAACAGCCTCTGTGGTATAAGCCACTCCACCGATATTTGTCACGTACTAGGATTTATAATTCAGTAGCATAGTCGCTCTGCCTGCAATACCAGCACTCACCGTGGAATACGAGAGATAATCTGGCAACGCCTGCGGATTTGGTGCTGTTTCAAAGTGCATTTCAGCGTTGCTTCAAGTTGTTCCTTTCAAGTACCCACTATACGCCGCGGTAGTGGTGGCTGCCATGTCGCGCCCATGAGGAGTGTCGGCGACTCGGAAGACGATGAATGGGAAAGAAGCTGATGGAGGCGGTGAGATAGATGAGGAAGTCACCTTCGATCGAATTCCAAGAACTGTAGATTCTGCATCAACCGTCTCGGCTTTCGGATTCTCCGGCCTATAACACCGTCTATATTTCGAGCGAAATCATGAAACTTGCTTCTTTTCGGATAAACTACCTGATGAGCTTGTTGAAGCTTTCGTTCAAAGAAATCGACATTCAAGGTTCACTTGCGTTTCGTCATGTTCAAGATGTCTTCGAAAAGCTTCGGTACGTTGGCACCACACGCACAACATTCAGCGGGGTCCTCACGTGTCTCCGCGATCAGTCTTCGTCACCGGTAACGCCAACAAGCTTCGAGAAGTACAGCAGATTCTGGCGGTCGGAGATTCTGGGATTCAGGTCACGAACCAGGCATTGGATGGTGAGTAGTCATCGCGTTCACATAGGAATGCAATGCTTATCAGAACAGTATAGTCCCCGAGGTGCAAGGATCCACGCAGGAAGTTGCCATTGCAAAATGCAAATCGGCAGCCCAGCAGGTGCGTTACCCTTCCATTGCTCCCGTGCGATCTCCCTAACTCATAATTCCCCCTTTTCCCCTTCACAGCTAGGCAAGGCCTGCGTAACGGAAGATACCGCTCTATGCTTTGAAGCCCTCGATGGACTTCCCGGACCTTATATCAAGGACTTTCTTACCAAACTTGGCCACGACGGTATGCGATCCCATCCGTTCCCTCTTGCATCATACTAAGAGTTCATCGCAACCAGGCCTCAATACGCTCCTCCAAGGCTTCCCCACAAATAAGGCCTACGCCCTCTGCACATTCGCCTACTCCCCCGCGCCGACATCAGCCAATCCGTCTCCGGAACCGATTCTCTTCGAGGGTAGAACGGACGGTGAGATCGTGCCTGCGCGGGGGGACAAGGTGTTCGGATGGGATCCCATCTTCCAGCCAAACGAGAGCAATGGCTTGACGTAGGTCCAAATGTCATTCTCCGAACTATGTCTGAAAATGCTTGCCCTCTAGCTACGCCGAGATGGATCCCGCCGACAAGAACAAGATCTCGCATCGATACAAGGCGCTCAGCAAGCTCAAGGAGTACTTGCAAAACGAGGGGCAATAGGTGACATGAGGAGAAGACGCAAGCGGCACTTTTAGAGAAGAGATGGGACAAACCTCACGAATACTCGTAGTCCAAGCAAAACGACATACATTCTTACGTGTTATCGAGTCGTACTACAGCTATAGAGAGGAATGTATCCGGATCGAGCTTGTCGTGCTGCATTCTGTTGCTTTGGCCGTTTGGCTGATTCGAGCAACGGTTGTTGTTCATCTTGCCGCCAGGCTGATGAGGCCATTGGCGGCTCCGACACTCGACAGGGCTCAAAAAGCGGCGCAGCGCGACAGCGGTGCTTAAGAACATACCCGTAACATGGGCGGGTGATACCTGGGACCAGCTTCGATACAGCTTGATTCGTACAACCAAAAGTTCCGACGCTCATATACGTGAAGATCAATACAACTTGAGACCTGAAACCATCTGACTTGTTAGCACCGCTTTGAATCTCTCAGGAGTACCACTTGCCTGAAAACCCGTCAAGACAGCCATCAGCAGCCACCGGGTCCCCCAGAGAACCCTGCTCCTCCCGCACCGGGCGGAGGTCCCCGTGTCATCGCCGCGTTATCGAGTATCTGCTGCTGTTGAAACTGTAGATTCTGCTGCTGGATGAGCTGCTGCGCTTGCTGATGTCTTTGATGCAGATTGCTACTGTGTCGACCGGCATTCGATCGACGCCTTTGTCCTGTCGTGACTGTGGGTCAAGATGCGGCTTTCGCAGTGGCAGATTGACCCACGATGATGTCTGGAGCTATGCGTTTGGCCCATGTTCCATTCGCGGAGGGCGATCCCGGACTGTCATTTAGGGCTGAGCAACCGAGTTGAGAGGAATGGAATCCATACATGCATTCACTCGTCCTTCATCCGGTCGAAACGATCAGGCCTTGCTACACCAGCGCCGTCCTGTACTGAAGATGACGTGTTACGCGGAAGTAAAAAAATGGCTGCGGTGTACTGCGAGACTTGCTATACCACGATACTGTAAACACGAGCGCGCACGGGATCTTCCTACTCTGTGAAGATCGAGCTGGAGATCAGTACAGGACGCTCAGCCAGTGCGAGTTGATCTATGAACAATAGCGAAGAGGGTCGCGGAAACAAACATGCGACGATCCGTCAAGGTCCTTTGGCTTGCCTCGCTGGCTGATCTGCTGGTTTTCATCGCAAGAAGAAACAAGAGCGACAAGCAGAGCACCAATGGATAGCTTATGTATAGCACTCGCCTTCCATCGTCTCCGCTCATAATCAGGTGGCGCGTGCATTACGACCATCATCCAAGAGCATCCTCATTCACGAATCCCATCAGCAAACCCACAGGAGAGGAGATCACTTCCCGAAACGATGGGCAATATACTCAGTGCTGCCGTCAGCTGTAAGTAAACTCCATCTTGTCAGTGATGGGGAACAGCGAATCAGCCATACAGCGCAAGAAGGATACTTGAAGGCTGAGGGGTGAAAAGAATGGATCACCGTATAGGGAATCTCAACGAACACCTCGCAGCGCAGCGGCTGCCAAGAGAGAGGTCATATTGATGCGCTTGCATTACATCGAAGCATGAGTTGGAAAAACGCTCCTATCATCCTGCACGTAGGCATCGAATAGTAGACTAACCTCGCCCCTTTTCTCCGATACGCCCATCGCCAATAGCCACCCTCTCCGCCGTGATCTGCACCGTGATCGGCGCTGCCATCATGCGACACCCTCAACCTGACTCCTACAACGTCCTCTGGGCCTCTCGAAACGGCTCCGTCGGCGGTGCCATCCTCGGTGTTCCCCTCATGGCCGTCACCGCGATCCTCGACGCGGCGACGCACGACTCTCCCTCCTCGATGGCCTCGCTCACCAACATCATCCAGTACGCTCTCGGTGTCGGAGCCTCGGCCGGAAGCGCTGCCCTCGGTGCGCGAATCCTCATGGCCTCTCTGGGCGCAGAACGAGTCCGGCAAGGCGTCAAGGAAAGCGCCATCGCCGGAGCCGTTGGATCCGCGGTATGGATCGGTGCATCGCTCGCCGTCTCCCTGGTCGTTCTGGCATTCATGTACGGCGGCGGGGGTCTAAAGCTTGCGATGGAAAAGATCAAGTTGAAGAGGCGAAGCGACCAAACGGGCAATGTCGTCGCGATGGAACGGGTCGAAAGCGGTGCCGACGCGTTGATCGAAAGGGGTCCCGTGCCTCGAGTTTAGCGCTAGTATCTGGGCATGCCGTCTGTCTGTGTGGTATCATGAAAATGTTCCAGCGTGCTTGGATGATAGCACGATGGTTTGACGATGTAAAGTAGTAAACCGAGATCGACTCGGCTGTACGGAATAACAGGACACGGGCGCACCGGCAAGTGAGACACGACGGGCGTGAATCATCCAGACGAACATGTGTCTCGTCGAGGGCGGCCATCTTGCCGTGTTTGCCATCATCATCCGCGCGCCATGGACACCCCATAGGATCCCTCCGCATCATGTTCACCACCGGTCATGCTCAGCCGGTACGCCAGCATCGCCCGAGTCTGCTCAGCATGCAGCACAACTATGAGGGCCAGGACGGCGATGACGAGATGCGTACGCTGCAGCAAGACAAGACGGCATCGGGCATCCCGCCAATACGCAGAGTGCACTCCTACTCTGGCGAATCGAGCACTCCGGGGGACGAGGAGAGATCGTCATTCGGGATGCGATCCGGAGAAGACCCAATGGCAGCAAGGCGTACGCTTTCAGCACTCGAGCCATCGTTCAATCTCCCTTCCGGCTCGATGACGGCCCCTCGCAGCTTGTCAATGAACACAATCCCGGTCAACAAATCCCCTGTGGGATCATCAGGCCTCGTAGGCCCGAGTATACCGCTCGCGCTACGCCGTGCATCTTCGGATCATCACACAGGACATGCCGATATGCAGGAACCAACACCCGCCGATGCACCGGAAAAGGTAGAGTTCGCCGGCTCTTCGATGCAATCCGCCTTCACGGCCGGATGGCCGTCTTCGTCCACTCTTCGCATGTCATCGACCGGAAGCCCGACAACACCCCCAAGAGCCTCGGTCTTTAATCCCGGATCACCCTCACAGGCACACGCAGGCATGGGTCCCGCCCTTGCGTCTGCACCGAGCCGCAGCATTGGGGCTCGGGCGCGTGCAAATTCGGGGACTCGTATGCGCGGGCCAGGAGGAACGTTCGGAACTCCCCCGATGGCCTTACCGAGCGTTGATTCCAGAAAGCGGAGTGGAAGTGGAAGCGGGAACGGCGCCTGGCATGCAAGGACGAGTGTAAGTTGGCCATTAGCCGTTGATCCAACGACCATTCCCTGACCCCGACGCAGAACCAATCTCGCCAACTGCCTCTTCCGCCTTCGCTCCGCGCAACACTGGCGGCAGACAAGGACCTTCCAAGCTCGGAAATCCGATCTGAAGCACTCCTCCAGCGCGTCATATTCTCCAATCCCGACTCTTTACCGATGACACCGAAACCGTCACGGAGACACCAGCAGCAGGTGCAGCAACACAGCCAATTCGGCCTGGGGGGAAACGGATCCGCATTATTCGGTAATCAACCGTCGGGGAACAACTCGGGCAACGGCTACGCCGGCCGTATGACAGCCCGTCCGCCACGTTTCCTCGATTCGACGGCGTCCATGGCTCATAGCGATGACGAGGATGATATGGAAGACAGCAGTGATGAAGACGCACAATTCGCCGTCGACGACATCATGGACCCGGGGCACGCACCCACGGGCGGCGGAGGTTCAAGGTCAGGAAGTGGTAGCGGAAGTGCAAGCGGGAGCGTCATGCTCGGCACAGCTATCGCCAATGCCACGCTAGGCATCACTGAAGGAGGCATGGAAGTCGACGTTCCGATGACGTCAAATCTCAACGCAGCCATGGGATCCGGAAGACTGTCGAATCGGACGAGCATGAGCAGTCTGCGAGGCTTTGCTGGTGGCGCTTCGGACGATGCGGGTCCTGGTTCACAAAACAAGAATATGACCGCGTGGAGAGAGTCCCCTTCCTCAACGAGTAATCGAGCACAGAAACGTAAAGGTGAGCCTTGGAACAATGAGAACGATCTCGCGCTGATCCCTTGAGAAGCTGGACACGACGACAGCAGGTATGAACCATATGGCAAGCGACACCGCACCTCAGGCGAGGGTCCCTTGTCTCCCCTTCAATGGTCGTCCGGACTACCTGGCGGCCCCGCTCCGATACCGACATCGCCCGGTATCCAGCACGCAATACACCACAACCCCCATTATACTACAAACCCGAGCATCGGAATGGAAGCTGGTCTCCAACTGGACGGGAGCTCGCTGACTGCGATGAACAAATACGGCTTCTCATCAGCTGCCGTGACCGCCAGATCCCGCGCAGGCTCGCCCGTCGCCAACACATACGCCGCCATGCGCACTGCTGTCTCGCCCGTGGCCTCTTCCCCGCTCAGCATGATGTCTGGCATGGGATTAACATCTACCATGCAGCAGCCGCAAGCAGCGTATCGCCCACCATCAGCTACCGGGACCACTATTGGTATGGGCGCAATGGGAGGGCTCGGCATGCTGCTGCTCAGTAAACGCAACGCGACTAATCCAGGCAGCACAGGCATGGGCTTGGTTAGTATGGGAGATGACTCTGGAGAGATGGCGGTGGCTGAGGGTATCAACGGCATGGATGTTACAGAACATGAGGGAAGAGATGTAGCTGAGGAAGAGGACGACAAGATGATGTTTGATTAAGGTTGTATATCACAGCGACAATGTATCTTGCTATATAGAACAGGCTACTGAACGGTAGATACTGAAAGCATCCCGTTCGCAACTACAACTCGGGGCTTCTCCGCTTACGTCTTCGAGCTGGGCATTGACGCATGTCGATACCCACCCTTCAGCGTTGCGAATGCAAAGCCCTTTCTGAGATGAAGTGTGGCCTTTGTTCATTAGGACGTGCTGAGACACCCGTATTATTGTAGATACCCCTTTATATCCTGTGTTATGTAAAGACAACGCTAACGAGGCTATCAGCCTGTTGTATACCCGTGTGTCATCTATCTTCCCCTTTTGTCGAATTGACAATGTTCGCGGCAATCATCTCCACGGTCGGTCTGCGAACCCTTGCTTTGCTGCTTGCCGCACGCGGAGGTTCAGCGGAATTTGTATGTGAGGGAGAGGGACCAGTTGACGCTACGTACAACTTCGGACAATTTGATAGACGCTTCGTAGAGGCTATCAAGCCAGTTTCAGGCTGTAACCTCGTGTTGCAAGCCAAGGGGACAAATGTAAGGATGAAAGCTTAGGTCGGGGACAGGCGTCGCTGACACAAAAGCTTTTTGCTCTGCTGGATTGACTCTTGTAATAAAGTGGGCGGAGTGGGTCACAGAAATCAAAGCGTTCCCTTACTGCGTTGATAGTCAGCCGGAAAAAAATCAGGAACTCAAGACAAGCTTGAGCAAAGGGTTCTATGCCTATACAGAACCCCATGTAGAATGGGGCGACAAATGGCTACTTCTGGAGTTACCCCAAAGTATCAAGAAAGATGCTGAAATACTCGTGGTCAATCAAGATTATAAGCTCTATGAGATCGTTGACAACGAGAAACGGTAAGGGAGCACCCTTCATCATTCATCACTCAGCTGTTACCTTTTGACTCACACATCCTTTTCAGGTTATATAAGGATTGGCAACCTCAAGATGTGCCTTTCCTGGCAAACCCCTACAGATTTGCTGTCAATGGTCCAGGTGCGCACTGGATACTGGAAGCAGTAAACTTCAGCTGAACGATCAACTGATTATTCTCTTTTATGCTCTTTTATATCCAGACCATACTTTCGTTTACACCGCCCAGGAGAAAAAATGCACGTACCACGACTTCGCGAGCTTTTCGTCTGAGCCGTCCCAAGAAGACACCGCACAATAACAATGGTGCAGCGGTTTGTTATCCTTCGGAGTGAATTCTTGCACAGAAAACAGAGAGACAGGTTCAGATGTAATTTTTCAATTCCATGCGTCTTGCTCGTTTGTCGTGCACTAGGACAGCCTAGTTGATTTTGGAAAATGATGTCATATGCCTATCAAACAACTCTAAGATTCCTGGTGGCGATGATCACCCCTAGGCCTACGGAAATAGGAAGTAAGCAGAAAAGCCGCGCCGCGTCAGGGCAGATGGCAAGTCTACCGCCAGGGATAATCCACTCGAAAACACTTACATGCTATAGCCTATATGCTATCCGGCATAATCGATCTTCCTCACCAGCAATAAATAATCCAGCTAGCGTAACTGGGATCCCTCGTGACATCGCATGAGATTACAATCCCCATGCTAAATTAGAGGCGACTTGATTCGGGCTTCTAGCATGCATGTTCTGTCAGGTGCGCGCCGGGTGTAGTTGACCACTTTGTGGATCAACCACCTCGAATTACTCCAGGCTAAGCGGGGCGTACAACGATCATTCCACATTGGGCATCATGCCTGCGATGGGCGTGCGAGATCCCCTTGTATCCCCAAAGGCAATACTACAAAGGCAAAGCATCCCATTCTTCTGTTCCCAGAGCCAGAAGAGTAAAGGCTTTTTTCGTCATGACGATACCTTTTATCTAGGAAAGGAGCGGACTATATAGGCTAGTGGTTGAACTAGCCCAGGGCCCACAGCTTTTGGTCCGACTGGTCTAGCTGCACTTTAAGTGGTTCATTCGGCAAATTTGAGCTCGATTTGAATCCCGAACAAAATGATGTTGTCGCTTCATAAACTTGCCATGGGAGCCTTATCGGCGATGTTGTTGGGGGCGATTCATGGTGTTTTTGTCAGGGCTACGTGCGAAGGGGAGAATACTCTCGAAGCCACATACGACTTTGGAAAATTCGACGACAATTTGGTGAAGCAGATAAAGCCAGGGTCAGGCTGTAGTCTGCTTCTGCAGGGGGGAGCCGCAGCGGAGATCGATAACGGGGCAGGTCTCAGTGTAAGAAACTCTGCAACGCATCAGACCCATACTGAAGGCAATGCAATATCCCTCTACAACTACTGAATACAATCACAATCACCGGCGAAACATTCACAGTTGCAGGAAAAGTGGAAGAATATCAAGGCTTTTCCCTATTGTGTCGACAACCAGGCTGGTCAGGGCCAAGATATCGAATCCAGCGAAAGCTTCAGGCTATTCACCAAACTTCAAGTGCAATGGGGCTCTAATCTCATGGTATGGGAGCTACCTGTAGACAAGAACGCAGACAAGCTGGCTATGGACAGCAATTCGAGACTTTTCAGGATTGACGCTTTTACCAAAGCTGAAGGAAACAGGGAATATTCAAGGTAAGACGTTCAGCGGACACTTCAATGTCCACTTTCCACAGACGCTAATACAGCATATACAGGACCGAAGTGAAAGCCTCGGAATTCTTGGAAAAAGCGGACCTGAAAGAGAAGAACAGCTTCCAGAATCCGTATAAGTTTGCTGTCAAGGGTACTGGTAGGTAGATCGCAACCTCTTGAGCTTGAAGGAGTAGCTGACATTGCGGATTCCCTCATGATTCATCCTCAGAGAACGCCTTTGTATACTGCTTCCAAGATGCAGTGAACTCTGGCACCTCGTCAGGAGGGAGCTCCGCCAAGAAGTAGAACCTACACACATGGCTCCTTGTATCCACAATAGTGTACCATCATCCTGGATATCTGATTTACTCTGCTAATAGAGCGACATTAGCCGATACAGCAAGACATCTATACCATCATTTGCACCAGGAGTCCATGTACTCGGCGATGCAGTCAGTCGCAAGCTGAACACGGCCACGCGCTCGCCATGTCCGTGTCGCTCCGTCGGCGAGAAATATCGGACCGGCGTTGAGTCTGGTGACTTGTTCCCGTATACCCGGCAGCGAGAGAGCGGGCGCACCTGCTTGAATCGGGCGACCACGCGACGATACTTGTATGCTGTTGCACGACTTTCGCCTGCCACGTTCCCCTTGCCGCCCATCACTCCCGCCACCATGTTCCGATCAGCCCTCGCCATCGCTCGACCCCTCAGGTCCTCCTCCACCGTTGCCGCCGTCCGATCCAACTCGGTTTGGGCCAAGGTCCCCCTCGGACCGCGAGACGCCATCCTCGGTGTCACGGAGGCCTTCAAGGCGGACAAGAGCCCGAAAAAGATTAACTTGGGTGTGGGAGCGTACCGAGATGACAAGGGAAAGCCGTATGTGCTGCCGTCGGTGAAGGTGAGTCCAGGCAGAACGTCAGGACCGGTAGAGACAGCGGGAGATTCGAGTCATCGTGCTGGAAGACCTCAGACGCGAGCGGATCATCGAGAACCATCGCCGAGAGCGACGAGGTTTCAATTTACGCGAGGGGATCGCTGTAGTTCACATTGCGAGGCTTGCGGATCACCCGCGAAGTACTTCATCGTCGAGCCCTCGTATCATCCTCAGTGTTTCATGCCTCTATCTTGGCATGGCGACACTGCAACGGCGAGGATTGTCACATTGAATCGCACACCATTCATAGACTCATTTACTGACCACTCTTCCAACAGAAAGCCGAAGAGCAACTCGCCAAGGCCGGCCACGACAAGGAATACCTCCCCATCACCGGTCTCCCTGAATTCGTCAACGCCGCCATCAAGCTCGCATACGGTGAAGACTCCAAGCCGCTCAAGGAGGGCCGCATCGCCGCCACCCAGTCGATCTCGGGTACCGGTGCGCTTCGTATTGGTCTCGCCTTCATGGCCCGTTTCTTCCCGCAAAAGG
The DNA here is from genome assembly GCA_023628075.1 of Naganishia sp. PG3902-1. NCBI lineage: Eukaryota > Fungi > Basidiomycota > Tremellomycetes > Filobasidiales > Filobasidiaceae > Naganishia > Naganishia sp. PG3902-1. The sequence continues at coordinate 64,762 of JAMALH010000006.1, forward strand.
AAATCTACTTGCCCGATAAGACTTGGGCCAACCACGCTGCGATTGTCAAAGACTGTGGCTTGGAAGTCAAGCACTACAAGTAGGTCCAATTCTCTCCTTGAGTTGATCGACAAGCTAATCACGATCCAGGTACTACGACCCGGAGACCGTTGGCGTTGCATGGGAAGGCTTCAAGGCTGACGTCAAGGTAAGATTATCGCTCGCATTTCCGATTCTGCGCTCATTCCGCTGTTCTAGGCTGCACCCAACGGATCCGCCTTCCTGCTCCACGCCGCCGCCTTCAACCCCCTCGGCACGGATCTGACCAAGGAACAATGGGTTGAACTCTGCCAGATCTTCAAGGAGAAGAACCACTTTGCCTTCTTCGACATGGCTTACCAAGGCTTCGCCTCCGGTGTCTTCGAGGACGACGCCTTCCCCGTCCGACACTTTGTCGAACAGGGCTTCCCCATCGCCCTGTGCCAGAGTTTCGCCAAGAACATGGGTCTCTACGGTGAACGAGTTGGCGCGTTCAGCTTGGTTTGCGCCGATAAGGACGAAAAGGCGCGAGTCGACAGTCAGCTCAAGATTCTGATCCGACCGATGTACTCGAACCCCCCCGTCCAGTAAGTCCTGTGGTGCTCGTTGAAGGTCGAGGCTGACAATTGCCTCCAGCGGCGCTCGTCTTGCCGCTCAGATCCTCAACTCCCCCGAGCTGTACAAGGACTGGAAGCTCGAAGTCAAGGGCATGGCCGACCGAATCATCTCCATGCGGGAAGCCCTGTATGACCTCTTGCAGAACAAGTACAACACCCCGGGAGACTGGTCGCACGTTAAGAGGCAGATCGGCATGTTCAGCTACACCGGTCTCAAGCCGGAACAGGTGGACGCTCTCGCCACTCACGCACACATCTACTTGACCCGAGACGGTAAGTCGATCTCAAGGGCAAGTAGAACCGATCTCATGCTCTTTACATAGGTCGAATCTCAATGGCCGCTCTTAACTCGAGCAACATCGAGGTAAGCCAATCTGTTTTTTTGTGTCGCCATCTATCACTTACGCTTCAATATCCAGTACTTTGCCGAGAACGTCTCCAAGGCTGTCAAGGGTGAACTCGGTGCCGGCGATGCCATCCCCAAGGCTCCTCAGGGTGAGGTTGGTGAAGGCGCCGGTGCGGCTTAAGCGCGTCCCGATCTTGTATAAAAACAGCAATGTCTGTATATAGAGCCCATCACAGAGCCCTCAAGAGAAATATGAAAACGCTTGTAGTCATGCATGGTTGTAGTGAGAACCGACATCATCGGTGAATGCAGAGGATGCCAATGATTAGGGGTCATAGATAAATTATTTGGAAGGTCCACGGATCTCTTCATTCAAGTATACAAGCTTCAGACTCTTCGACCTGCGCCGCGTAGAGAACGCATCTACACAGAACTACGCTAGTTGAGCGGTTCCCGGGGGCCTTTCTTTGCCAGAGCGGCGCGGTATTCCTCTTCTGATTGAACGGGAACTTCGACAGGGAAAGTGATAGGTTCGATGGATTGCCCAACACTTTCGAGCAGCTTGAGGCGAGCAGCCGTCTCAGGATGAGAACGGTTGACAGAGTAGATCGGTACTCGATGTGCGGAAGATGTAACACTAGCAACACACTGTAAGCCGAGCTGGAAGCCAATCATTGTACTGAGAACTCACTGGAGAGTCCAGTTCCAAGCATTGCGAATGATCGTGGGCTGGGTGTTGATGGCAGAGTCTAATTGACATGGTGTACATAGTAAGTAATCATTCGGCTTGCAGCTACATTTACTCACTCCAAGCCCGAACGACCAGTTCAATCCAGCCTTCTACTGGCACAGGCAGGTCCAGCTTCCATAACCTCATGGTATAATAATGCTTCGGCGACATATTCTCGAATGGCACCTAACGCAGACGGTCAGTATCCACCAGAAGGCCATGGTGACTCTGACTTGCCTCATGCCACAAGAACCCTCCGTCAATGGAGACTTCGACTCTCTCCACCCATTGGCCTCCTCCGCTATATGCCCATCTGTTGTTACGGAGCTGTCAGTTGCTTGCCACAGGCCTTTGACCAGAGCCATACCCCTCGCAATGGATGAAACCATCGTGGACAATGACTTCCTTGTCCTTGGGGCTTAGGATGGCACTCGACACTGGCATATCTTGGATAGAGAATCCCTTGTCGGGAGTGACATTGTGCTTTCCGACCTGTGATACAAAGGGTGAGCACGGCTGCCCCAGCCTTTGTGCAGTTAGAGAAGATTGCGCACCTGTTGTGGATAGTACAGATCTAGGAAAGGCTATCAGGCCATGTCTTCCACATATTCCATTTATGAAGCTTACATTCCTGTCGCTGGACCGGTCCCATGGATGGTTCTGGGAGCACATTAAGGTTGGTCACCCATTTCGTGCTCCTGCCGAGCTGCGTCAGTATATATATGCGGGCCAACCGAGCCGTCTCTCCACGAACCTCGCTCCAATAACTCCGGGAACAACGAGTCGCAGTGGTCCCCCATGAATCCGAGGAAGGGGAACACCGTTCATCTCGTACGCCAAAAAGGCTTCTTCGTGCTTGACCTTACGATACGGAACAGAGGTGGCATCTGGAGCAGAGACATCAGAGACCTGCCTGACGTGCTTGAAGATTCAAGGGTGCTATACAGTTGAAGACCTTGTTCTTCTTGAAATCTATATTATGCCCGTCAGAACAGTGTGGCACATCCAGTAATCTGGACTTACATGTGTCAGCACCAATGGTTTCGATATGCATGGCCTCTGGCAAAGCCCCGCCGAAATGGTCAAGAACATGCTTGACATGCACACCCTGTATGGGCAACCGTCATCAGAAAAAGAATTTGCAGCCAGACATCACACTCACTTTGTAGACCGCCGTGGATATCGCTCCCTCCGCCCATGGTCTACGTCCCTGATCAGCCTTCGCCCCTTTCACTCTTGCCTCCAATGATACTCACGCGCTCAACAACTCTGTCAGTCGTAAGAGTCAGGATGGTGTCGGCTACTTGTACCTTCGCAACTCACCATCTCCCTCTCCAGGATACAGGGCAATCTGCTCCATCCGCCGGGTACCGCTACACTGCAGTGTAACTGTCATCTCATCTTGCGGGAACTTGCTCGGGTCCACCAAATCCTTGAACAACAGCTCTCCCGGGTTTTTGACCATGCCGCCAACCTGGATGCTATACTTGTCGAGGTCCGTGATAGTCGGTACACCGCCATGGTTGCGCACATAATGGATATCATTGGGCGTAATGTGGGATTTCATGAGATCGTCCTACGAGAGAGTATCAGCTCTTGCTAGAGAGCTAGAATTCCAAGAACTGAGACATACCCTTTGCGGTTCACAGTTCATGGGAAAATCCAACACGACCAGCTAAAGATATTCAATTAGCGACTGGGGTATAGGGCAGTTTGGCGAGGAGAAACTCACCATATTTTGCCTCTTTTCCTCCTTGAATATCTTCCAGCTCTCCTCCGGCATGTCTCTCAGATGAGGTCCCAAGGCCATGTGGTACTCTGTGAGTATGTTAAGCGTTGAACACGTCTCACGACTTTCCGACTGACCTTTCCACCTGTGTCCAATGAGGATAGGATTTGTCGACGGCAAAGGCTTGAGCTGGAACTCAGGGATCGGCGTCCATGTGTAGCCCCTGCAGCATGGACGTTAGCCTATACGAACCACTCGTGGATCTCAGTTTCTTACTCGAGAATCTCTGCAGCCTCTTTCTTCTTATCCGGATTGTTTTCCCACTGATTCTCAATTAGCAGTCATTCCAGGGCAGTAGGTTTGACACTCACATCGATATACCCATGCCACATACCGTCTCTTGTCGGAAACTGCTTCGCCAGCTTATCATTATCAATCTTACCTTCCAACTGGGTTACCATAAACTCTCCCAAATCCTTGGGCGCATTCGCCTTCCTGGTGTGTTCGCCTTCGGGGTTGGCGTTCCTGTGACTAGGGTCGGCCTGCTGTCTTTGATGGTCATGGTGAAACGTATGAGCCAATCCCGGAAGAGTCGTCGAGAAGGCACCCTGGGCCATGTCGGCTGCGGATTGAAGGGTGTTCTTGACTGATTCGGGTACAGGTACGGTTGTCATGGTATTTTGTTTGGGACAGGCGAAGATGCTGCAACGTTCACGTTCGGGCGATGATCATGTGTATATGTACTAGGTTCGCCGGCATTAACACGTGTCTGCTCCTTGGAGCGGCCCATGACGAGGGCGAGTTAGCTAACCAGCCCATCGGCTCCCCATCACGATACCAACGAATTGACTCTATGACAATTAATAATTCTTCAACTTATCCTATACCGAAATAGGTGCCGAGTGGAGGTCGGATTCCGGTTCCGGTGTACGCTATCGATAGCTTCTTTCCGAGATAACCAACGTCGTGATGTCATATTCATTCGGCCGTATGAATAGGTCGCAGAGTTGTCCCCATCGAAAATAAACTAAGTGTTCAACGACAATCTCAACGACTAGGTGACTCTGCGTGCGGTCATAGATGATGGTGACTGTTCACTCTACGCGTTACGCTCGACGGCTCCCAGTTTTATTGGGTCTTGGATGTCTTTTCGGCGCGGGGCCAGAATGCTCCTGGCGGTTACGAAAGCTGTTCAAAGTCGCGAGAAGTCAGAGTCCATCTCATCGGATAGTCGAAGCTTCTTGTTACCGTCATGAAGGCCAACCGATCACTGCTTGCTGCTTGTCTGCGGAATGCCATGAAGGTGAATCTGACCGCTAAAACGAGCTCTCAGGCGATACCCGGAAGAAACGCTTACGTCATTTCGGCGAGCGGCGCGGCGCGGCGGTCCTCTGCATCGTGGTGACTAACCCGTAACCGGGTATGCGTGGTTGAAGATCCCGTATATGGCATTTGGGCTGAACAACCTGCTGTCAAGCTCGCGTTCACGCAAGACTCGGCATACAATGGCGCTCTCACTCCTACCTTCCGCGGGATCATACCTTTTCACGCCCCTACGAGCCGTCCACTGGGGCCCAGGCAGCATCTCGAACCTGCCGTCAATCATTCGGACCCTCGTCTCGGCTTACGACAAGAATGCAAAGCCCAACGCATTGATTGTCACAGGGAAGAGCTTGCGCGAGAAGACGCCCGTCATCTCCGATGTGACCAAGATGCTGGAAAAGGAAGGCATGTTTGGAGGGGTGTTCAGCGATATCGGACAGCATGCTCGTGAGCCGATCGATCTTGCAGCGATACAGAATCTGACTGTTCGGCTAGCCATCAAGCAGGTCAAGGCTGCACAGAAACTCGCGGAGGAGAACAGCGTCAATGTCCTCGTCTCCATTGGCGGTGGATCTCCTATCGACAGCGCCAAAGTGAGTAGCGGACTCCGAGAAGTCGTTGACAACAGGCTGATTCGTATCTATAGGCTATCGCATACTTTATCCATGAATCTTCCGGTTCTGGACACTTCATACCCCACATTGCAGTGCCAACAACTCTCTCCGTAGCAGAAACAACTCAGTGAGCATAGACGTCAGCCTCCAAACCTCTCCCTCCTTACATCCTCCGATCAGAAACGCCGGCTTCACCAACGAACAAGGCCAAAAAGCCGGCGTGAACCACCCCGACAACGCCCCGCGCGCCATCATCTACGATGCCGAACTTGCCATGCACACCCCGCTCCGACTCTGGCTCTCCACCGGTATGCGGGCCGTCGATCATGCTGTCGAAACGATGTACCGCGCCGGTGCGCCTCCGCAGATTCGGCATATGGCCCTGTTCGCCATCAAGGGATTGTTTGAGGCTTTGGCCAAGTGTAAGGATAAGCCGGAGGATGTCGAGATTAGGCAAAAGTGTTTCTTGGTTGCGTGGGAGTCGTGAGTCGGATCTTTACTGGCTGTGGAACGACGGCTGAGCTCTATTCAGGCTATGGCCTCTTGCGCGAGCCGGAGCGCTCGGTCTCTCACATGCTCTGGGTAGGGAGAATCGATCACTTCGCTTCCAAAAATGCTTATCGCATATCCTCTTCCAGGTCACGGACTCGGCGCAACCTACGCCATCCCGCACGGAATCTGCAGCGTCCTCACCCTCCCCGAAACCGTCAAACTGATGAGCACCAACCTTCAAGGCTACGACCTCGCCTGTCTCGCCATGGCGCATGCTTTCCTCCCGCCCTCCTACCAAGGTTCCGTCAAGCCCCTCGGACTCGATGCCGCGTCAGCGCCCGAGGCAGACCAGCGTGCTGCAGCAAAGCAGGTCGGCGTTGCCGTCGGCCAGCTTGTGGAGAAGCTGGATCTGAAGAGCACGTTGGCAGAGTACAAGGTGCCACGCGAGCATTTGGAGCCTCTGGCGGAAAAAGTCGACGGGCATAAGCCAGAGGGAGCACCATACAAGAAGGAGCAGATCCTGGAGGCCATTTTGAAGAAGATTTACGAGTAAAGCAAACTCATGTATCACAAATAGATCAAACCGATAAACGTCGAACGCTTTCTTCTTAACCTAGCCCTGCTCGTCGAGGCTGCTGTGTGCAGCAAGCTTGTGCTGGTGGGTAAACGGTTTGATGGCTCAACACTACTGTGCCGCGAATCGGACACGAAACTCGTCATAGGGTCCTACCGTTGTCCGTCGCCCTCAGATTCCAGTTCGCGATATGCCACTTTGCATACTTGCACCGATTCGATTTACAAGACGTATACAGTTACAAATGCGACCGCGTCCGTACTCGCGGCTTTATCTCTTAACCTTGCTCCCGATAGCAGCTCCATTCACCTCACACTGCCCTTTAATCACTTTGTTGTCGAGAATAATAGCTGAAAGCTCGGCTGCGATGGCGCTCTATGCCCGTTGATCTTCCACATACTCAAGGCCCGCCTTTTCGTCCTTTTCGTTGAACTCGTTGAGCCTAGTAGGCTCGGCTCCTTCCAGACCATGACGATGGCCTTGCAAACCCTGGCGGAAGGAGATTGTCAGAAAAGCCTGAATATCAGTCTGCCCGGTACTGACTTCGGGGTAGTGCAACAGAACTTTTTCTCCAGTAAAGAGATAATCGATGTTTTCCAACGTAAGTCCCGCGGATTCCGGGTAGAAGAAGTAAATCAACGGGATGAAGCATGCGTTGAAGACCGCAAAGTAGATGTAGGTCCTGTAACCGATGCTCTTGATCGAGATTGGCGTAATCTCCACGACCAAGAACGTGAACTGGGCGGGAGTGAAGGTATAAGGAGATGATGAGAAGAATCAAATCAAGCTTGACTTACAATCCAGTTCGACGCCGAGCCCAGCGCAGCAGACGTCGATCGAATTGGTGTAGGCGAATACTCGGAAGGCAACAACCAGGGAATGGCGAGCAGGCCGACGGCGAAGAAAAAGTTGAAGAGGAAAAGCATGGTCGCGGCGATGATTCCCGTTCCCTTGTGCGTCACCGAGGTTGTGCCAGCCAGTACCGCCATACAGCAAGCTTGACCGATAACGGCGAAAAGCATGAGTTTTCTACGGCCGACGCGGTCGATAATCCAGATAGGGATGAGCGAAGAAAGGAAGTAGGCGACGCCGTTGAAGCCGGAGAGGAGGAGCGAGATATCCCGCGAGAGACCAACCGAGGTCTCGAAGATGACTGTTCGGTGGATGGTCAGCTGAAGAACCAACACAACGCCAGCGCCGACAAGGCTTACCAGGGGCATAATAAGTAATCAAATTAATTCCACAAAGCTGCTGCATGAATTGCGAACCGACACCGAGCATCACACGGTGGAAGAACCTGACAAGTTCGAGGCAGTGAGTACACATGTTAGGGGAAGAGTTGTGCGCTTACCTCTCTTTGCCGTTGGTAAAACAAGCTCGCATGCCCGACATCTTCTTGCCGTCCTTGGTGATTAGACCGTTCGCCTCTTCTTCAGCCAAGGCAGTCTTGATTTCGTTGAACTCCATCAGTACCGCGGCATCCCTCTGAACATCGTCGGTATGCATGGACAACTGATCCAGGACGGCGCGCGCTTGCTCATCTCGGCCCTTCTTCAAGAGCCATCGTGGGCTTTCCGGGAGCACGAGCACCAGGGCGATCGTCGCCAGGGCAAACACCATTTGCAGCGCGAGCGGGACCCGGAATTGCGCATCAGACTTGACGAAGCTGAATCCGTAGTCCACCCAGTAGGCCATCATCTGCCGAGAAACCGGGGTGAGAATGCGACGCAGCCGTGTAGCAGTATGAACTTACGACTCCGAAAATGTTGATCGCCAATTCGATAGCCAATGCTCTGCCTCGAGATTTGGCAGTGGTAGTCTCACTGTGCCAAACAGGAACGGTAGCGGTGTTCATGCCGTTGCCTACACCAGTGACAACACGAGCGACCTGCATGATCGTTGGCCTTGTCAAAGACGAACGCCTTTCTCTCGCGGAGTACTCACGATCGCCTGCGGGATACCATATGCCGACGTCTGAAGGGCCGCGCCGACAATCAGAATACTGCATCCGAGCATGATAGTCTTTCGTCGACCGAGCCGGTCACCGAAGAAGAAGGCGGTCAAACTTCCCAGCAGACATCCGATTTCGTAAATGGCCACGACGGTGCCCTGCAGAGAGGCAGACCCATTGCCGCCCGGCGTCGTGTCGATCTCGGGAAAGGTGGCGGTGAAGGCTGCTCCGGTCAGGAGCTGTGACGTGATTATTGCTCAGCATGTGCGCTACATGGCGCGTCACAGCGTCTGGACTTACACCCGACATGACACCTGTGACACAACGGTGCTTGTTAAGCCGTCGGGAAAAGACAAAGCCCACAAAGGAAGGGCTTACCTTGGTCATAGCCAAACAGCAAGAAAGCAGAGCCACAGCTGGAATCAACCGCGATCAGACGATACCCCTCCTTTAGACGTGATCGAAGCCTCGGCGTACCAGAGGGTGATACCCCAATTTACGTTCCTGCCTCGCAGCATGTCGGACCTTGTTCTCTATGGGTGTTTTGCTGATCGTTTCAGGAGTAATGTTGCGTGCCTTTGGAAACTTCGATGTCAACTGTAGGTTTCCAAGACGATCTGTCTGGGATTGGCAGAAGCGGTGGGGAACTGTGGAGAAGTCGATCAGTCTATATATTCTTCTTGGGGTGATACCGGACGCACGAGTGCGGGTCCCCCTCTTGGATGGTGACTGATCGTCAACCTGCTCGTCTTGCGTTCCTCAATGATTTCGTCAAGTCGGCGGCACGATTCCATCCAGATGCGTCACTTGTAAAAGGCTCAGATTGCTTCCACTCCGCCTGGAGACCATCAGTCGTACGCAAGGGTATCGATCAATGGCAACGGTCGTCATCAAGACCAATACTCGCTGAAGTCGTCGTTGCAATGCGCCTCAGAGTCCCCATTGACACTGCGTGTTGCGAGCGAGAGGGGGAGAGCGGCATATCCGCTTCCACTTTTATCCACTTCTCTGAAAACCACAGTCTCGCGTCTATCCGGTGCCCCGATCGTTAGTCGCCGAGCCCCAGCCGAAGCGGGACGAGAACCAAGGGGACGCTAAGCGGGAGGTATGGTGCGGTATTGCGCGGGTTACGATCAGTCCGCGATACATGCCTCGGAACCTTCAGCTATGAACCACCCTCTGCCGACGCTGCATAATTGCCGAGTGGAACAGCTGGCGACGAGCCGCCTCCACCAGGTCCTTCACCTTCCCTATCGGACAGCGGTCCGGACCGCATGCCGCTCACGAGATCAATAGTTGCGGAACACAATCAAGCTAGGTATGACAGTCAGCTATAACGAGAGGCTGGGCAGCCTGGTTCACTCTTGACGATGTGCCAACTTTCTGAGACTGCCTGAAGAGGGATCGCCGCCGGGAGTTCCAAAACGATTCCGAACCTCGAGACAAGTGCTCGTTTCTCCGCATCGTATCACCCATCGAGTGCATTATATAGGCCAAGGCAGTCTTAGGACCAAGCTCAAGGTGAACCAAACGTCAACCAAACGTCCATCAATCGACCTCGAAATTCCTGCAACATGTCACCTATCGCTACTGGAGTGTCGCCGGCACATAACGGAACGGCCGATTTGAACGGAGGCGAACAGGTAGTAGACCTCGCTGTCGCCGGCCAGAATGACGGTCAGGGTGAGCCTTTATTCCATTCCGTGCTCTCCCTTCGTTGATCTTTCCTCCCGTCATAGCCCTCGCCGACGTACCCGCTCTGGATCTATTCTCGCTCGCCGGAAAAGCCGTCATCGTCACCGGCGGGGCTCGCGGTCTCGGCCTCTGCATCGGCACAGCATTACTTGAGGCCAAGTGCGGTCACGTCTATTGCTGCGACGTTCTCCCCGAGCCCAACGTCGAGGAATGGTCAAAAGCGAAGCAGGCGGCCAAGAAGTTTGGAGGCAATATCTCATATACACAGCTTGATATCACAAACGTCGACATGGTCAACTCGGTATTCGAAAAGATTTACGACGAATCAGAGTTCGAGGTCTCGGGTCTTCTGGCGGCGGCTGGCATTCAACAGATGGTGCCGTCACTGGAATACCCGGCGGCAGACTTTAGGCGTATCATGGACGTGAATGTTGCTGGTAAAGTCACGCATGGTATGCTATAGCTCAGAAATCTGGTCTGACCATTGTCTCAGGCACCTTCTTCACTATCCAAGCCGCTGCCCGGCAAATGGTCAAGCACAAGATTGCCGGCAGTATCGCTATCATCGCTTCGATGTCGGGGTCCATTGCCAACAAGGGTAAGTCCTGCACCGCTGCGCTGTCAACGCATGCTGATCTCAATGCTCTCCAGGCCTCACATGTCTGGCGTACAACACGAGCAAGGCAGCTCTTTTGCAGATGTGCCGGAGCGCTGCAGCAGAATGGGGACAGCACCGTATCCGTGTCAACGTGGGTGTCATATTCCACAAGTCCCGTGCTTCTGCTGACCAACCTTGTTTCTTAGACGCTATCCCCTGGCTACATCCGCACCGCAATGACAGACCAGCTCCTCGAGGTTCGACCGGACCTTGAAGAGGAGTGGCTCCGGGGATCCATGTTGAACAGGCTTTCAACCCCGGATGAGTTCCGCGGGCCCGTGTTATTCCTGCTGAGCAAGGCAAGTAGCTTCACAACGGGTGCGGATTTGATTGTGGATGGCGGTCACACAGCGTACTAGGCTTGTGTTTAGATATCGGTTGTATAGCATAGGGTTCAGGGAATATCGTGATCATGGGACATATCTAAGCTCCGACTCTGTTATGCTGCATACAAAGATCGAGCAGTGCGAAAGCTTAGTTTGGTTGAATTGCTTTAAGTCATTGAGTATACATGACTTCGTTGCAGAGTGCCTTCACCTTACACAATTTTACGCTTCATATCCATCTTTTGTTGATATGGTATGATGTTCCATCCCCCTTCTTCTGCCTCTGCTAATCTCCGCAACTCACATGAACAAGTCCAGCGGGATCGACGCCGCAATGGCGGCATATCCGGTGGGGTTCATGTGCAACCCATCTCCAACATCATATGCTGGCAAGATCCGGGTCATGTTTGCCGGGTCCCGCACCGTTGCGTCAAAGTCCAAAACACAGTCGAACACGGTGTTTGAACGGATCCAGCTGTTGACGTGCTGACGAGCGTTCTCTCGGTAGTAGCCATCGTCGTACGAGTTGTTGCCAAAGGGAGTGATCGTAGCGATATAGGCGTATTTGCGCTGGGCGTGCAGACGAGTCGCGATCTGCTCATACGCAGCAATCAGCTGGGCGACTGTCTCGTTCTGAGCCTGGAAGTTGGGAGCGGTGGTGCCAATATCGTTGACACCCTCAAAGAGGATGCCCCACGACACTTGCGTCTGGGCAAGGACATCTCGATCGACTCGGCCGAGCCCGCTGGGCCCAAGTCCGTCAGCCAGGACTCGGTTGCCGCCTGCTGCCTGGTTCAAGACGGAGATGGGCATGTTGGCGTTCTTGATTCGCTCGTAGAACTGGTCCGGCCATCTAGACGACGGGTTCTGACGTTAGTAGGTAGCTGCCATTCTGGCTGAAAGATTCTCACCGATCGTTGCCGTTGGTGGTGCTGCCACGTCCGTCGGTCAAAGAGTCTCCAACAATGGCAATGCTTGCCGCATCGTCCTCGTTGGCAATCACTTCTACACCGCTGATAAAGTACCTGATGCGATCCACTGCGTCAGCATTGATCAAGGCAGACGTCCGTCAGACTCACCAATGGTCGGTCCTCGTGGCATTCCCAAAGTCCTGGTCGTTGACGTGATTGCCAGCCAACAAGTAAGACGACGTCCTCGATCCAGGATGACCGGTGATGGAGAACCCGGATTGACCCTTTGCCAGGTACATTGTGACCGAGAGCGTCGCATCATCGGCGAGACCCCAGCTGATGGGATCCGATACCACTTGAGCTCCGTTGGGCACAGAGAAGCTTGCGTTTCCGCTGAAAGTGACTGGGGTCAGCGAACTGCTGTCGATCGACGTGGTTCCAACCGATCCATTGCCAGGTTTAGCGACGCTGACGGCGGTGATATCGAGGTTGTTGACGCCGAAGACGTTGCTGAATCGAAGGCGGAACGAGCTACCGCCGTGCGTGATCTTCAGCGTCTGCCTCAACGAGGCATCCTCAAAGACGCCAGTCGATCCATTGTATGGCGCCGGTGGGAGGTTGTAGGGTTCTACGAGCTGGGGCATCGTTGCCCAGCTACTGACCCAGTTGGACCAGGACACATCCTTGGAATGACTTTTGGCGAGGCCGTTTCCTTTACCGTGGTTCTTCGGGCTGGGAGCGCCAAGGACGGAGAGGCAGCATGCTAGAGTGACGGAAAGAGGAGTGATGAGCCTCATGATGTCGTCGGGTGAATGTCAGGGAGCTTACGAGCCTAGGGAAACGCTTTATATAGATATATAGTATATATAAGTTCGAGCAGGGTCTACATGAAGCACTTCAAACCGGATGAATTGCAGCCAAATGAACATGTACCCCGCAAACGGTCAAGCTAGAAGGCATGCGTTGCTATTTCACTATAGCTACAATTCTCTCCGACGGCTCTGAAGTGACTTCCCGATATGTTGCCGTGGAGACTTTGCGCCCCACAGATCTCTGATTTGATTCTCCCAAGTAATCGCCCCGCTGATTCCTCGACGTCGGCGATGAAAACAGGCACAGGAACACTGATCGGTTGAGCCAGAACACGGAACTATCACCTTCTTCAATAATCTATACCCCATTCAGGTCATCGTCTTCGTCATATGCGCTGCTTTGGGCTCGATCCTCGGACCGGCCGGCTACCGGGGTCACGTGATCTAAGCCGGGCCGCCATATCCGTGACTCCGGTGTCTCTTTGGGCATATGGCAACCTGTGTCTCCCTTTTTATGAACTAGCGGCTCGTCACGACGGCTGTTTCACAGGTGATAACCAGGCTAGGGAAATCTGCGCTGATCCGTGCAGCAAGCATCACGCGGTCTAGAGGAGAGCGTGGGGTCACATCTCGCAACACCGATGCTGCGAATACACCGCCTGTAGTGTACTTTCAGACGCGCGGAAAGGCTTGTCTCAGTCGCAATGGTCATACACGATACCGTGACCGATACATTCAGCTGATGTGAAAGCAATTTCCGCTCCCAGACGTTGCACCCAACACAGACGGAATTTACAGCAACTCGCCAGGAGATAGGGCAAGCAACTGCAACGTTCCGTGACACTCGATTGGAGCGACTAGTGAATGATGCTTCGTCCCTTGTCGCGAATGACGACCATTGAGAGAACTTCCTTTCCATGTTTGTACTGAATTGAGCAGAGGGCCGACGACATTACAAGCCGAATTTACCCTTGCAGTGAGCGAGGCTTCCAACATATCTTGTGGTGGACATCGACTGAGCTTTTGACTCTGGTCTCATTGATTGTCCAACCCATCTGATCGGTCGGGCTAATCATTGTGAATACAGAAGATCCGACACGGGTGACCGCTCGCTCGATATCAGCATCCGCGAAGTTTTACTTACTGATCTCCCGACCCTCTCTCACCATCATCGCCAAGCCTTCCGAAACGACCCGGCTGTCGCCCTCCATCAGCGAACTGTTCTCCCAATGTCCCACATGCACTCAAAGCAGGCAAGCGTAAAGCAGAAGTCAAACAAGTATTGACTCCAAGACGCTGCAACGGAGGCGAAAAGATCATATTATCTTTCATATGCGATTCCCGTCACATGTTACCGCAACAACGCCCAATGAAAGCTAACCAATGGTGGGCAACGTGTCACAGGTACGCTTCAGCACCCCGCTTCGTTCGGCCTCTCGAGCGCATCCACCAGCAAATCCAGGCCTCGATGATCATTCCCCCGATCGGAAAGCGTACGTTGTGTCTCGACTGGTTTCCGAGCCTCCTCCCCCGCTACCTTGCCAATTGCTGACGCGGATCCACGATGTCGTGTAGTGAAAGGGCGGTGGCTCCCTGTGCATGATGGTAGACCGGATTTGTCTTGTGACTGGTAGTCAACCGGTCCAGGCGCTTTCATTGTTTTCTCCTCCTCCGCGTGGCCACTATCGTCATCGACGATGCAGGCCAGAGGTATCTTGGGTCGTGCAGATTCGGCACGGAGCGTTGGTCTGCGATGTCGGACAAGCAGCGAGGAGGAGGCGTCGATGTGCGGAGAAGATGACGGGCGGTCTATTGGCGGGTAAATACATTCCCGGTTGTCGAAGCTGGCTCTGTGAGTCGGTGAGGTTGAACGTTGCCGATTGCGTCTTGGTGCCAAGGTTTGTGCCGAAGCGTGACCGCCTGATGAGCCATAAACGGGGACCATTCCCACTCGCCGTGCCTCCCTCTGCAGCATGATGATCCTCCTTTCGAGGATTCCGGTGATCCGCTGCAGGTTCCGTCAGATAGAAAGATACATGTCAGCTTGACACTCACATCTTCCTCTGACTGCTTGGCGGCTAAACTTTGAATCAAGGTATCGACGTCTTTGCTTCCCTCGCTTCTATACGCCTCTAAAATTTGGAAAAATGTCGGTGGAAGAGTCGGCTGGAAATGAGTTTTGGGGGGTATGATTAACAAAGAGATCGACGGGATGATAAAGGGGTACTTGCCAGCGGTTCTCTCAGGATGTCGTCTAACAAGGTCAACATTGGTTCAATGGACATGATAATCTACGTGTGGATTTTGCAGTTGCAGACTTGGATTATGCATCGAGATCTTTGAACGAGGATGGCAAAGTTTTGACTGGTGAACGCATGATGTTGTCGAATATCAGATACCCCACCTCTTGGAGAGCCATTCCAATATCCCAAGGCCAGAAGAGTATTTATAGACCTCCGCCAAGCACACTGCTCCTGACGATCCCAACCTCCTTCCATCACTCGCTCAGACAATGCACAGAACACCCTTGCGTTTCAGATTCACCTCCTATCGGCTAGGCGCGTCGCATGCGCCTGTGCGCCTCTTCATGTCGAACAGGAATAGGCGACCGAGCTGTCGATCTCGAGAGGAGTCCGTCGATAACATTCAACGTCGGCGTCCACGTCGTCACCTCATTAGTCTGACCATCTCGTAGGACCCCGACGGTCGCATTCCCGTTCTCCCCAAACAAACGATGTGTGTTCAACAGATCCTCGAACGGCTCCAAGCGGGCGAAGACGTCGCGGCCATCCGGTTCGTAACCGAGGCAATCTGGCTTCAAGTCGGTAAGCACAAAAATTCCCCCTCTCCGGTACTCTGGAACTCATCCTGATTTTCCATTGAATAGCCAGAGCTGCAGTAGCCATAAATGAACTGAAGATTCCCATCGGCGTCGCGGGAAAGGTTAGATCAATGGAAGGTATAGGAAAGGAGCACTTCTTGATCTTGAGCCATCTCGCATCCCTGCTCTACGAGAACGAGTTGGCGGAAGAGGTAAGATTACGAGCAGATGTACCCCTTCCGGAGGCATTAACCTTTTTTACTTCTATAGGCTCAGCAAATATTGAATGAGTTGACCAGCATCACCGATTACACAATCTCGCAAACGCAAGCCAAAGAGGAGAAACCCGAAACTTGCGTCTCCGCTCCGAAACGTCGAGGACGACCGCCAAAGAGAAAGCCTCTCATTAGTCAAGAAAGCAGCAAGCGGGCTAAGGTATTGACAGACATACCTGCCATCAAGGGCGAACCTTCTGCCCACACAGAGGAGATCGCGCCAACCACTTCCGCAACTGCCCCAAGACGTCGAGGAAGACCCCCGAAACCGAAGCTCACCGAAGCCGTCCCTAAAGTTCCTGATCCCAGATCTAGCAGACGAACAAATCTTTCCGTCAGACGCCTCTCAACTTGCCACCGCTCAGCACCCCCATCTGATGACACTCCTTCGCCCGAGCCTTTCCCCGCTGAAGCAGTCATCCCCAAACGAAGCCGCGGTCGCCCTCGAGAAACCATCACCTCAATCCTCCCTCCGCCACCTGCGCGCGCAATCCTCCCTCCTCCATCCGGGGACGTTCCATCAGGAGGAATGAGAGGTGCCATTGGGATGGAGGGGTAGGAAAGATCGAGCGAGGACCGATTTTGCACAGAGGGTATTCGCGGCGAGGAGGATGCCTCCGGCTAACCGATGTTCATGATCATCGACAACACTCGTCCTCGCATTCCGTTGTAACCATGTCTTGTATGTCATAAATGCGCATGTTCTGACTGACATCCGGCTGCATCGCTGGAGAAATCGACCCAGGAACGCCTTCTCAACACTTTCAGTTGCCCATCAGACATCATGGTTTTAGCCTTTGCCGTCTCACAAGATTCACAACTTCTATGGACAATGCCCCAGCTTCATCCCATCACTGGAAAGCCATCTGCGCCACCGCCGTCTCCAGTCCCGTCTGAGGCTGCCGTTGCGGAACCTGACCATGCTCTAGCCTCGGCGACTGGCCCGGACTCGACGGCAGCTGACCCTGACCGGGCGCACTAGGCTGCCAGGCCTGGCCCGTCTGTCCGGCTCCATGCTGTGCATAATTCCCGCTCGACTGGCTGTGCTGCTGCTGCGGAGCAGGTTCCTCTTGGGGCGCACTCGGGAAAGCCATCGGGGACGCCTGCGGCATGGGCTGAGGTGAGGCCGACATCTGAGCGGGTTGTCCCTGTGCAGGCAAGAAGGCGGCATTCTGTCCCGGTGCAGTCGGCGTTACAAGACTTGTCTGTGACTGGTTGGCGTGGTTTATCGGTTGGCCGTATACTTGTGGCTGAGGCATCGAGAGAGAACCCGCCGGTTGGTGGCCATATGGTGCTTGCTCACGAGAATTGTCATACCCCTGAGTTGCCGCGGGACCAGAACTCGATCGAATCGATGCGACATCCTCAGCGCGCTCCGCAGGGTGGGCTTCACCCGACCCTTGATGAGCCGGTGGATGAGCCGGCTGACCGCCAAGACCCTGTCCAGCAGCTTGCGCTTGCGCCTGCTGGATCTGAGCCTGACTCCATCCCTGAGCCGCCATTTGCTGCGCATACTGAGCCTGAGCAGCATAATATGCCTGCCACGCTGCCGCAATCTTAGCCGCCTCTTCTTGGCTTTGCGCGGGAACGGCAGCGCCAGCTTGATTTTGGGCGGGACTCGCTCCGCCTGCCGGTGCAGCTGCGCCGGCCTGAGCTTGCTGCTGGTAGTATTGCGCCCATGCCGCCGCGACAGCGGCTTGTTGATCCGGCTGGGCTGGAGGTGATGCGTAACCGGGATGCGCCGGGCTACCTTGGAAGGGCTGAGCTTGGTATGGTCCCGCGCCCGGGGCAAGCGATCCATAGCTGGATGCGCGATGATCTTGACCTGGTCTAGGAGCGTATTCTGCAAGGCTATCAGCAGATTGTGGACAAGCAAAAACGCTAGACTCAAGCGGCTGACCTGAATATCCTGTAGGATATCCCGGCTGCGCTTGCGGCGGTTGTGTCATCTTTGCATATTGCCGCTGGGCCTTGATGAATCCAGCATGAATGTGTTCCAACTCGGCTACCCGGATATCAGCCTCATAAAGTTACTCGATTAAAACCACTCACCCTTTTGATCGGCGTACTTCTTCATCAAACTGACGATCTCGGGCTGCACCTCCACTACCCGTCGGTACAGCTCTTCCACCTCGGGACTATCCTCGACCCGATCTCCTCGCGAAGGGTCGAGGCGATCGAGCATACGCTGAAGGTTGACGATGAGTCCCTGAGCGGCAAAGACCCTCGCTTCGTCCTGCGCCTCTTTCGCAAGCTCTGCCGGCGTCGGATCCGGTAAGGGTTCCTGCAGCGAGATGAGCGGACATCTCATCGGGTTTCGAGACACTTACGACATAGCTAACGGGGAAGATCCCGATCCTACCGCCAACGGCACCCGTGTACCACTCATCATACATCCGGTCAATCACCTTGATGACATCTCCCTTTTCAAAGCTCAACTCGCCGCGTTCCGTTGTTGTGAACGGATAAATCGCACGGACTCGCGCTGCCGTCGCTTTACTGGGCATCACCGGAGGCGGAGTCGGGTCCCGTGCGACGTAAGGCTGAGCGGACGCGGATGGCTGGACTGCACTCCTCTGCTCCGACTGCGGCGCGGACGATCCACTCGGGCCAGCTGAACCTTCTCCAGCCCTCTTCGGTTCGGCTCCTCCCCGCCCGCCCTTGTCTCGCATCGACAACTCCAAAACCCTAGCCAGCTCCTCTTCCTCCTCTCGCCGCAACCTCTCCCTCCTCTCCTCATCTGCCGCCACCGCCGCTCCACCGCCGACCTTTGGCGCGTCGTCCACCGCGTCGAACATCTTTCGCGCCTTCAACGAATCGTACAGCTCCTGCATGACTCCAAGACTGGGATCACTGCCAAACTGCTTGGTCCATTGCTGAACAAACTTGAGTGCGCGGGTCTTGACTTGTACCACCGTTGTCTGCAAGGGGATCAGCGTAAGCACAGGGTGGACGTTCTCAATCTGGCTCACTCGGTCACTGATGAGCCTATCGAGGGCACTCGTCCATGCCCGACTGCTCAACTCCGCATGGGCTGGCCTTCCGCAGTTTTGCGCGAGCGAATTGGCGAGCTACAAAGGGGAAAGGAATGGTCAATTTATCATGCTTACTACGGATTCGCGAGCAGACGGCGAGCCTGGGCCCTTATCGCCAGACATTGCCCTATTCATCAACCCCTTTTCCAAAGGTGAACCGATGGCGATGTCTTCTAGCCGGGAGATTCTGATTACCCGGCGCCAATTCGACGACCCGATTCGCTTTCGCAGAACCGCCACTCTTGGTCGTCCTCACCCTCAATACCTCCCTCCGGCACCGTAAACTCGGCAGACACGACAGCAACTCACCTCCAACGCAAAAATCTGGACATTTGGATTCCGATGGATCAACCTCTTTCCCAAACTAGCCACAGCATCCTTTGCCCTTCACAAACACCATCAGTACCTCGCTACGTCGCCGAGGCAGTACTACGTACCCCTGTTCTCCCTCCTCCGATACACGATCGCAGATCTGCAGATTCGCATCCCAATCCTCGCTCAACAAGTCCTCGTGCGTCGCTTTCCCTATTCGAACCCGATCAACTCGCGCTCAAAGACCGGAAAGAGCGAGACGTACCGACGATATCATCGTACGGGTTCACTGCGGCTCTAAACATGCTTGCCATTGTCGGGGGTGGCGATACAGGGAGAAAGAAAGGCAACGAGATCGGGAAAAGGGAATGCACAGCTCGATAACGGCGCGCAGACTGCGGGTGCTGCGATTCGTCATCCCCGGCGGAAGGGGGGTTCGACGATCGACGTGGATTTTCCATGTTTCCCCGTGAATAATGTCATCATTTTCACCCATTTCGGATTCGCTTGGCACAGTGGTCTGACTGCCGACGAGCGCGGGGACAAGAAGACGGCCAAATATCACCCAAAGTTTGCGCGTATATCCCCATTCTTGCTGTCTCTCGGTTCAAAAGTCGGTAAGCCCCCTGTGCGTGACGTCTGAAGCCCGAGTCGGGGCGGAGGATAGACTTGTCTTGGATCCGTACTGGCCACCTGCAACGTTCCACCCACGCTCCCCTGCCGCTCCTGATAAAGATATCGCAATGGCTCAAAGTGCGTTCCCATCACTTGATCCGCAGCGCACCACTAACGCACAGTCTGCCTGCAGTCCCTCGATCATTCCGTCTCCTCGAAGAACTCGAAAAGGGCGAAAAGGGTCTCGGCAACAGCAGCTGCAGTTATGGACTCAAGGTGGGCTCTCCACGCTCGCGCCACGCGTTCCCCGATGCTGATGGGCGGGTCTGCAGGATTCGGATGATCTCGATATGAAGGAGTGGAACGGCACCATCTTGGGACCACCGCATGTGAGTTGGCTTCTCTCCTTTCGTCCATGATACAGTCTTCGAATATAGGGATGCAAAGCAATGCGGAATGGGGAATGACGTGGAGTGCTGCAAATGCACTCGGAAGATGCGGAGCGGACTGGATCATACCGGGATCTACTACGGTCTATCGATTTTGGGCGAGAAGCGGCATTAGGAGAACAGCTACGAAGGGTGCAGGGCAGAGGAAAGATCACACGATCTTCACAATCTAAGAAGGGTACCTAGGCGCTCCAAGCAGAGAGGGGAGAAGTACAGGCTGCACGGCCGACACCACATGCCGGTTCTCTGGCCTGCTTCTACCCTGTATCGTGGCAAGCAATGTCCCCTTCATATCGGCAACGCCTCCACCTTCCGGTTACAAGCCCACCTCATCGACATCTATGCTAATCATGCACTGTCCCCTCTCTTTCCACAGACAGTCCACGAGAACCGAATCTACAGCCTGACCATCTACTGCCCAACCACTTACCCGAACGGCCCACCGCTCGTCAAGTTTGAAAGCAAGATCAACCTCCCATGCGTCGATGGCCGGGGTGTCGTGAGTCTAAGCTCTTTCCTGGCTCGCGATGTCGGGTCGAAAGGAGAAAGAGTGTTAATTGGAATTCGTCCTGATAGGTTGACATCTCGCGTCTCCCTGCGCTGCACCCGTGGAAACGGGACTACACCCTGGAACACGTCCTTGTCTCCATCTGGCGGTACGTCTTATCTGCGCATTCGCGATACCATCCCGCTCATATTCTCTTCTCCCGCTCCGTGGCCATCGTTCGTCATCATCCCGTTCTTGCATTCCTCACTGCACGAATCATCCAACGGCATTCAACCCTTCTCAATCCACACCTTCGCCCCGTCAACAGCGACATGGCTTCTCCCGTCAACAAGAAGACCCCTCAACCAGCCGAAGGCACCGAATTCCCCCCGCTAGACCTTGCTACCCTTGCTCGTCGATAAGGAGTAACGCATCGAGAGGGGCGAATTGGTTGGAAGAGAAGATATCGGGGAGTGGGCAGAACCAGAGATGATAGAGAGGAAGAAGGTGTTCCGATGAATGTGAAACGATGACAGACGATACATGAGAATACAACAAATGACAACTATGCTGCCCCTTCGGGTTGAGGCAATGCTGCAACGATACAAAGAATCCTGGCGTCTTCAGGACCGCGCCGTTTGTACCACGACCGTCGGATCGCTCGTAAGCGTACCTACCCAAGGCCATCCTTCTCCAACCATTCGTGCGTAATTGCGGGATCCACCTGGGCCAAGAGCAGATTCGAAACTTAGGGTTGGCATACATATCGGATGCGTAAAGCTTGTAGAGAGCCGCGAGTCTGTTAGGATACGCTTCACAGATGACGATCGAAGTTTTGCGGTATCCCATTGTCCGGAAGCGCTGGCAAAGCGGGGCTGTAACTGATGAGGCCGTTTTAGTAAAACGCTGAGAAAGTTGAATGGCGATGAGAAACCTATTTGGGAAAAGAAGGCACCAAATTATATACGACAACGCAAGTCGGGATAAAGCTACAGCGCAACGTAGCTCACCAGACGGTGGTTTTTGCTTCTTGCGGTTTCAAATATTGGCGTACTTGTTGTGGTATGTGTTTCCGGCTATTACTGTGAATGCAGGCGAACAGTATTCTCGCTTCTCGGCATGGAGACAGTCTTGCTGCCTGACAAGCTTCTCACTTAGGGGTTAGGGGTTAGGGGTTAGTCGTAGTTTACCAAACAGAGGTTTTTGCTTCTTGCAATTTTGGATGTTGGCGTACTTGTTGTTTCGTTTGTTTCCGTCTTATACTATATATGCAGGCGAACAAGATTCTCGCTTATTGGCATGAAGGCAGTCTTATATCCGATAAGCTTCTCATTCGTCGCCGAGTGACACAGACAGCACTTCGCTTGTTGGCAAGTTGTAATGATTCAGCCGTGCAATGGATTTGTTTGCGAAAGACAACATTGAGATTCCTTAGCTCTCATTTCAAAATCACATAACACCTTGAGAGTTACTGCACAAGATGTCACCTTGATTTCTTTCCTCGATCTCAAGCTCGACTACACTTCCATCAGTCAAGGTCGACTTGCCCAGGTTAGCCGTTTCGACTGAAAGATTGAACTCCGCGACGCTCATATATGGCTGATATCAACTCTACCTATCAGAAAAACTTGCTTGAGCTGCGAAAGAACTTGCTTGAGCTGTTATATGGTGCCACATCGCACTGGGATGTCGCCCGAAGACTCATCTTGTGAAGACCCCACTTAATTATCCACGACAAATCTTTTGCATTTGCAAGGCGACGACCGATGCTGAATGCAAACTACGTTGTCATCGAATAACTGCTCAGAGCCGTTGTAGCCAAGTATGATCAAGAACGGATGCGCCGAGTAGCCATTGCCCATGTAGACAGGAATAGTGGATAGTGTGTCGTTAGATCTGTGATATTTGCAGCAAGGCAATGCAAGGGGGATTTGCAAATCGCAGGAAAGACTCTGTAGTCCTTCGGGCAGACCAATTGCAAAGAAGTTCAGACGTGCTTCAGTAGTCCAAACCGCAGTAAAAAGGCATGCCTGTAGCATAGAGTGCCCACTTTGGCGGGGAGAGATGCGTGGGGGTTACGCATGGTTGATCTACGGGTTACCCATGGTCGATCTATTTGTATTCTTTCCTAGCATTGATGCGGTATATGTAGATAGAGAGATGCAGTGTCACCCGTATACCACCAGGGACGACGGTCGGGGATGACTTTTACCACATGCATCTTCAAAAAGGCGTTCCAACCGAATCTGAGTATCGCTTCTGACGTCCGTTACATAGGTAAAGCGCATTTTTTCGGGTCGTCTCCGAGGTATACTGTCAGGCTTCTTACTATAACATAGTCTACATTTCTCGCGAGGGGTAGCTCCGGCTTGGGTCCCGAGCTCTGTTTACCCAGCAGCAGAGAAGGAGGATCAAATCAATCCGAATCAATAACCTACCGTTAACGGGGCAACCAACGTGGGAAGCTCGTCCAAAAGAACTTCGCAAGCCCAAATCATGCAAAGCGTCGCCGGTTGCCGGGTTCCCGGGGTGATGCCGCAAATGGCTTCAGGGAAAGTAACGAGAGGAGGGAGATCGGCGAGATGTGCGGGTGTTGGCAGCATGCACTATGAGGAGGTCCCATACGAGTTTTGAGATCCTGCGGCACTTGTATTATGGGCCGTCATTC
Source organism: Naganishia sp. PG3902-1 (assembly GCA_023628075.1). NCBI lineage: Eukaryota > Fungi > Basidiomycota > Tremellomycetes > Filobasidiales > Filobasidiaceae > Naganishia > Naganishia sp. PG3902-1. Next base: position 88,220 of record JAMALH010000006.1, read on the forward strand.
TGGTTGGGACGCAGAAGCGCAGAACACCGTAATCCAAGGTCTCCCCTTATCTGCATAGTTTATGAACACCGTGATTACAGTCAAACTCTAAGGAACTATGCACTTCGAAAGCGGTTCTGCTCGAGCTACCGTTCCCGCGAGTTATGGCTTGATTGAGCCTTTATGAGTCGCGTTAGTTTTCCAACGCTTCGATTCCGAGACCTGGCCCTGACGGTGGATACGTCGACATACGTCGCTGTTTATCTTTCGGTTTTCCCTGGGTTTCATAGTCCATTATGATTTGCCGCTATTCCCAAGATGGTCGCCATCCCGAGATGATCGCCATTTGCATATCGCCATTTGCATTGCACCACATCGCCTCAGCGTGGGATCGCGTCATCGCGCTGCCCGAAGACTCGGACGCGATTGATAGCAAAAATCAGGGGTTGGTGCCTCCACAACCGCTAGCCGCGTTTCATTCTGATAATCAATGTCTCTCATACACGCATGGAATGTGCATCGATATTTGCGGACATCCACTGGCCCTTCATGGTCTCCCAGCCACTTTGCAGAGACACGCGGTATACGTTACACCGGTAACGGACCCCAAGATCGGACAAAGTCAGGCTTCCACAACCGTCCCGTAACGACCGTGGACATTGATTTCTCCATTGATTTCTCGACCGCCTTCGAGCAAGACGGAGAATTCTGAAAAGACTGAATTGAGAGAGCGCATGCACCTCATTCTTCAATATCGTGTTTGCCCTGAGTATGCATCCAACGCTCGCCTCCTCTATGAGGCAGAACCTAGAAATCTTTGCGCGAGCGGAAACAAAAACAAAATCACGTCAAAGCTTATACCTGTGTGATGGAAGACTTGATGGAAAAGGACATACCCTGAGGCATCAGACTCAAAGCTTATACCTGTGTGGTGGAAGAATCGATGGAAAAGCACTTACCTTCAGGCATCAGACTCAAAGCTGATACCTGTTTGATGGAAGACTTGATGGAAAAGCACTTACCTTGGGGCATCAGACCAGCATGTTTCTCGGATTCTGGGCCCAGCCTACGTCAAAGCGCACGCTCAGCCATCTTCTCATTCTTCGACGAACGCTCTTTAGCATTTTGCGTCGCTGCGAACAGCAGGCAAAGCGTCAGAGAGTTGAGGCAGCCAAGAGCATGACTCTGCTGAGCGAGACAGTCCTAGACGAAGCTGTATTCCTGTCTGATGGGCGGATCCTGAAATAGGTCAGGCTCTACGTCTATATATACAAGGGGGTGTCGAGATCTCCCCCGACAGCTTGCCTTTTCCTCTCTTTCCCTCACGTGATCCCACGCTCTTCCACACACACTTCCGCACTTCCAAACCCACAAACCTACGAACGCACAATGTCTACCACTCACAAAGTCGCCTCTGCCATCCCTCGCGCCTCTACAGAGAAGCTGCAGAGAATGGCGGTTGCAAACCAGCACGCAGGCATTCCTTCGGGATGTTCTGCAACCCGCACTCGAGCCACAGGGTTCGCCAGTGTCGGGAAGAAACAGGGCGCAGGTCACAGCGCCATCACCAGCGGTATTCTCCCTCCTCAATCTTCCATCTCCAAACCTACCGCAATCCTCCGATCTCTCCCTAAATCATCCATTCCCAAGCACAGCGGTTCCCCGTATGGGGTTCCGAACGCTCCTTCCCGAGTAACAGGCTTCGGCACCGGGAAACGAGTTAAACAGCAAGACGCAGGTCACAGCGCCAAATCCTCCATCCTCAAAGCCACATTCCCCTCCACCCCCTCGACCCCCAAAACCCCTTCCTCCCTTCCTCCGACTGCGTGTAGATCACGGAGCCGTCTCCTGCAAGCTGGTGCAATCACCATGGAGGCGGCGCAGGTAAAGTCCCACAAGTCGTGTCTCAAAAGGGCTAACGCTACCTGCTCCAAAAAGAACGTTCGATTTGGATCAGCACGCGTGCGCGAGTTCGTTTCCCAGCCTGGCGATAGGTTTCCCGGTCCGGCCGAGCTATTTGAAGGAGAAGTGAATTGGGTGGAATGGAGGAGACAGATTGCGGCCAACGACGAGGAGTATCTTTACTGCCAAGCTTACGCGGACGCTATCAACGAGCAGCTTCGACAGGAAGAGAATGAGCGACGTGAGTATGGCGAATCGGCCATGGTGAGGTGATTGCAGCTGACATATCTGCTTCTGTTTAGGAGAGGAGCAGGCGTTTGAGGACTACAAGGGCGAATTGCGACACAAGATATTCGAGACGGGTGAGCGCTTCGTGATGCGTGACGCAGACATGCTGGCTGATCACCGTCTTTGCAATCTCCAGAGATGAACAACTGGGAAGCCGAATTCACCGCTCAAGCCGAAGGTGAGTCGTGCAATATCCTAGTGCCGACCTATCGCCCTATCGCTCATACACCTGCAACACAGCCTTTGAAGCAGCTGGCGACGAGTCCGGCTGGAACTTGTGCCTCTACGGCGACGACGAGCTTTTACTCGACGAGCCGTGCCCCGTGCCCGAGCCATTGAGCGAGGCTTTCTACAAAGACATCCTACGCGCGGACGAGGAGCAGGAGAGGGAGATCAGTGAGTGAACTGTCGGGCAAGAGGGAGATCCGAGGCTTACCGTGATTCCAGCTGAACAGCGCGAGCGAGAGGAAGAAGTCGCGCAGACCTTGGCTCTCTGCCTGGAGAATGGTGAGCGACTCGGCGATACTGGTGGAAGAGTACATACTGACTTTCGATATCACCAGTGCTGTCCAACTACGCCGCCGAGACTAAAGAAGAGGAGCACAGTAAGCAACGAAGCGTATCGTCAAGCACATCCTCTGACGCATTTGCAGGGCTTACTACTTCAGAATCCGGCTGGAACATTATGCAGTTCGACGGATACAACCCTTCCATCCTCGACGAGCCCATGCCTTTCGCCATGCCCATCGCCCATTCCGACACCAGCCTGGAGCTTGGTGACATCTCCGGCCTCCTCGACTACGACCTGCCCATGCTGACCGCGCCGATGCGAGAGCCTCGCTGCTGCAAGGTGCTCGAGCACATCCCCGAGCTTTACGTCCCCGGTGTTACGGAAGACGACGTCAACCTCCACAAGCAAGAAATGATGGACAGGATGCGCGACGGTATCTTGCCCTCCGAAACCGACGAGGACATCTGGGCGCGCTTGAAGGAAGGCCAGACACCTTACCTGTCGTCCAAGGAGGAACTGTTCTTCGAAGTTCCGGAACAGTTTGCCTTTGTCCGACGCTTCGAGACCGAGTTCGCCGACCAGTCCATGTTGACCGACACCAAGCCGGTGGGGTTCTTGGCGCTCATCGACCCGATTCTCGATACCGCCAGTGCCGACAACTCCGTTCACGAGTTCGACGACAACGACACCCGGTTCTGGAGCGACGAACGACTTCGAGCGGCCGTTGCCAAGTTGACGGACCCGACGTTACGACGGCTGGCGTTCGATACTACGGAAGAGTTTGAAGCAAACGAGTCGCTTTTCTGAGCGGTGACGAGGAGGCTGGGGGTTGAAACGGGAAGGGGTTGGTGCAATGACCTGACACGTGCAATGATGGCAGCAAATGGATACTGATCACTTGTCTTGACAGAATACAGCAGCTAACGGTTTGGAATGGTAAGCATCATCCTTCGTCGACGACGTGTATCACACTCACTTGCTATATCCGCCCTTGATATCTTGCGCACTACCCTTTCCTACCAAACTTACCCCATCAGACTCGGTATGACAGCTCGCCAAGATATGTGGATCCGGAGAAGTGGGTAAGTTTGGGTAAGTGGTCCGATGGCCGGGACCATATGTAGTGTCGTGTAAACCCGGGGCAAAGCAGCTAATTGTCCACCGTCACACTGAGGGTCATCATCAGCTTCATCCGAGTATATAGGGTCGTGGCTGCACACCGTCCATCGTATATAGGGTCGTGGCGCCTTGGGGTTTCCCTGAGCGGCTGGGCCTAGCCTTGAGTGTCCATACGGTACGGGAGCAGCTAAGCCTGCGGCCATCATCAGCTGCATCCCGTGTCCCGTCGTAGCTGTCCATACCTTTTCTATAGTCCCCGGTCCACATCACTTCCCCCCCCCCCCCCCCTTCTTTCCCGGTCCATGCTCACGGCTCTGCCCGCCGGGTCGTTCCCACCTGAGAAACTTGAGATTGGGGCGATCCGTGCGGAAAGTGCGTTTTCTGGATGGACGACTTTTACGTCGTCTTGACGCCTAGTGGGTGTCGAGATCAGCTAGAGGAGCAGATGTGAGGACTGTCTGTCAACTTCGAAGTCTCTGTTGCACAAGAAAGACAGCTAATCGGCGGGCATCATAGCTTCACCCTGAGTCCCGTTGTGGCAGTCCATACCTCTTTCTACAGCTTCCGATCCATCCCCACCCCGCCCCTTCGTCCATGCCAACAGGTTTGCCCGCCGGGTCGTCTCTCCTGAGAACTTGAGCTTGGAGGCGATCCGTGCGGAAAGTGCGTCTTTTGGTCGAATCCTCTAAACATCTATTCAAGGCTTATCGAACGGTTGGATCAACTGGACAGACGGAGTTGCAGTTCGCTTGTGTGGATCGAAAGTCTCCGGCAGCGATAGACGAGGAAGGAGATACATTCACGCGCGATTGGGATTTCGATCTGTGGCCTTGACGGTTGCCTTGTGGCCGAGGGACGTGGCATGCCGGCTGATTGACGGGGTGCTTCCGACGCAGCCTGTTGCTGAACCGTCTGCATATTAGTTCAGGCTTGGAGCGTCGGATGCCTGAGCAGGTTTGAGAGAAGTTGAAGCCGGCGCGTTTGTCGACTTTGTCCTCGTTGTGAGGTCTGAAATCTTACCGTCCGGCAAGGTGAATACATACAAGTCGGAAGCCGTCTCTCGCGTCTTCAGCGCTCCTCTGCAGTTGAGTAGCTCCAGACGGGTTTCATAGACCGCGAGTCAAAAAGATCTCACATTCAGAGCAAAAGAAGCATACCTATCTATTTGTCCGAATCACACGCCTCAGGATACCATTTTTCTCTAAACTTGAACATGTTGATCTTCAGCATGGGGAATAGAGGAATGCGCTCTCTCCGCACAACATCCTAGACAGAGGTTGGCGAGCCTGTCGAAGGAGGATCTCACTGGCAAAGCGTCCCAATACTCCTGAGGATCCCTCGTACCGTTTTCTGATAAGCACGCCCGCATTTCGTTTTGAGGTCGCTAACAAGCTTTGCTGCTGGAGTTTTTCTTGAAGACTTCCTGCAACATTCCGGAGATCCGGCTCGCATTCACTCGTTCGAGCAACATAAAAGGAAAACTATGTAGAGACAGTACCTTTCAACCTCCTTATAGCAGTCATCAATTCTGCTTCTTGCTTCCTTCAGTCACACGAAGTCGAGGACAAGGCAACGTAAAAGGCATGGCTCGATAGGCTACAAATAACACCAAATCGCGCTAAATCCATTCTATAGGCAATAGCACTTTTCCAGGAGACTTCTCTGGAGGCACCGCTGCCGGTCACATATCTCGTCGATCATGTCTATCCGGTTCGTTCGTCTCCTCTCTGGTTGTAGTCTTGGCCGCTACGGTGATATCCACAGTGTCAGCTCAGCCCAGCATTCGTTACCGACTGCGGACCCGTACAGATAGCGCCCTTGCAGCTCAATTGCGCTGTCATGCCCGTTACCCCATAATCACGGTCGACATCTACCCTATCAACCAGGGCTCGCCATGAACGAGTTAATGATAACCCAAGCGCAGCACCTTCAGCAATCTCTCTTCGACGACTTGCTTCCACTACTCGATATACATCCTGCAGCTTTCCTATCGGTATTCTTCCTCGGACTTTATCTGGCGAGCCTGACATGCGAATCCTTATCCAGGCAGCTGGAAAACCGGTGGCTTCGTACGTCTTCTGCTTTTGCAACGCGGTCGTCGCTTTCTGACGTCTTCGCTTCCCCTTTATGATTTGCGCCCTATAGTTCGGAATATCTTCCGATCCAGTGATATCCTGTGCTTCTTGTGGATGCTGCTTGAATCATCACGGTACACCTCAGCGATCGTTTTTGTCTCCTTTCGCGCATGTGGATACCCTTGGACGATTCCCGCTTTCATGTTTCACCGTGAGTAAATGTGAGTGAGATCTGTTGATACGTGACTGATGCTCCCTTCTGTTCGCACAGCGATTGTCCTTGCATTGCTGTATATCCCCCATCTCACCTCGCTCTTCCGCCTGTTCGCTTTTGCGTACCCGAACACAACTGTCCGCTGGGGAAGGCATCGTGAGTTCTTATCGCTGATGATACGTGCTACCAGAACGAAGAGCTTATGTTTAAAACGTTAGGTTACGGGAAAATGGCAATCAACATTCTGCAGCGGTACTATACAGTTGAACTACTATGGATGAAGTATATCGGTATGTTTCATGGATATTGCTGTCAGACTACGCACCGCTTACTCCTGCACAATCCTTGCCGTTACTTTGTTCAGCCCCGATATACGCCGGAATGGCTATCTACTTTACATGGCTAGACCACGGACGCCCAAACCTGTGGCATCTCCAACAGACCTCCAAACGTGCGGTTTCCGTTGTTTCCTCGATCTCAATCTTCGCTTGCTAACGTACCTGCATGCTAGTCTTCGACTACCGATTCATACCTTCCCTTCGTGATCTATAGATCATTACGGATTGTCACTACCAGCAAGCTCGACAGATCTGCGGGTCTAACACCGTTGTCGGTCGGAGTGAGCAACTCCGGTCAGTCACAGAGTCTGTCCCGTCATCTCGTGAAGAGGTATGCAACATTCCTCCCACCGTGTGACATTCCCGCTGAAGATATTCCAGGGGGAGCAAGCTTTCCTCCGCCTTCCTTGGCGATGATGCTGATTGAGTGTAATCAACACGGACAGAATGACTACTGGATCTCCTGCATAGAATATTTGTCAAGACGACCCCGTTGTATCAGTGGTAATCCACGTATCTCAGCATGATATCATAGCATTGGCTCTTTGGAATGCTTTGCAGAGTTTGTGCAGTCATACCGGATGCACCTAGACGGAAGTCACATTTGCAACGTCAACGGTCAGCTGCAGCAACAGGTCAGGAAGACGGCTTGTTGCAGTACCCCCAAGTATCGGCTGACTATGCTACCTGAATAAGATGTGCAGCACTAACACCAGTCATTACAACTTTAGAATGGCAGGGACGGCTTTGCGGTCGCGATCGCGTCGAGCTTGCTCTGCGGGAAACACGGGTTGTCAGTCATCCGGAACACTTCTCCTCCATTTCCACCACTCACCTTTCTCCAATCCGCTATCCTGCCCTCCATACCCTCCATTCGAGACTTGGTCTCCTCCCTCCTCTCGATTCGCTGACGGTCATGCTTGTGGCCCTTGAACAATTTTGGCTGATGTTGTCTCCCCTCATACGGTCCTGACCTGAGACTGATCGGCGTGCCCTCCTTCGGTGTCGATTCCTCCGAAGATCGACGTCGCGCGCGCGCACTCATATGACGACCCGCTGTCCCAACCCATTCGACGGCTAGCCGGTCTTCCTCGTACTGTATCGTCTCCGTCGCTTCCTCGCTTGTCGTGGCGTTCACTCGAGTCTTCGAACCGGTCGGAAGGTATTCACTTGGGTACATTTTGGCGAGGTCGGCTTGACGACGGAGCGAGATCCTTGCGGGGGCATGACGACCCGTCTGCGGGTTCTTGTGTGCGATGAAAGGATTCGGCGCGCGAACGGAAGTGACGGTCGAAGCATCTTCGGTCGGGTTTTGCGTCGACAGAGTCGAGGATGGCTGAGAGACGGCAGCGTCGATCACGATTCGGTTGAACACCGGTGGCAGGAATTTTCCGGGAGTTGATGATCCGGCAGCGACATTTTCGAAGCCCGAGAGCGTGTTAAGCAAGGAGCGTGACGTCCTCATTGTGCAGAGTGTCGGGTACTGATACCGTGGAAGAACCCTGACGACGGAACTGCTATACCTTACCGTCTCCATGAATGAACGATCCCGGACCTTTGCTGCTCGCGCGGTCAAAAAGCGCGACCTGCTTACCTAATTCTGAGACATCGACTCGTGATAGAACGTCGACAAACATGAAGGGATGGACCCCATCAACTTTCGCCACGTTACTCCTTGTGCTTTCAGATTCTTGCCTCCTTGCATACTCAAATCATACCACGAGCAGCACGAATCCTCCTGCGGAACAGCGGAAAGGATATACCGCACACTGTATGTATACCTTCCTGGTGATTCCCATCAGTCCGGCAATCTGATCACCAGAACCTAACCTCTTGCATTGAAGGGGATCGGTGGTACATGCCGTTCACCAGTTCTCCGCCTAGTTGAATACTTGCCCTAATCCTAATCTCTCTCGCTCGCAGGCGCCGTACACCTGGCCCACCGCTTGATTCGCGTCTACAAGGCACCTTTTGACGGCACCGATAGAATCGCGTCATCCCGCTGGCTTGATTGCAGGTTTTCCGATATTCATATCGGACAACTTGACTTCCGGTTCTCTTTCTTCGCATCTAATGGATCGCTCTGGAGGCTTGGGTCTGCCGCGAGGAGGATGTGATGGCGGAGCCGGTCAGGATTCGCGGAAGATGTCCCATCACTCAAGAAAAGGCGTTGAAGCTCGACAAGAATCAGAATCATCAGCAAACACGCTGACGCTCGTCAATCCCCTCGCGCAACAACTCTCAAGTACTCTTGATCCTTCAGCGTTGTCAGATGAAACCTATTCCGACAACCAAGATCCACCGAAAGCCGTCATCTCTTCTGCTTTCCCATTTCTAGCTGGATCAAACTACGCTCCTGGTGTTCGTGTCCCTCCATGCTGGTCCTTTAGCATCGGCTTCCATCCGATCTTCTCCATACCCGCAGATTCTCCATATGCGGATAAGGAGTTCATGATCGCGTACAGTCTAAGACAGCAAGACGGATCCGATCTGCCCCGATGGATGGAATGGCACGTGGAGTACATGACATTCAGCGGAGTGACGCCCTGCAATGGCGGAGACGAAGTGGTGGCCGTTCAGGAAGAATACCGCATTCGGATGATCGGTTCCCTGCCTCCGCCGGACGAAGTGATCACAGCTGCGCAAAGCTTCACCCTGATCGTCGCATCTCGCTCCTTGGTATACCTTCCGCCCTCCTTGCTACCCGGAGCTTTGACGCTGAACTTGACAACAGGTGGGGAAAGGATCGCACAGCCGTTGATTTTTGGAGGCTTCGGTGGAGTGACAGGCGTCTTTCTAGATGGCGAGCCGTTGACCGCGGAGCTGATCGGCAGTATCCGCGTTGCTGCGGATTGGGCAGCCGTGGTACCAGCAGCAGGTCCTGCTCCACGTTTACTCGTCCTCTCGCAGGCGCAAATCGACGGTGCCATCTTATCAATTACCTTGACTTCCGTTACTGCAGAACGCCTTGAACTTCCGCTAAAACTCCACTTCCAGCCATCCTTTTTCCGATATCCAAACAAGGCCGGATGGCTCGACGACGTCAATTTAGTTATTGGGCAGGATTTCAACGTCTCTTTGCAGCAGAATACGACGACTGGTATAGGCACAACGATGTCCGAACAGCTAATGATCGAGAACGCTCCTGCTTGGATGGAAGTCCACTTGGAATCTCTCGGCATTTCGGGCGTCGTGCCAGAGAACATCGCCAACCAGACATTGATCGAGCTGTTTCTGAGCCACATTGACCAGAATAGCTTTGCAATTTCGAAAGCCAGGTGGAATATCACTTTGCTTTCCCCAGCCTCATCGATTCCGAGCGAATCTGATCCTGACTCGGGCAAAATTCACGGCGGCGGAATCCAAGCGCGGGTTTTGATTCCCATTCTTGTCTTCGCCAGTCTTGTTGGTCTGACTCTACTGCTGGTGGCGACTATGTTCGTGCGCAAGAAACGCCGTGCGCAGAAAGAGGAAAGCAGAAAGTGGGCTGAGGTACTGCTGATGGATCAAATGGATGCAGATAAGAGAAAATCCGCCCCCTCGCCAAGACCCGTGTCAATCAGGCAGGAACAGTTATCTACAGGCCCCCGAAACGATACCGCGGCACGCCTTACCCCAGCTCATGACCAGGAGACGCAATCGGCTTCACCATTGAAGCTCAAAGCTTTGTTGGAGTCCGCCATCACGCCTACCAAAGCAGCATGGAAAATCGCTCAGAATCTGAAAGATCGCTCCAAGCGGTACACAAAAAGCTTCATGTCTTATCCGATCGACTACCTCGAGTCGACTTTCCACCCGATACCTGCGAAGGAGCGATACACTCCGCCATGGAGCTCTGTCCCCATTCAGCCTCCTCCTTCCCCATCTTCTCCCACGCCATTCCGTCCAGTCTCCGTCGCCGCTAGTATTGCTCCACTCAAGTACGTTGATCCCCCTGTCAGCGGTCTACCGAGTACGAACTTCACAAGCGACACTCTGCTGCATGGACGTCGCGGTTCTCTTTCTTCGGTATCTTGGGAGGACGCGCCATCCCCTCGCGGGAACCAACGAATAGTGTCGACTCGCAGAAACGAGGACACCAGCTCTGACGCCTCCTTGAATCGTAAATTGGTTGTCATGAATTATGACGAGGAAAGTCTCTTTCAATCCACCCGTGGTCGTCCGCCCAACCTCTTTTTTGCTGAATTGTGTCAGCGACGCTCGAGCATCCTCTATCCGCCTCAGGCGCACTTTCCGTCGAGTGTTGGAAGTTTCAAGGACAGCGTCAGCTCGGACAGTCGACTCGCTGATGCTCCGGAACACTGAACTGGGAGAGTCTGTGCTAGAATCAATTCGAAGGCATTCGTACAGCGACAGTTGCTCGTCTGATCGGCATCAAACCTGGTATATTGGCGCGCCTTACTAGCCATGGTGAGTGTGCATTCCTCGTCATCGCTTTCACGGGCCGATCATTGCTCTTCTTTCATAGCAGACCTGATTCTCCATCCTTAGTGTTGCCAGTGCATGAGCGGCAGAAGGGTCGAAGGGGGGGCAGATATGCAGCAAGACCAAACCTCTCGCATAGCACACTACAGTCATAACTGCATTGTATGCTTTTTATTCCTGTCGATGCCAGTTTCGTGATATGATTCAGCGAATTCATATCAGCTACGTCTCTACCTACTTGACACATGCTTCAGTTTCGACCGCCATTTACGCTTGACGTAGCACGGGCCATCTCTTGTGATAAACTGTCTCATCCTCACCTGCATGTCGTTAAGTTTGATCGCTCGCATTCTTTCGCCTTCTGCTCGTCGTTGTTTGTTGTAATGCGGATACCTCTTGATGTAAGTGCTCGATAAAGACGCCCACCTGCATGCTCGCCTAGCTAATTCAGGAGAAGTCGAGGGGAACAGATCAACGATACAATGGAGAAGCTGTAATCCAGAACGGCATTGAAAATGTTGTTTCAGTGCTGCGTAAAGCTCGTCTTAAGAACGGTAGGGGAGAGTCGCAGCGACATGTCGGCCTTGCCTTCGTACGGGCGGATTGCCTGGAGTCTGGGGAACTTAGCCGAGTACCTGTTCCTGACCCAGGCGTGGCAGCCATCCATCGATGAAGGGATCGAAACGTACATGATGAACGGGCGGTCTTTTCAGGGGCGAAATATGTCGGCAATTGTCTGGGCAGATCCCAGGAAGGCGGATTAGAAAGTCCCGGTTTTTTTGTATATTATTATCTGTATGACTTTATGATGTTTGGGCCGTTCATCAGCAGTCTTCATAGCTCAGTGGAAGAGCGCATGCTTAACAGCCTCCTGTCCAGGACACTTGTCACGCATGCGGTCGGGAGATCGAAACTCCCTGAGGATACGTCTTTTTTATTTTTTCGCCCAGGGTTTGAAGGTAATGTTTTGCGGCTTGGCTGGTGGTCCAAGCCTTTTGCCTATCCGCTGCCTACGGGAGATTATCTCTTCGCTCCCTGTTCTCTGCATGCATGACGGACTCTCCATATTCGTGTGGATGCACCGCCTACGGACGACGGAGTCCACAACGACGAGGGAGGTGGAGGTCACGGCTTGGATTGCGGTCCGAAGCCCGAGCCGAAACCCGTCACTCGCCGATCGTCATCAGAGTGTTGATTCGAATCTCTCGCTTCTCAAAGACATTCAATAGTCGACTTCGGCCTCGATCTCGCACTTTTGCCTAAAGTATCCTACACAATGTCAACCAGCAACATCTCTGGCGAAATTTACGCCGTTGCAGATTTCTGCCTCATTCCCATGGGACTGGAGTCGCCGAGCGTTGGACCTCAGATCGCCGAGTGCCAGCGAGTTTTGGAGAAGTCTGGGCTGGAGTACCATGTAAGTCGTGGTGTCAGAGGGCAATTTTGCCACCTGACTGAGATATCTCTACGCAAATAGCTTCATGGATACGGTACGTCCCGGCGACATTCCGCCTAAGCCCCTATTAACGATGACTGGTTTGCAGGTACCAATGTCGAGGGACCGTGGTCGCAAGTTATGGACGCCATCAAGGCATGTCACGAGGCCGTCCATGCAATGGGTACTCCCCGAATCGCCGTGAGTCTTTTGAAGCGCCATGGTGTGCGCGGCTAACTTCGGCTTTGAAGACGGATATCCGAATCGGCACGCGAGTAGACAAGGAGATCAGCAAGGGCGGAAACTTGGGCAAGGTTGCTCGAGTCGAGGAAATCCTGGCAAAGGACCAAAAGGCATGAGTGCGCGGCGGACAGGCCCGTCGCCATTCAATCACAAGTCATGAATACATTTATCCAATGGCTACATAGACGTCTAGCGATACAACGGTCTTCTGATGATCTTTTTCGCTACACCCAAGTTCGTTATACAGTATTCTTGCGCAACAATGCAGATCAGACTTGCGGATTCTTCTTGTGCTCGCCCAAAATTGCTTGCAAATCGTCCTTAACATCTGTCATTGTTGGCCGGTCCGCTGGATCGTGCTGCCACATCCGCTCGAGCAGTTCCACGACTTCGGTACCCCAACGTTTGCGGATTGCAAAGGTAGAAGGTCTGGGAAAGTTAAAATTAGCTCGGTAACATCCGTTCGGGAACTGCTACTCACCTCAGCTTCTTCGTACCAACGGCATCGATAATCCAAAATTGATTCTTGTCAATCCACGGATACTCCTTTTTGTCGGTAGCCCAGCCGCTCAGCATCTCCCAATAGACCATGGCGCAGCTGAACACGTCAACCTTGTAGTCGTATCTTGGTTTTGGGCTCCACAATTCTGGAGCTTGCCAGTTGATCGTGCCGACCAAAGAACGAATAACTGATCTGGTGGAATTCTTGACCCTCGCGAGGCCGAAGTCTCCGACTTTGCAAACGCCGTTTTTGTTGATGAGGATGTTTGAGGATTTGCACTGTAGGAGCTCAGCAGTGTGTTGGGCATATTTTCAGCTGAACTCACATCGCGGTGAATGACTGTTGGTGTCCGCTCGTGCAGATATTCCAGACCTAGGGCGATGTCGAGCATCATTCCCAGCTGCAACGGACTTAGCGGAATCCCTGAGCTCAAAGACAATGCACTTACGATTTTGGTAAATGATGGAGTACTGACACTCCGCTGTAAGCAGAGTATGTCAGATCACATTGACGATGAATCGAAAACTACGCGTACGATATAATCGAACAGGTCTCCCTTCTCGCACAACTCGGTGATGACCATGCATTTGACATGGGCTGTAGGGTCGGGCAGGCTGACGCCAAGCTGAAACGATGGGGACTCAGCGGCCATACAGCATCTCTTTTCGGTAACTTACGAGTCGAACAATATTCGGATGATTCAACTCCGAGAGGAGCTTCAATTCCTTAATATCCACTACGGGTTACGGGAAGTAAGTCAGCTGAATCCAACCAGTTGCTCATCCCACTCACTCTCGCTAAGCTGATCTCGAAACTCGCAGATGGCTACCTTGTGTCTCCCTCTTAGCTTGCCGATATATACACTGGAATCAAGGGTTAGACTCGACTCGTGAACATGATGTCGCGACTTACTCCTTAAACCCTCCACTGCCGATCCTTTCTCCTTTCTGTATCTGTGACGCTGGTATCTCCTTGTCAACGAGTCCGAGGTCCTCCAGATCGAGCTCGACAGCATTCGCGTTTGCATCTTTGTTTTCCTCTGTCGAAAGCGGAGGCGTATCGGGATCGGCAACTGTCGAGTGATTCCGTAAAAGCTTGGGAACCGAAACCGCCTTGAGCTTTGACGGCTTGTCACTAGCGGTAGGAACAGCCTCGTCCGAGCTGTCCTGTTTGGCTGTTGAGGCCGAGGACATCGATCTCGATTTACGTTCACGGCTCGTGGCATCTCGCTATCAACAGATCGACAGGATTAGCCTGGGAATACCCCATTCGGAAATCACTTACCCATTCCAGCAGAAATTGTATTAGATCCTTCTTTGTCCCCTCCGTATCTAATTCTCTGGCTTCGCACATCTCCATCAGCCGGGCCTTCCGCAGACGGCTGAGCGAAGTATGAGTGGCGTCGGTCAATTCATGCTCTAGATTCTGGCGTGAGTAATAGCGGTGAAGGGGTAACAGGCTACGTACCGAACTCCTCCGCCTCATCATCCCCGTCGTCATCGTCATCCTGCATCACCGACTGTGCCTCGGAGGCGATCTCTGACTGATTCTCTGCATCCTGCATTTCTTGATCGCCACTTTCCTCCGGCTCCGCAGCCTCCTCATCCGTGATGTCCATACCCTCGAGCTGGTTCTCCAGCGCATGCTGTCTTGCCTGCCCACGTGTTCTGTGTCGCAGGCCGGAGGCCGGGCTCGCCTGCGAACTTTCTTTCTCGTCCGACGAAGAGGCGTACTGCGAGGGCAGACTCGATAATTCGAAGGATTTGCTCGAGGATACAGACGAAAGAAGACTCTGACGACGTGCTTGACGAGTACGCATGTTGGCTTGCTTTGGTGTGGGTGAGAGCACTGGCGCTGTATTGGTCCGCAGACGAGGCGTCGGATCTGCACAAATGTTAGGGTGCGAACTAGCTTGTGGCATGCGATACATACCATCTGATTCTTCCTGCTCCGTCGACCCAGCCTCTTCCATGTCCACATCGTTCTCTTCCTCCTTCCCTCGCGCCATCGCTTTCGCCTTCCCCTTGCGCATCGGCGTCTGTTTGGCACTGGGACCGTCCTTCCGTCCTCTCGTCCGAGACCGCAACGCATGCACCGTCGCCGGCATGGCTTGACTCGAACGCCGCGTACGCATCCTCGGTCGTGTCCCTTCATCTGCCTCATCGTCACTTGCCTCCACGCGCTCATCGTCCGCGAGTCCGACGGAGCTCTCTTGTTCGCCGTCTTCTCCGCCGTCGAAGGATACCGTCCGTGCAAGCGACTCCCCCGCCCTGTCTTCCTTCGCGCGTGGTTTCGGTGGTTTACTGACGGCTTTGCCGATTGAGGAAGCCGCCGACGAATGATGTGAAGCCCGACGTGGCCGTTCCTGGGGAGGACGTTGCTTCCTCGTGGGAATCTCGACGTAGAATCTCGGTTTCCGATCATCTCCGCGTCCTTTTCGGTAATGATGATCGCGGTCCGATGACGATGTTTCGCCTGAAGCAGAGACATTCGAGTTGGTTGCTGAGGTGGCGGCGGATGCTATACGTGTAGCCGAGGGCAGTCTCGCTATTCGCCTTCCCGCGGAATGGCTTGGCGAGTAGAGATCTACTTTACGCTGCGAGGAGCGTCAGAAGGGGTTACGTAGCGGATGAGACTTGACTTACTGCGTCTAAGATACCCTTGATGAGCTGCTCCTTGGTCATCATGTTCTCGATATCCTCTTCCTCCGAAGCCTCCGTCTCGGACTCGAGATCCACGGTGAGACCGGCGACCTTCCACAGACGCGCAAGCTCGGCTTTTCGCAGACGATCCAACGCAGCAGACGACGCTTTGCGCAAAGAATTCTCGTCCTCTAGGCGCAAGATCAGCCATATCCTGGCAACAGATCTCGGCTACCCACCTTCATCTATACAATCCGTCTCCGACTCATCCCCGTCAACACTCTCATACTCGCTCGTGACCGTTCCCGTCATCTCCTCCTCACTCTCCGCCGCCGCACGTTTCCTCTTGCGCGGACTCGTCCAGAAGTGCGCGACCTCGGCCGACGTCGCCAACTTGCGTGCCCTGCCCTTTCCCTTGTGAACATCGGTGCCGGAATGCAACCGCGTCGTCCTCCGTCGTCCGCGCACGCGGTTCGCAACATTACTAGACTTTAACGGCGAAAGCGTTCCCCGGTCCGCTGTAGTTGTGCGGTCATAGTTGTCTTCCTCCCCATCCTCCTCGTCGTCGTCCTCGACATCCATCTCCTCTTCCTCGGACGGCAACCGACTCGTCAAACGCGACCGCAACTTTTTCGGCGACACCGACGCCGGATCTACCTTGGCGCGTTTCGCCGGCGGCTCCAGTCCGAGGCCCTTGCCTAGCCTCCGCCGAGGTTTTCCCACCGGCATCTTGACGGGCGAAGGTTTCGCAGAGGAACCGGCGATGAAGCCGCGCGAGCGCGTTCTGCGGAGCCGTGTGGTCGTCATCGGTACCACGGTGTCCCCGGATCGCTCATAGGGCCGCGCAGATGCGATGGGCGGGGCGTAGAGCGCAGGACGGGTGCAAGATGGAACAGAGAAGAGGGAAAGTGCGATACGGACGACAGGAAGACGATATGCCCAGGTGAGACACTCCCCGTTGCCCGGTGCAGGCGCGTCAGCTGGGAAAACGCGTAGTGCTCCCCGTGTAATTCGAGCTCGGACATGGCAGGCCTATGCTATTCCCGCTGCTATTCTATCCTCCTGGTATCATGGCTATTCGATACGGACAGCCATCCCACCATAACACGGTCGAATCCACAGCTTCTTCTGCTTCGACCTGCTCCGAGCCGGCGCCTCCCCGACTTTCTCTCCGCCCTAACTCCCCATTCAGGAATGCGTCTTCTTTGCCTGCCTCACGAGCCCCCTCAATTCCTCCCCAAGTGGCTCTGCTTCGCCATCATAACACGTATGATTGGCCCTGATATCGTCGGTGTCGTTGCCGTGGTCAGCACTTCCCAATACTTCCCAGGATGATACCAAAGTCTGTCATCCAGAAGATCTTGTCTACGATCAGGAAGGCGAGGGTCATGTACGATTCCCTCCTTGAGGTGCTGCAGTAATCGGAGCCGGCGTTCGTTGAGCCGTTTGCTGCATTGACGGTGAATCCATCTTGGACCTCGAGCGGTACGAATTCTTACAGACACATGATCAGTGACCAAATCCCGGGTCGATTTCGCCAGCAACTCAAGATTCCCGCAATCACGTATCACTTCCACTGTCCAATCGCATGAAACACGATACCGGCGATCTGCGTCCATTTTGGCACCGCATTCTCAGACACGAGCTCTACCCAGTTTTTCAGCGTACTCGGCAGATCCGCAAGCGGAATGGGACTTACGGGGAACGCTCCGTGATCACCGCCAAAGTCTTCGCTTCGCAATATACGTCAACATCTTCATGGATAGGAACCTCTTCGTTCTCCAGCTCGGACTAGGTCCATATCCGGAGGTCGTCCAGGCCAAGAATTGCTGCATCAGAAAGACGTTAATATGGAGGGAGAAGTGTGAAGATAAGACGTACCATTGGCGTGATCATGGCTGAGGACAACGGGCTGTATAGGTATCCACGATCAGTCATCCATTCTATTCCAGGAGTCCTCGACCCCCTATCGATCCGCCTCAACCCATGTTTCGGGAACCATTCGGATGCGTCTCGTCCAAACGTTTTGCCGCGGTCAAACAAGACGCAACTACCAACATTCCAACGCGAGCAGAATCAATCAAGCAATCAGACGCGAGAACTCAACTGTCGTACCTCTGCTTCCCATCACACGTCTTGCGCAACACGCGACGTATTCATTCGCCAATGCTTTCGTCCTCCCGCCGCGAGATTATCCGCAGTCTCTTCGCGCATCCTTTCACAGCACCGGCATCGGGCGTCCGGGGCGCCCAACGGTCGTGTGAGTCAGCCTAGTTGGGAGAGGCTGCTGGAGAGTCCGCTTTCCGACGACGATGAGCTGGAGGGTGGGGGGCATCTTGTTTCGAAATCAAAGGAGATGGTGAGGTAGACTTGTTGGTTGTTGGGCGTCGGCTTTCTGTCGCCGAGGTGATCGAAGGTCGGGTGGGAGATGTTGTGCTGTGTGACGTTGACATGAATGGTGGACACGAGTATCAAGGCGTATAGCGTTTGTCGTTTGGATTCTTTCTTGCCTTGTTTTCTCCATCGCTGTTGATCAGTTCCCCTAGATTCGCTGCGGCGGGATGAGCCAGCTGATGAACTGGCAGAAGCCTTCCACTGAGCAGCTCATTGAGCTACATCAATGCACAGCATGCATGTGCGTTCCGTTATCCGCTCCGCACCATTCTTTACCGGGTTGACCGCTATGCTCCAGGAATCTGCTTTTGGAGACTATCGACGTACGCAAGCGGACCTCACATCCGTCTATCCAGCTGATTCTACTGTGCAATAGGTCCTAAATCGACGTTCAGAGGTTCGGACCAAAAAACGCACTTTCCGCACGGATCGCCCCAATCTCAAGTTTCTCAGGTGGGAACGACCCGGCGGGCAGAGCCCTCAGCATGGACCGGGAAGGAAGGGGGGGGGGGGAGTGATGTGGACCGGGGACTATAGAAAAGGTATGGACAGCTACGACGGGACACGGGATGAAGCTGATGATGGCCGCAGGCTTAGCTGCTCCCGTACCGTATGGACACTCAAGGCTGGGCCCAGCCGCTCAGGGAAACCACAAGGCGCCACGACCCTATATACGATGGACGGTGTGCAGCCACGACCCTATATACTCGGATGAAGCTGATGATGACCCTCAGTGTGACAATGGACGATTAGCTGCTTTGCGCCGGGTTTACACGACACCAGATATGGTCCCGGCCATCGGACCACTTATTCAAACTTACCCACTTCCCCGGATCCACATATCTTGGCGAGCTGTCATACCGAGTCTGCTGGGATAAGGTCAATAGGAAAGGGTAGTGCGCAAGATATCAAGGCCGGATATAGCAAGTGAGTGTGATGCACGTCGTCAACGAAGGATGATGCTTACCATTTCGAACCGTTAGATGTTGTAGTCTGTCAAGACAAGTGATCAGTACCCTTTCTCTGCCATCATTGGGCGTATCAGGTCATTGCACCAACCCCTTCCCGTTTCAACCCCCAGCCTCCTCGTCACCGCTCAGAAAAGCGACTCGTTTGCTTCAAACTCTTCCGTGGTATCGAACGCCAGCCGTCGTAACGTCGGGTCCGTCAACTTGGCAACGGCCGCTCGAAGTCGTTCGTCGCTCCAGAACCGGGTGTCGTTGTCGTCGAACTCGTGAACGGAGTTGTCGGCACTGGCGGTGTTGAGAACCGGGTTGATGAGCGCCAAGAATCCCACCGGCTTGATGTCGGTCAACATGGACTGGTCGGCGAACTCGGTCTCGAATCGTCGGACAAAGGCAAACCGTTCCGGAACTTCGAAGAACAGTTCCTCCTTGGACGACAGGTAAGGTGTCTGGCCTTCCTTCAAGCGCGCCCAGATGTCCTCGTCGGTCTCGGAGGGCAAGATACCGTCGCGCATCCTGTCCATCATTTCTTGCTTGTGGAGGTTGACGTCGTCTTCCGTAACACCGGGGACGTAAAGCTCGGGGATGTGCTCGAGCACCTTGCAGCAGCGAGGCTCTCGCATCGGCGCGGTCAGCATGGGCAGGTCGTAGTCGAGGAGGCCGGAGATGTCACCGAGTTCGAGGCTGGTGTCGGGATGGGCGATGGGCATGGCGAAAGGCATGGGTTCGTCAAGGATGGAAGGGTTGTATCCGTCGAACTGCATAATGTTCCAGCCGGATTCTGAAGTGGCGAGCCCTGCAAATGCGTCAGAGGATGTGCTTGACGATACGCTTCGGTGCTTACTGTGCTCCTCTTCTTCAGTCTCAGCGGCGTAGTTGGACAACACTGGTGGTATCGAAAGTCAGTATGTACGCTTCCACCAGTATCGCCGAGTCACTCACCGTTCTCGAGGCAGAAGGCCAAGGTCTGCGCAGCTTCTTCCTCTCGCTCGCGCTGTTCAGCTGGAATCAAGGTAAGCCTCGGATCTCCCTCTTGCCCGACAGTTCACTCACTGGTCTCCCTCTCCTGCTCCTCGTCCGCGCGTAGGATGTCTTTGTAGAAAGCCTCGCTCAATGGCTCGGACACGGGGCAGGGCTCGTCGAGTAGAAGCTCGTTGTCGCCGTAGAGGCACAAGTTCCAGCCGGACTCGTCGCCAGCTGCTTCGGAGGCTGTGTTGCAGGTGTATGAGCGATAGGGCGATAGGGCGATAGGTCGATAGGTCGACACCAGGATATCGCACGACTCACCTTCGGCTTGAGCGGTGAATTCGGCTTCCCAGTTAGTCATCTCTGGAGATTGCAAAGGCGGTGATCAGCCAGCATGTCTGCGTTATGTACACGAAGCGCTCACCCGTCTCGAATATCTTGTGTCGCAGTTCGCCCCGGTACTCCTCAAACGCCTGTTCCTCTCCTAAACAGAGGCAGATATCTCAGCTGCAATCACCTCGTCATCGCCGATTCGCCATACTCACGTCGCTCATTCTCTTCCTGTCGAAGCTGCTCGTTGATAGCGTTCGCGTAAGCTTGGCAGTAAAGATACTCCTCGTCGTTGGCCGCAATCTGTCTTCTCCATTCCACCCAATTGACTTCTCCTTCAAATAGCTCGGCCGGACCGGGGAACCTATCGCCAGGCTGGGAAACGAACTCGCGCACGCGTGCTGATCCAAATCGAACGTTCTTCTTGGAGCAGGTAGCGTTAGCCCTTTTGAGACACGACTTGTGGAACTTTACCTGTGCCGCCTCCATGGTGATTGCACCAGCTTGCAGAAGACGGCTTCTTGATCTACACGCAGTCGGAGGAAGGGAGGAAGGGGTTTTGGGGGTGGAGGGGGTTTTGGGGGCGGAGGGGGTTTTGGGGTTGGAGGATTTGCCGCTGTGACCTGCGTCTTGCTGTTTCGCTCGTTTCCCGGTGCCGAAGCCTGTTACTCGGGAAGGAGCGTTCGGAACCCCATACGGGGAAATGCTGCTCTTGGAGTTGGTTGATTTAGGGAGAGAGCGGAGGATTGCGGTAGGTTTGGAGATGGAAGACTGAGGAGGGAGAATACCGCTGGTGATGGCGCTGTGACCTGCGCCCTGTTTCTTCCCGACACTAGCGAACCCTATGGCTCGAGTGCGGGTTGCAGAGCATCCCGAAGGAATACCTGCGTGCTGGTTTGTGACCGCCATTCTCTGCAGCTTCTCTGTAGAGGCGCGAGGGATGGCAGAAGCGGCTTTGTAAGTGGTAGACATTGTGCGTTCGTAGGTTTGTGGGTTTGGAAGTGCGGAAGTGTGTGTGGAAGAGCGTGGGATCACGTGAGGGAAAGAGAGGAAAAGGCAAGCTGTCGGGGGAGATCTCGACACCCCCTTGTATATATAGACGTAGAGCCTGACCTATTTCAGGATCCGCCCATCAGACAGGAATACAGCTTCGTCTAGGACTGTCTCGCTCAGCAGAGTCATTCTCTTGGCTGCCTCAACTCTCTGACGCTTTGCCTGCTGTTCGCAGCGACGCAAAATGCTAAAGAGCGTTCGTCGAAGAATGAGAAGATGGCTGAGCGTGCGCTTTGACGTAGGCTGGGCCCAGAATCCGAGAAACATGCTGGTCTGATGCCCCAAGGTAAGTGCTTTTCCATCAAGTCTTCCATCAAACAGGTATCAGCTTTGAGTCTGATGCCTGAAGGTAAGTGCTTTTCCATCGATTCTTCCATCACACAGGTATAAGCTTTGAGTTTGATGCCTCAGGGTATGTCCTTTTCCATCAAGTCTTCCATCACACAGGTATAAGCTTTGACGTGATTTTTTTTTGTTTCCGCTCGCGCAAAGATTTCTAGGTTCTGCCTCATACAGGAGGCGAGCGTTGGATGCATACTCAGGGCAAACACGATATTGAAGAATGACGTGCATGCGCTCTCTCAATTCAGTCTTTTCAGAAGTCTCCGTCTCGCTCGAAGGCGGTCGAGAAATCAATGGAGAAATCAATATTCACGGTCGTCACGGGACGGTTGTGGAAGCCTGACTCTGTCCGATCTTGGGGTCCTTTATCAGTGTAACGTACACCGCGTGTCTCCGCAAAGTGGTTAGGAGACCATGAAGGGCCAGTGGACGTCCGCAAATATCGATGCACATTCCATGTGTGTATGAGAGACATTGATTGTCAAGATGAAACGCGGCTAGCGGTTGTGGAGGCACCAACCCCTGATTTTTGCTATCAATCGCGTCCGAGTCTTCGGGCAGCGCGATGACGCGATCCCACGCTGAGGCGATGTGGTGCAATGCAAATGGCGATATGCAAATGGCGATCATCTCGGGATGGCGACCATCTTGGGAATAGCGGCAAATCACAATGGACTATGAAACCCAGGGAAGACCGAAAGATAAACAGCGACATATGTCGACGTATCCATCGCCAGGGCCAGGTCTCGAAATCGAAACGTTGGACAACTAACGCGACTCATAAAGGCTCAATCAAGCCATAACTCGCGGGAACGGTAACTCGAGCAGAACCTTTCTCGAGGTGAATAGCTCCTTAGGGTTTGACTGTAATCCCGGTGTTCATAAACTATGCAGATAAGGGGAGACCTTGGATTACGGTGTTCTGCGCTTCTGCGTCCCAACCAGAATGACGGCCCATAATACAAGTGCCTCAGGATCTCAGAACTCGTATGAGAGCATCTCATAGTCGCATGATGCTAACACCCCGCACATCTCGCCGACATCCCTCCTCTCGACACTTTCCCTGCAGTCATTTGCGGCGCCGCTCCTAGAACCCGATCACCGGCGACACTTTGCATGTTGTATGCTTGCGAAGTTCTTCTGTACGAGCTTGCCACGTTGGTCGCCCCTATTAAGGCAGGTTACTGATTCGGATGAACTTGATCCTCCTTCTCTGCCACTGGGAATACAGAGCTCGGACCCCAAGCCGGATCTGCCAATCGCAAGAAAATGCAGACCATATTAGAGTGAGAACCCTGACAGTATACCTCCGAGATGACCTAAAAAAGTGCGCGCATAACTTTCGATACGGACAATGTAAGCGACACTCGGATCATGCTGGAACGCCCTTTTGAAAATACATTGGGGAAACATCAGCCCCAACCGTCGTCTCTGGTGGAATACGGGTGACCTCGCGTCTCTCTATTTCCACATACCGAATAAATCCTAGGAAAGAATACACATAGATCAACCATGCGTAACCTCATCGCATCTCCCCCCTCCAAGGTGGACACTCTATGCTCCAGGTATGCCGGGTTCCTGCGGCTTGGACTACTTAAGAACGTCTGGAGCGTCTCTGCAGTTGGTCTGCCCGAAGGACTACAGAGTCTTTCCTGCGATTTGCAAATCCCCCTTGCATTGCCTTGCTGCAAATATCACAGATCTAACGACACATTATCCACTATTCCTGTCCACATGGGCAACAGCTACTCGGCGCATCCGTTCTTGATCATACTTGGCTACAACGGCTCTGAGCAGTTATTCGATGACAACGTAGTTTGAATTCAGCATCGGTCGTCGCCTTGCCAATGCAAAAGATTTGTCGTGGATAATTAAGTGGGGGTCTTCACAAGATGAGTCTTCGGGCGACATCTCAGTGCGATGTGGCACCATATAACAGCTCAAGCAAGTTCTTTCGTAGCTCAAGCAAGTTTCTCTGATAGGTAGCATTGATATCAGCCATGTATGAGCGTCGCGGAGTTTAATCTTTCAGTCGAAACGGCAAACATGGGCAAGTCGACCTTAACTGATGGAAGTGTAGTCGAGCTTGAGGTCGAGGGAAGAAATCAAGGTGACATCTTGTGCAGTAATTCTCAAGGTGTTATGTGATTTTGAAATGAGAGCTAAGGAATCTCAATGTTGTCTGTCGCAAACAAATCCATCGCACGGCTGAATCATTACAACTTGCCAACAAGCGAAGTGCTGTCTGTGTCACTCGGGGACGAATGAGAAGCTTATCGGATATCAAGACTGCCTTCATGCCAATAAGCGCGAATCTTGTTCGCCTACATATATAGTATAAGACGGAAACACACGAAACAACAAGTACGCCAACATCCAAAATTGCAAGAAGCAAAAACCTCCGTTTGGTAGACTACGTTGCGCTGTAGCTTTATAACAACTTGCGTTGTCAGATATAATTTGGCGCCTTTTTTTTGTTTTTTTTTAAAAAAAGGGTGCCTTTGTTGCCTTTGTACTCATTGGAGCCTACTTTGTCCACAGACCCAGCTTCGGTCCTTCCGAGACCTTGCCTCATCGACTATTTTCGGCTCCAAACGTAGTGCTTCCCCAGTAGAGCTTTATAATATTTACATAAGCTCTGAAAGGTTCGGACCGAAGGCAGGGACCATTACGCCGCGCCTGGAACTTCGGGAGTACTTTGACGCGCCTTGCTCTTGATAGGCTATCACCGCTGTTAAGCTGGAAATTCCCAAAGGGAAACCGCGTATCATGGAGCAATTAAAGCGGCCGGTGTGAGAATTGAACCCAGGGTCCGCCCAATCCCAAAGGAAAGTGGCTGTGAGAGGCTTCACACCGGTGCCAGCACTACCACTACGCTACGCCGGCTTAGGGCGAGGGCAAAGGAGTGTCGTTGAGGATGATATCGTGCTCAATTCAAATCATAAGGAGCGTTCGCGCCAGTTTATCATCCGTACTTTGTTGTAATTCAAGTATCATGTCGTTTCCTTGCCAAGTCGTTTTTCCCTGGACTGCTAGCACGTCGCTATCATCACTACTTCAGCTCTTGAAAGAGAAAGTGAAGCATGGCTTGGGCAGATCTAGATACCTCTCAAGGCTATGTTGTTCCTCCCCTAGCCTGGCATTATGAGCCACTCCTAAAGTCGAGCTGGCGATCCAGACCCACTACTCCTATTTCTCAATGTCTTATTTCAGCATCAGTGACACCTTGGACGAGCAGCAGACTTCTCGCCCATCATCATCGTGTGCGCCGACCTGAAAATCATCTTTTTGAGGTCGAAGGTCCATGTTCAAGGGATCGGACTTCGTCCATTTCAAGGGGTCTTCTTCTGTTCTTTCCAGAACCTTCCACGTGTCTGCATTCCTTTGTCGCTCCTTTGTCCCCCTGTTTTCATCATATGGGTCGGATGACTCGATTGTGAGCTTGATGAGACCAGGCAGGAGAGATACGGTAAGCGCGAGGTGAGTCCGCATCATATAAACTGAAGACTGCAGAGATCTTCCCCTCTGCCGAACGGCTTTTCGATTTCTCCTTTACTGATTTGAAGCCCTTGCCAGCGATGTCCATTTCCACTTATCAGGTCAACATCGGTACCCCGAGCCACGATGATTTCGAAGTAATCGGAAAAGTGCACCCCTCAGCATTCTCCGACAATCAGATGTACGGATCTGTTTCCAAGGGCGTGGATCCTGTCATTTGGCGACGGTGGATCTGGGATACAGCTGCAAAGGGGATTGCGGAGGGTTATGGAGAGTGCATGTGTGAGTGACTCGTCTTGAACATGAAGGGACACTTTTCAAATATCGAGGCATGATACCTGGTGCAGAGCTTATAGAATGTGCCTTCTCGCCAGCTTATCAGTCTCAAGGTCTCGGCAGGGTGCTGTTAAGACATGCCATTGCGCTTGCAGAAAGGAATCGCTTTAATCTCGATCTGACTTCCGCTGTCGGTCAGTTTTGCGCATTCGAAGTGTAGTATCCTCAAACGGTTTACTGACAATCTCTTTTGTGCACATCGATTTCAGGCGTGGGTTTCTACTCAGCTTGCTTTTTCGAATCGGTGGGAGAACCGATCATGTACGGTCTCGATGACTTTGGAGGGTGTGAGTAGGGGTCTTTGGTCAGGTCATCGAGAACTAAAGAGATGCCACTACAATAGCTCGTCAAGAGG
Organism: Naganishia sp. PG3902-1; assembly: GCA_023628075.1. NCBI lineage: Eukaryota > Fungi > Basidiomycota > Tremellomycetes > Filobasidiales > Filobasidiaceae > Naganishia > Naganishia sp. PG3902-1. Next base: position 114,132 of record JAMALH010000006.1, read on the forward strand.
TTTCGGTCTTTCGCAGACACTGGGTTTCGGGTAAGGGGCAGCTAGAAGTATGATGAAGGGACACACTGCAAGAAAGATGGCATCTAGGGAATCTGCCTGTTTGCTGCGGTGACGCGGTCGAACATGGCCCGCCCGACAGTATGCTTGGCACGTGTTCGCTCTTTGACGTATTCGCTCCAATCTCATTGATGCAGTCATTCATGAGACATCTCATTCACATTCTGCCTACTCGAGTCCCGACCGTCATTTTCATCCCATCATGAAGTGCAGCCTCTTCCCCATGACTCTCTGGAACAAACCGTCACTGGCAAGATGAGCGATTTCGCCGAACAATGCGTTCTTGATGAACGCATCCTCCTTTCCAGGACGCCTCACGCCTTGAGCTTCTTCGCCGACAGCGATCAGCTCACCGTGACATAGCGTGTGTTTCATTCCCAACGAGTAGACACGTTTCACTTGCAGCCTCTCCACCGTCTCGACTCTCGATGAACCCTCTCAAGTCAAGGTGCGCTCGGCCAATCATGAACAAGTCTGCCAGGTCGACAAACGCCAGCGGGAAGCTCCGCTTGACTTGATCCGGCGCAAGACCGATATCGAGCGCGTCCAGGAAGTGGATCACGTTCTAGGCTTGCTCGGGGATAAGATTGGTATCGGTCATTCATAGTACCTTTTTCTCGATAACAAAGGATAGACACATGGTACGGGACCTTGACTGACATTGTGCCTTGTTCGGCTGCCAACGGAGTGCTCGGGCTGCAGGAGACGACACCCTTGGCGACGGTCATGATCATCGGGATAGCGACATTGGTAGCACCATGCTGTACTTCGAAAGGGTCGAGGTCCTGTTGACGCGACAGGAGTTAGCTCCAGAGCTTGTTTTACGGATTAAAGCCGACTCACAATACCCGCAATTGTGATCCTCCAATGTGCAACAATGATTCTGAATTTAATCGCGGGCTTCAGACCAGTCCCGCTTTCAACACCCTGTTGAACGGGGTTTCTATCCCAGGTGCACCAGAGCACAACGGTAAGCATACTCTAGTGCCGCTCAGCGAGGCTTGACTTTCGGAAATCGTTCGTTCAGGACTGAGAATCTCTTCAGATCGCAGTATACAGGCACCGATTCCTGAATCCAATTTCGCCAAGTGAAGACTCGGAGATCATCGCAGCCAAACACGGCTATCAAGGAGGGCTTGTTAGCATCAACCATATGGCCCAAGCGGCAATAGCGTACCGTCTGCATGGTTATGCGTCAAGATGACAGCTATATCAGAGCATCTCTAAGCATAGGCGCTGCTTAAGGAGACCTGGAACTCACCATTCACCATCAATTTTCCTGATGGCATTCGGCCGGAAAGTAATCCACAGCAACCCACCAAACGTCTTCCCACAATTGATCAGAATACAGCTTAAATCCCCACATTAACGGCCTCCTTCGGTACTCCACCACACCCAAACTCACCTCTGCCGCCCACTCGCCCACGCCTTCTTCACCACCGCGCTGATAGAAGCCCATCTTCTTCGAATACCCGAGCATGAGTAGCACAAACCGTTCTTGACCTGTGAGCGCACAGTCTATCAGAGCACTCATAGCTGCTCAACAAAACGAGGCATGAAGGCATGAGGAGAGGAAGACTGGCCGACTGGGTGAGCGTGAATGTCTCACCCTCCGGCGGCCGTCGACTTTGAATCCGCCATGACGTAACTCGTAGCTTGCACGATGCGTTCCACCCGTTTATTACACCGACCGCGCCATTCCTCCATTCCGTCTTCTCCCTTGTCGGCCCATTGCCACCATGGACGCTCCCCGTCGTTCCACTCGGCTCAACGCCACACAGCAGCCCCTTCCCTCCGCAACCGTGATCCACGATGGCGGCCTCGCACCACCCATCGCCGCGGGAACGACGGCTTCTCGCACCGCGACGACGACGTCGTCCGTACCTCAACCCTCGAAGTCCCCGATCTCCAGGCCCGTGAAAGATTTGCAGCAATCTACTGAAGCTCCCAATACTTTCGGAACGCTCCTTGTCATCGTGTACAATACGGACCTCAACGCGTTCACCAAGGGTCCATACAAGCAAGGCCGTGCCGAAGCCGCGGGGGAAGTCAAGGCATGCTACACGCGGTTGGTGAATCAGTTGAGGGATGCCGGGCTGAGGGTGACGGCGAGACCGGGAATCAGTAAGGGCAAGGAGGGCAAGGAAGTGTGGCTTTTTGTGAGGTTTGCCAATGAGGATAAGCTCGTCGAGCTCGTTCAGCGGGAAAAGTGAGTTTTCCTTTCGAACGATGCGCATTACGCAGTTTGCTGATCTGGAGCAGGCACGAGGACTTTCTTCACTCCGTCTCGGCCACATCTCTCGCGCCCATCTCATCAACACCACACCACGTTACCCAAGGCGACAAGATCCGCCTTCTTCACCAACTCCTCATCACCTCGACGCTCCAAGGCGGCCTCGGTATTACCCCCGGTGAGGGCGAATGGAAGCGCGTGACGACCATCATTCCGCTGCAGGATGAACGGGCGAATGAAGAATGGGTCAAGACCTGGTTGACAAAGAAGTGGACGGTGGGCCTGCAGGGGATTGATGCGCGAGAGCGAGACAGATTGGCGGAACACGTAAGCCTTGCCCTCGTCATCGCGTACGCATCTTCTCTAACCTCCCTTCCCGTAGTTGGGCCCCTCCGTATCCCTCTACTTTTCCTTCCTCTCGTTCTACACCCGCGCCCTCGTCCCCCTCTCCATCCTCGGCGCCTTCTTCTGGCTCGGCTCCAAGGGCGTCTACGCGCGTCTCGCCGAACTCATCGGCCTCGAGACGTGGGCCCGAACCGGTGGGCCCAGAGAGCTCGGGTACGGCTGGAGCTGGAGTTACGCCTACGCCGCGTGCGTCGCGCTCTGGGCCGTCGGATTCGTCGAAGCGTGGCGTGTCCAGGAACGCAAGATTGCCGTGCAGTACGGCACGCACAAGGTTTCCCGTGTGGAGCATTTACGACCGCAATACCTTGCCAGCTTGTCCGATACATCGGGCATTCCCGTCCCGGATTCCGTCAACCAGATCGCGACGCTGAGTCCTTCCCCGCGGGACACGGAGTTCCTCAAACGGGAAGCCAAGATGGTGGCCTCGGTTCCGATCCTCGCAGCGTGCGGCACAGCATTGGGCGCGCTCCTGACGGGTATCTTCGTCTTTGAAGCGTTCTTTGCACACCTGTACGACGGGCCGGGCAAACAGCTGCTCTCCCTCGTGCCGACGTTACTATTCGTGGGTGTCGTGCCCAATATCGTCGCCATTTTGCACACGCTGGGCAAGCGGATGACGTTGTGGGAGAATCATCCGACGAAGAGTAGCTTTGAGAATAGCTTGACGCTCAAGACTTTGTGAGTAATATCGTATTTACATGTGACAGCTCATTAACCGCATCACAGCGCCATCAACGCCATCGTCGCCTACCTCGGTCTCTTCCTCTCCGCGTAAGTGTGCCCATCTGCTCACACAATCTCACACTAACCGAGGTCACAGCTACGTCTACGTGCCCTTTGGAGAAATGATCATGTCCTACTTCAGCGGCATCCTCGCGCATCAGCAGAACACCGTCCCCGCCACGTCCGCTGAGGGTGCCGGCTTGGGCGTGCATACCGATATCGCGCATAGGACGGGCATCAAGGGTGATCGTCTTGTCAATCAGTTGTTTGCTTGTACGTTCTCATACGTCTTACAGGGTCAGGAATGGCTGATCCCCTTGATCAGATACCGTTACGAACCAAGCCATCAACGCATTCACCGAGATGGGATTGCCTTACATCAAGCAATACTACGAAGAGTGGCGCGGCACGCATGGTAAATCCGAGGGGGATAAGAAGCAGCACGACCGTGCCGTTGAAAAGCTGAATGAATCCGCCACGCCCGAGGAGAGACGGCTGATGGAAAAAGTTGCACACGAGCTGCACCTTCCCGAGTACTCAGCGTTTGGTGAGTCCACGCGACGGGTCGGCCTTGCAAGGTCAATCTCGCTGACGACGCTCCAGGCGACTACGCGGAAATGGTCACGCAATTCGGCTACGTCGCTGTTTGGTCCGTCGTTTGGCCGCTCGCGCCCGTGTTTGCGCTCATCAATGATTACATCGAGTTGAGGAGTGATGCCATCAAGATTTGTAACCATGTGCAGCGGCCTGTTGGTGAGAGGGTGGAGAGTATCGGTCCCTGGTTGAATGCACTGGTGAGCTTGGTTGTTCCTCTAAAATGGTGGCAACGGCTGACACCGTAATATAGTCCCTGCTCAGCTGGGTCGCCTTTGTCACCAATGCAACACTCACCTACCTCTTCCGACCGAGCTTTGAAAACTCGGCGACCCACCAGTCAATCAACCCCAACGTCAAGACCTACTCCTTTGCCAACTACGGTTCCAATTTCCTGTACAACGCTCTAAACGATGCCTCGCATGTTAACAGAACAGTCCCCGTCGAGTCCGCCCAGGCCGTCTTACCCGCCTGGATCGCCGACTCGCAAGTTGCCAAGACCGTCCTTCCGATGGTTGTCCCTACGCTCTTCATCGGTCTCGTCGCCTCGCACAGCTACCTCCTCGCCCGCTTCGCCGCCCGCTGGATCGCCGAAAAAGTCATCTGGCAAGGCAGCGACGAGGCGCACGGCCTGCAGCGAGGCGAGGAAATGATGAAGAAGCGATACCTTGCCGCGCGGATGGAGGAGTTGGGTCAGAGTACAGCCGAGGCGGCGGCGGCGCAGGGGCAGCATCCGGATCCGGTGCGGGATCTGGGAGAGGGTGTGTTCTGGAAGGGAGTGCAGGATGGGAATGATGCGGTGACGGCGGCGCTCAAGATGGAGTAGACGGGAATGCGAAGAAAAGGACGGTTTCGGGATGATCGGAACACGATGATCAGGCCCCCCGAGAGAGAATCAATGTAGCTAGGATGAAAAAAGCAATGTAGCCATGCGAAATACATTATAGAACTTGTCATGCAGGAGCGATACAGAACGGCCATAAATGCGCCACCACGCCACACTATATATCTCGACACACCTAGTACTTGTACCGCGTCGAGTAATCTAGCCACAGTCGATAAGCCACATGTCCGCTTTTCTTAGGGTGCTACACCCACCTTTTGGTGCGACGACCAGACCACGGCCTTTCGATGCTCCTCGGTAGACAGTCTCGATGATATCGATCATCTACCGAACATGGGTTATCAGCTGTGTTGCGTTCGCAAGATCCGGGGTATGCTTACCTCTTGTTTATCGCTGATTGGCCAGTTACTGGTAAGAGAGACGTTCGAGAGATAAGTATCCTACGTTGAATATGGTGCTTGAGCATGACGTACATCTTGTTATTGTTACCCGTCCCCAGATCGATCATGATGTGTTTATTCCTGAAGGCGGAAAGCTCTTTCGTTGATTCTTCACGAAAGGCAGAGAGGGGAGACTCACCTGTAGAAGAACATCAGAGTACATGGATCGTATAATTCGTACATCTACCACACCTGCATCAGTCACATATTTGTAGCCAGACACCAGACTCACCTTGTTGAAATCCGGCACCTTCGTAATATCGACTACCGCATAACCAGCCATCAGCCCAACTTCAAACATCATATTACAGGCCGCCAAGGAGGATTTACCAAGATATATCACCGCAAAATTCTGCACCTTTGCTTGCACCTGATACAGCGTCTCATCCATGACCATGCATTGCTCGTCCCAATCGTGTCCAAAGCGGATACACACGACACGATCTTCCTCTACAGTGATTGCCTGGAGGGTCTTGAAGGTCAGCGGCCAGACTCCATTTAGAGAGGAGGGAAACGTACCTGGTCGACATGCCAGCCTGATGGGAGACTTGGACGTGTTATATTACAATTCGAGCAGGGACGGGAAAGAGCTTACTGGGTCATAAAGTAGGACATGGTGGAAGTATCGCAGACTTCTGGATGTTCGGTCCGTTACGGCGGAAGATCGATCTTTGGATTGATATGCGAGGCCCTTTGTGCGGGTGTACGATGCAAGGGATGATGACGAGGAGTAAAAGGCAAGATTGAGAGGGAGGAAGGCGAAGGAGCACAAGTGTATGCACTCATTATGAGCGCTGCTATGAGCAAGCCCGTCGATCACCTGGCACGTAATTCGGTTCCGCGACTGGTCACAGCGAATTTCTGTCGAGAGGCCGAAATATCTATTCAAAGTTCGGAGCAAGAATGGTATGTCTCCCACCAATAACCTCCAGCCGACACCAACTAACAATACAAGGGATCAGGAGTATACATTCACAGACGGCACCGGGACGAAGAAAACCTCAGCCATCGTCAATGAGAAGCAAGTCATGGAATGTCCTACATCGATGCAAAGAGCAGACGAGCCATAACCTGCTCCGATACGAATTCATACATGTTCCCTGCCCGTCAGTGACATTTCAGAAAGTACAACCCCAGAGGAGCCGCCCAACCCGAAATGCCCCTCCGTCAAACGCCCGACCCATCCGTGACAAACGGGATGCACCGGACTAACGACGAAGGGAGACGCATACAGGGTGGAAATCCACGAAAGAATATCCTCTTCTGAGCTGGTTCAGGAACCAAGCGTTCGTGGAGCGTGAGCCGTGGCTCGGGTCAAGAACGATTAGGCAGATACAGCTGTGGAGAGGAAAGGGCAAGAGGGTTGTAGGGTGAGAGCGTTTCTCGACTTGTTATATACTGCGGAAAGGCTGAGCGGTCACGTGAACCGGTAGGCAACCGCTGACATAAGCAGGAAGTGAGACATTCGAAGTCGGACTATACCAGTACCGGTGTCGCTCACATTGACTTGTGGATGGATTTCAACTCCCATCATAACCTCAGGACTACACCCGATATGCAGGAAACCATGAAAACCTAGCCGCAATTACTCCGGAAACCGAAATCCCTGACCATGCCTCGCGACACCGCCTTCTCCGAGGCGCTCTCCAAGATTTCCTCGGACAAGATCAGGGATCGCGCCGAGGGCATGGCCAGCCTGCGGATCATCTTCCAGTCCAACACGAGCGTCGAAAACTTGAGCTCCGTGACGGATAATGCTGGGTGGCTGCAGACATTTCAGATCCTGTTTGGGGTTGTCAAGATGGAGCGGGCAGCGAGCTTGAAAAAGGGGAAGGGTCCGGCGGGAAGCTCGAGTAGTGGTACGTTGCGGTTGAACTCGCGCTGGTGATGACAGCCCTGACAGAACAGTATCAGCGGCGGAGACGAGATTATCAAATGCGATGAACCTTGTCCGATGGCTCGTCGAGCGATCCCTCACCCATCTTAACAAAAAAGTGATCAACGCGCTCTTCAGCCATCTCACGCAAACAATCATCACGTCAGATGGCACCTTGATCCGCAGCGCGATGGATTATATCAAAGCCCTCAAGATGATTGTTTCCTACGCGCCGCACCTCGAGCACCTGGGCCAGGGATCATGGGAATGCTTGATGAGCATCTGTTGGGATGCCGCGCTCGGAGAGCGGATCGAATACGACAAGCAGGAATGGACAACGGGCGACCTCGAACCCGAATCCTTGACCGAAGTATCCGAGAGTGAACAGGACCAGGAATTCGCGACGCCTTCCGTCGGAACGCAGAAGCGGAAATTCACATCAACGATGACGAGTACGGTTGATCGCACTGGACGGAGCGAACGCGCTGGACCGAGATTATCGACCGAGACGACGGAACTCATCAGCATCATTCCAATCCTCCTCTCCGTCCCCAATGCGCCGATCTTACCGCCGCCACAGCTGCCGGAACAGGACCGGGAATCCGATCAGCCTTTCGCGCGCGCAGGGATCCGGATTCTGAGACGCGCGATCAAGTTTCTTCGCATGCACCCCGCAGAAACGGCCGCTCATCGGTCAGTCATGAGCGCTCTGGCTATCCTCCTCGCCGAATTGGAGGTAAACGCCGTCCAAGTCATGATCGAGTCTGCGCCGAAAATTCTTGCGCTGCTTCTACCCCTATGGCACACCAAACTTAAAGACCAAGTCATCCTCGCGCTACGTATCATCTTGCCGTTCCTCTCCAGTTCGCCATTCATTTGCGATGTCGAGCCAGAGGAGAAACACATCGATCGGGCTGTGTTTGGCGATTTGTTGGCATTGCGGGATGTGATCTCGCGGTCTCCGCCAGGCAAGAGATCCCATGTGCTAGAGCTGCCGTACCTTTCTCTCAGACTCTCTTCGGTGCACGAGGGATCGACTGCGCGCCCAATGCAGACGCCGTTGATCCGCGCGACGCCGGACTTTACCGATTCGATGATCATGACTTGGGCAACGCTTGAATTGATGGCGGACGGCCTTGCACTACTGCATCAGCACCATGAAGCAACTTCCCTTCGCTCGACGACGCCAAGTGCTACCGGGAGCAACAAGCGACAGCGGATAGAAGAACCCGTGGCCGAGCTGCTACAGGTGATGACCTCGGCGCGGTACGTCGAGCACCGGCTGTTGGCTCTGCAGACGATGTACTTCTTCATCCTGCGCCATTGGGCACAGGCACACGATCGGCTGCAGGTGATGATCTGGGAAACGCTGCAGCATTTAATGGTCGATCCCGTGCCGGAAGTGCAACAGTGGGCGGATATCGATTTGGCAGCGATTTGTTATGTGCAAGATGTCGCAGAGACGTTCAAGATCCAGATGACAACGGTGACGCAAGCCGCACCAGGACGGCAAGAATGGCTCGAAGTATGGCATCTTGCCCTCCGGAAACTGATTGTCACCGCGGGCGCATCAAGTCGAAGCGCCGCGCTTGTACTGCAAGTCATCCTCAAGAAGCAACTCCTCGAGCCTGTCCTGATCATCACCTCGATCGGAAAATTCCTCGAAGCGGTCAACGACCAGGGCCCTGCGGCTCCACACGATGCCGTCTGCGACTTCATGGTGGACTGCCTGGATGTAGCGGAGCAAGACGCGCGACTGCATCGGATGGGATTCGCAGCCAAAGTCTCCGAATGGTTCCGGACGGCGTGGTTGGCGCAGGAGAAGATGATGATGGATGCGGGGGACCGCGCTAATTTCGAGATTGGCTCGGCGTGGCGGTTGATATGTCGGTTGTCGGGACTTGCGGGTTGCCCCAGTCTCGTCAACGATGGCCAGCCGTTGACTTCGAGCCCGCTTTACACCAGGATGCAAAAGGAGGAACAGATCGCCGATATCAGGAATTTCATCCTCCATGCGAAAGTGCCACCCGCAACCTCGCCGAGCCAAGCTACGATGGGCAGATCGACTCAAGGAACGAAAGGAACCACTCGACCGTACGCCACATCTGACGCGAGGAGCCTCTCTCGACTGTTCGGCCTAAAACTTCAGCAACTCGACCCGACAGACGCTGACGCAACCAACGTCGCTCGGCTACGCGTCAAATTAGATGGTTGCGTGCTCATCCTTCTTGTCGAGAGCGGCTTCATCGACTCGGATCCGGAACATTCGCAAGCGAATTTTGAGACGGCATGTGATTTGCTCGAAAAGATGTTGCAGCTCGCGTTCCAGAAGAATTGGACGCTGGCTGAACGCGCGAGGCTTTTTGCTGGTCTAGATGCGATGTTCCCCCAGCCAAGTTCGGAAGCTGGAGGTACTCATCCCGAAGCTTTTCTTTGCGTCGCTGGACCTGCCTCGGGCATGCTATCGGTGATCACGAGCAACTCCGGGCAGAAGCGACCTGCAGCCGAGGACGAAGCTGGGATGCGAGTCTCGGATTTCCATATAAAATTGTGGCAAAAACCAAAGGTGAGCTTCTGGTAACCGCCACGGGGAATGTTGCTCATCGAGCATCAGCTCTATGACATGTTCAGGTCCCGAGTTCGCGACTTCCAGCAAATACTGCAAGGTGAAGAACTGCATATCGATAGCGATACACTGGAGCCAAGCGCAGGTGAAGCGGATGACGATTTCGACGCCATCAAAGTCGACGACGAGATCAGTGTCCGCTACACACAAATCGATACGACCGTCACAGAAGCCGTCGTCTCTTCATGCATCCGCTGTTGCTTCTTGCCAAAGTATTGTGCAAATGGCATGTCTGCTCCCGTTAGAGATCGCGTCACGTTAAACATCTTGATAGCGGCCGAGCCATCCGTTTTCCTTCAACTTTGTCGTCCAATACTTCAAAGTTTACGCCTCGGCGTGCTCGAACTCAACGATGACGCCATGACTTCCATCTACCAAGTATTGCAAGAATATTTGGGGTCATATACGTATTCACGATCGTCAAGGATGCGTCAAATCGCATTCAATTTTGTGGATACCATTTTGTCGTGTCTCGGTCACTTGCACGCAGACAGCTTCAACACCGGTTCAGGGGAGCTGGCATCGATTTTTCTGAACTGGCTTGGAACTAATCTCCTGCAAGGAAACCTCGTCTTCTGGGAGGAGCGCATGTCAGTGATCCGACTATTTGCGCGAATCATTCGCCTGGATCCTCGCAACGAGTCGTGGATCAATCGCGAACAGGCTCATGAAGATACCGATGATCCCGTGATGATACTTTGCTCATTGATCGATGATACGGACGGCCGCGTGCGATTCCGCTTGGCGAACATGGTTGCTGGGCTTCTGCATTGCCCATCGAATCGGGATATCAACGTGCTTTACCGCGATATCTTGATCCATTTCCAAACTAGGGGATTTCAGGTCGAGTACATTCTCAGTATCCTCGTTTTTCAAGCGAACGTCACAATCGTGAACGCAGAAGGGCGATTCAACTCGCTATTCCACGTCTACGATACGGCTTCGACACGCAAGTTTGCTAGGGGACATGTCCAGGTTTGCCTGGAAAGCGTGGTCGAAGCTCTTCGACTTTCAGGCATTGCCGAATTGTATCAACAGTATGCCACGCGCTTGACTCTGTTACAATTACGAAATGACGCAAATCCGGAGGAACTGCCGATGCACTTGTACGGATTTTCAAGTCGTAAACAATGGGCTACCGCCGCATTGACCTCTGTCGGCTGCGTTGCCCTCCTGGAAGGCAAGACATGGGTCTGGGAACATCTCAGTGCGACAGTCGGGCTTTCTAAAGAGGAGGGTCTTCAGTACATCTTTTCAGTGACCGCCGGCAATTTCATGGCTTTCGAATACGACAAACGATCAAAGGGATCTAGTAATCAAGATCGAATCTCTTTGACGCAAATCTTGCGAGATTTCGAGGGCAGATTGGCAGATCTAGGGGGCAAGGGCAAGTTGAAAATGGACTTGGTCGACACCATCGCCTCTGTCGTCATCATGCCAGGCAACGCCGATACTACACAGGAAATCTCGGCGATGCTGGGCGCCCTGGAAGATGGTAAAGAGAGATCGCGCGTATTCGATCATATCTTTCCTTCTGAATCTACTCGAAAGCTTGAGACGGTGTTGGTGCCAGTGGCTAGTGCACAGGCTTGCATTCGCGTGCTACGGTGGGTGGAAGCCAAAGGTCAAATCGCACTTGACAACATGATTTACAACGTCATCATGGAGATTCTGGGGAAACTTCACGCCAAGATTCTGGTCAACGAAAGAATGCGGTTGATCCGCAATCTTGCATACTTTATCGCATATCATCATCAAGTGTTCGTTGCCAGCCCTGTTCTAGGTCTTGTGCTTCTTCGAGTTGGCTCCGTCTTGGCTCAACACGTCGACTTGGCCCCGATCGCCGCCAACTTGATCTCCTGGATCCTGCCTCATGTGGTTATCATGAAGGATGCAGAAGCAGAATTGGTTTCGATAATTGCTAGACTATCCTCTGTGGCGTTGTCATGGCAAAAGTCCACCTTGGCCCATGGAATGCCAGGTATACTCGAAGCCGGAGAGCATATCTTCGTCAACCTAGAACACTTCATCGACAGGCTCTGGAAAGGCTCTTCGGGCAGTCTTCGGAATCGGTCCGTTTTACCGCTTCTTCCGATATGGCCGCGAGCGTTAAGCAAAGCTCCAAAACAACGCTTGCGCGATATGACTCGAATGGAGCTCCTCGACATAGCGCAGAACCCCGCCATTCACTCTCAAATTTTCTCCCTAACGCCTCAACTGGCAAGCAAGTCTGGAACGGTGCCGAGCGACGAAATCGATATATTCTCTTCTCGTGTATATTGGCAACTTATAGACGCTCTGTCAAGCGGAGTTCAGCCTAGCGAGGAGGAAATATCAGCCTTCCTCGAGGTCTGCTACTCCTTCGGCGGTCGGCTTCGCTTAATTAATTCCGATGCCTACTCGACCCTACGGGCCAAGTCTACCCGACTGAGCGCTCGCAACGACAAAGCCGATACGTCCAAATCTATGACCGAAATTCTCTTCGCTATGTTCGAAAGGTTGAACAGCTCCGATCTGGGTACTCTACACCGGGCTTACGACACATTGTGCATCATCGGATCGAGGCTTATGAGCCGCATTCCGGACACAAAATTACCGACTCTGTTACGGTCCGAGTTGGGTCTCCATCGATCCCACTCTTCTATGCAGAAGTCTAATGAGAGAACGCTGTTCGAGATCATGAACTTCAGCCCCCCAGCGAACGTCAGCCTCGCTCTGTTGACAGACACTGATGGCTGGGCATCGAAATTTGCTTCTGCGGCTTGCGTGGAGCTTGGTCGATGGGATGACCTGCTCATTGATGCGGCTCCCCTCTTCGAACAAGACCGCCGCTTATCCCGCCAACTCTTGCCTCAATTAGTGCATCTTATCCTCGACAAGGAGGCAGTGGAACAGGTGGGAAAACAAGGCTCTGTCTGCCTAGCATTGTCTGGTTATGTGCATCGCGTTCTACAAACTCCGGACATTCCTGTCACCACCAAAACGGTCATTATCGAAATCATACTATATCTTCGAAAACAAAGTCGTCCTAGGTCGTACAGTCATCTCGACAACGATTATTGGCTCGATCTCGATTTCTCGCTCATTGCCAAGGCCGCTCTCGAGTGCAAGATGTTCGCGACGGCTCTACTCTACTGGGAGTTGTATGTCGATGTAGACAGCAAGTTGGATGCTCCAGACAACCAGTTCAATGCACCAAGTAGTCACAAAGCTGGCAGAGTTTACGACGAGCAGGATTTCCAGGTACGTTTACTGGTGGCAATATGACATCGTCTGACGCCGTACGCATTTTAAAGTTGCTTTACGATATTTACAATAACATAGATGAACCCGATGGTTTTTACGGCATACCGTTGGAAAGCAGTGTTAAGCAATCCCTTCTGCAACGCTTTCAGCATGAGAGTAATTGGTCCCTCGCCTTCAAATACTACGGAGCAGAGCTCGAGGTCCAGGGACAATTGTCTCAGCATCTTCCTCGTCTTACGCGCTCTCTGCAAGCCTTCGGCATGGATAGACTGGCGTTGCTGCTGTTCCAGTCGGGAGAGAACGGGAATCCGCTCCATACGAATTTGCGTCTTCCTTACGATCTCGCATGGCGCACGCAGAGCTGGGATTTGCCCGAGTCAGCCTTTCTCCCAGAGTCATCGGATCGATCGATTTATACAGCTCTCCGTACAATCCATCGGTCACGGGATGGGGCAGAGATGCAACGGGTCGTCGAGGACATCGAGCGTGAAGAGATCGATTCTGTGAAGGCCTTTTCTTTCGAGGACGTTCACGGGTCAAGAAAGAAGATGCGGGAGCTGCTATCATTACGGGAGATTAAGCGTTGGAGCTTCGAGCATCTACCAAAGATCAATGCCTTGAATGGAACAACAGCCGAATATTACCCCCTTATGGAAGTGCCCGAATGCATCGAGTGAGTGAGTTGGCATGTTGATTTGGTAGGTAGCTAATCTAGTCACGCTAGACCCGAGATGACAGAGCAGATACTGGCTGTGCGACTGTCCTTGATAAGATCAGCCAAATCACATGAGGAGTGGCAACTAGGAGACATGGTTGCAGACCGAGGTAAAGTCCTGCTCCAACTTGAACGCCAATGTCTCCGACACTTGGGTGACATTGCTCGACAACGGAAAAATCTCGACGGCGCCATTAAAATACTTGCGGAACAACAGAGTCTCACGGCTAGCGATGCTGCAGATCATGTCAGCGAGTTTGCGGAGGTCCTCTGGATACAAGGCGATCATGCGCTTGCAATAGATCAGCTGAAGAATACCCTGGGGATCTCTGGTAGATCCCTGTCGCAGGGAATGCGATCAAGCAAGGAAGTCATCAGTCCTATGATGCAGAGCAAATTGTTGTCCCGTGTGGTAAGTCTTTCAAAGCTGAATGGTGAATTCGCTCTGATGAACGTCTTGTTTAGGGGCAATGGATGACTGAAGCAAAGCAAGCTCGTCCGGAATTCATTTATGAAGCATACTTCATCAAAGCAAACGAGATGATGGAAGATCCAGCAGCAAAGCCTTTCCCGGAAGATCGTGCTCTCATCTACACTCGATTCGCTGGCTTTGCCGATCAGGAATATTCGAGGCTCCTACAGCTATCTGATCTGGAGCAACGGCATCTCGTGCAAGAGCAGCTGGCAGTCGACCTGACAGAGGCGGATCTTCTGCCCTCTAGCTCCCGCAAGGGCAGCGCTGCACCCTCCGCGAGGAGATCGCAGTCGACCCAGCTCGGGCAGATGGATGGGCAGATCGCCTTCAAAGAATTTGACAAGATCAAGCGAAAATACCTGCAAAACGCAATCATCATGTACGCCCGAAGTATGCAATTTAGCGACAAGTACGACGACTCGATTCATCGGATGTGCGCTCTGTGGTTGGAGAACTCATCTGATGACATCCTCAACGACGGGATCAGACACCACATCGGCAAGATTCCGACGTGGAAATTTGCATTCCTTGCTTCGCAGCTCACCGCTCGACTGGATGCCGAAGACGTCAAGAGCAAATTTCAGCCTACCCTTGATGCGTTACTCAAGAATCTTTGCGAAGATCATCCCTTTCATATCATGTATCAGGTCATCACGTTGGCCCGACCGGTTCAGATGAGCTCCAAAGTGCACAACTCTGCCAGACAAGGGAAAATTCCCCGAGGCGTCAATGGACGCGAGTTGGCTGCGTCTAATCTCCTCGATCAGATCAAGGGCATTGCCAGAAGAACAGCACAAGTGAGCGACATGGAAGAATTTGCAACTGCCGCGATCGAATGGTGCGATTACCCTATGACCAAAAGTAGGAAGGAGTTCCCTGTGCCGAGTCACTGTCGAATAGCCAAGCTACGCGATCTCAAGATCCCGGTCCCCACTCAAGAGTTGCCGTTCGACAAGTCCGGAGATTACAGTCCCTCAAATCAAGGCGGCCCCGCATTCATTCAAAGTTACGAGCAAAAGTTTACGCTGGCAGGAGGCTTGCATGTGCCGAAGATCATGCTCTGTTTGGGTCATAATGGCAAACATTACAAGCAATTGGTAAGCAGGTTCGCTTGGTGTCCAGGTCAATGTTTACAGTCTTCTCCGCAGTTCAAGGGAAACGACGATCTTCGTCAAGATTCCGTAATGGAACAAGTATTTACGCTGGTCAATACTCTGTTACAGCGCGACGAAGCTACGGCCAAAAGGGAGTTGCGATTCAAGACGTATATCGTACTTCCCCTTGCAAACGAGACTGGTATCATCGAGTTCGTTCCCAACTCGATCGGCATTGGAGAATGGTTGAACGCGGCACATACCCGGTAAGCAACAGGGCATCTCCACAAGCCATTCTGCTGATCTGCGCATGCAGTTTCCGGCCGAAAGATCTCCCTCCGCAGCTGTTCCGAAATGCGATGGCCGAACTGCAGCAGCCGAAACCGCCGAAGCAGCCAGCGCCGCCAGCCGAGCTCATCAAGACGTTCAAAGAGAATCGCAAAAAGTTTAAACCTGTCATGAGACATTTCTTCACGGATATGTGCAATGACCCTATCGGCTGGTACTCGATGCGTCTTAAATACGCTCGTTCCGTCGCGGTCGGTAGCATAGTAGGGCATTTGGTGGGGCTAGGTGACAGGCATTGTTCGAATATCATGATCAACACCAAGACCGGGGAGATCCTGCATATCGATCTGGGTATTGCTTTCGATCAGGCAAGTGAGAACCGAGACAAACGAGCGGTGGCTGACTGAATCTCAGGGCGGCGATTTGACTATCCCGGAGAGGGTCCCCTTCCGTTTGACAAACGATATGATTGACGGACTGGGATCTTTTGGCGTCGACGGTGTCTTCAAGCGATGTTGTGAACAGACGTTGAGACTTCTTCGAGAAAAGTCGGACCTTATTCTCGCGGTCCTGGAGGTTTTCAAGCACGATCCGTTGCAGAAATGGTGCGTTCTTGGTCGTCTCCGTGATTTAGTCTGATCGTCGGCTCGTGGATATAGGAAGGCGGACTTTGAAAAGGTCAATCAGATGCAAGGAGGCGCAGCCGCCAAAGCACACAAGGTCAAGATGGAGGCACATGCTTCCGAATTGGCGACAATGGCGTTGGATCGCGTCCGCACCAAGCTTCTTGACAATACGAGTGTCGAATATACAGTCAATGAATTGATCAGGACAGCAACGGATCCTACGAATCTGGCGACCATCTTCCATGGTGAGTCGACTCGCCGTCGATACGGAGAGTGGGTTGTTAATTGAAACTCTAGGTTGGCAACCCTGGATGTAATGGCACGGCATATTAGCATTGTGTGGTAGAAGCAACGCATTGAGAAACAGAGCGGAGAGGGACATCATAGAGTTGTATTCGGGTCGACGGGGTCAACAAAGACGGTGTAACACATTTGCAATGCATAGCTGAGAGCCACTGGAAGCTTTGCAGCTATCACGTCCGACTTCTACTCTGGTTGACTCTTATCCTTCAAAACGGAAAACCTCTTCTCCAGTTGACCACCAACCAGGTCCCGAGGCCGATCCGACTGCTCCTGGAATGAAAGATGACTGCATGTTATCGGTGAGCTGAAAGGGGAGAACGAAAATAGTCAGTTCGATATGCAATTTGCAACGGGAAACACGCCAGACCAGCTCCAAGGGACAAGGCTGCTGGTCGACAAGATCGTGTCGACATGATTCCCAAAAGCGTTCTCGGACACTCATGACACCTCCTTCCCGGCCCGCTTTGCCGCAGCCAGCACTTACCTTCCACCACCTTTGCGTCTCCGAATCCTCCCCAATCTTCGCCATATCCCGTTTGAAGTCATCGAGTGACGCGCTGTTGATATATCGCATATGGGCTACCAGGAGGTGCGTTGCGTTTTGGCCCGAATTCGAGGATGAGTCTGTTGTAGCGGGAACCAATGGCAGTTTGAAGTGGTGAATGGAGTAGTCTTTGCAGGGAGACCATCAGTGAGGAGATTACAAGTCCTGATATCACATGAACTTGCCTACAACGCCGGCGCGGCGAAGAGCTTTCAAGACACCTTCGAAGACCTCTTCATGAACCTTTTTGTACTCTTCCAGGGCTTCAGGCTTTAGACCAATCACTTGGCAGACTCGGATCCCTTCGTCCGTTCTCGGCAGCGCGGGAATAGGATGCCCCTCTGAAGCGGAGAGGGTGTTGACGAACGGCGGTGCTGCGTTGTCTTGTGACGCCATTGTATGGGGCGCTGCTATTGATGCCGTTCGTAGAAATAGTATACGAGCGGAATTTTCGCTCGCAGCAACCTCTGAGATGCTGATGTCGCAGGCTAGAGGCAAAGAGATGTCTTATCCAGCGTTGCACAGTGGATGCCGAGCGATGGTTAATGCAAGTTGGCTGGCGATTCGGCAAAGTCGGCCCGACGAGTTTCCCGATCTCATGAGCTCTCTGAATCACACGTCATATATCCCCATCAACATTGCCCCCACGACTATATCGGAGACCTTTTTGATAAGCGCTGCAGATCTTCTGCGATTCTACCCAGAATTGCAGGCCATGCCCATTCAACATCGAACCTTGTAACGCATGACCATCTAGATGAAGGACAAGACCATAGAAGGTTACAGGGAAGGCATGCAGCCTTCAGGTGGGGAAGACAGCGATGGCTCAGTGTCGAGCTGGGAAACATCATTCGAATCATTCAGAGGTCTACGATGATCAGGGTCTGAGAAGACACGGAAAGCGCTAACTCATATGTCAAGGAAGGTCCGCCATGACTAGGGCGCCACGATTAGTTGAGATTAGCCTTGAAGGGCTACGGGGCTGGCTGACGCATCGGCTGTAGACATCGGCTGTAGACAAGATATGTACTTCGCTAGACAAAGGAAAGACCCGTTTTCACCATGACTAGGGTCACCAACGAAGAACCAGATCCATATGGCATAAGATCTCGGTAAGTTGCCGAAAATACAACGGCTTCTTCCGTATCCTTCCGTAGCGCTTTCCGTTCGAAAAAGGTCTTTAGAGGAATAACGGAAGACATCATGTCCTTACTAGATTCATCGTGGAAGGCCCGGTGATCAGGGGCGAACGCCCTTTTGACGACGTTGATTGAGAAGGCAGGAAGTAAAGACAATGGAAACGCTAGCCTGCACTATCGCCTGTAACAACCAAGACTGCATCTTCTCAGGCGGTCACATGCTATGCACTCGGTCACAGGTTCATCTCAATACAAGGTCGGGAAAAGTATTTAAGCGATCCAGACTTACCCTTTCCCTGCTTGCCTCTCGAGATTGAACGAATCATTCGCCATTGGCAACACCTCGTTAACGTTGAAATAAACTGTTATCTCGACTAGGCGTGAAGAACATACGCCACGACATGTCTGATCGCACAAAGGCATATCTTACAGCCGCCTGGAAATATGCCGACGAGCGCAAGAAGTGGAATGAGACGGACAAAGCCGCCTGGACAAATGCGTTCTTGGTTGTGAAGACTCAAGTCAATTCTTTACCACACGGCACGAAATGTAACGAAGGAACAATTGCTCCGCTGAAACGGACAATTGTGACGATGTCAGAAGGCCTGCAGAATGGGACACTAGGTGTTGGAACCGCATCGGAATTCCCATCTCGCATTTGGTATCACTATCTGCCGAGGGAAATGTCGAACGACTGTAGGCAGTACATGTGCATCATCCTGTTCTACATTCTGTCCTGGGCTGCGGCGGAGACGGCCCCTTATTTCGAGACATGTATCTTCGATACCATTCGTTCGCTCGAGGACCTCCTGTTGGATTGCCGACCAAAGGAGCCTCAATCCAGAAAGCCTTTCAAGTGGTATTCCAGTAGGAGTAGATCCGCTTCGGACCCATCACCGTATCCCACGAAGGATCTTTGGAAGCTCTTCGTCCGTTATCGTGACCGGACCAGCCAAGATGTTGAAATCGTCTCGGCGGAGCGATATGAAGCTATCCAGTCTCTTAATGATAGTGTCGCTACCATCCGTGAGCAATTGGCAAGTGACCCCTCTGGACACGATGTACTGGACGATGGTAAGTCCCCCGGTTTGTGCGTGACGAAGTCGCTTTGCTAAGAGCAGGATTCTTCCGCATAGAGTCAACTTCAGGCTCACTGACTCCGGCTCCATCCGTCTTTTCCAGAGCGAACAGTACAGAATCTAGCGCAGGAATCTCGAGGGCTTCATCCACCTCCAACGTACGCAGTAGTATGGATCGGATACTTCTCACCCCTGGCCTCTCGAAAGATTCCATCATCCGTTCATTCCGTTGTCCTCCCGAGGAGAAGGATTTCTCGGTCGCTTCAGGCGTGGACGAACTTGGATTCACTGGAGCTCAATTTCCCCAGTCAACTCTCCCTTCGCCATCCTTCATATTGCTGGAGGATCTCTCGATTCAGGGCACGGTCTCTGAATCCACGGCAAGTGTCCAGGCATTTCGCTAGTTGCGGTCGTCTTTATTTAAATTTTCCAAGCAGCTTGTATACGTAATGTTGTCTGTATTTCATGCCCAGAACATTGATCGCACAGCCATTGAGCCCATTGGTGGTGCACAAGTTGCATGATCTCCGGGTTTGCCCTCCTTTACGCACAAGTCACTCCTTCAATGAAGTTGTGCATACCGTATGTTAGCCCTCCCCTCGATTCCCAGCTGTCCTGGATATGCTCTTATGTCTTCTGTCAAATCTTGCTAGTATCCGGGTTTTATCCGTGGGAATAGCATTTTGACTTGAGGCAGGCGGAAGGGGCGGACACTGGAGTGCCTAGATACGACACGATCAGCGCAGGAGGCGAAAGTCACAGAACCGATGATGAAGTACACCTGTCTGGAAGGTTTACGTAATATCGCTAATTCACTGCCAAGGCGAAGGTACAGTTTCGCTGGATTGACCGGGTTCACCCGGTTCATCCCCGTTCAAATGTTGCAATGTTGGCTTTACCTTGGAGATCAACTCCAGCCGCAGCCAACGCACAATGTCGTCGACATCAACCTTGATCAACCGCGGCGACGACCCCCTCTCGGTCAACGCAGCGGAAACGACACCCCCATCCACAACACCCCACCTCCCAAAACTCGAGGACATTGCACGAGCATCACTCGACTATGCGCATTCTTTCGATGAAAGCTTGAGCGGAAACCAGCAAGATGATCTTGAAGCACTACATCCCATCAGCTTGACATCGCACGATACTGGCGTCCCGAAACGCCGAAAGGTGGAGCTTGAGGAGCCCAGTGCTGGCTTTGAGGCGCCAACGAATGTGGAGAAGACGATGATGGTTTCGTCGATTGGACTGGTACTTCTCGTCAGTGTTGCGGCGGGCTTGACGACGGTGTGTGACTGGGTCCTGTAAGAGAGCCGTTCGTGGCCCGATTGGCGATCTTCATGGACACAGTGAGTCCGCTTCGAGACGCTTCTACTTACGATCGGGACTGACAGTCATCTTCCCTGGGCATTGCAGTGCTGCACAATATCGGCGTGTCGGTCCGCTATCGAAGGCTGCTTCCCATTCAGCACGCGACCTGCGATTCTCGTACGACTTGCTTGTCACCGCAAGGCCGCAATCGCCTAGGAATGTACACCCGTTGGCGCTGTTTGATACCATTCAGCGACCACAGAAGGCGCCCAAGGCCATATCACGACCCACGTTACGCTTACAATAAGCGGCGTATAACAGCTTCCAACCCGTAGCACGAAATGCTACAGGTAGTTACCACATGGGCAAGGTAGCGATGTCGCCCAGCTGAACGCATACGCGTCGGCATCATGGCCGGAATGCGGGAAATACCAGACGGTGAAAATACGCATAGCTATTTTTACAAACCGAAGTCGTCCCAAATCAATTGTATAGCTCATAACAACCTATGTGCGATCTCCAAGCACTCTGATAATCGGTCACATAGCCACCAGACCGCACACCTTCTCAATTCCCATTCCCCTATCACCTAATCATCAAAAACCCCATCCTCATACAGCTCCCCCATCCACCGCCAGAACGCGGCCGTCGGGAACCCAACGACATTATTATAATCCCCTTGAATCTCCTTGACCAAGAACCCGCCGAGGCCCTGGACGGCGAACCCGCCGGCGCGGTCGAGGCCTTCGCCGTTCGCGACGTAGGCTTTGAGGAGTTCCGGCTGTCGTAGGAAGGATCAGTGCGAAGGAGAGGGATCGCAAAGCGGGCGGACGTACAGAGTTGTCGTTGAATTGGACGAGGGAGGAGACGGCTATCGATCTGTAGTGTACGTCAGGTTGGGCTTCCAGGCCGTTGACTGGTAGGATAACGTACCGAAGCTTGTATCCTGGTGCGACCAGCGTAGGGTACACTGTACAAGGAAATAGTCAACAGAGTTGCGCGAATCGCCAACTTCAATCAGGTTGGAGCGTACCGATCGTTACTCCCGTGACGACCTCGCAAGTCTCGCCATTCATCTCGGAAAGCGTTCTCAACTATCCAAAGAACGATCATCAGCAACCATGCCCCCCCCCCCTCCCACCAATCCACCCCTCCGACGCGCACCTGCTCATCCCGATCCATCGGCTTCTCCAAAATCCGCGACATCCCTCCTTTCCGTCCGCCCCAACTCAACTCGTCGCGCCGGCCCTCGCCTTGCTGTTCCCCCGCACCTAGATCCTCGGATTCCTCCGCGGAGGTGATGTGCGTGTTGAGCCCCGTCAGACGGTTTGACGACGGGCGGGATGTGCTGGAAGATGGGTCGGAGAGGATGGTGGATTGCGGTGGATAAATGATGATGGTGTCGGCTGAGGCGAGGATAGGTTATCGACTTGAATTTGAGCTCTTGAATGTCTAGGGACGGATACTGACCGCTGATGACGAGCTCGGGAGCGGTCCGTTCGTCCTCCCTGATCATCCTTTCGTAGACTTCCATCGCCTGGTGCAGACATGACACATCAATCAGCATCAATCTCATGTGCAGCACATGCCTGCGGACAGCCTGATGTGCCGCTTACCTTTTCTCCCGCCTGATCATCGAACGACGACAACGCAAATCAGTATCGCACGCGTATTCGTAAGCGTCGACCGGGAAGGGGAACATACCGTCGCGATCGGATACTCTGCAAGCGCATTCGAATACGCACCATGCGGCAGATTCTCTGCAAACGACGAAGGCACGATATCCGGCCTCAGGCCCTATGCCACACGTTGGCCGCGATCAGTCGCACGCCAACCCTATCCGCGGTACGGTCGAGGGGCTCACACTCGTCTCGAGGAGTTCCTTGCGTCGCGGCGATGCGCTGGCGAGGACGACGCGTTTGTCCTTGAGGAAGCGAAAGATGGGGAGGTCGAGCGCGTGCGGGAGGATGTGGGATGGTGCGGGCGGCATGGTCGATGGCGCTGGTGGAGGTGCGCGGATGGCGATGGCTCGGGTGCTCGTGGCCGACTATTGTGGATAATGCCGTGGACTGGCTTGAATGCGAGGAAATGCATGTCTCAACTCGCTCGATCGCCCAACCGCTAGCGGAAGCAATTGGATGACCCGCTTTCGATAGGGGAAGCAGGAGAACGGTTCATCAGATATGGTATTCGTATTCAGTATTCCAGTCCCCCTTTTCTTGCGTTACGGGTCTTCTTCTTCGGCGTCCGCTTGCGAAGGCTATCCGTCGGCTTCTACTCAGAGTGGACTTCGCTTGGCTTTGCAGCCGAAAGGAAAGGAAACGATGCGTGTTTCTGATGCGACTGTTGATGATTCGGGAGTTGTGTCTCGTCATGGGGGTGGTCCACGAGCTATAGTCTGGAGAGGCGTAGGGTTGACCCTGAAGAGCCGAGTTGGTCGATCTCAAGGATGCAGTGCGTGGCTGTCCAGAGCCAACAAGCAATTTCGCACGTTGCAGTGAAATTGCGTGTCGACTATCCTGAAATCGACCATATCTTGGAAAGACACGTTTTGTTGGGTAGCATTGTACCGAAACCCTGCCATACTCCTCGGACAGTCTAGATATGCCAACAGAATCGGATGACACGTGGCCAACTTGGTCTAGCTATAGACGCGAGGCGGCAAGCGACGGCCCGGGTATGACATGACCTGCATGGGATACATGGGTCACTGGGAACTTATCGAGGTTGAACTTGCCGAGTTGCCGAGCCAAACTTTACAGACTTTTCGACCCTCGCCACGGCGACGCTTGCAAAGAGATTGCGTGACCTCGAATCAAAGTGGGGGCACGGGGCATTCGACTCTTTCGACTCTATCGGTACCGTCAAGCAACGATCCACAGGCCAAGGAAGCGTGCTTATCTGATCGCATCACTTCCTCGCGGCAGGGCCGGGAGGACCGAGTACCTGCACCGCTTGAGAGCACGTTTCGACGCCCTCTTCAACGGATCTACTTGTAAAAGCGGAAAGAAGAAGCCAAAGAAAGGTCGAGTCTGATTTCGCCATTCCGCATCCCAAGCCATATAACGCACAAGCGCGAGAACAAGGCAATCATAATGTAGCGGCATTCAATGATTCACTACATACCGAGTACGCCTATGATTCGGCCTCGGCCATCTCTATCTTCTCTGCCGTGCCCGCAGCTTCCGTCGTCTCCGTCGTAACGGCCGCTCCCTCAGCGACACTTTGACCCTCTGCGCTCACCGCCGCGCCGCCCTTCCTACGCTTCTTCCTCTCCCGATTCGCCTCGGCCCGCTTCACGCGCTGTTCCTCACTGCGCGGCACGTCGACCGCGATCCCCTGCGCCTTGAGCCGTCCGATCTGTCGCTTCGCATTCGCGCCCTTCTTGCTCGAAGCGGCCTTTGCGCGCAGCTCCTCGAGTGATTCCGGCGTCGGTTCTTCGTCGTCTTCAAACCCGGGCCATTTGGGCAGGAACGAGAGGTTGCCATAGGCCGGGAGTTGAAGGGCTTGCGCGATGTCGACTTGTGACGGATGAGTCAGCCCGCGTTCCAACGGGGATTGACATTCGACGTACCTTTCTGCAACTCGCCCTGAATCCCGTCCACAAACGCCCGATGCGCACCCGTCACATCCCTAAACACGCCATCCTCGCCCAGCTCGAGCACGACAAACACATCCCTCCGCATCTCCTCCACCTGCGACTCGGTAAACGAGGCCTCCTCCCTTCCCTCCTTCTCCTCGTGCTTCACATCGTCCACCTCGGCCTTTTCAGCATCTACAAGCGCCTGCTTGGCCCGTTTCCGGTTCGACTTGGGCACGACCGTCGCCCGCGGCGGGAAATACGCCAGGCCGCCATCGACGCGCGCGCGCCATGCCGGATCGAGGGAGACGAGCAGTCGCCGTGTCGAGGCGTCCGAGGGAAGCTCGGCGAAATCGAGGACGGGGCAGGACGTTTCGAACGTGCTGATGGCGTCTTCTGTAGCGGTCTCCTGCGACGAGAGCGCCGCGGCCGAGACGGAATGTATCGCCGATGCACTGGAACCAAAAAAACGATCAGCGCAACACTCCAACAGCACACCGGGTATCCGACGCACCCTTCCCCGAAAAAGACCAAGCGCGAGCCGACATTCTGTACCTTGCCGACGCAAATGCCCTCCCCGTCGGGCAACCCCCAATCCGCCGGCGGCGTCCGCCACTCCTGCTCTGCCGTCCCCCTGACCGGCAATCCCCACACCTGCTCCCTTACATCCCGCCCTTCGCTGTCGGCCACGACGGGCACCTTTTGCCCATTCACGCGGCGCTTGTATTTCCGCATCGGCGCACGGACGGCACGGTGCGGTTTCATGGCGTTGCTGATGGGAAGCGCGCTGAGGAGGGTGGAGGTGGGGAGGTGGGTGGTGAGGATGTGGGCGTCGCCGCCGGCTGTGTGAATGACATCGTCGTCGGTGGCGGAGAGTGCGAGGGTAGAGACGAAGCTAAGGGCGTGTTAGCATATATGCAAACAACCACGGACGCAGGAAAACCCTACTCTTTGTGTCCCCAAATAAACTTGTCAATCACATACGTGTCCGGATACCGATTCACCCTGACATGTTCATCCCGATCCACGGTGATCAACCTTTGCTTGTCCCTTGTAAACGCATGCGCCGTGACGATCGACACATGCCCGACCAGCAACTCGGCATCAGGGTTGAGCGAGGGATCGCCCGCGAGCGCGACGGGGTCCGGGCGCGGTTTGACCGGATGCGACGAGGTGGTCGCGTCAGCGTCGGCGTCGGCGTCGGCGTCGTTGATAAAAGGGTACCTGCGCATACCGTCAGCATCCGATGCCCCCATGGGAAGCGCTCGAGCGGACTCACGCAAAGACATCGCCATTCTTGTCCGAGACGATGACGGTTCCGTCGTCTTCGATCGTCAGGTAACTCGCCTTTTTGATCAACGTCCTGCCAAGTCTGGATCAGCAATCGCGCACACCGTAATGGCTAAACCGCACGTACCTCTCGTAAAACACATGCCCCGTATCCGCCTGGACGAGCCGGAGGACCTTGTGCTCGGTCACAGACGCCACCACGGGCTCCACATCGCCTGGCCTGCCATCCTTGGACGGAACATATCCAGTCACGACGAGCCGCACACTCTTTGCCTTCAACTGCGCCGCATTCTCCTTGAGCTTGTCCTCGGCCGGAGCGGAAGAGGACGCGAGTTTCTTGCCCGAGGAGATGTCAAAGACGAGCGCCTGGGTGCCGCTTGTGAGTGCGAGGATGTCGTCTGATGCTGCGAGCTTGAGCACGGGGCAGGCGATGGTGGTGGATGCCATGGCGCCTGTGTCTGTGGGACCACTGGCTGTCCGTCTACCCGATTCCCTTGCACTTTGAGATCCACCCTCCGTTACCCAATATTTCCGGCCAAGCGACCCCCAGACGCGCTTTCTCGGACACCGCGCGCTACTCTTGAGGGCCCACTTGCCTTGCCGGTCCCGCGGAAAGCCATTCATTCATCCATTCGATCCATCCATCCATCCTCCCTATCCACCTCGCACACCACCACAAGCACACACGCTCACACCGGCATGACGACCATCCCAGCACGACTCGCCCGGATGTCGACGACGTCCGGCACGTTCGAAGAGGCCCGACGACGCACGTTGTCGCTCTACCGAGACTGGTACCGTTCCGTACGTTTCTCTTCACTCCCTTGTCCACACCATTGCGCGTACCGCTTTCTCATCCATCCTTCCATCACCCGCTCTCTTTTCAACGCGCGCGCGCCTCGTTCCCCCGCACAGGCACCCGAAATCTGCGCCCTGTACGCACTCAACGTCTCGCCCTCCATGATCCGCGCCAAGAAGCGTGCCGACTTTGAAAAGCACCGCGAGATCCGGGACTTGAACGTGATTGACCTGTTGCTGTTCAAGTCGCATCAGGAGTATCAGGAGACGATGAATTGCTGGAAGCAGGAGGTGAGTCGGAGAGATCACGGGTTTGCGGAGTCGAGGGGAGGGGGGTTGCGGAGCGGTGGGGTTTAGCTTTCTCTCGCTGCGTCGAGCGGGATAAATCCCGCTCGAATCGCACAAGCTGAAACCTCGCCAAGCGACTCCATCGAATTTCCACTCGCCTCACGAAATCAGACTGACCCACTCCCGCACAGGCTCACATCATGAACTGGTTCAAGAAATACGAGGTAAGCCCCACTCATCTCTTACGCCATCACTCCCACTAATCCACCTCGACCCACAGGACCCTCGTATGTCCGACACAATGCTCTCAAACCCATCGCAGAGTCCACTAACCCACTTCCTCCCCCAGCGGCCCCGCAGACTTTCCTCGACAAGGTACGCTCCTTTTCCCCCGTGTTTCATACCGGCTCTCATTTCCCGCACAGTTCTACGCCGGCCGAGACGAGCCCAAGGCGCTTCCGACCAACTAGGAAGACTCGGACGATGCTTTGTATCGAGAATGTCGAGGAACGGCGAGGGTCCGGGGGAATTGTATTATGATCATGTGTTGCGCATGGCCGTTTTGGTTTCAGCCGTCTTACGAGACGACGTACGTGAAAGCTCCCAGGGTTCTGATGATTCTTTACAGACGCCATATGCGCGTACAATGATTACGATTTGCAATTATAATATCCACGCCGAGCCGCTCGCTCGCTCCAGCCAGATCTCTCGAAGAGCGCCCTCCCTTGGCATCGACCTACGCATCCAACAACGTACTATGCCTCGAACCCAACACACCCCTCGCCTTGTACGCCAACGCGGACACAAACAACCAAGCGATGAACACGAGAATGCTACCCGCACATCGCACGCCGCACACGCATCAGCGCTTGATCACCTCTCCCGCAAACGACGGGGGGCGCGGGGGACTACTCACGTATCGATCCAACTAACGATGACGAGCCCCTTGACAATGTTACACCTCTTGAACCCTTCCGTCACGCTCCCGCAGTCCGTCCCGTTCGTGAGCGCCGTCGTTGCCGCGGATCCGATCAAGAACAAGATCTAACCCCGCGCGCGTCATGTCAGCACACCGCGCCGCGCACGCGCAAAGGGAACGAAAGGGAGGACGTACAAAGGCGATCGTGAGCGGGATCCAATGCGCGAGGATCCCAAAGAGGATGCTCGTCGCGCGGAAAAGAAACCCAAAGAGGAGGTACACTTTTGTCGAATATCAGTGAAAAAACAAAACACCCCCCGCGCGCGCGCTTCGGCGCATCACCGACAGCACGGGCCGCGCCAAGGATACGTACGGGAGAAGACGGTCGTCCAGACGGACGCGACGAGCAAGATCCGGATGCGCGGCTTGTATGCCCCGCGGGGTGGGTACCCATGGTCGTTGTAGTACGTGACAAGGGAGGAAGAGATCGCGAGGCAGACGATGGACGTTAACGTCTGCCCGCGCGGGCGACAGGAGAGAGGTCAGGGCCTTGTCTGGGACGGGTGGGATACGGGTGGGGACGTACGATGAGGGTGAAGAGCGGGACGTGTCCGATTCGGATGGATCGTTCGGATGGCTGTGGGCGGAGGAGCGGGTGGTCAGGATCTCTGCGTGCGGGGAGGGCGCGTGCGGTCCGGGACGTGCCATGGTTGCGGAAATGTGGGGTGTTGTGTGTGCGTGATGCGATGCGATGGAAGCCCAACGGAGGCGATGCGATAAATATACCGAATCCGTCCGTCGCGCGCTGCCAAGAAGCCCGCGCATCCACTCTCTCCCGCTTTGCATCCGAGACATGCCCCGCCCGTCGACGTCATATGCGGCGCACGCGGAGGTATTCCGCGAGTCGGGTCGCGCAGGTCGCGGGCTCAGCACGGTGCTGTCCATCCAGGCCGTCCCCTGAGGAACGGCCAGTGTCCTCACAGTGTCGTCTCGGGCGCGCGCGCATACGAGAGCGCCCGATACGAGATACCACGGTATACATGCGATTCCCATCAAACCGATATGCCATACAACACGAGATCCAATTCCAGGCCAGTACACCGCCCGCTTTAACTTCCCTCACCACCTGTACCCACAAAACCCCGCATAAGCGCCCGACCCTCATGAGCGATTCCCCCGGGGGACAAAGAAACTCACCGGCCTCGTTCGTAAACGCGATATGCTTCGCCACATCCGCCTCGGTCACCGTCTTCCGATTGACGCTGATCGCCTTTTCGAAATCGGCGACCGTCAGCGCCGGCTCGAGTAACTCGTCGGATCCAATGTCCGTCCAGGTCTTCTCGATCGCGCCGGGGGCGCCGGGCGAACACGGCGTGAGCTTGGTCACGGTTTCGGAAGGGTCGTCTTTCGAGGGCACTTGGACCTGCGGGCGCGCGCGCGTGTCAGGGCCTCGAAGAAAGGAAAAAAGATGAATAAAGCAAAGGGGTGAGGCTCACCGGGTGAAAGTGCGTTGCGCCGAGGACTTTTCGCACCGGCTGCATGAGCGCGTCCCGTACGATCACGGCGATATCACTTCCCGAATACCTATCCCCCACGAAAAACGCGCGCATCAGCCCCCCACACACACACACCCTTTCTTCGCCCGTGCGCGACTCACCCTTCCGTCATCTCGGCCAACTTGCGGTAATCCTTCTGCGAAAGCTGACACGGCGTGGATCCGACATTGAGCTCAAACATGCGTTTCCGCGCTTCCACGTCGGGCAAGGGAATGTAGATCCTCTTTTCGAATCTAATCTCCCTATAGGCGTTAGCGCGCGCGCACGCCCGGCGCCGACGTGTGAGAAGGCGGGGAGGGGTACTTGCCGTCGTTTGATGGCGGGATCGAGTTGCCACGGGATATTGGTCGCGCCGAGCACCAACACGCCCGTATCGTCGTTCCCTACCCCATTCATCTACCGCCAAGGGGCTCGTCGTCAAACCCCCGATCGCCCAGCACACAGAAAATACGCGACATACCTGTACCAAGAACTCGGTCTTTATCCGCCTGCTCGCCTCCGACTCGCCCTCGCTCCGTGATCCCGCGAGCGAATCCACCTCGTCGATAAAGATGATCGACGGTTTCGCCTCTCGCGCCATTTGAAACAGCTGCTTGACCAACCTAGAACAAGCACGCATCAGCACAGCACCTTGAGCGCGCCCCCTCTTACCCACCTCTCCGACTCGCCCATCCACTTGCTGACCAAATCACTACTGCTCACGCTGAAAAACGTACTCTTCGCTTCCGTCGCCACCGCCTTTGCCAGGAAACTCTTGCCCGTTCCCGGGGGGCCGTACAACAAGATTCCGCGCCACGGGGTACGTTTGCCCGTGAAGAGGTGGGGGAACTTGATCGGGAGGATGACGGCTTCCTTGAGGGCTTCTTTTGCTTGGTGCAGGCCGGCGACGTCGGACCATTGAACGTTGGGTGTTTCGGAGATGATGGCGCCTGGGGTGGGAACGGGGTAAGATTGGGGGGAGGGGGGGATCGATGAGGAGGCCGAGGGGGAAAGGGAGAACGTACTGCTGAGCCCCGCACGAAGCTTTTTGATCTCGGGATCATCCCCATCCTCGCCATCCTTGCCACTCGCAGCACCCTGACTCCCGCCCGACGCCCCGTTGGCGCCCACCTTGGCCTTGGCCTTCTTTTCATCCGTCTTTGATAAATGCTCCTTGAGCTTCTCGGCGCGTTCCAGGTATTCGGCGAATTTGTTGCGGATGAGGGCTTTTAGTTTTTCGTTCTTTTCGTCTGCGAAGAGGCGCGGTGGGGCCGGGTCAGGTGAGGATTCGCTCGCGGTGGGATCAACGTACATTTCATGGCCTGTCGTCGTGCCGAGTCGTCAGCGTGGCAAAAGGCTGTCATGCGGGGCGGTAGCATACCATCATGAAATAATCCAAACTGTTCTGATACTGTTTGTACGCTTCCTACGCATCAGGCGAGACCGACCGACCGACGATGCGCACACGCCAAAGTCAGCAAAACCCCTGCATGCACCCGTCCATTCGCGCAAAGCGTACCGCATAGTTCCCCGCCGTATCGAGCTCGATCGCCTTGGAGACGATCTCGATAGCTTTCTATCATGCCGAGGTCAGACCGGTCCCAGGATGGGCGGACGACGACTCACGTCGAGAAAGTTGGAGTTGCTCATGACGACTTTGGCTGGCGAGTCGGATCGGCTCGTCGGTGTCGTGGATCCCGGGGTGAGGCGGGAGACAGATGGAGGCCCTTGACGGTCCCTCGGCGCGTATGCGAATGGGGCAGCGACGGGGGACGGGGATTGGGCGCACCGGGCAATCGGCCCTCCCTGGTCCTTGCACGAAAGCATTTCATCCCACGCCCTGGTTCGTATCGTTCATCGTCTCCGCAGGGCCACAGCATCACCCGCACCCCGCACCTCGCACCGCACCATGTCCGAATCCCCCGCCAAAGCCGGCGAATGGGTACGTTCCTGCACCCATTCCCCAGATGACCGCTGACGACTCCCCCCGCGCACGCCGCAGCACGAATACAAGGCCCCCGACGGGCGAACGTATTGGTCGCATTCCGTGACCAAGCAGTCCCGATGGGACAAGCCCGACGAGCTCAAGACGCCGTTCGAGGTGCGTGTCTCTTCCCGCGTTCCATGGCGGCCGG
The DNA here is from genome assembly GCA_023628075.1 of Naganishia sp. PG3902-1. NCBI lineage: Eukaryota > Fungi > Basidiomycota > Tremellomycetes > Filobasidiales > Filobasidiaceae > Naganishia > Naganishia sp. PG3902-1. The sequence goes on from JAMALH010000006.1 coordinate 145,298, forward strand.
TTATCCGTGCTAACAAACACCACTCTGCTAGCGAGCAATGGCAAAGACTGCGTGGAAGCAGTATACGTCCAAGGATAGGCCTTACTACGTTAACAGCGTCACAAGGGAAACGGTCGTAAGTCTCAATCGCTTCGGGAAGGGTTGCCCGTCCTCCATTGCTAACGCCCTGGGCTGCGTCAGTGGGAACTGCCAAAGGAGCTCAAAGAGTTGAAGCGGACCGTCGAGGAGGACGAAGCGGAAGCCAAGCGACGCGCCGAGGCCGGCGAAGAATCTGATGCCGACGGGTACGTCCCCGCTTGCTTTCCCGCGCGCGCGCCTCTTCCTCGAAAAGCTGACCGCTTGGGTGTCCCACGCATCTAGCGACATCAAACGCATCACAGACCGCAAAGACGACCCTTCTCAAGCACTCACGCGACACGATCCTTCCCTCGCCGCCCAGTCTCAACAGCGCGACCGTTCCCCTTCGCCCGCCCTCTCCAGTATCGAATCCCTCACCGACCCGCTCGCCTCGCTCGGTCCGGAACCGATCGTGCCCCCCGGCGGGATCGCCAACACCATTGAAGCCGAAAAGGCGTTTGTGTATCTGCTCAAGAAATTTCGTGTGGACGAGACGTGGACGTGGGACGTGACGATTCGAAAGATTATCGTCGATCCGCTGTACAAGTCGCTCAAGACGCTCGCGGAGCGGAAAGCCGTGTGGCAAAAGGTGAGCCTCGCCGCGCGCGCGCGCGCGCGTTCGCGCTCTCTCTCATTGTTTCGCGCGCCGTGCTGACTCTTGCGGGGCCAAGTACATTGCCGATCTCATCGCCAACGCCGAAGCAGCCCGACAAGAAAAAATCGCGCGTCTGCGTCCGCATTACCAGAAACTGTTCAAGCAGAATCGGGACAGGATCAAGTACTATTCGACGTTTCGGACGGCCGAAAAGGTTTTCGGGGATGATCGTGTGTGGAAGTCGTTGGAGCGCGCCGAGGATCGTCGGACGTTGTTTGACGAGTATGTGCATGATCTCAAGACGGCCAAGCAGGTACGTGACGGCGTGTCGACGGCCGCGCCCGGGTATATTGCTGACCCCACAGCGGTAGAACGCCGAAACAGCCATGCGTCAGCGAAACCTCATGGTGATGCGAAACCTCATCCGGCAACTCCCCATCACCGTCTCCACCCGATGGCGCGACGCCCGAAACATGATCATCGAGTCGCCGCAATTCAAAGCGGACAAGTCGCTCCAGAGCATCGAAGATGTGGATATCCTTGATATCTACGACGATTATTCCGCGTCGCTCATTCGAGAGCATTCCGAGAACATGCGCAAGGCCAAGTCGGAGAAGCAACGACGGGCGCGCAAGGCGCGCGATGCGTTTCGAGACTTGTTGGCGCAGATGGAGGCCGATGGACGACTGACGTCGCGCACGAAATGGAAGGATTTCCTCCCGCTCATCGAGGATACGGAAGCGTACGTCAACCTGCTCGGCATGCCCGGATCCAGTCCGCTCGATTTGTTCCGCGATGTCGTGGATGATATCGGCGAGGCCGTCGACGAGGCGATTCGGCGTGTCGTTGCCGCGGCGGAGCAGGCGGGACAGCCGATCGGGCTGGGCATGACCAAGGAGGAGTTTGAGCGGTTTGTGGAGGAGCACAAGTTGGTGAGCGTGATTGAGCCCAAGCACGTGCGGGACGTGTATGAAACTGTGAGTACCCCAACATCCACGGCGGCGAGAGGGGATGGCTAGCTGATGATGTTGGGACAGCTGCAATCACGTTTGGAGAGGGAAGCCGCCGATAAGAAACGAAGGGCAGAGCGTAAGCGACGGCATTTGATTGACGATCTACGGTACGGGATGAAGAAGGCGGAGCCGCCGATCGATTTGGAGGGGTCGTATGAGGCGGTGAGTCTGCGTGGGTTTGGCGGCAAACGGCGGCGCTGATGTCATGTTCAGGCGATTCCCGCCATGGAACAGCTACGCGAATTCAAGGATCTCGACGAGGAGGGAAGGAAGGAAGCGTTTGAAAAGTTTGTTCGACGACAAAAAGTGCGTTTCCGCGCGTGATGCTTTCCACAGAGGTCCGTCCGCTGATTGGGCGTCTCGTCCGGGTTAGGAAAAGCTCCGCGACCGCGCCATCTTCCGGGACCGTGAACGCGAACGCGATGCCGTCAACTCGGACGCCGACGGCTCCACCACCGGAGGCCACCGATCCAAATCCCACCGCCGTTCCCCCTCGCCCGCGGGCTCCGATCGACGCGCCGGCGGCGGCGAACAGCGCTTCCGGTACGAGAAGGATCGGGATCGGGACGGTACAGAGTATCGTTCCCGAGACAAGGATCGTGCGAGGGACAAGCGGTACCGGGATGAGAGGTATGAACACGAGCGCGAGGGCGAGGACAAGTATCGACGGACGAGCAAGGATGAGTCCTGGTCGCGACGGCGGGGTGACGTTGACGACGAGCCGGCGGAGGAAAAGCATGTCAACAAGGTACGTTGTGGACCGTTATCTCCCACGACATGATCTGACGCCCTGTCATAGAAAGCCCGCTTGGACGATGACGCTGGCAGGGCTTCTGATGCCGATCCTGCCAAGGCAGCCGATGGCAAGGAGTCGGCTGAAAAGAACGAGGAAGGGGAAATCACTGCATCGTAGGCTCTGGCGTGGGATCCAGTCGACAAGCGCGAAGCATGTCAGCTCCATGCTTTCTCGTCGAAGAGTGATTGTGAAGTACCATTCGCTTACTGGACGACGTGATGTATGCTGTTTTGCGCACCTTGTAACCTACTATGATCCTCCGAGGCTTCCGAGGTGCCATGACAGGCACGCAGGTTCCATGGCATGCCATTTCCCGTGAAGCCATCCCAGGCTTGATTCGACTCCGACGTGTCAAGGCTTGTCCCGTCCGGCCCTGCATGCTCCGGAATGTACCCTCTCATAGCAGCCTAATCGGCTTCGGGCCGTCATGGCGGAATGACCAGGACGCTCATCTCCGCTAGCGCAGGGCGTATTCGTCATCACACCTCGGGAGTCAGTCGAAGCAAGGTGATCAATCCATTTTGACATGGCTATTCCTGGTCTGCTGGCATCATCCGCCGCAGATGCCAGGCATGCCACGGCTACTTGCAGGATACATACCATGCTTCTAGCTCTACACCTCGCAGAATGCCGAGCGGAATCGCGGGGCGCCGCGGGCCGATGGGATGCGATATTGGGTAGGTCTTCGCTTGATGTTTTCGGACTGCATTCCGAGGCAGACTGCCCATAGATTCAACGCCAAGTATGTAGAATACAAGGCATATATGAGTAGAATTCTGATGGATGTCATTACCCCGAACCTCCAAGCATTCACAACGATCGACCACGTCTGAAGCGGCTTCACCGCATTCCCATTGACGCAAAAGGATGAGATTCTCCGACCTCATATGGACCCTCGGCCTCGCTGCCGCCATTTCTTGCCACGCTGCACCGACTGAGCGTAACAACGGCGGCAAGGGGAAAGTCACCACAACTTATGCCGAGTGTCAACGTCCGAAACCTCAAGGACAGCAACTCAACTCGTGCCCGAACGGTACCGTCTACGTCAGTCAGACGGATCCCCAGTCTTCCTATGGCAGCGTGCGTATGGAGATGGCGGAATTCTTCTTGTACTGATAACGTTTTAGATTCAAGATGCCGTTCTCAGCCTTCCAGACGATGAGTGTGTCTCTTCTGTGTGAAAGGTTCAGGAGCCTTACTGACCACTGCGTGATTGCCCTAGCTCTCAACAGTGGATCCTTGTCGGCGGGGGAAACTACCACGAAATCGTGAACGTGACGAGAAAGGGCCCGTTGACCATCATGGTGCGTGAATCGAGGAGTAGCGATTGTTACCATTGTTCCGGTTAACGCTTGGGCCGATAGGGTGTGACTGAAAACCCGCAAGATTACAAGAAGAACCTTGTCAAACTCTGGTACTCATCCTTCATCAACCAAACCACTCAGACTTCCGGTAAATCACAAACATGGTCTTAATCGTCAATGTCCGGCTCCTGAAACCTCATTCCCTTTTATAGGTCAAGACAACGCCGACGCCGTAGTCCTCACCGTATCCCCCAACCGCGCCGCCTCCCTTATCGGCGTCGGCCCCGCCGGCGCGCCCTTACAGCCCGAATTCGGCAACGTCGATTTCCGACTCTACAACATTGACGTGGCGAACCGCGCGACTGTCGACGGAAAGGAGTTTTTCGGCCAGACGGGACCGAGCGCGGCGCTGCTTGTCGCGTATGCCAATGCGTCTACCTATGGAAGTACCTTTGCCAGCTACCAGGACACGCTGTTCTGTGGAAGGAACGGAAGTCTGTTTTCATATGGTGGGCTTGGCGGCGCTCGCGTTGATGGAACCTGGCTGACCATTCGGCGATACATCCAGGTGGAGAGGTATCCGGCGGCACAGACTACCTATACGGCTTCGGCACTGCTTGGTAAGGGACTTCTATGAGCTTTGTCCGTCAAAGAACTCACTGTTTGTGACCCTGTGTGTAGGTTTGAAGGCGTAACGATGGCGAACAGAGAGTGCCGAGGAGCTATCACGGCCTGGAAGGGATCTTCATTCCTCTGTGCGTATACGTATCTCGCAATTCAAAAGCCCTACTTCTGTGCTTATAGCGATCCCTTTACAGATGGTCCTGATACGTTCGGTGTCTATCAAGCGAATGGACGAGTCATCCGGGCTTCCGACGCACTACCCGACCTGGACCTCAGTAAGTCGCCTCTCAAGGCTCAGGCGCACCCGATCTAACCTCTGCCCGGTACCTTCAGCTGGCAGTTGCGCTCTCGGACGTCCCTGGAACAACGCCAGTCGATCCATCTACAAGAACACGTACATGTCGGACGTTGTCTTGCCTGCCGGTTTCATCGAATGGCAATCCAAGGAACCTCGTCTCGTACCGAATCTGACGTTCTTCGGGGAATATGGATCCTACGGACCGGGGTACAAGCGGGATCAGAGAAATCAGACTGTTGGAGCATTGCTTAGCCAGGAGGAAGCGGATCAATACACCGTCGAGAAAGTGTTTGGCGGTATGCCTTCGTGGATCGACTTGGGAACGGCGACTATTCAGTGAGCGCGATATTGCGAGGCGAGGAGATGGGCTGGAACACGTAGCCGGATATGGTCGCTAGTTTGAGACCGGGAGAGGAAACAGAAGTAACATGATTATAACGAAACCTATAACAGCTTATATGACACTATCTCTATTCGGACGGAAGAGAGAGGCGACTAGAGAGTCGAGACAGTCGAGACAGTGTGACTACTGCCTGTTACGGACATGAACCTATCACTTGTTGTCCGCTGACGCGGGATCTGTTCCCTACAGAGGCTGTTCGGGTCTCGGATTGCAGATCATCCGGCTTCCGATGCCCGGTCTCCTCTGGATATTAGCAAGCTATCAATCCATCCAGCCACTCGGCTTGCCATCGACTGGACAATTGTCAGCCCGTTGACAAGCAGCGACCATGCAATCTTGGCTGTCCTTGATATAAACCATGCCGTTTCTCGACTCCCAAAACCTTCTTTGTCGCAGCTCCACCACCATTCCCCGAGGATACTAAACATGACAAAGAATCCGATTTTCACCAGCCTGGTGTTGCCCAACGGCACCAGCGTACCGAACAGAATAGCAAAAGCCGCCATGGAGGAAAACCTCGCTGATATCGAGGGCCATGCGCCTAGCAAGGAGATTTTCAAGCTCTATGACGCTTGGGCAAAGGGCGGAGCCGGAATCATCATCACGGGGAACGTCATGGTGGACCGCTATGCGTTTACAGGACCGGGAGGCATTGCACTGGACAGGGACTCGGATTTGGCGCTTTTCCGCAAATGGGCTGAGATATCGAAGTCTGGAGGAGGGCAGGTGTGGATGCAGATCAATCACCCCGGAAGGCAGATGCGGGCGGATTTGGGTCTCCCTGTCTATGCACCAAGTGCCGTGAGTCGTCCTTCATACTCCCACCACAGGCTTCTGACTTGAGTTTTACAGACGCCGCTAGATATGGGCGGATTATCGCGTCTCTTTGGTCAACCGCAGGAAATGTCCGCAGAGATGGTTGAGGGCGTTATCGACAAGTTCATCAAGACTGCAACCTTGGCCGAGAAAGCCGGATTCTCTGGTGTGCAAGTACATGCCGCTCACGGCTACCTGTTGAGCCAGTTCTTGTCCCCGCTGGTTAACAAGAGGACCGACAAGTGGGGAGGATCTTCCGAAGGACGTGCCGAGGCCCTATACTCGGTCGTCCGCGGCATCAGAGCTGTCGTCAACCCTAAATTCACCGTCTCCATCAAATTGAACTCTGCCGACTTTCAAAAGGGCGGATTCTCCCAGCACGATGCCGTCGAAGTGGTCAAGACACTCAACACCCTCGGCGTGGACTGCATCGAGATCTCGGGCGGCAGCTACGAGTCGCCCGCGATGAGCGGGGCAAAACCGCGGGACTCGACGACGGCTCGCGAAGCCTACTTTCTCGAATTCGCCAAGGAGATTGTTGCTGCCTCGACCGTACCAATCATGCTCACCGGCGGCATCTCAAGAAAGGAAGTGCTTGAAAAAGTCCTTGCAGCCGGGATCGATATCGCTGGGATGGCCACTGCGCTCGCACTGGTCCCCGACCTTCCCGCTAGGCTCCAACGAGGCGAACCCATTCCTACCACCAAAGTCGCCACTCCGAATTGGCCGAATAGAGCTATCTCGAGTCTCGCGACTATGGGTGTTGTCAAGTGGAATATGAGCAAGCACAGTCGAGGAGCCAAGGTCCGATGGCAGATATGGCCCGTGTTCGCACTCATTCTTGAGCTGTTCTTGAACTGGAAGAGGGTCCGGACGTTCACGCGGGTCAAGCAGAAGACGGAGTGAAACAGGCCTGGAGTTCGCAATAAGTGCTTTCAGGGATGACACAGCGGGCGGGGTTGACCCGGACAAAGATCCGTTGTACGTCCGGCCGGCAATGATATATTGGCGTGTCACTTTGGCGACACTCCGAGTAGTACGCGTACATATGCATTCACATGCGCACTTCATGCAGCGTTCAGAGCTCCCTCGCTTGGCGGTCTGTAAGCCTTTCGGCCAGGTCTGTCATCATTTAGCCAGTAGTCAGTGGTCGACTCCAACTCGGCCGGCGTCTTCCGACCTCACCTGTGCAGGGCTGGGTTCGAGAATAGAGGGAGGGTACCTCCGGAGAGTATCCCATGCTGATGCCGAGAGAACGTCTTCAAATGGGACGCTCAGAGGGCTATGTGGACGGGAAGATGGCCCGGATGAATGCCGGGACGGTGTTCTAGTTTGAAGCCACGATACTAGCGCTGTGTCCGCCAGAGTACATCGAAATCGTCTCCTCCTCGGCATGGAAAGGAAGCCCCGGGCTTCCCCGCGAAGAGCTGTCATCAGCAGCTGGACCGATTGACACTACAGTCGCAAGCTACATACCAAGCTTGATATCAGCTTTGGTAAGCTCTTTGGTATCCAATTCCAAAGTGAGAAAGCTGGTGAGAATGTACAGATAGATCGTCTTTCAACCATATTGCTGCATTAATTACGTTCCTGATCTGGAAGCTAATGCGGGGCACCGGCCCGCCCAAGTGGTCGTCACCATAGCGGATAGCGTTCATGCCGTCCAGATTGAGGTCCACTGGTTGCCGTGTGAGTACGAGTGCTTCATCATGGGTATCTGCCCAACCATCAGTTCATTGGCGAATATCGATCGAGGTATATATACTCGGTGACCACAACCTTTCCATTCAGAATCCCAATATGATCGCTGCTTTCCGCGCACAACCCTATCGAGGCAAAACCGCGAGATGCTGCTCTCTGTTACCAAGCTCTCTGTTGCAGGTCTGTTTCTCGCTGCCGTTTCTGCAGCTCCTACCGAACGAGACAACGACAAGAACCACGGCAACAACGGAAAAGGCCACGACAAGGAGAACCGCTCGACAACGTATTCGGAATGTCAGAGGCCCAAACCGCAGGGACAGCAGCTTCAGGGTTGTCCGGAGGGCACGTTGTATGTGAGCCAGACGGACCCACAGGCGGAATACGGTAGTGTAAGCAGAAGAGGCGTTCTCGTGGTTGTCTTTGACTAACGTTCGGAATGCGTATACTCACAGATATCGGCCGCGATCCGAAGTCTGCCCGACGATAAGTGAGTCTCCTTCTATCGCACTTCCTGGAGGATGATTGCTCAGACGCTCCCACAGCTCTTCCCACCATATCCTCGTGGGGACAGGATCCTATCACGAAACGCTTAACGTCACACGTCAAGGGCCTCTAACCTTGCTCGTGAGTAACGGAATCAGTATCCGTGATGATCTTCAACTGACTGTCGGCTCTCAAGGGCATCACTGCGTACCCGCTGGATTGGTCCAAGAATGGAGTGTACGTCTGGAACTCATCGTTCATTAATCAAACAACTCAAGCCGGCAGTACGTACCCTTCGCCCCTCTAGCTCACTCAAACCTAACGTGTAGATCGCAGCCGGACTCCACAATTCGGATGCGGCAGTCCTGACCGTCTCCCCGCCCGCCGGCGTCAATTTTGGCTGCAGCGACTTCCGCGCCTACAACATGGGCTTTGCCAATCGGGCCCAAGTTAACGGCATCGAAATCATTGGGCAACAGACGGGCCCCAGTGCCGCGTTTTTCAGTACCGCGGCCAATTCTTCGTTGTACGGCTGTACATTCGATTCCTACCAAGTAAATCTGTTGCCAGGGTGACTACAGTTCGATCACTGACCTCTAACCCCTAATCGCAAGGATACATGGTACACTGGCAGGAACGCTTCTTCATTCGTCTATGGTAAGGATTCACGTTCTCCTCGTGCTTGCGAAGATCTTTAAGTAACAAACGACCCTAACAGGCGGACAGATCAAGGGCTTTACCGACTATCTCTACGGCTACGGAACCGCATGGCAAGTCCTGTCTCACGCCCGGGGGTTAGAGTCAAGGCTGACCTATCTGTGACAGGTTCGAGGGCGTGACCATGGCGAACCGGGGATGCGGTGGCGGAATCACCGCTTGGAAAGGCGAGGGCACTCCTGGTAAGTCATGCGCGCACTAGGCTTCTGGGATCTTGAGCTTACCGCTTTCCATTGGGCAGACCAAAACAGATTTGGTGTTTATCAGGCCAATGGACGAATCATTGGCTCTGATGATGCCGTTCCCGATCTGAGTGGGTGCAGATCCAATCTTAGCGACGATCGCGTTCTAACACATCCATCCGTCGACAGCAAAAAATTGTCCGCTCGGCCGACCGTGGAACAACGCCAGCAGGTCCATCTACAAGAACACGTACATGTCCAACATTGTCCTCCCGCAAGGCTTCGTCGCGTGGTCCGACAAGGAACCCCGGGTTGTACCCAACTTGACCATCTTTGGGGAGTACGGCAGCTATGGTCCTGGGTTCGACGCCAAGGCGCGAAACCTGACGGTCGAAGCGCTGTTGACCAAGGAGCAGGCGGATGAGTATACGGTGGAGAAGGTGTTTGGCGGGATGCCAGCGTGGATTGATTTGGGCACGGCGGTGATTGGGTAGGTTGAGAATTCGAAGGGCGCCTTTTCGGGAATTCAGTAATGAAAAGTACTGCTGTAAGAAGGGGAATATGAGGATATTGCAATACAGGCGAGGGCATCACCACGGGCCAGGCGACAAGTATGGGTGTCGAGGGTGGCACTAACACCGTGCATTACAATGCAGTGTTCCAGAACAGGCACTTTAAAGAGTAGACTGGGCAATGAGCTATATTCGAGATCACTTTCTCTTTACAAGAGCTCTGAGACGACTCGTTCACGACCCAAAATCGACTGGGTCAAGCGGTGGCAATGTTCACAGCCATGACAGCCTGCCATGACCAACGAGCGCGACTTCGGACCGGCTGGAAGCAATTCGGCCGCATATCGATCGCGCGCTCGATACCGCAAGCCGACTTATTTCGAGTTTCCGTATCTTCTACCCTGAAGAGCTCCCTGAAGTGATAATGCAATCATAAGACTCGTCACGTCCCATGACACGCACATCTCAGCACCTCACCTCCGCAGAGGAGTACGCTCAGCTCCTCGACAGGTACGACACGTTCCTCTTTGACTGCGATGGAGTCATCTGGACCGGGCCAAAACTGGTCCCCGGAATCGCCAAAGTCCTTGATCTGTTGCGGTCCCGAGGTCTGTAGCTTCGCCCGTTCGCCTTGGAGTGAGTACTGACACCTTGCTCGATGCCTTCAGGCAAGAATATCCTCTTTGTGACCAACAATGCCAAGAAGAGTCGAGAGATGTACAAGAAAGCGTTCGATGGCTTTGGCATCCAGGCATCTGTTGTACGTCGCTGTGGTTGCTCGTCACTGTCCACAGGCTTACCATCTTTGCAGGAGGAGATCTTTGGCTCGGCCTATGCATCAGCCGTATACCTCGCCAAAATCTTGAACTTCCCCAAGGACAAGCGGGTGTATGTTATCGGCGAGGAGGGAATCGAGCATGAGCTCAAGAGTCTTGACATTCAGTTTGCCGGAGGAACCGTGAGTACCCAAGGAGATGAGATGGTTATTCTGACGCTGGAGGAGAGCAACAATCCCGACGCATAGAGATTCATTCTTCTCGCAGTCACTGACATTCCCCCATGCTTCCCAGGATCCGGAAGATCGCGTGTTCGTTCCCTCGGGCGACTACTCGAGTATCAACCCAGACCCATCCATCGGCGCAGTCCTGTGTGGCTTCGATGCCTACGTTAGTACGTATACCGCCATTCCCGAATAAAGATACTCGCCTGATCAGCCTTGGTTAGACTACAAAAAATACGCCAAGGCACACACCTATATCATGAACAACCCTGGATGCGAGTTCATCCTCACTAATGCCGACGCAACATACCCCGCTGGAGGAGCATTCTATCCAGGTAAGTCCACTCCATACTGTCACAACCGGAGCTCAAGATGTTCTATGCCACAGGATCCGGATCGATGTCCGCCCCGCTGCGGTACTCAACCAAGAAAACCCCGACAATCATCGGCAAGCCGCATAAACATATGATGGATACCATCATGGCAGCGTAAGCTCGGTTCTGGCCCACAACATCGCCAGCTCTAACCCTTGCCTCAGACACCACTTTGACCCCGAACGTACGATCATGATCGGTGACAACCTCGAGACAGATATTCTTTTCGGAATCAACTCCAACATCGCGACGCTGCTGGTCATGACCGGTAAGGGTTGCAGGATCTGATGGGGAAACAAAGCGCTGATCTTTCTTCAGGTGTTACCAATGAAAGTCATCTTTCGGGCGAGAACAAAAGCGATACTGTGCCGGATTACATTGTTGCAAGCATGGGTGACTTTGCAATCCTGGCTGACAAGGAATAGCTTAAGGAAAGTGTTGTATCGCAGCGCGCATGGTGGCTGATAAATTAACAGCTTCCGTTGAATGTGGAGAAGCTGCATTGAAGCGGTGCACGGTTTAATCGCATCATGCTCGTGCATGGCAGGTCATCAATCGTGAATGCGCGTCTCTTTTGGGTATTCGCAAATTACAAGCAGGTCCTGCTATGGATACAGAGTCTGTCCCCCCCCTACCGTCGTGAATCATAATGCTCCGGTATCGGCTGCCGATATTGATAATGATCCGTGTTCATGGACAGAGGCTGTGGCGACGGGGTCCGAAGAGCGCCACCTTGTCGCGCTTGCTGTGCCCGTGGATCATACTGCATATTGGCCGAGGCTGAAATTGAACGGCTTCCATCACTCTGTCCAGAATGTGAGTATTCGTGATAGTATGCGTCCCCGCTGGAAGCCGTGCGCCTTCCGCTCGGATCATGGCCGCCCGCTGCGAGACCGCCGGTCGGGTAGGGCTGGGCATTGCGGTCCTGGCTTGATCGTCGCGGATTTATCGCACCAGGTGGCAGGCGGGCTTCGCCTTGCTCGTACTGCTGCGGATTATAGTGGGAGTTGTACTGCGGATGCTGGAATACCTGTCCTGGCTGTATACCGCCAGACGAGGCGCCTCCAGATGGAAACACCTGGCCCGGTTTGACATTTAGCATGGTACTTGGATACTGGAAGACTTGGCCAGGCTGCGGACCAGCATGCTGAGGGTATTGCCTAGGTCGCGGTGACTCCCGGCGTTCAGGTTGCTGCAGGTAGTGAGCGGGCGAGGATCGCGAGTGTTCGGCAGACTGGGATGGCCTACGACCGTTCTCCATCGGTGGAGGAGCATTCGAGGACGCTCGTCTTGGTTTCTCAACCAATGAGCCTCTTGTCGGTTCCTCATATGCCAGCTGATGACTGCGAGGGGATGATGGGATATGATTGACAGGCCCTACATTGGTGTTGATCGGGTTCGGTTGAGCTGGACGGCGACTGATCGAGGCTTGGGGCTGTGGCACGTGTTGTGGAGCGGGTGTCGGAGGCTGCGGGGTCCTCGGGCTGCTGGGATTCCTGCTGCCGTACTCTTGATCCATCTGCATGGTCTGCATGCCATACTGCGGTGAACGGATAGGAGTCTCGGCAGAGCGAGGTCTACCTTGACCACGCTGCTCTGGTTTGCTGAGCGATGTTCGTTTGGTTGTCTCTGGCATCGGTGCAGTCGTTGCGGACTTGGCGGCAGCAACAGGAGCGGTGGGTGTGGTATTCCTCGACATGCCCGGACGAATCGCCGGGGTCTTCTCTACCTCGGCTGGGGCTGCAATTTCCTTTTGCTGCAGGGGTTGCGGCGCTGGAGGAGTAGCGGGCTTGTTGATGATGCTGAGATACCAGAACATCAGGTTGGAGATAAGGACTTGCTCGTATAACGGTCGCCTCGGGTTTGCCAACTTGATATGGCTTAATCGGTACACAGCACGCTCCACGTGAATGGGATACCTGGAATATGGAGCGAATCCGGGAGAAGTAGGTGACGCTCCATTCATAGGAATCAGACCGAGACTCTTGGCGGATTTTGAAGTTCCCAGCAGCGCGGCTGCTGTGGCCTTGCCTTCCTGGGAGAATTTCGATGGCGTCGTGTCTTCCTGCTTTTTCTTGCTGCCGAACAGCGAGCCCAGAAACCCTTTTTCCTCCTTCTTATCCGACTTTTTGCTCTTGTCCTTGTCCTTGTTTTTAGAAAACAATCCTCCCTTCTTCTCGCTCTTGACCTTGAGTTTCTCGGTAGACTGCTTGGTTTTCAAAAGTTTGGAGGGCGGTGGCGCAAGATCGATCTTGAAGACTGGTTTTGATTCGGCAGGCGCTGTCGATTGCGCTCGCGAGGGCTGCTGCGGTGACGCGAGTTTCTCGCTTGCGGAGTGCAACTGCGATTTGACGGTCTCCGGGGGCGATGGCGGAGCATGACGGTCCTGCCGCTGAGCAGCTTCGTCCCCAACGATGCGAAACCTGGCGAAATCTTCGCTGACTTGGCTCGTCGGCGTTCTCTCCCCCTCACTCTCCCATTGTTCGACATCGTATCCACCATAGCCATGTTCGGACTGACGATGCTTTGCGTCTTGGGATTCGTAACCCAGCTTGGGTGAGAGTACAACTTCTCTTCCGCTTGCCGCGCGGTAGAGATCCTCTGTACTGGAATCTAGTCCGCCATAGGATGTCGATGACGTCGAGCTCTCGACGGACGTATCGCCTTGTGTGTCGGTAGATGTGTAGGCGTCATAGATGGATGATTCCTCTGTCGAAGCGTCCGAAGGCCGTCTGTCATCCGCAACCGGTGTGCCAGTTCCAGGGGCGGTGCTGCTCTCCGCAGAGTACATTTCATCGCTTGTTTCAGAACTACTACTCGGACGTCGATCGATAGGCGTAAACTCGGTTTGATCGAGGGCCGGTGATGCAGGTGCTGCGAGCGATATCGCTTCATTCGCCTGAAGGTTGAACTGTGAGCTTGACGGCGAAGGTGGCGCCAGGTCATCGACATCAGTTGAGTTCCGGCCTTTGGGTCGTCGACTAGAAGCCAGCCGACTCCCTACGCCCGACCCTCGATCGCGCAGTCTTCGAGTTCCCGCGTTTCGGCGCATGATGGAACCTGTTTGAGACAACAGGAGCGGTGAATCTTGGTCTTCGAGTCTCATGGCGACTTCTGGATGACCTTCCACGACTGCGGCGTAATCAAAATCAACCAGTCAGTACGGTTTCTCTATATCCCAAAGGCTAGACCTACAGTCGTTGTTACGGCTCAAACTGAGACTTCGTTTCAACAGCGTCCGCATCACTTCCGGGTCTCCCGTTTCCGCCGCTTGGTCCGCAATCGTCTCCAACTGCTGCAGCTCCTCGAGCGTCACCGTCTGCTCGCCCATGGATCCGCTAAAGATGCCCTCTCCATGCGATCCGGATCGTGATCGTGACCTCGTCAAGAACGCATCATTATGCGTTGGTAGCGGTGGAGGCTCATTCTCGATATTGTCGTTTGCGCGCGGATGATACTGTCGACTGAGCATCGACCGTTTTCGTCCGAGACTTCCCCCGCTGCTAAGCGTCGCAGCGGGAGCCTGCGTCGTTGAAATCGAGAGTGGCGGACCTAGTCCAGCAGGAGCTGCCGGCCGCTGAGAGTCATCACGAAGACTAGACGCTCGCCGTGCGAGGCCCGCAACCATGCCCGTGCCATTCGCCCCAGCTCTTGCCAACCAACTCGGACTCCTGCCCAAGCTGGCTCCTACGCCATTCTCCATAAACGCCCCTCGATGGGCGAATCCTTCAGCGCCTTCGTCAGTGTTGGCTCCCTCGGCATCGGAATGAGCATGTGCCTTTAAGAACGCACGAAACTCTGTTGGTGCCAACTCGGGATGTAAATGCGCTGGAACCCAATACAGGTTTCGCGGATCGTCCGAAGGCGCCGAGGGCAGGATGCCAGCGAGTCTTGCTTCGCCCTGAGCCATGATCGGTTTGTCTGGATCCAGTTCGTGTGATTGCGGGAATCGGTCAAACTCGCTCTCGCGATCATTGTAAGTCTCGACGCGATCTGATCACGGGAATGTAAGCGTCAAAGGGCCTGGTCGAAGGTAGGCAGCACTGACCGTATGGGCGAGATGCTGGACCGGACCTTGAAGGCGACACGGGACTCGTAGGTGATCTAGCCGTCCGACTGGTCTGCGACGGTTCATCGTGCAGATGATAATGCTGATGCTGATGCGCATATGGACCGGTACTGGATTTCGGAGGTGAAGTCTGAAAGGCCATTGAATGATCAGTTTCCTGACTCCGACTGCAGAGCGCCGACGTACTGCATGCGCAACAGAGCCCGCGGGCGGTGGCAGGTCCGGATCGAGGGGCAGTGCTCCGGGCCCACCAGACGAGGCAGATCTTCGGCGTAATGAGCTGCAAACAAAATACATCCAATCGACAGAGGAAGTCAAGAGCGCCTGGTCAGATATGAGCCGGCATGAACGAAAGCGCCACATACCGAAGCGTTGCCATTTCCCTCTGTATCTCCTGCGCCGAGATATTCCTTGCATTGGTGCCGACCGGAGGTGCATGTTTGTCAGACATTTTCGGCTTATTTGCCGAGAATCGTTATCCTTGACGGCGCCTTCAGAAGCGAGCCTTTGCTCTTTCCAAGAGCGTCTCGTGGAAGTCTTAGAATTGTCGTACAAGTCACGTCGTTCCGTTCAGTTGCGATGTCGTCCAGAGCTTTGACAATTCTCGACGATCGTTACTGTAGAATCGTTACGTGTCGTTAGCAGGTCGTCGACGAGATTCTGAAATTTGTTTGAGAGCCCGGTGACATAGGCGATACAGTCTTGTCGTTCAAGCACGACGGCCTCGATCGTTTATCGTCCTTGCCGCGTCGATGCTGGTCTACCGGACGACTTCTGCGTCGAAAAAGAAACCCCAACTCTGCAGCCGTACTCTTGAGATCCGCGATCGTCCTCCTGTTCGTTTTCCTCGGCGTAATCGGTGCCTAGATGTCGATACCCTACCACTAAGCACACTTGAGATGCAATAATGATCAGCCCAGGTTGCGCCCACCAATGCGATGCATGCGATGCCGCGTCCACACGCGCAGAGCACACCCAGATCAGCACACGAGCACGGACGCGTCCAACTCTGGACAAGACCGTCATCATTCTTTTAGTCTATATCTCAATTCAACCCGACCGATGTCGTTCTTGTCGCTTCAACGCCGAGCCTTAACTTGGCGACGACCTCGGAGACGCCATCTCGTCACTCTGTACGCGCGATTCAGTGGAACGCACGGGTACACAGTCAGCGAACCCCGTCGTGGAGCAATACAGACCCTTGGGTGACAGACTTGGCCAATCCGTGCACAATCAAAAGATACATGTCAAAAACAAAGCTACAGACCTCCCCGACATCCCCCTCTCTATTTCTCGCCGCCCTCGAGAATCCCCATCTCCGCCCACCTATCCGTCAACCACATGACTCCTCCCCCGCGCATCCTCAACTCCCTCGTATCCTGCGCATCCAGCAAGTCATACTCGCGTCCAAACGCGATATAATGCGCAAACAGCGAGTTGAAGTGAGCTTCGAGCGAGAGATGAAGGATCTCGCTAAAGTGCGCGTGGTAGATGTGGGCAAAGATACGGAAGAGTTGCTTGTAGATATGTTTTGCCGTCGAGGGGAAGGAGGGCTGGAAGTCTCGGCCTACATCAGGGAGATGAGTGGATGTTTCCGCAAGCCGTAGCCAGCACATACCGCTCTTGGTCGGGAACACCGACTCATCCTCTAGCAGTCGCTGAACCCAGGACATGACATAGTCGATGTACGTCGATGCCGGGAGCGAGACTTGACGTTTATTCTGGTCCGGCCATGTAAAGTCCAGGCTAAGGAATCGCAGGCAATATTCATGTCAGTTGGGTCTCCTGGATGCACTCAAAGCGAGCTTACTCTGACGCCGCCGACATCGTTTGGCACTGATGCGGTCCACAGAACTCGACAATCGCGCCGTAAAAGTGGTTGAGGTTGTTGTAGAAATCAAAGACTACCCGCCAGAATGGCGCATTCAGCACCCTCACTCATCAACGCTCACGACCTCACTCACTGTTGATCGCTACCCACTCATTCACATCCACATACTTTGGCGGCGCCACAATCGTCTTGAAGCTCCCTTTGACGAGTGCCGCCTTGACGAACGGCTGACAGAGGTACAGCGGACGCTCCTGTTGCGGCTGCTGATGCTGCTGTTGCGCCGATTGCTGAAAGTAGTCGCCCTGGGTGTGAATGCCCGCATTCACGCCCGGAGTAGCAGCCATGCTCATGTTCCCGGTATGATCGAATGTCGGATTGCTGGTTGTCGTGGGTGATTTCCTAGGTGCTCGGAGACGCCTGATAGGATGCAGTCATGTGAAGGATGCATGGGTGAGATCTTCCTGAAGCGACACAAAAGAGGAAGAGAACGTACCCTAGCAGACTTGACATTGTAAATCGACCGTCAACTTCTATTGCCTTGCTCCAACAGTCGACTCGAGAAACGAATGGGTGATGGGAAAGCCAAGACAGACACGAGATTGAATTGAAACAGTTAGATTAATCCAATCGACACGCGCTGCCAAGCGTTCGAGGCGCGTCTTGCGTGTTCTGAGGTACGATTGGGAATGGGTGTCGTTCCCGAGGTGCGGTATCACGCTTCTAAGATCAGGGAGGTAGTGAGTTGCGGTACGTTGAACCCCTGCAGTGAATCTCGCTCGATATAAGACGCATTTGAAACGAGGAAGGAAGCTGTTTCAGCCTGTCCCGCGGGGAACGATCGACGCGTCAGGCCTGCCGCAATTGACGCGTTCGCTCCCGCGAGGACGGTTCGTGAGGTTGTCCAGCCGGCTGTCCTCTTTATGCAAACGCCTGCGCCCATCTTGCAGCTGCTTTCATCGGAGATAGCAAAGAAACATCGAGTGGGCGTTATAGGATCGATTCCGTTGAGGGAGAATGAGCGGCACGTCGGTTCGCTCATCTGCCTCAAGCTGCTGCTTATCGCTTCTCCGAAGATCCTAGGGCCAAGTACGTTGAATGGTCTCTCGATTATACGATATCATTACTCCACCGCCAGGTACTTTCTATCCTTGTACACCAGTACATCGGTCGCCTCACCCCGTATCACCTGCACAACCCGCGCAATGAACAACATGCTTCCCTCCTCATGCTGCGCTGTGTATCGTTGGCCAATGACTTCTTCGCTCGCATCCTTGCTCCGCACGGCGTTAGCAGATACGAGTCCGCTCAGTGGAATCGCGGTGACGGTCTGGCACAAAAGCGTCGTCATTCCGTTCCTGGCGACTGGGATGCCCTTGCAGCCGACATTCGTTGACAGTGCTATCCCGCCATCCGTACTTGCAGCGACATCGATGTATCGCCATTGACTCGGATCTGATAATGCTGCTTCATGATTTTCTTGTGCCTGGGAGAAGCGCTGGGCAATGGTTTCACATGCTGGATGGCCTGATAAGATATTTATCGAAAAGTAGGGCTGAATCGAACTTTTGCGGGGTGTCGGCTGTGTTGCATCCGTTTCGACACTCTGACTCGTGTCTGGTACCCGTTCCTGCTCAAGCCGCAACGCATCTGCCAATCTCGACGGCAGGCGCAGCGAAAAGGAGACCAGAGGTTCCGGTTGAAGGGCAATTGAGGAGAACGACGAAAGCGTCGCCCCATGATATGTTCCGTCCCGTAGCTTGGCCACGACTACGGAGACCGGCTATGATGGACAGATGTCAGTCGAAATGGAGCCATCGGTGAGTGATGTCGCGTGAAGGCGTGGCTCACCTGTGGGACATGCCTCATGGCATTCCTAACATCTTCCGCAATATGTGACTTTGCATGAACTTTTCTCCGATGATAGGGCAATCGGGCCATAGTTCTCACGGAGATCGAGAAGTGCCATGTCGCTGATAGAAGCCCATGGCAGGATCTACTCATGGCCGGCGGAAACGGAACAGGAGGAAACGGCAAAGAACCATTGACCGTTGTCTTCGTCGGTGCTGGCTGCAGACGACGGCCGACGGTGTTGTCGACGATCCGAATATCGGGATCTAGGCGTGGCCTCGACGACGAAAGAGGAACTTGGATGCAAAATACTTTTACTGCAATGGTCAGAAGGGTAGAGAGGATCACAGGATGCTCGTTTCAGCACAAGTTGTCGTCATGCCCGATCGCAAGGCCATAGGTGGTTTTAGATTGTTTACTTTGTGGAACCTCGACCACTCGTGCACTTGCATCACATTCCTGTTGCACAGTGAGCTTCTATCCGTCCTCTAGCCGGCATCCAGCTCGGAGGATTGGGTCATAAGCATTGGCCTAGAGGAGATTCCTCCAGAGGCCGACTGCGTTCCATCGCGCGGAATATCTCCCAGAATGGCGTACAGCAATGTGGTGTTCCTCCTGGACGTCGGTCCAGCCATGTCGGAGGAAGTCTTCGACAAGGAAACAGGAAAGACCGTCAGCAAGCTCGATCTCGCCAAGGAATACGTGTGTCGGAAGATTGCGCCCAAGGTACGCCATGAAGGACTTGCTTGAACGGCTCTGACGGCATGGTTTCACCAGGTCCAATCTGGTCGCAAAACCGAGCATACTGGAGTACTCACGTTTGGTGGCAGTAAGTCTACATGGCCTTGCTACCTCTACAACACACTAAAGCGCCCTCCAGCGACGGACAATCCATTCTTTGCCAAAACAGAACACGACAAACCCAAGGCACACGCGCATGATCCTCAAGATTATGTCGGTGTTGCATCAATCTTTCCGCCGCAACAGGCGCGACCACAGATGCTTGGAGTGGTGCAATCGATACGGCCAGGCGAATTCAATGGTAATCGTAAGTCTTCGCCGAGCTAGTGCCTATTCTGGATTGCGTCTTACTCACGCTGTCGTCCCACAATCAGCCATGGCAGCCTTGATAGTACTTGACAGAATCTTTGAACAACACCTCAATACCACTCGAGCTTCCAAGAATTGGAAGCGAGAGGCAGTCATATTGACTCATGGTATGAGAAGTAACGGCCGACGTGGGAATTTATAACCCTGATCCTACCTTGTCTCGTTCAGCTCAAGCAAAGGTCAAGCAAATAGGGTGGGAAGTCGTTCTGGGTCAACTGGCAAAGAGAGGCGTCGGTTTGCGGGTCATGTATGCAGCAAGGCTCCACTTTGAATTTTCGTTATTGACGGTTCTGTGGATAGCGGTCTCGGCTTTGATCCCCGGCCGACCGACAAGTTCCCCGAAGACGAGTTTGCACAACTGGTACGCTTTATGGGGTCTTGCCCGAACCATTTGCTCACGGTCGGCAATCATAGCCCAAAGTAGAACGATTCTGGCGCAAATTCTGCGATAATCTGTTCGAAATGATTCCTTCCGAGGACGCCCATCTTCGTCCGTCAGTCGGAAGCCTTATGGACGCCTTATCCACCGCTCGTGGGCCGATTATCGACGGGCCGAAATCGATGCTCAGCAAGAGTGTATTCCGTATAGGCGAGAAGTCCGACAGCCCGGATCAAGCGATCGAGGTGCCGGTTCGGTACAGCAAAGCTACGTCTCTTGCCCGGCCACAGAGCTTGAAGAAAGTAATTGCATCGCAAGTAGCCAGACCGAAGATACTGTCGGACAGTATCACCGCCAGTCAGAGCCAAGCACATCGCGCTTCGCAATTCAGTAGCCAGTTGCAAGCAGCAGGATCGGCTACGGCTGCGGGAACGAGTGGTATAGCGGGTATCGAGGCGGATGTCTCTGCTTTTACCAAGTATTTCGTTGTTCAGAAGAAGAATGAACAGGATGACGATGTCGAAATGAAAGATGGCAGCGGAGGAGAGCATCGAATCGAAGATGCGGACGAGGACGAAGGGGAGTACGAGGAGATGGAGGTCGATATTGAAAGCTGCACAAAAGCGTATCGATTTGGAAGCACATGGGTTCCGCTGAATGAAGAAGACTTCGAGACGATGCCAACGAAGAGCGGAATCGAAGTGTTGGGCTTCATTAAGGAAACAGGGGTAAATGTCGCGCGAGTCCAAAGACGTCCGATCGCTTACAGTTCTGCGGTCAGCTTAAACGCCAGCATGAAATGGGAGAAGTGCTGTACATCTGGCCGGATCCGGACGACAACAAATCGCAGATCATCATCTCTGCCGTCGTTCAAGCTATGGAATCGATGAGCGCCCTCGGAGTTTTCAGATATGTCAACAGGGATGGCGGCAATCCCAGGCTCGGGGTCGCCAAGCCGGTGTACTTTGACAGCGAAGAGGGACGTATCGAGTGCCTGCATTGGGTTCAGGTATGACAGGTTAAGCGAAGTCGTAGCATTCGCTAATGTTCTCTTATCAATGAAAGCTTCCCTTTGCAGAAGACGAGAGAAACTTCTTCTTCCCTTCCTTGAAACAGCTGAAAAGCAAATCCGGAAAGCCAATCGAAGAGCATCCACTCCTGGCAACCGAGGAGCAAATCAGCTTGATGAGTGATCTGGTAGACGAAATGGATTTAGATCCTTTAGGTGATCCTGAGACGGGGTGCGTTCGTTCAGCTTCGGATTGAGTAGATCTCGACAGACTGACATCTCAAACTTAGTCCGTGGTATGACTGCTCCGATTCCTATAATCCCGCAATACATCGACTCCGCGAAGCTATCTACCATCTGGCCATAACAACGGATCTCAACTCGGATCCAGTACCACCACCACATCCCAAACTCGTCAAATACGTTGACCCTCCAGCAGAGATTATTGAGAAGTCGCGGGACACAGTCAACAAGCTCGTCGAGGCGCTGAACATAAAGGCGGCGCCCCCTCCGAAGAAGAAGTTTGAGCGGAAGGCAAGCGCGACAGATGCCCGGGATGAGTAAGTGTCACGCTGCAAGTTTTGCATCGCTTACCCTTTCTGGCCAGTCTGGATATCGATGCTCTCTTTGCCAAAGGATCGACTTCGCCGACGCGCGTTAAAGAGGAGGATACTAACGGGACGGACGACAGGCCATCCGGAATAATAGATGGAGGCAATGCCTCTTCAACCAAGCCGCAGGCTACGTCGAGATCAAACAACAGAGTTGTCGGAAATCAAGACCCAATAGGCGACTTTACCCGAGTCGTGTCTGAGAGCAGTGGAAACGAACTTATGGAAAAGGCAGTACGTCTCAAGCTTGCGCAATTGCGTTACCTAAAATTGACGAGACATCCCAGATGGAGGACCTGGGGGAAGTCGTCAAGGAGAACCTGGCAAACTCGTTCTCTACCTCGGGGTTCAAGAAAGCTTTGGAATGCCTCCAGGTCATGAGAAAGCAAGCGATGATTGTGAGTTGACTGCGCTTTGCACTGCGGACTGACGCAGGCGCTGACTTCCTATCAGTACGAAATGACCGATGAGTACAACCGGTAAGTTGTTCCTACGCTCATCGGGCCGGCCCGTTCCAACGGGCCCCTTTTTGCAGCTATATTAGAGGCCTCGAGCAGTTCGTCAAGGACCCAAACTTCAAGCACACCGACTTCTGGAAGCGTAAGTGACGACACTTATCGAGAATACAGGTCCTAACGATCGCGGGTCCAGATGTTGAAGAGGCGACCCCAGGATTGGGACAAATATCCGAAGATGAAGCGGATGCCGCCCTCGCGGCGCAAGAATGATCCACGTCGACACCGTTTTCGCTTGTTGGAGGTCCCTTCCGAACCGATGCGTCTGGCAAGTGCAACGTTTGATTGAAAGGGAGACGGATTTCGTGGGCATGTCTCATTTCCCACCTCCTGAACGGAACGGTCGGTGTTCTACTTAGAAAGAAGCCACGTCCTCAGGTCACAACGGATTAACATCAGGGTGATGAATATACTCGGGCAAGGCTGTCCTGAGGGCTGAGCGCGTATTCAGACGACAATTCAAGGGAGAACCTTGCCCTAATAGAGACGCTCCGTCAGATGACTCGTCGCACGACCCGTTTGAAGGTCAAGCCGATCGCCGATTCAGTAGTCGGTGTCTACTTGAATGCCACGATACGCAGAGTAGTGACCATTACCGGCGTACATCTGGCATCAGTAGCGCTGCCCCGTCTATTCGAGGCGGTCGGCCGTCCTCGTGCAGGTAGACGAATCGCGGATAGGTAATTTGACAAGTATCTAGTGATGAACGGATTATGATGGATGAAAATCGCGCAGCTCATATCGCGCCAGGTATAAATCAATCACAGCTTGGAATGCCCCGCGATTTCAGAGCCTTTCTAGCGCTCGGGGCAAAGTCGCTGGCAAAGGGAGCTGCAAAGGGCTCCAGGTAGCCTCCCCACATGACATCCGTAGCCAACATGACTATCAAGCCTGAGATCTGAATCCTTCTTCTCTCTCCCTCGAACAACTTCCCCGTCCACTGGACTCCTGCCCATTTACGAGCTATCTCAAGCGTTCTCATGACTTGGCTTGACGGAATTCTTGACGGCATCAGCTGCCTGATCATATGTCCGCTTCTACCGCGTTCCGCAGGCAATTGCGCACGCTTTCTCGGTAGGGGCATTTTCCCCGGCCCGGCACTTGCAGGTTGCCCCGCCGCCGGCATGCCATCGTGCTATCGCGCTTGCAAAGCAACTTCTGAGCTGATTTTTCCGGTGCATGCGGCATTCGTCGATCAGTATCTTGAGAGAGTTCTTCGGCGCCAAGTACCGAGCCTTGAGGTTTCTCTGTCTTTCTGAAAGGCCATTGTCTGGAGCGTTGCCAGACGGTTCAGCTCTAATATTCCCAACAGAGGGCGCCAAAGCAGCGCGAATCCATACATCCAGAGATCCCGCATCTCTCGCCAGCTGGAATCCCGGAATAGAGGACATTCCATCAGATCCGCATCCGACCATCTGCTGCTCGCCCGCCCAGACGATAATCTCAGCTGCTCGACGGATAGGCCTCTAGGAGTCGGCACGGGGACGACCTGCGGGGCACGCTTGGTAAGGCTAGCATGATATGACGACTCCCGGTTGTGCTAAAATGACCGGTCCTGTTAACTTTGACATCTTGCTCTTTCAGTTCCTCCAGCCCGACGTTATTGAATTTACAAGACACGACTCGCTTGCGGCATCACGACATATCAACGCTTGAGTCGGAATTGACCTCTGTCCTTCAACTCCCGCATTACGATTACACCATCCGTGCATCCCTTCGCGAGCGGCACTGTGACACATTCCTGGCGTAGTAGCTGCACAACAACAGCATATATCCAGGATGGATGGCCAGAAGGACAACCCTGCAGAAAAGGGTCATGCCACTGGATCAACAAGTGGTAGCAAGCCACTCGCACCCAGGAACAGGTCGAGATCATTCTCTCCGCGTCACAGTCAAGACGGTCGGGAGCGACATGCTCATTATCAAGCACTGAATAGACGTCAGTCCGTATCGCCCTCAGATCTTGATTCAGCCGTGATCACGGATGATAGAAGGAGTGCAAGATCACCCTACGAACCCAGTACGGGGCATTCGGCGTCGTCGACACGGCCATTAGGGGAGCCTTCGGGATCGCGAAGTCAAGGCACTGCCTCCGCTGTCCGACCGTATCTCTCAAATCTATCATCCGCCTGTGTAGTTTGGGAGTCGGAAATCCAGGAGCACGGGAAGTCGCAGCCATTAGCGGGACAACGCAAGGGGAGTGCGAATGATGCATCCGATCAGGCGGGAGGCAGTGTTCACCGATCGGACGGTCTTCGCGATCCTGATCCGCCCCACAACAAGGTGCCATCGCCGAATTATACGTTTCCGCCCAATCCTCCCGACCTCAAGCGGACGACTTCCAATAACCAGTCCGTCTCATTCAGTCAGACGAGCTCGTCGGTGGCGTTGTCACACACCGCTACCAGTCTCGAATTGACGTCCAAGGGCAAGAAGCGGAAACGGCTGGCCAAAGCGTGCTCGGCTTGTCACAAGAACAAACGACGGTGTGACGGCTTTGCTCCGTGCAGCAACTGCGAATTTTCTTCGAGGCAATGTGTCTATCTCAACTCCAAGGGAGAAGTCATCCCGCCGCCGAAAACGAGAGAAGGATCTGTATCGGGTGCTTCGGGCGCAGTCGGGTTCGACATGGAGGCATCGGACGTCCAATCCGTCTCTCATAGGCAGACTGAACGGGGCTCCATTGCTGGATTCGTCACTCCGAGAAGTGAGCGATCCCTCAAGCCGACAGACTCCGACACTTTTAAAAGGCCACTGCCGCCCGGATCATTCGGTGGGCACAGTGACGCCCGGTCTCGCGATCTTCGCCGAATGAGCCAAGGAACGATGAGCTCGGTGTATTCCGAGCGACCCGCTCCACATACCATACCTGTTCCACCTATCCATGTGGATAACATACAGTCGCCAGGATTCACCAGTCGACATAATGATCTGCCGCAACGAGACTCCATGGTAGATGGGACTTCGGACACGTTCGCCGGCCCATCCAGTTTACTTGCGGGATCAGCGCGACGTTTTTCGAGGCCGTCATTCTCATATACCTCACAGCCGAGATCAAGCCTCCTTCAGGTGGTGGACCGCACCTCGCAACCCGACAAATTGCCTCCGAATGCAAAGTTACGCGCAGTGGAACGACAAGCGGCGTTTGTGGAGGAACTCGTTCATGCCTTTTTTGCTCGACTACATCCCTATCAGCTCATGTTCCATCAACCGACGTTCCAATACCGGCGTTACCTCAATCTAGTTCCGTCGGCATTACTGAATATAATGTACGCTCTGGCTATCCGGTTCATCGATCCTGTTACGTTGCACGATGCCCTTGTAGCGGAACATGCAACACCAGCAGAGCTTGACCTTCCGCTGTTTCTCGCCGGAGAGGTTTTTATGCACGAAGCCAAACAAGCGATTGATTCGTGGTTGAAGCAGAAGAGTGCAGCGATGCGGCGTGCGTCCTGGTCCTCCAATAGCCTGCCAACGTGGGAAGATTTGGAGATGGCAATGGCCATTACACTTTGCGGATTCTACGAAAAGGCCATGACGAAGATGGCGGATGCTGCGCAATACTTTGGTTAGTCTAATCTAGCATTATATGCGTACTTGGGTCTCATTATCCTTCATATCACAGACAACGCGATTGATTTGCTCAGGCAGAATCTCAGCATCTCAGCTTCGCAGACCATAAACGAAACGCATCCCGACGCCATCACCTTGAGACGATGTACGGAACGTACCTTGTGGATGCTATACCTGGCGGATGTCTCCTCCGGTATACACATCCGTCCACGACAATTGCTCGACTATCAGATGAGTAATATCGCCCTGCCGACCAATGAAGCAGAGTTCTCCTGGCATGGAGGCTGTAGGTCGCCTTCTGAAACTCGAGACCTGGCCTTTGGGGTGGATGCTTTGAATTTGCCCAGCGCGGTGATACATAACGCTGATATCAGTGAATTTGGACATCTGATCCGGTCGGTGAGTACTGTGCCAGCCGGCGCGTACTTCAGGCTGACATATTACGCCTCTGATTCAGGCATCAATTCTCTACAAGATCATGGCTCTCTTCGGACAGGCATCGCACGACCGAGTTCAAACTTCTAAACGTGCTGCCGCCTTGGAGGCTGAACTTCGGGTAATTGTCACCCTTTAGCAACTTGGTCAAAGCTGACCTCAAACAAAACAGTCTTGGGCTTCTTGTCTGCCTGAACACCTTCAGTTCAACGACCGTAATTTCGTAATCACCGTCAAGAAGCTCGGGTCTACCATACCCACAATAGCGTCATGCGGTTTCTGCTTTGCTCTGATGCATTCCATCGCCGAGTCGTCGCAGTTCTATCTCCAGTCGATTGCAGCTATTGCTGGAGATATCGATCACTCGATCACGGCAACTAGGCAGTCCCAGGCGGTGGACAATATGACAGTCGTGATTGACACCATCGGAGATGTCGGGCGACAGTCACCCGAAGGTAAGTGTTGCACAAATATGGTATGGCCTGAACCTAATTGTTTTCTGTACTTTCGACAGCTTTCGTTATTCTCGATATTGTGTCTACATGGGCAGCCCATACAGCCGGCACTCTGCCTTCCGGTCGACCCCCGAGTCTGGCCACGCAGCGCAACGAAATGCGCCTCGAACAATGGTGGGCGGACCTCGGCCACTCATGGGGACTACGCCGACAAAGCACAGCATTTCATCGGCCGGGGAATGTGCCGCCAAGCATATTATCGAATCATTCAATTCCGCCTCCCTCCCCGAGGCACGCCGATCCCAGCAGGGGGCAGGTAGGAGCCGAGGCGGCCCAGTCGTCGATGTATGATTCTCGCTTCAATCAATCAAACGGCACGCCGTATCCGCTGCTCCATCGAGCCAGCTACGAAGGCTACACCGGTGACGGTCGTTTGGCACATGGAAGGAGCACTTACGCAAGGGACGGAGAGGACGGTGATGCGCACGCACACAAGAAGCGTCGTTTGTCAGGCGGTCCCGTTCGTCGGCCTTATGCCGAAGAGCAGCCTGTGGCTCCGCCTGCGAAAGCGGCCGCGCATCATCCGCATAGCGGTCTAGCGGCTCTCTTGACGGCTGCGGAACATCGAGGATCATAGGATGGTCTAGGAGATTACTGGCTTGCCGTTGTAGACCGCTAGATCAGGTTGTAAAGAGATGAAGCAGGTGGATTTAGCCAGACTGCGAAGACTCGGTGGGCAAAGTGACGAAATTGACGTTGAGGTATCGCTCAACACTGCACGGGCCAAAGCATCTGGAAACATCCATCGAAAACGGCAGGATAGTTACAACGTCAATGTTCGCCGAGCGCGGTTGTACAGTCATCGAGCAAGTCTAGGCACAACATCTTCCTCCCCCCCACCCCATGCCTTCCCTATGCCTCGATCTTTCGCAAATTCTTGTGCAGCGCCGGATCCGTCTTGGTGACCCGCTCAAGAATCTTCTCAATCACATTCTCCCGGTTCTTCTCGACGTCACGCTTGATCTCTTCGAGCTGCTTGTTTGTGGATTCATCGATGGAGTGCTGGTTGGACGATGTTTGGCTCTTGTGCTGCACGAGGAGACCGATATAGGAGATGTCGTTCAGGCATCGGGGCGGAAGCGGGAGCTGGATAGAACATACCTCGGATTCGTATGCCTCGTACTCCTTCTGCTTCTGAATCTTGTAGGCCTCAATCTCCTTGGCTGCCTCGGATCTTGCGTCCTTTAGCTTCTGAACTCGATCTACAGACAATATGTAATCCCGATAAGAGGATGGACGCCTCGGAATGCGATGAGTAAACATCAAAGACGTACACTGGCGAGCCTTTTGGACTACCTTGGCTGCTTCCTTCTCTGCTTCCAACAGCGTCTGAATACCTTGCGATTGCTGCGTTGACTGGAATTCGGAGGCGAGACAAGATCGATAGTCAGTCTATGTCAAAGATGTACAGCTTCTGCCCTTACCATGATGTCTTGATGTGTCCGGCTATCGATGCAGGCTCTGGATAATGGGACCTCGTAGGAGTACCGATGTCGCTATCATGCCTGTCGTACAGGGGAGCGGGTGATGATGCCATCATAGGGACAAAGCGCCTCGGCCAGAGTTGGTTGCACTTTAGGTTGGCTGCTCTCTCGATCACATCCTCCAAGGTTTCAGTAAGACCGTTACACGAATGTCGGTACACCTCGGCGGCTTGCCTGACTTGCTTGCATTCCCCATCCATCTGTCGGCTACAGCAGATCGCATCAGGCTCGAGAATACCTTCGAAAAAGGAGCGAGCGCCAGGAGGTCGTGGAGATCAGCTCGTACACGCCCTTCACTTCGTAAACAAAACACTGGAAACAGGTCGACTCGGTACTTTCAGCTTACCAGTTCCTGCTGGAGGGACTCAGATTCCTTCACCCGCTTGTATCAGCCTACATCAAAAGAGCTGAGCTTCGCTCTCGTACAAGTCTCGTCGTAACTGTATCGAGGACTTTTCAGAAGCAGACTCAGCATCAAAGAAACGCCTCCCATCACGCCAAACCGCCACCGTCTTGGACTTTCTCCTGTAGACTGGAAAGCAAGATGGCAGCACTACCAAAGGATGATAGATATGCGTTCTTGCAGGTAAGTAATGCTCGCAGGACAAATCCTGTCGCCATGATTCACTTCTGACGCGACGATATCTTTCTCTTAGATGACGGCGCCGGCGTCATACGTCGCTGGTCTAGGTCGAGGGTGAGTTACACTTCCGTTTGTGCTTGTCTCACGAAGCTGATATATCGCCTTTACAGTGCCTCCGGGTTTACAACCCGATCTGATATTGGCCCTGCTCGGGAAGGGCCAACGGCAGAAGCCATTGCGTGAGCGCCTTTGTTTCCAGAGAAACCGCGGAATTCGCTTACT
The DNA here is from genome assembly GCA_023628075.1 of Naganishia sp. PG3902-1. NCBI lineage: Eukaryota > Fungi > Basidiomycota > Tremellomycetes > Filobasidiales > Filobasidiaceae > Naganishia > Naganishia sp. PG3902-1. Next base: position 174,477 of record JAMALH010000006.1, read on the forward strand.
GACGCTTTCTTTGCCGAATTAGGGAAGCACGAGAGAAGCGTGGCGAAGCACCGGAAGAGGAAGATGCCTTCCGTGATCCCGACGACGAATCCAACCTCTTCGCCGGAACTGTGTACGAAGCAGATGACGCCGAGGCAGACGCCATCTGGGAATCCGTCGATGCGCGGATGGACGAACGTAGGAAAGCCCGTCGAGAAGCAGTCGAGGCGGAACAGCTCGCCAAGGAACGGGCATTGAATCCCAAGCTCGATGCCCGATTCGCGGATCTCAAGCGTGGTTTGACGGCCGTCTCGGACACCGAGTGGGAGAATCTACCGGAAGTGGGTGATTTGACCCGGAAGAGGCGGAAGCAGAACCTGCGATTGGCGGAGAACGGGTCCGGGAAGAGTTATGCGGTCAGTGATACGATCTTGGCCGGAGCGTCGGGGCAGAACAAGGTCATGGGCGAGCTCGACGAACAGCAGATGAATGGCGGGTATGAGACACCCGCGAACGGCGGTGCCGAGACCGATCTCGTCGGGATTGGACAAGCCAGGGATCGGGTCTTGTCGTTGCAGCTCGACCAGCTGTCGAAAGACGCTGCTAGCGGAACCTCGACTTCGATAGATCCCAAGGGCTATATGACGGCACTCAACAACCAGATCATGCACAGCGACGCGCAGATCGGTGTGATCAAGCGAGCACGACAGCTTCTCGATTCCGTCATCAAGACAAATCCCAAGCATGGGCCCGGATGGATCGCTGCGGCCTCACTCGAAGTGCACGCAAAGAAGATGGTGGCGGCCAGGAGAATTATCGCTCAGGGATGCGAACAGTGTCCCAAGAACGAAGATGTCTGGTTCCATGCCGCGGAATTGAACACGCCGGAGAATGCCAAGGTCATTCTTGCAAAGGCGGTTCAGCACATTCCTCAGTCTGTCAAGATATGGATGAAGGCCGCATCGCTGGAGACAGACGTCAAAGCCAAGAAGCGGGTGTTGCGTAAAGGTGAGCTCATTCATATCAATCGTGATTCTACGACTAAGTCCTTTTTCAGCACTGGAATACATTCCAAATTCGGTCAAGCTCTGGAAAGAGGTGGTAAATCTCGAAGATGATCCCGAAGATGCTCGTATCCTGTTGCAGCGTGCGGTCGAAGTCGTACCTCAATCGGTCGAGTTGTGGTTGACCCTCGCGCGACTGGAGACGCCCATCGAAGCCCAGAAAGTGCTCAACAAGGCGCACAAGATGATTCCGACCAGTCACGAGATCTGGATAGCGGGTGCTCGACTTCGGGAGCAGGACGGTCAGGCAGCAGTTGTCGACAAGCTTATTGCTAATGCTGTCGCAAATCTGGCAAAGCATCAGGTCATCATGTCGCGAGAGCAATGGATGAAAGAGGCCGAGCGTTGCGAGACCGAGGGATCTCCGATCACGGCGCAAGCGATCCTCAAGGCGACGCTCCATCTCGATATCGAGGAGGAAGATCGTCTGGATACATGGCTGGACGATGCCGAGTCGGCAGCGAAGCGCAACTTTATAGAGTGCGCGCGGGGAATCTATGCGTATATCATCAAGGTCTTTCCGACGAAGAAGGCTGTATGGAGGGCAGCGGCGGATTTCGAGAAGCAGCATGGCACATCGTAGGCATTCGAAAATTCTTCGGGAAGCTTCAATTGATATCAATTGCGTTACAGGGAGGCTCTCCAGGAACTGCTGGCGAAAGCCGTGCAGTATTGCCCGCGAGCCGAAGTTCTGTGGCTCATGGCGGCAAAGGAAAAGTGGTTGTCTGGCGATATCGCGAGTGCCAAAGATATTCTCACGGAGGCATTCGAGAAGAATCCAGACAGCGAATCTATCTGGCTCGCAGCTGCCAAGCTTGCTTCAGAAACGGGTCAAACAGAGGCCGCAATGCAATTGTTGGCCAAGGCTAGAAAGGAGGCAAACACAGATCGAGTGAGTCTTCGTTTCCGTATGAATTTCGAGACCATGTCTGAGTGATACCATTTTAGATCTGGATGAAGTCGGCAATGCTCGAACGGCAAATCGGCAAACTCGATGAAGCGTTGCAAACACTGGAAGAAGCTATCAAAAAGTTCCCGACGTTCGACAAGCTGTATATGATCAAGGGTCAAATACACGAGGATCGCTCCGAGATTCCATTGGCACGGGAAACATATGCCAAGGGAGTCAAGGCGTGTCCTAAATCCATACCATTGTGGCTGCTCTCGACGCGCTTGGAGGAGAAGGCTGGAATCACTATCAAGGCCCGTGCTCTGCTGGAAAAGGCTCGAATGCAGAATCCCAAGAACGAGAAACTGTGGGCAGAATCCGTCAAGGTGGAAGAGCGGGCGGGAGGTGCATCACAGGCAAAGGCTATGCTTGCCAGAGGTTGGTCAACCGTTTGTCTCAAAGGGACAAGAGCTGACTGTGTTAATTGCGCAGCCCAACAAGATTGTCCAAGTTCGGGTTTACTGTGGAGCATGGCTATCTGGATGGAGGCCGCACAGCAGCGCAAAGGACGTTCCGTCGATGCAATCAAGAAATCCAACGAGCACCCACATGTTATCAACGCCGTCGGAAGATTGTTCTGGAATGAGCGAAAGATCGAAAAAACCCGGTTATGGCTGAGTCGAGCGGCAAATGCAGACCCTGATAACGGAGATCTTTGGGCGTGGTGGTATAAGTTTGAGAAGCAACACGGAGAGAAGGTTAGTCTTCCGTTCAAAATCGAAGGTATCGTTCCGCTCATGTTTCTTCCGCTTGCAGCAACGACAAGATGATCTGATAGCTAAATGCGTTGCCGCAGAGCCACATCACGGTGAACTGTGGCCGGTCATCGCCAAGGACGTCAAGAACACAGGGAAGACTACAGCAGAGATACTCGAGCTCGTAGCTAGTCAAATCAAGTAGAAGTCCGGTAGACATATTTGATGAGTACAATGCTGTTAGACTAGAATGTTGTGTCGAATGTACAGGGCGATAGACGAGATCGCAGTGGATGTCTTTGCCGCTTAAGCTTTGATTCCCCTCCAGAACGTACAGATACCGTTGGTGTAATCTGTCCAGGCGGCGCCTTCCCTCAACTCTCCAGTCTGGAAGCCTGCTTCTTGCACTCTGTCGCAGCATCATACAGAAATTAGCAGAAGGCGAGGCGAAAACAACATCATGCTCACAGCTTGGCAAATTCAGCCTGACTGGGAAACTTCTCGATCGACTCGACGAGATACTGATACGAATCGCGGTCGCCAGCCAGGATCTGACCCATTAGAGGGATGACGGAGAAGGACCATTGTCGGTAGACCCTGTAATCGCGATCAGAACATGGGCAGATAAGTTCGCAGCCACGCGAACTCACTCCCGGAAAAGGGGGTTGGACACTTTGCCAAATTCGAGCACACCCAATCGTCCTCCCGGTTTCAGCACCCTGTATGCCTCACTGAGAACCGCTGGCAACGAAGTGCAATTTCGAATTCCGAAAGCAATAGTGTACAAATCGATGGAGTTGTCGGCGATATGTGACGGCAGAGATTGGGCATTGCCGTGGGTGAATTTGATCTGCGGAGCTGAAGACGGGCGTCAACGATACCACATCTCCATACGAAAATGCAAAGACTTACTGTTGTAATACATGGTGTTCGCAACCCGCTTGACACCCTCATGCAACATACCCTCGTTCAGATCTACGATCTCTACCTGCACATCCCTGTTACCGTACTTTTCCCTTGCTCGATCCAGAATCCTCAAGGCGATATCACCGGTTCCGCCTGCGACATCGAGACACTTGAAGCTTGGCTCCCACTCCTTGTTTCCGTCGGGCGAGTGCATCGAGGGAGGCAACTTTGGCAGTAGTGATGAGACAAATGAGTCTTTCCACAGTCGATGTATGCCAAGAGACATCGAGTCGTTCAAGACATCGTACTTTGGCGAGACTGAAGTGAACACGGATCCGACGAGGGATTCTTTCAGAGATTCGGGCACTTCCTTGAAGCCGAAATGGGTAGTCTTTTCATCCGGCGTACTTGAGATCCCGGGGCCTGACGGTTTTGATAATGGGTTGCTGGAATGGTGTCGAGCGCCCATCTGAGCGATGGGAGGAGACCTTAAGCGTCGAGCCGCGAATCTGGCCATATTACGCGAATAAGACGGGGAGCTTGACATGATGGGACTGAGGATGCGGGATGTCGTGCCACACGAGACTGCGTATATGTCGGCCGTGTATCCAGATGCTAGACAGCGGATGAAGCAGAGACATGTAGCCACCTTTCCTATCCGATCGCAGGGAAATATTTCGGAAGGAAACGCCAGCTGAAACGTCAAACGATCGGTCAGTCCTTCAATTATACCCATAATCTGGGCGAAATCCGGTAAAGCTGTAACTTTGGCAGCTACTTCGGCTCACATGCAAGCATGTCTGCGCTCGATACTTCAGAGTTACATCACTCCGGGCGCCCGGACGAACTGCTCGAAGCAAAGACCACTCGTGGCGTCGCAATAACGGAACAGGGAGAATTGCCTCGAGACAAGATGGAAGATCCTAATACAACGAGAAATGCACAAGGAAGCCTGATTATATACGTTGAACGATACCCATCATTGAAATTGCTGACCCGCTACGGGGCACGAAGCTATGCAGAGACCTCTGGACATCATTGCATCTATGCCCATCAGACAGACGAAGAAGCTTAAGGGGCAATTAACTGCGATACGAGCACACTGATATTTGCCATTCTGAGGCAAGAGCAGGCGTCCGGGTAAGCGCTTGTGAATGTCGCCTTGCCTTCTGAAAACTCACTTGTCACTGTCGAACCTAGATGCGCCCATGTATTGCAGGCAAGTCATCTTCAGATCCTTCAGTGTCGCCATTGAGTCTAGGTTGGAGTCTGCGGATGTTCTCGTTTCGTGCGAGACCCGCGATGCACTGTCCGGGAAATCGTCCCGTGTCGATGGATTGCCGATAACCCTCAGGATCGAGTTAACAGCCAGGAATATCTGCGGGTTGGAACTCTGAATCAAGTAATTGACGAGTTCCATGTGCGCATGTGTTTGCCTGAATCGAGCATCGTAAGCGCGTAAGCCAAGGAGTAAAGAGGTTGTACATACCAGATGGCCATGATATCAGGTAGCTGACGGGCAGCTTCCGCTAGAGTTGTCAAGAGCATGACTCTCTCGTGTTCGAGCTCTGCAGCGCGCAACATGCCAAACAGCAGAGCGATGACCATGATTGCAGTCGGCGAGTCGGAAATATCCAATAGCGAAAAGACATCGGCATGATTCGGCATGCGATCAAACGTTCCTGTACCGCACGTCAGGTCCACTAGGTATCGACGCTCCGCAGTATTGTTCTTGACGGAATATCGGCAAAGGAAATACGCCAAGCATTGCGGCGGGACGAGACCTAGTGTCGTGCTCCTATTCTTCAACCCCGGAGCCATCAACAGACCGAATACCTCCTTAGTTGCTGTCCTGGTGGCTTCCAGTCGCATCCCACGATAAGCCAATGCCGCGACAGAGAACGTAAAGGTGATCTCAGAGTCAAAGTCGACTCCGGTGTAGGCGTCGAGATTCAACACTGCCAAGTCTCTCGGTCGATGCACTAAGAAGAGTTGTTGGATTCCGGCTTCCGCGAGTCCCAGCCCTTCCGCCCGTTTCAGAGCTGCGACGAGCAGATCTATGGCTGCCGAGATCAGTGGGATTCGACCGGTCTGGAGGATTCCAAGTCCCAGCCAGAATGTAGAGGCTCCGCCATATCGGCTTTCAAGCGAGACGCCAGTTATGATTTGTGTCAAGCAGCGCAACATGCTGATGAGCAGCATATCCGAGACTGGTGAAACAGGCTGCGCAAGAGCGTTGTGTACGGCGACCAGGAGTTGGTACTGGAAGCAGATCTGAGAACACGCCAAGGTCCCAATGTCTCTGTTATAGACTTACCATAAAGTCGTCCTCGACTTCTCCTGGTCGGGCCCCACTGATAAGAGTTCCCAGGGCCACCAGTGCGCGTTGTTGTACCGCTGGATTGTATTGGAAGGAATTTGATGCCCACAAGCTCTGAAGTCTGGCTAGCCAGACATTCTGCAGATCTATGATGTAAAACACTTTAGTAACGCAAGATACAGCGGGACAGCAACATACCTAGTGAAGGGGCGGAGTGGGTGAGAACGCTCAGCAGGAATGAGCACAGCTTCTCCGTCTTGGCGACCGTCATATAGGCCGTGTCTGGGATTTTTGATGGGACGAGCCCGTAACAGCCGAGAATGCCTTGGGATTGCGCTTCCAATATCAGATCGCTGGTGATATCGGGGTTCTCTTCAACGCAGAGCTCGATGAGCCGACATGTGAGCGAGTGAGCGCAAGTCCGGACCTTTTCATTTCCGAGGCCGGACGTCATGATAAGCGCATAAATGAGGTCAGGAAGGGCAACAAAGAGATCGCTTTGCGGAATGGAAGCAGAGATTCGAAGGAAGGTCGCTTGCAGGAGGCAAGAGATTTCTGGCCAAGCGGCTGAATCCGTCAGGACTGGACACGTGTTGGTGTAGGTGGCAGCGATTTTCTTTTGCCAACAAGGACACCCCAGCAAGTCAGTACTGAACTTGCTTCTTGAAGCCGCGTCCAACTCACCTTGCGCAGACGGGAGGCCAATTTCACTATCAAGCCATTCGCTGAGAACGATCTCAATGCGGCCTGCAATCCTTGCCAGGCGTTTCTCTCCATTGAAGACCCTTGCACGACAGAAAGAATTTCGCCAAGGATCACGTCCATGATGTCATCGGGCGCTTGAGAAAGCGCTCGCCATAAAGGCTCCAGCCAGGCGGACCAGTGCTATCAAGCGTTCCAGCGTTAGACTCTGTGTTTGCTGGGCATGATTTAGACTGACCTCTTCTTGACTGATTGTCAGTTCGATCAGAGATCTCACCAGTTCGCGCATACTGGCCATATTGGCTACATATGTCGGACTGAAAGGCTGCACGACTTCCACACAATGCTCAAACCAAGGTGTGCTGAGTGAGATCAACGAGAGACGGTGTTCTCCGTCGATATGACCGAGAGCCTTCAGAAACTCCAAACTCATGCCCAGGCAAAGATGAGGCACTAGCTTGATTAACCGGCTACCCATTTTACTAGCGGTCGCGACTGATGATGAGAAGGTTTGGACATCTGCGCGAGAATCACATTATGAGATAATCCTCGCATATTTCAGACGCGCACACACCTTCGTACTTAGGAGTATCGTCACCGAGCCCGAACTTGAAGCACTTTTCTCCGGCGCGGAGGAGATCCACCGCGGCTCTCTGAGTCTGTGTCGAATTCGTCGCTACGAGGTTGAACAAGGCACTGGCAAGAACCGCGACAGCGATTGTCGATTGCCCTTTACTTTCTCGCAATTCGTGTTTGCGCCTAAATCCGGTCAAACCATTCTTTCTGGTCTCCTTCGAATACTGCACGACTGCCTTCGATCCTAGTTGGAAGTGATATCAGCGCGCGAGTATAGTGAGACTTCGATGTGGTTCACCTTGTCCACGAAGCCTAGACAGGACATCGTCGCTCATCTCACCGACGTTGTACACGGCGACTAGCTCGCTGGATATACCGTCGAAAGGTAACAGTTCCTGTTTTGTCGTCGTCTGTATTACCAAGATATCATTCTTGAAAGCAACCGTGACAGGAAGTTGCCTGCCATCATCCATCTCATACGAGATATCCTCTTGTGTCACCTTTGCTGCTTCGGATACCATCACTCGAAGCCAATATTTAGCAGGGCGACGGGAAGTACTGAGGGAACAACTCACGAGAATCATGTGAAAGTCTCATAGTCGCCATAGGAACGTGTTTCATGAGCTGGCTGAGAGTGGCAGCAGCGATGATTTGCACGCTGGACGTGTAACCTATACCGCTAAATGTCAGACGGATCCAGACCGTTGATCAAGCAGCCCGCTTACCTAGTACTCGGAAGAGCATATATACGTTCATAAGCAGTCTTGGAGATTCAACATTAGGCTGGAATAGCACGATCGTCTTGAGCTTGGTAAGAATCTTGGGACACAAGTCCAGGAGTTTCTCCAGAAACGTCATTCGTGGCGCTTGTGTAGAGTTGGATCTCGTCAGATCGACGACCAGATCGAAGTTCCCACATCCTTCCAGAGTCTTAAACAAAAGACATTAGCTTCAGGGACTGGGATTGAAGTATGGCTCAGCCTACTTTAGTAATATGCCAGAGGAAAGCATCGTTGAACGATACTTGGCTAGACCCCAGGATCAGGTAGAAAACTTCTCGGCTCTCCTGTGAACGTGTGCAGTAGCATGAGCTTGATAAACACAGAGAAGGCCACGACTCACATTGCTCGAAGCACGGCCTCGGAAGAAGATCTTTTCGTGCGCCAGAGAACGTCCTTCACTCCTTTTCATGAAACTGTGGGAGAGGTACACGTCAACACGCAGTCGGAAGAAAGAAGCCCGGAAGGACACTCACTCGGTGTAAGCACTGGCCTGTGCGTTGGGATTTATCTTGGTTCTTCTGGTATGCCTTTGCTGAACCGATCGAGCGATTGACTGTATATGGGCAACATCGATTCCATTGACTTGAACGATGTCTGGCAGGTGTTTGATCACGTAGAACGCTCTGCAAACCGGCTGTCAGAAGTGGGTGCGAACAATATCGCTAGTTGACTCACATGAACTCCTCATCTACGTCTGCGTCTGAGCGGAGCAGCATCCTGTCAGGCATATTTACCCTGGAGGCAGGTTCGGGCCATGACGCCCCAAGTTCGGTCAAAAAGTCGACAATCTCTTGATACTTAGCCTCGAGAAGACTGTTGTATACCGCCAGTTGTGGATCTTTCGCTCCGAACGCTTGGACGTTGGCGATGTTCAAAAGTATCTTGCCCATTTTCAAGAGCAAAAGCCGGCTTCGGTCATCTTCTATAAGGATGTCGAAGCGTTCCGGCGAGACCAGTGCTGGACAAAGCACGCGGAGGAAGAAGAAACTGGAAACTGCATGTCTACTAGTTTCGAATTTGCTCAATGTCGAGGTCGAGACTAGATGAAAGGTGTGTCTTAAGGGTGAAGGGACGTCTTCGATCTTGACGATCCGACTGAGCAGGTCAATAACAATCCTGGTGACATCTTCCTGCTCGGTTTCATGATTGATCTCGGCCACGGCTGCGACGGTCGGTAGTAGAAGGTTGCGGAAGTATGCAAAACCGGATGTTCGTACGTGCTGGGTAATGATTCTGGTGACGATGGAGTTGGTTCTGAAGAGTTGTGACTGATTTTCTGTTACGCCGCAAACTATCAGCTTTTCCCTCGCAACACCACTGCCAAGCGCACCTGTCAGTCGGACCTCCTGTTCTAATAAGCCGTAGAGCAACGAATATACACCTCCTTCGCGCTGATACATTCGATACAGGACTGCAGCGAGAATATCGGTATCCTGAAGCATCGCCGTGGATGCGATGGCCTGCACTAACGAGTGCTGAGAAGGTCGTTTGTCAGCACTTTGATTGTCTGGGATACATATCGCTCACATCTCTCCGCATTAGAGTCTTAAGGGCGGGAGAGGAACCGTCAGGTAGCTTTCGGGAGGCGGATGCAAGCACTGACTTTCGTGAATGGCCGGGATACACTATCACTTTTCCGCCTTGTGATGGCCAGATTCGTCATCGTCTTCTCTTTTAAAATCACCGTCATTGCTTGCAAGAAAGGATAGCGCAAGCCAGCGTTCGCCGACATGGTCATATCTAGACATTGGCCCAAGCAGTCATTTCCATTGGCGGCGATGAGATTATTGAGGACGGCTTGCGCTTGCTTCCTCATCCTAAATGCATGGACAGATTGATGCTCCTGCAGACTGATTAGTAAGGTCAAGACGAATTACGATAATGTGCTGCTTACTGCCGTTTCGTGGTGGATTCGTTGAATAAAGCGGCCATAGAATTCGGCGTCGCCGAGTGTTTTGGCAGAACGGTAGGCGTGGTTTTCGGTGATAATGTCTTGAGACATGGCGGCGCTGAGTTGGACCAGGCCATTGAGGAGGATAACATCGTCTTCACACTGCTGGATATGGCTGAGATCTCGAAAGTTTCGGTCGCCAGCCTCTTTCAGAGCCTGTGAAGTCCAGCTCTGCATGTTGGCAAAGAGACGTTCTCGCTTGAGTGGTTCCGCGGCGAGTTTGCCGCCGATCCTGGTGACGATCCGCCCGAGTTTGAGTTTGCATCGATGTGCGATTGGACCGAACGGCAACACGTTGACATATTCGGCGAGAAGACATAGCAAAGACCCGAAATCGGGATTCCGCGCCAGGTCTCCGGAGAACTTTTCCTCGGAATCCCTCTCCATAAGTATTCGGAGAGTTCCCATACTTGTTGCAACGAGATAATCGAAGGGGTCGCTACGATTCACGCGTCCGTCCGTGATGCTGTGCTCCATGAGACTTGACATACAGAAGTTCAGTATGAAAGCCGTGAGAAGCACACGAGCACAAACCTTTTGACCTGATTGATAAGCAGATTGAGATGCGGCAATGCCATTTCACCGGCCATCTGTTTTGTGGCCTCTCGGACCTGCTCGCTATCGGCTACGAACAAGTCAACCAGAGCCTCCACGAATTCGGGCACGGTGCCGATCGCCCTGTCTTCGGGCACCCATTCTTGAGGCACTTCAATCATCTGGTTGACGGCACAGCAAACGTCACTGGTGCTGGCTAAGAATAACCCTAGATTCTTCCAAACGCCTGATTCGTACTATAAGTGGGGAGTGTACGGCTGTCAGCGAGAGTCCCAGCGAAATATGACGATATATACCGAATTGAGGGAGGGAATGCCGTCATGGCGATCCGTTGCCATTCCCAGTTCCACACCATCCACTATCCTCGTCGTAAGCTCTGCGTACCGACCAAAAAGTAGTTGCCAGAGCGTTCTGGCGGCGGCGCATGGTTGCACAGTGGACTTGAAGGTACTCCTGATGAGTTTTTGTTGCTGTATTTTACCTGGCAAGTTGCGTGCACTGAATCAGCGCAGATCGTGTAATCGGGAACAAAGACCGGCGAGCTTACCAAAGACCCCTTCCAAATTTTCGTGTATATGCTCGAACACGGATGACATTGACTCCCGCATGATTTTCATATCGTGGTCTATGGACTGAGCAGCATCCAACCGAAACTTTGCCAAAGAAGCGAGAGATCTGATGGTCCTTGCATTCATTTCGAAATCAGGACTTAGAAGGCTGGTGACGAGAACAATGTCGACAAGCATTTCGCTCTTTGCCAAGTCGTACCACAGATCTGCGGTATGACGTTTCTGTTCAACGCACAAGTTTGAGATCGGGCGCGATTAGGGCGAACAAGTGGGAAACTCACGCTGGCCAACAGCCAGCCGGCTTTGGCAGTGAGGATCGCTTGCTCTGAAAGCCTGTAGATCATTCCCGAGTGATTTTTATCCTCGCTTGAGGTGAAGAGGGATTGTCCTACGAAGCGACAAGCCTCGTGCAGGAGCCGAGCACTATAGGTTGGGTAGATTGGCGTTCAGCGTCGCCTGTAAGACTCGAATGGCTACTCGCTTGGGACTGACCTGACCAAGCTGACCGCCAGTTGATATCCTTCAGCTTTAGCTCCTGGTGAGGAGAAGGCCCAGCTTTGCAAGGCTAGAAGGCACCTTTCGCAATCTCGGGCTGTTTCTGCCGACCGCAGTTGGAAGGCAGCTTTGGAAAGACTGGAGAGAAGTGTTGAGAACCCCAAGCTTGAAGAAGGGTTTCCCGTATCATCGAAGGCGAATGCAGGTTCGGCAGCGTATACTTTGAGAATCGCGTCAAGGAGCATTTTTTCGCGAGCCATGTAGGTGGGCGAGTCAAGCACGTTGAGGTCAACAAAGTACGTTGGTTTCCAGTTGCTATCTGAGGTCCAATGACCGATGCATTCGACCAGCCAAGCGCGGAAGAAGGGGGCTGCAGCATTTTGAAGCTCGACCAGTGGCGGTGCATGAGGTTGGTTCCCGCTCTGAAAGAGGCAAGATTAAGCGCTAGCTGAGGAATGGCTGGAAAATACAAGCTCACTTCGAGGATAAGGATGAGTGCCGAATGCGCAACTACTTTGCGACAGCGAAGAGACCGCCCTTCCTGGAGGAATGCCAACATGGGCGACCATGCCCGGGGATCGAGGAATCGGGATCGATGAAGAACAACGAAGCCACAGATGAGTAAGTTGATATCGAGCAGTTCCATAACGTTGTTGTCGTGTAACAACCGTTCCTGGATGAAATGCAAGGTCAATAATGGGGAAGAACCGCCGAACGGGAAGACTAAGGGATACCTGAAAAACCGCTCTCACATCCCGAACGTACTCGTGGAGTGCATATCGATGTTTCCCGAGCGGAATTGTCGAACCCGCTTTGCAGAAATCTACGTAACAAAGGAGAGTCGGTTCATCCATGTAAGATGCCTTCCCCGATTTTTGAAGCTTATCGAGAAATCCGATAGCCTGCGACAGAATCAGAGTAGGCTATGAAGCAGTGAAAAAGGGCTCTCCCTATCAACTCACCTTTTTCGTTGTACTGGATCCCGCTTCGTTATGAATGGCCTTGTCCAGAATATCGGGACAGAGTAACAATAATGCCACCTGCGTTGGCCAGAAAGCTTTGGCTTTTAATGAACCGTCGCCTGCGTTGGAACTGCTGTACACAATGTCAAAGAGGGACTCGGCGCCACTATCAATCCTTTTGCCCTTCTGGTGAAGCAAAATGAAATCCACGGGATACGCCTCAATCCAGTTCCAGATGGCTGAATGAATAGCCACAGACAAAGCGGGTTGTATCGAGCGTTGCATATGCGAGAAATGCATGGCGAAATCTGACATGGGGTATGGTGAGCAGGACGAGGGGAACTTTAAGGGCAACTATACCTTTGATGATCAACGAAAGCTTTGTCAGATCGAGATTGACCCATTCTAATATCCTGATCTCGACTGCATCGGGGTGATCTTCATTCGATTGTCCCAATTTTACAAGGGTCGATTTGATTTTGCTGTATACCACGCTCCAAGATGCCGATGATAGAAAATAGAAAATCTTGCCCACCTGTCTAGCAATCTCGCACATCAGACTTGACGCCGACGCCGATCCGGATCCGGAGGCGACTGAACTGATGGAATGAGTAGACTGTGGTCGACGATGACCCAGTCGCGGCGATCTGTGCAACCCGGGTGACAGTGGCGGGGTGCCGGCTTCCGTTCCATCAGGCGCTATCATTAGTCCGCCGGGACCTTCAGAGTCGACTTTTCCCTCCATGCCTTTCTCCGTCCGATACTTGAGTCCAAGATCGGCAGATGTCGAGAATCCGTGCAAGAAACGAAGCATACTTCTACCCATGGGTGTTTGATCATTCTCCCCCTTGATGCCGAAAGTTCCTAGTACTGGTGCAGTGCGCCCTCGAACGCCCGTTTGTACGGCAGTGACCTCATAGGTGGTCATTCGGACGTAAAGGAGAAGGATGTTGACCATCGAGCGAGCCAGACCTTCCTCTATTGCAGGCGGGCTGGGCCAAGTTTGAGGGTATCCTTGAAGTTCGGGCCGGAATGGATGCCCAGACGTCGTTGGATTCTTTTCATGGTGATACTTCCAGTATGCGGTCGTGCAATGCTGTAATGCTTTTAGGATGATGTACTGGCTCTGTAAAACGTGCACTGGTAGATTGGCCAGAGCCAAATTTGCCGTTTGCTGGCGGGATCCATCAGCATGACTCGACTGAGGTGTCATGGTACTTACTGGGATGAACCCCTCGAGAACGGCAGTCAAGCCTTGTGCAACCAATTCGAGCTTGGTCTCTGATAACGTCTCCAGTGCGGCAATAGTTTGCTGAACGATCGGGTCTGCCTCCGTGGCTCCGAGGCTTGATCCGGTGCTCGCTGGCAGCTGCGAATGTGAATTAACTTGTCAGAAATCAAGGCTAGAAGTGAATGGGGAGAAGGTCACCTTGGACACTAGTCGATTGACGAGCACCGTCACGATCTTCTGCTCTCCTGTCAACCCTGCGATGTTCTTCCTGCCTACGGCTGCTGCGTTCATCGGACCAGTATTGAAGCTTGCCAAGCGCACATCTTGCGTGGAGGATGAAGCTGACATCGACGCACGAGGAAACGAAGCTGCATTACTACTTTGTCGTTCCACTCCAGCGAGGGTCTTGTCGAGTCTCGATGAAGAAGGATGGGAAGCGGAAAGTGTAATAGCTGGTGAAGTCGATAGTTTGCTCTTATGACCCTTTTCGCCGTTAACTTGCCGGTATGGTTCGCCTGTGGACGGCGACGTGACCTTTCTACCCGTCAGAGGGTTCGAAAAGCTGAAGGAGGGCATGATGGGCGAGAGGTGATGAGCCCGTCTCGGGAAGACTTGCAATCAATCCGGGAGTAGACCTCGTCACCAGGTTTGCTGCTTTATAGTCCGAAGATTACGGAGAGAAGGCGAAAGACTGCAAGGGCGATCCGATCGATGATGGGCTTCCCATCTGCATCGGACGACATGGCATGAAAAGGGGTGAAGGCGAGATTGTCAAGGATGGGAGAAGGCGAGACGAAGTCGTCGTCGAGTTGTAGGACGCATGATGGAAAGGAAACGAAGAAGATGCACAGTGATCAGAAACAGGCGGCTTCCACAGATAGAAGCCTCAATGGTCGGGATGATCAGGATTATACTCCACTCACAAAGCAGTCCCGTCTATACATGCCCTGCAGGTGATCGCAAACGACGTCGATGCAATGTGACAAGCGCCCGCCGTGTTCTCGCCGTGCGATGTCTTCGAGCGGTGATGGATATACCTCGAAACAACTCCGCACAATAGCGATTTTGACCTTTGATCGACTTGACGAAGCCTCTGTTCCCCTTGATCACTCGTGTTTCAGATCCTTCTAATGCCCTGAACTGCTGCGAATTGACGTGAACTTGCGATATCGCAATCAGCCTGCATCGCTACACCCTACACTTCGAGAAAACTTGATAAAGCGATCTGACAAGGAGACAACGGTACATAGCAACCTTTATCGAGGTGAACAGCTGGGTGAACAACCGAAAGAAATGATCGACATCTTCGAAACAACCTTTCGGAGGTATCGCGCTTCCACGCGCGTGTCTTCAATAGGATCCATTCCCGCGAGGCTCTCGCCAGGCTTCGATAGTTACGTCGGTCAGCTCTTCGGCCTACCATCCTAGCTACCATTCTCGGTGTCTAAGGTGATCTCTTGGGACTTCGACCCCGCGCCTCTCTGCTGCCCCCTCCTGTCAAGTCTCCGGTCCCCTTAGTAGCGGCCCAATTTCTTGCAGACAGCGAGCTAGACGACGCAGACAGCTTTGCAGGCGTTCTTCTTCCAGCTTCTGTTTGCTCGGTGCGAGGTGCGCGGGAAGAGAAAGAAGGGTCTACTAGGGTTCGGAATGCCGCGAGTTTTGGTGCTTCCGAAACATATTTTAACTGATCAAAGTTCGTGTATATAGATGATTAGCTGCGATGATAGGGCTCATGCTGATGTCAATGGGCAGGCTAATGAACTGATGAGGGTCATCGGGCTATCAAGAAGTTCGAAGCCCGAGAGCTGGCCCGAGGACCTCATATGTAGCGCCTGTAAGCTTTCTCAAAGGAGATGGCCTGGGATACTCACTGCTAAGTCTGTATGACTCGATACATCTGGATTCCGAAACATAACTCGGCATATACTGATAAGTGAGCGTTGCGGAATTCAATGACGATAGGGACCAGCCAACTAACCAGCCCAACCTCTGGCTACCTGTCGCTCTGGGGAGCTCTCTAGGCAATCCCATAGCTGCGGCGAGATCAGGCCCATACTGTAGCAGCATTGATAGCAGTCCCGACAGCAACTTCACGATACAGAGCGCGGGAAAGATGGCGTTGATCCCGCTGTCGTTCCGGCTCGCAAGCTCGCTCGCACGGCGATGTCCGACCTAGAGATAACCAGAATAGAGCTGATCTGAGATTCCGTTGTGTTCCTTGCTATTCTCAGCGTGTTGAGCATTGACCCTTGATACTGTAAGAGGTAAGAGCAGCGATAGCTGTATTATCCATATGTCATGTTGAGATGTCGACAGTGCAGTCATCACAAGGCGGTCAGGAGTTGCCGCAGTCATGCGAAATTGATCAGCGATCAGCGTTCGATCGAAGACATCGGCATTGCGCATGGTGGTTGCGCGTGGTGACTCGGTCCTTATCCGGTATCTCACCATACTGGTCGACGATTATATAGCAGTTCCGGCTCCTCCATTCGCCCGCGCTCGTTTCGACCACAAGCTTTTCATAGAGCTCTCAGTGTGCCCACACCTTATTCCGCCTGCGTTGCATCCACCCGCTTTGAATCATGGGACAACAACCGTCCAAATCCGCCCCGGTGGTAACCAGGACCGAGGCTCCTCTCAACGAGAAAAGGGCATATACCGGATCTACAACGGTTTCTGAAGCCAAGCTCGCAGCCTACAGCCAGTCAACAGACGCCTCCGCCGGATTGTCTCTGGATAAGCTTGAAGCCTGGCAGCATGATTTTGACAATGTGAGTATTCTCTACCCAATACGTTTTCTCCAATCATTCCTGCTGAACTTGCCTCTACTTCAGTCACCCGTCAAGCAGCTCTCGCAATTGGTTCTCTCAAATGCTCATCCTACGCAGAGTTTGATCGGCAGATCTGCTTTGATCGCCGACCAACAGATCTTCAATTTGGAATTGAAGGGAATCAAGCAGAAAGATGGCTCCAAGGGCCTATACCCAGGCCCTGTCACTAATCAGAAGATGTCGGGAAGGTGCTGGCTTTTCGCAACCAGTATGTCTTGCTGACCGAGACGGATCATGCGGACTAACCGTTACTTTTCCAGCCAACTGTCTTCGTTATCGGATCATCTCGCAATTGAATCTGGGTGATTTCCAGCTCTCCCAGTCGTACCTCTTCTTCTACGACAAGCTCGAGTAGGTCTGCGAGATGACCAGAGGGTTGGCTAGTCTAACGTTGCATGCTCAGGAAGGCGAACTGGTATCTCGAGTGAGCCAATAAGGCACGTCATCATGTATGTGGAACTGACTCATCGACTTGCGCAATCATCAGATCGATGTTGAAGCTAAGCGACGAACCCATGGACGCCCGCATCATCACTTTCTTGAACGAAGCACCCGTCAACGATGGAGGACAATTCGACATGGCCGTTAACATCCTCGAGAAGTACGGATGTCTACCGCAAACGCTTTACCCCGAGAGCTTCTCGTCATCCTCCTCCGCGCCTCTTGACTCGCTGTTGACTTCGAAGCTGCGAGAATTCGCCCTAGAGCTTCGGGATCTCACCAAGAAATTGTCAGCCCGCGGTCTTTCGGACGACCGAACCTTTCAAGGTGCTCGGGCTAGGAAGGAAGAGATGATGAAGCAGGTCTTTGACGTGCTTTGCATCACTCTGGGTACGCCTCCCAAGGCAGATGACGAAATCGCTTGGGAATACTATGACCGCGACGGAAAGTTCTGCAAGATGAACTTGACTCCGAAGTCATTCTACAAGGTCAGTCTCGGTGTAGCAAGCCTACCACGAGTTCTGCTTTAACACTCGAAGGCAGAAATACACCGGTCCATACCTCGCCCGCGACTGCTTCTCACTTATCAACGACCCACGAAACCCTTACGATGCGCTTTACACTGTCGATCATCTCGGGAACGTTTACGGCGGGCTCTCCGTGCGCTGTGAGTAATTCGGCTTCTCATTGTTTATCAGTGCTCAATCATCTTGGCCCAGACGTCAACGCCCCTACCGAGGCTCTAGAACAGGCCGTCATTGCCTGCATCAAAGCGGATCAGCCCGTCTTTTTCGGTGAGTGGGGCGCAATCTAGATGTAATCAGAGTTTCATGTCGAATGTCAACCTAGGTTCCGACGCGAGCGCCTCCCTCATGAGGGAGAGGGGAATCTTTGACACCAAATCTTACGAATACGAGGTGGGTTCTCCAGTGACTGTGTGGTTGAGCCGCATCTCATGTGACCTTCTTTACAGAAAGCATTCGGATTCAAGCTCAACATGGACAAGGCCCAGAGGCTGCAGACCGGTGACAGCGTCGCCAATCATGCCATGGTCATCACCGCCGTGCACGTCGATGATCAGGGCAAACCCATCCGGTACAAGATCGAAAACAGTTGGTCTGTCGATGCAGGAGAGAAGGGCTTCTTCATGATGACCGCCGAGTGGTTCCGAGAGTATGTCGATTCCTGAAGCGTCGTTGCCTTTGTCTGATCTCTTCACGACTCGCTCCAGATTCGTCTATCAGGTCGTCATTCCCAAGAAATTGGCAGAAGGAAAGTATGTCAAGATCTTGGAGGAGGGTCATGCGCATGTGTTGCCGGCATGGGATCCAATGGGCACTCTTGCTTGAGCGCACAAATCAATATGTCAAGGCCGGACAAGAGAATCAACGTTGTAAAGGGCAAGAATGTTCGTACTGATGATCAAGCTGTACAAGAGAGATTATGGAATATCTTACAGAAAATGCGTCATTGCGCATCACCTTCCGCCAACATGAATGCCTTTCCTCTCTCCTTCGACGCTACTTTTCAAGCTGTCCGTCCAACTTCGCTTGTCCCAGATCCTTCTCCCTCTGGTTTCCGGTCAGGGTACCCGCAGTCAGCTTGGCATATCCCTTGACCTATCTCAAGATCAGCACACAAGCCAAAAGACGAAGACACGGGACAGACCTGTTCCTTGAAAGGGAGTTTGGGCACCGGGGCAGCGTTTGGATCTGCCATCGCTCCCCCGCCAGCCGGGGAAGTTGCCGCTGAAACGCGACTAAGTGCAACACAGTGTTACTCAGAAAGTGCTCACTCACCTTGTTGCGAGTACAGCGGGTCGATATGGTCTGAAGCTGTGCCGACAGCAGGCTTGTCTGCGGATGAGTTCATCTTGCTTTGACAGATTACTGCGCAGCGCGAGGCCTTTCCCAGGATCCCAGTTTAGGAGCAATCGATTTGCGAGCGACGGGCAGATGCTGTCCAAGAAGATGGCGTGTAACAGCGGATCGAGACGGTAGACCAGAAGTAGGTGATATCGGACCTTGGACGAACTCTGCACTCGACAAGACAACGACAACTTGGTGAGCAGCAAGCACGTACTGTAAGGGTGGGTCTTTCGTCGAATACCGCCGCACCGAGACGAGCAGGATGACGCAATCGGCGCCCGCTCGCGACAGCTCTTTCAACCATATGCATCAGACCGAATTAGCCGATAGCTGTTGGGGTCAATTTCTTGTGAATAAGGGAGAAATTGTGACCCTAGCAGTTTGCCCGAAAATTGCCAAAGTCCGATACCGCCCGAAAGGCTTTCCGCAATTCAAGTCGGACTTCCGTCCTGTTCTGCGATTACCGACGCCGACATGTCGATCAAAGGCAAAAGCAGGCAAAAGCACTTCCGAAAAGTCCTGGAGTATGCTCAGCTGTTCGCTTTGCCAGCTGCCTTGCCTATGGAGCGGTAAGACAGGTGATCAGGCCCGTGCTTGGCTAAGCGGCACTTGTCGATTTAGCGTGGAGCCCTTGATTGCGCAGCTCCTTGCATCACTCAGTGCACCCAGCTCTCCACTCTTTCTGCATTTGTTCGATTAGAACGTATAGTGTACAGTCTAACATGTGACTTGTGGTAGCTCCTGCGATGACGAGGAGGCGATGAGAGTCGCGAGCTGAGTCGATTGCTCATGAGTCGCGTTGCTGCACAACGATAGCGACGTGTGTGCAATACAAATCCACCAAGGGTCACACAAAGGGTTCGAGGATCGCTCAGCGCATCAGTCAGTCCATGAGGGATCGGATTGAAGGTTATGTCGCAGGACTGCGATCCTCGGAAAGCAATCGTTATACACGCTCAAGGAGAAATCAAAGAAGAGTCGGGGAATATTCGCAGGATGAGAGATGTTCAGAGCGTCCGAGGGCAAGTATCAATCCAAAGCGGCGTTGGGGTTTCAACGGTTCAGATGACAGATGACAGCTCGTACCGTAGAGATTGGAGCCACGATGATCGTCAGGGTCCAAGAGAAACCTGGCGTAGATCCAGGCCTCTGCGACGATAGGATGATATGTATATATATGCAGAAGGCCGGGGAATCAAGGCCTCTACTTGCATTTCACGGGACCTCCGTAGGGAAATGCTGGAGTAAGGGCTGATGTAGGATGGAAACACCTAGTCAATCCGAGCTGTAACAATGCTTGCAATCACGGACTCAACTGCCCGAATACTGCACGTAATGACAACAGGCAGACAGATAAGTGAACGATGACAAGACAACCCTGCCTTTCGATTCCTGCCTCTCGCACGGCGGCTTCTTAGGGATGCCCACGTCGGCGTATCCCTTGCCCTGGACGCTCAATAGTCTTCTCAATATCGATCAAGGAGGACGCTGAAGAATTTCGAGAATCAGAACATGTGACAGGCTAGCTACTGAACATGTAGGATACAGAAGCTAGACACAGAAGCTGGACACAGCTCTGGAAATTCGCTCTCGTCATACCGCCGGCGCCGTTTGCGAGGCGGCCCACGTCGAGGTAGCCGTCGGACGTACTCTGTGGTGATAGCTGTGGTGATAATACTGCTTTATGATGGACTGATGAACTTCGTGTGGAATCTGAATCGCCGACCAGCTCGCCGACCCGAGCTTTCGAGAACAAACCTATCATCCGAATATCATCAGTTGTGCTGCCGCTCTGCCAAGTTTTAATCGTTCAAAACGCTACGAGACTTGCAAATTGGTCACGAGAAGATGCCATATTGATCTGATCATCACTTGGACGCAGCGTCCTGGAGCTGTTGCCGAACCAATCATGTCACAAAACTTGTGATTCGTGCTCGAAGCACCTCCGCAAAGCTATCCATTTATCCATCCTAATCTTCGACCCCGCAAAGACGGCCGTAGATGAGCGATGAGGCGAGAGCTGAGGCGAGTATGATCCAGGCGCGGCAGCTGAAGCGGCGGCCTAAAGCCTGGGTTACAGTGAAAGCAATTTTACCGAGCGTCGTAAAAAAGGTTCCAATCTTGTGCCGCCCGCGCGCCAGCGGACCAGCCTGGACCCGCGCAACTCCCTTACAGCTGCAGTGGAGTGGGCGTTAGCCGGCGATGCAATCAGGGTTCTAAGCAGCTCTCTAAGCTGCCTGGTTACGGGCAGCTGTACGGGCCTCTTTTGCAATTGTCGAGGCAGTGTGAGCGGTCGACGCTGCAATCGTTTTCGACAGCGAAGGTCCTCATCGACATCTGTCCAAACGACCTCGACACCATACCTAGCATCAGACTTTGCCATTTGCGTCGCGACCACAGTATCATCACCACCAAATTGCCCTTTTCAAGCGCCACTTCGTGCAGTTCGGACCCATTTGTCAGCACGCGGCTCCAACCAGTCGCCAATACCAGACCGGCCGACCACCTCTATTGGTATCTCTGACTCTGAACGCTTCGCCGCCGTCAAGATAACAGGTACATTGTCGATCCATCAGGTAATCTCGGTCGGCTCAATCATTCTAGTATCGCACTTCCGACAACCCTTTGGCCACGAACGTTTCAAGTTGTTGCATAGTCTCGCCGTCGACACCGCTCCAACAGGCGTCGATATCGCGCTTCCTCCTTAATCTTCAAGTCCGAAGATAGGTATCTTCTAAGACAAGATGGCTCAAGTCGTGCCATCTATTACCCAATTGCCGATCGATTCGACAGCAGCGCCTTCGGCAGAAGATATCCAGAACCGTCTACCGTCGATATGTGTAGACTATCTTTCCCACGATTGGCAAGAGGAGGATGTTTGGGCAAGTTGGAGGTCCATGACTCGACATAAGAATGAGATCGCCAATGGTGTGCGTCTGGAAAATGCAAGTTGGCGAACTTGGTGGAAGCAGAGGAACAAGCTCAAGACTATTAGCCCGGAAACTCTTAATTGGTGAGTGTCGGCGTGGCGTGGCAATGGACGCTGGGTTTGTGGCTGTATTGGCTACGGCGCGTAGGGCACGAGAGTGATTCGCACCGCTGGATTGTTCGCTGAAACGGGTTGTCGGGCGTGAATGTGGATATCCGCAATGGTTGTCGCTGCCGCTAATGTCCTGTTTCTTTTCCTCAACCCTGCAGGTTGAAGGACTCGGACGTCACCTGGCTGTACGGTCCTCTTCATACTGCCGTCGAACCCGTTCCCGCAGCAAAAGTTGCCAGCGTGGACGAGCGTTTGGGCATTGTGCGTGCGGACTCACAGACGAAACCCATTCTAAAGCATCGAACGATATCCGAAATGTTGACAATCCCGATGCCGTCTTCGCCCGTGCTCGAGAGCACCTATAACGGGGACGACAGTGACGTTGACGAGACCGGAGACGCTACCCCGCGACCTCATTTGCTGCAAACCAAATCAGATACCAACATCGTTAGGCGCAACACCGCCCGGAAGGCCTCACCGCCTCGCGGTCCTATCGGCTCGGGCGGTCGAACACCCGCTGAGACTGGCGGGGCCAGTCCGGGTTCGCCAGTCGAGCCCGTTTCTACCGGCGGCAAGCGACATATCAGCTTCAACACATTCGTCGAGCAGTGCATTGCTGTTGACGATCCCGCCGAAATATCGGCCATCGAGGCCGAAGCTATCGAGGAAGAAGACGAGGATGCTGACGATTCGGATGGTATGCTCGAGATTCGCTCTGCGAGTAGCTCTGGCAGAACCTCGTCATCACGATCTTCTCGACCAAATTTGAGTCGACACAGTTCGACCGCTTCGGACCATATGACGATTGCCAAAATCGCCCCGACAACTCTGAAGACACTGGGCGGCTCTGAAGGCACTCCTCTCGTACATGCTCCTCCGGAGGCGTATGCTGCGGAACACGGAGACGACGATCGTGAAGTAGTGTACAGACATCAGCCCAAGTCGGACCCTACCGATTACACTTCGTCCGGAAGCTCTTCCGCACAGTGGGACGAGGAGGATGAGTATGATGTCGGTGTCGACTACTTTAACGGCCCCGATCTCGGAGTCGGCGATGAATACGACACGAGACGGCACATGGGCTCGGATTCGGAAACCCCTCGAGCGGTGCAGTCCAATCTCGGAAAGTACGTCCACTACGGCCCGGCCACGACTACGAGCCCACCTCAAGTCGGCAATCCTCCTAACAGTGCAAAGTGGCGTCAGGGCTCCTCGCCGTCGTCTTCGTCGGGATCGTCCGCCGGAAACACCAAGTCGACTCTGTCGCCGAAAACGCCTCATTTCGATATCCCTGGTTCACCCATCAGTCCTCAACCTGGTCGAGGTATTCTCAAGGTGCGCCCACCCAACAACAATCCAGTAACCGCGCACATCGAGGACTCCAGCCCCACGTCCTCTTATTTCAACTTTAACCCGTCCCCGGCAACCGGATTCGGCGGATTTGTCCAGGGAGTACAGCGTGTCATCAAGGAGACACCGTCGGGCTCGTTGCCGCTGTACGACGCCGCGAGCCCCTTGCACCAGTCGCCTCCGGCTGGACCGCAAAGTGTTCCTACCTCGCCTGCTATGGGCAGCGAACAGAACGAACGGGGGCGATCTGCCGTACGCACTCCGTCATTGGTCGACCGTTCCCTCAGCCGAGGAACCACCAACTCGGCGTCAGTCAGCCCGAATGCCGTTCGTCAGCCGCTGCAGATCCCTTCGGGTAACCGGCCGACGAACATCGATACCGGTAATCCAGGTGGCAAGACCGTCTTTACCCCGGACTTGTCGACTGATGGTATGACTTCGCCGGGATTCCCCGTGTCGACAGCATCATACGCTGAGATGGATAAGAGTGGTCGCGGTATCGGAGCAAGGGCTACGGGCCGAGCGAGCGAAGATCACGCCAATCAGATGGAAGTGGACAATCTTGCTGAATCGTACGTAGCCGAGAAAAGCAACACGCCCACGCCGCATTCTTCTCCTCAGGTGAGATATCCTTTCGGCGATACTACCAACGCCTAGGTATATGCGCGTTGGGCCAATGCAACGTATCCAGTTGTCTGAAACGATCGGAACTGACTCGCTGTCGTTTCCTCTTGCAGATAGCAATGCGTCGGATGGTAGACACATCGCCAGCTTCGCTTCCCCATGAATCGGATCCTCCTCTTAGCACACACGTACCGTCATCATCATCGTCAACATCAGCAAGTCACAGCTCGGAACCTATCACCTCTTCACCTCTGGCGTCAACCTCAACATCCTCGTCCGCCAAACGCGGCCATACCCGAACACCTTCCCTGCCTGCTTATGGGCTGGCAGAAAACATCTTTGCGCGACGTACGACGTCTCAGACCCTACGTCAAGAATCCGACGAGCAGGGCGGCACGATCGTTGGACGCGCGGTCAACATTGCGAATACGGCCAAGGATCTGTTGGGCGCTCTGTGGAGTTATGGAAGTCAGCAGGATGCCCAACAGACACGGTCTCAGGAATCCAAGCGAGGTGACGATGTGAGCCGTGGCAAGAAGACGGGACGGTAGGGAGTTGTATGTTTGAGAAGACGGCATTGCATCTTGTATGATATTCTCGGCCCTCAGCAAACTTGAGCATTCTCGGGAGGATTCGATTCGAGCATGAGTCGAGCAAGATTGCTGGTGCAATCGCGCACTTCATGACCCATGGGTGTATTTGCGTGTGGACTGAATGCGGCAGTGTAGTGTTCATGCATGGATGAGAGTCAGACTTCCTGACCACGCTAACCAAGCCGCTGGTGAACGGCATTCGGAATCAGCTTGAAAGATCCCGAGGTCTTCACTGTGGCATCTGGGGAAGACGAACGCGATGACCTTGCGATATCGTGCTGATTCAACCACGATTGACGCTGAGGCAGCGGATGAGCGACACCGCTAGTGATACCGCCGGATCAACCCCTGTGCAGATTCCGCGGGCCATTCCAGATCTCGGCCCATGACTCATGTGCGGACTCAAATGATCTGAGACACAGGGTCTTTCGCTTGGGCGACTTTTGCAAGCTGTTTCTTTTGCAGCGTGCACGATAGCCGGACGTTGGGTGCGGGGTGGATAGGAGCAGCCATTCCAGCGCGATAGATATCAGTCGGCCGTGGTTGCCATAGCATACCATTCATCCTCGTTGCTATCGACCACTGCCCATCATACCTGCCTCGAACGGAGGCCCGTAATCTTCCAGCTCGACCCAATCAACCTCATAATCACCTTGCTCCGAGAGAATCCACATTCGTTACAACATGCACCGTTCGTCCATCGTCAATCTTGCCAAACGTCGCGGCCCAGTAGCCTCTGGCAGTGCGCTGCGCGGAGTCGCCACGATACTATCTTCAGCACAGCATTCACTGTATTCTGGACGTAATCATGCGGCACCTATCACGCTATGCCGATACCAACCACCGATTCGAGCCTTCCATTCAAGCGGCGACTTTGCGGATTACATGAAACAGGTCATGTCCCCCATGACGGGCCATGTTGGCGAGCAAACCCCTAGCGAAGAGTCCAACACGTTGAGAGAGATCGATAGACTGTTCACCATCATTTCTAGTACGTAGCGGTCAGTCGTCACGCGCGGCGCATATACTGACCCCGACCTTGCCACTGTACAGAGAAAGCATGCCAGAAAAGCTCCACCACTCATCCCCTCGTCATGCTTGGCCGTCGATCAGGTCCCTGGCTAGACGCCAGCACCGCCGCAGAGACGACCAACGGTGTCGCATCGACGACGTCGGAAACGCGACAGCAGAGAGTGGAGGCCGGGACGAGGACGATGGCGGATAGCTTTACGATGGCGGTCTTGCCTTTCTCGACTGATGGGGAGTTGCTTGAGAAGTTTAAGAATACGAATGGTGGTCTGCGTGAGTTGAAAGAGGGATCCGAGGAATCGTCTGGGGATGAAGGCTGACGGCTGATGGGTTTCTCTCTCGCGATGCAGGTATCGGTAAATTGCTCGAGAGTACGTTACTCCAGACTAAATCCCCAGGTTATTCGCTGATTGTCGCGCCTCCTGCTCTCTTAGACCTGGATTCACTGGCAGGCACGATCGGGTACCGTCACTGTCTTCCTCCCAGCGCTTTTGCCACTTCGACCGAGGATGGAATGACGGGCATCACGACAGCCAGTATCATCAAAGCATCCCATGAGGCTGGATTGTATATCGCGACAGCTGCAGCCGATAGGATCGACATGTTTGAGAACCTGTCGCATCCGAACGAGATCCAGTAAGTGCCGACCTTCAGCTCGCGTGCATCAGAACGTTGTTGACCTCTTCTTCCCTCCCCTTAGGGATATCCGATTCTCTGGGTTTGTCACGTACACTGGATCGTCATCGATGGAGGTATTCGTCAGGATGGAGGGTCTGGGTACACGACCAGGTGATGAGCCCAAAACCATCATGCTAGGCAGGTTATAAGCTGGAACGCCCAGGACGTTATTCATCCTTCATCTCTCCTCCAGGCCGGTTCTCCATCGTCTGTCGAGACGCCGAAACTCACCGTGCGAAAAAGTGTCCCCAACTCGTGCTCAATACCCCGGAAGAAAAGGCAATGTTCGCGATCGGCGAGGACCACAAGAATAGGAAGAAGATTGCCTCGAAGATTGCGCTCGACAAGATTCCGCCTAGTCAGGGAGAGATCAATATGCTTCACGAGATGATGCTCAAGGTTGCCGAGAGGGAGAAGGAGTTGGAGGATTCGGGCAGGTTGGGTGTTCAGCCGCTACGGACTAGTCTCAAGGAAGAGATTATCTGCACGCGCGCTACCGAAGTGCGTGGTTGTGTCATGGTCTTCCTCGGTCCTTGCTAAAGATCGATCACAGCTGGGCAGTGTCACTCTGGTGCAACCTCAAGACAGAAACCTTCACGGGAAAGTGTTTGGTGGGCATTTGATGCGCTTGGTAAGCTCTGGTACAGACTGATGAGTGTATCGAAGCTCACTTATACTCCCTTCTCTAGGCATTGTGAGGACACTATATACAGCAAGCGCACCACAGGACACTGACCTTCCCATAGTGAACTGGCTTTCGTGAACGCCGCCATCTTTGCAGGAAAACCTCTTCGATTCCTCGCTCTAGACCAGATCATTTTCAGTCGACCCGTGCCCATCGGTGCTGTCGTTAGAATGAAGGCTGTTACCGTGACCTCGACGAGACCCAAGACGGACGAGGAGTTGGCCGCTGGACTGCGCACTACCAGTGCCGGCAACGCCAAAGTTCACGTCGTCGTCACGGCCCAGATCCAAGACGTCGCCAAAGGGGTAAGTCAGCCGGGAGCGAGATGAAGCATCGCTAAATAATTGTCCATCATCAGTCTCGAGAGACGACAAACAGTTTCTTCTTTTCATTCGCTAGCGAGAATAGAGAGCCCTTGCCCAAGCTTGTGGTGCCCAAGACCTACCGGGAAGCCATGGCTTATATCGAGGGTGCGAGGCGACTGGAAGTGGGAAGCGCGCTGCGTCGACACTACAAATCTTGATAATCAGACCGGCAGTTGCATTGCAAGTTTGCTCTACATGCTACACTACAAGCCTACAATGATCTCAAGCTTTTACCAACACGTGATCCAATAGATCGCCTGCCATGATACGGACAATCAGCATTCTTCATACCGCCATTAACAAAGCGCTTACCCAATCTCTCGATATCGGCATCTGCCCAGACACCAGCCACGTACTGGTCTGGTCTAACGAGAACCGCACAACCGACATCTGCGGCGGCATTGATACCGTAACCAATATATGTCTTGCTGTCTCCCGTATGGTGCGACTTGTCATCGGCGAACACGGTGTCCCACGCTATGACAACATATTTTATGTCAGTTTTTATATCCACATGTATTGTCGACTTCGCACCTGTCACGCCATACGGCGACTTCTCGGGCTTCAGGATTGCAGGAAGCTTTTGCTTCTCCACATCAAGTCGCGGTGTCGCAAAGACTGTCAAAACTTGAATGACGCTGTCGACGTCCTCTCCCACGGGTGTGTACCGGCGGACAACTCGGTTCAACTTATCGCCAAGTGTCTGAAGACGTTCTTGTACCCTGGACTGACGAATATCGCCGGGGAAGACTTGCCAGACGAGGTGGCTTAATCTAAAGTGGGCCTGCGGGTCAGCGAGACTACTCACGAATGATACGCCATCGGCCGTCACTGATGAGTTGATGCTGCAACTGTATATCTTGCGCCGTTCCGCAGCAAATCGCGGGATGGTTCTCAAAATGCTGAGGGACAAGCGGTTCAGCGTTACGTTTGATGTCCGCTAGGATACATACTGATCCAATGAGAATGCCCAAAGCAAGTTCGGGCCTGATGCCGTATGGTTGTTGATTGATATCGGCCACGATAGGAGAGTTGGAATACTCGATAGCCTGCGCGCATATAGCCAATGAGCCCACAGTCATTCGCCAGGAGCCTGATACTTACCGTCCCCGTGGTCCATTTCCCCATCTTTTTCCAAAGGGCATGGAATTCGTCGAGGGAGACACCAGCCTGATTATTTTGGGATGAGCGCGCGGCCTGCGATTCTCAAGGTACAAGCCTCACCTCTTCTCGCGTTGCGGGTTTGCCTGAAAAGAGACCTGCTATCTTGCGGTCGAATTCAATGAGATCGTTGGCTACTGCGTGTCGCTCTGGGTTGTCTGTAATCGATCGTCAGTCAAAACTTGTCGCTTGCAGCTCTTTTGATTCATACATGTGGAGAGAACGGACGGGTTAGCCGTTCCATGGATTACGGACGCCAACTTCCAGCCGAGGTTATAAGTGTCCATCATACTCGTGTTCATCCCCTGACCAGCCTTGGGAGAATGAGTGTGGCAGGCATCACTGGAGATTGAAGTTTTCCGTCAGCTATTGCCCCTCGATAAGAAGGTATTGTCATACCCCGCAATGAAGACTCGTTCTTGCTTTTCGAACGTGTCACAGAGCCTTTGACCGATCTCACTGTTCATTGGTATAAGCACGAAATCGGATCAAAGATCCCCTTTAGAGAAACATACTAGCATGTGTACCATTCGACATCGGCGCATTCGAGTTTGTAAGGTTGCACGATTTTTTGGGCCTTTTCGATGATCTTTTCAATGGTCACTTCGGCACGGTTCTTGGTTGAACATTCAGCGGACCGAGTCTCACAAGCCGCCGGTACGAAGGAACTCACGACTCGCTGACCGGGCTCGAGACGACCAAGCTGGACATAGAATCTAAGCAGAGCCACAGACATGAGCGCACTGTCGTTGCCCTAAAGCGTCTCAATAGACATACCGAACATAACCTCGCTCTCGGGGCACCGTCAGGATCGAACCAGAGTCCGCCGAATGAATGACATTCTTCAAACGGATGGTTGGAAGCTGAATCGAGGGGTGGGCGGAAGTGAGCGATGGCTCCACATTTCCAAAGCAGATTCAGCGAAACTTACGTCTGTGATAGGAATAGCGTCGACGACGCCCCACTGAGTTTGCATCATGAGCTCTCAAAACTCGGATGTCGAGTCAAATCATCCAAACTCACGTAGGTGTTTGCGCTGTCGCCTTTGAGTTCCAGCCCGATCTGCCTATCACGCATCAAGGGCAACGGTCAACGACGCCGCATAGCCGTAGTGCACGCAGATCTATGAGAGACTCACTTGCGCACCCAACTCCTCGCTCCATCGCAACCAACCATGTATCGCGCCCTCACAGTCTCCTCCGTCGCATCGCTAGCGTTCATGCTCGCCTTGGGCTCCTCGTTCGCGGCCGCAAAGAGGTTGGAGCGGTACAGTCCGGATTTAGGGTCGTCTGTGCCGTTGGTGAGCGTCGGCGGCAGGTGACGGAGGGTGACGGTGATGGGATAATCTGTCGAGGTGGCGTCTCCGGCTAATTCGAAGGCCGTGGGTTTTGTAAGCTGTTCGACGTGGACACCGTCTTGTGGGTTGGGAATGTAGTGTCAAAGGCAGTGCACGAGTCAGGATAAAGAATTACCCACCTTCATCTTGTATGAGGTCAATCAAGAACTGCTCTACTCTTGCTTGGCCCAGCAGGTAGTGTCGGAAGAAGGATGTACCGGGAGCGGTCTTGCATGGAAGATTCAGAAAGCTCTTCACCAGATACCAGATTCGTCATCCGGACTCACATCAACCACCCTCTGCGTCTCCTTCAGTCCACCCTTGCCTCCGTTTTCTTCCGGGTCAGGGTTGTAGAAGACGACCTCGGCTACCTCACAACCCTCGTGAACGACGCGATGCGCAATCCCAAGCGACTGGAAGACTTCGACCGTTCGGCACTGGAAGCCTAGGTTCTTTGCTTAGCACAACACCGCCGCCGACTTGACGGCCTAAGCAGCGACTAACCATCTGCATGCCCAACGAGGACCTTGTGTTCCGCCTTGTCGACGATCCTATAATCGATCCGCTTGGCCGCTTGCCCAGCTCTGGCCCTGCTGGCGTGGAATGCGTTGATTTTGGCCAGTTGAGCGGCGAGGAAGAGACCTGCGGGGCCCGCGCCGACGATGAGGATGTCTGTTTTGGAATCGGGCATGGTGGTTGTGGGACGAGGTGGTGATGGTGCGGTGATTGGTATTGTGAAGGGAGAATGCGCGCGTGTCTTATATCTTCCGTCGTTCGGTTTGTCTATCCGTATGTCAGATCGCGGAACGGGTAAGTCTACTCAGATCCGCAACGGAATCCACGAGCTATGTCAGGCAGCCGTCCGTCTCAGCGTCTCACCCGAGTCAAAGTTCTGGGCCGAAGATTGGCTGAAGGGGAGCGCTGAAGAGGGCTGATAGACTCTATACTACGGTCATCGCGAACCGAATAAACGTCGATTGCTCGTGTCTCAGCTCGTGGAAGCGTAGGGACCCCGCGCGCGGGTAAAAAACCGCGAGGCTCTGCATGCATGCATTGGCTTTGCGTGCCGAGATCTCGGTGCCGCGGTTCACGACGGCCGTGGGGCAATTCGGACTCGGCCATCGTCGATATTCAAGTTGATCATGGTGAGCAACTGGCAACGAGGTGTCGGTGCGAGCAAGTCAGTGAGAGACCATACATAGAGTGAGAATGTCGATAGGACGAGGTGTGCCATATCGCTGACATTCCTGAATACGGCACGATCCCGCAGCCGGCGCCATGACAGATACAGTCCAGAGTTGGCTTCCGTCGGTGCAGAGCGGGGCTGAGCGTCCGAGTGACGTAGGAAGACTCAACGCGGCACCTGAGTCGTCCTGGCTGACGATGCCATGCATCTCGACGTGCATGCGGTCTACACTACCCAACATACCTTCCTCTCAACACATACCCTGACTCACAAAAAGCTCCCGCTGACATGGGTCTCAACAGCCCCATCCCCGTCAGGCTGCAAGATGAATGCAGAAAAGCCAGCAAGATTATCCGGTCCTTTGTCGACTCGGGCAACAATGGTCTCGACAAGGTCATCCCGCGACAAGTCCTCGAGCGCGCCCAAGGGTTCGCCGTCTTCACCGTCGTCAAGGCCGGCTTCCTCTTCTCGGCGCGCGGTGGATCGGGAATCGTCATCGCAAAACTGGAGGATGGCTCGTGGTCTGCGCCCTCGGCGATTGGGACGGCAGGGTTTGGCTTTGGCGGACAGATGGGCGCCGAGGTGACGGATTTCCTGGTCGTATTGAATTCAAGGACGGCCGTCAAGACGTTTATGGCTGCCGGATCGATGACGCTCGGCGGCAACTTGTCTGTTGCCGTGGGTCCGCTCGGACGTAACGCCGAAGGTTCCGGGACACTCAGTTCCAAGGGCAAGACGGCGGCACTGTACAGCTATTCAAAGACCAAGGGCCTTTTCGGTGGTGTCTCGATCGAGGGATCCGTCATTGTCGAGCGTCAGGACGCGAATCGTCAGGCGTACGGAGCCGACTTGACGGCCAAGCAGATCCTGAGTGGGGCGATTGATCCGCCACAATGGGCAGACGAGCTCATCGAGGTCCTGAAGGCGCACATCGGTATGCCCGGGGGTCGCGCGTGGATCGATGATCATCCGGACGAGCTAGGTCGGTATAGCGACGATAATGAAGCACGCGACGATGATTACGATGCCCCTAGACGAACCACAATGTCCAAGAGTTCATCCAGCTATGCGTTTGGGGAACAGACCGGCTCGTCGTTCAGTTCGAGTCAATCACCGCAGCATCAACAGCCGCAGCGTCCGAAACCGCGATCTCGTGCAAGCACGCTCTCGAGCGTATTCAAGATGGACCTCATGGGCAACCAAATCCCGGGCCTCGGCGCCGGCGTCGGTTTCCCACGGAAGCGAACCTCGACGCCCGGCTCGCCTTCTATGTCCCGCCGCACGAGCCAGTACACGAGCGAGCCGAAATCCCCCTTTGACGACGACGCGCGGCCGTATTCAAGGCAGAACGAGCATAATCCGTTTGACGATAGCTTGGCGGGTCGTGGCGGCGGACTCGATGACGACATGGATCTCTCACGCGAGGTAATCTCGCCGTGGAATAACGAGAAGGGCTTGCCCTCCCCGCAACCGCGGTACGATAATTTGCCGGCGACGAACGCGCCGCCGAGTGGACTGGAATTCAAGCCAGAGTACCGGTCGCCGAATCGCAGCCGGGCGTCGACATTGCAGAACAGCGATTTGCCCGGCGGTCGAACGCGTTCGGGGTCGAATGCGATGCGTGTATCGTCCCCGTTGACAAAGTATCGCCACGAACTACATGAAGAAGAGGAGGCGCGCACGGATAGCCTTGCCTCCCAGATGGCCCGTCTGCGTGCGGGATCGACTTCGAATGACAGGTCATCCGGTAACAAAGGATATGGCTACGCACACGGCGATGCGGATTACGAGACGTTCGACTCAGACAGGGATTTGCGCCCGCCACCGGCACCCGCCCCACCCCTCCCTCGCTCCCATTCGAGCAAACTTCTTGGCTTTGTCAACCGGAAACGCAGCAACACTACGTCTTCGCAAAAGGGCGGAGACTTTCTCGTCGACCCGGCCATCCACCACGCCGATCGTCGGACGGCGCTCGCGGATTCTTCTTCCGGCCGCGCAGAATACGACGACACGCCGCCCGACTTGGATCCGGCGTACGGCGTTAAACCGTCGTCCGATCAGCTGAGCTTTGCGGTCAAACGGGAATTGGCAGACGCGATGAAGGATGGCTTGGAGCGCGCGATTGCGCTGTTTGATTACGAGGGACAGGAGGAGGGGGATCTGTCGTTGCGGCAGGGAGATGTGATTGTGATCACGGAGCGAAGCAAGAGCCGGGATGATTGGTGTGTTTGGTTATGAATAAAGACGGAGTCGTTTCGCTGACCATGCACTGCTCGATAGGTGGACAGGAAAGAACGCAAAGACGGGCACGAAGGGTATCTTCCCGTGAGTGCTTCACGAACACGCCCTGCGCGCAATTCTAATCTTTTTCTCATATTTCAAGTGCCAATCATGTAGAGCTGGTCAACTCGGCGACGCTGCGCAGGTAGCATCCTCTTTCCATTGATCCCAGGACACCTTTGCCATATCATTACAGCCAAGCCATATCTCCTCGCTCGTTATCACCACCCGCTCTCCGTTGTATCACCCAACTAGCAAGGACATGGTATCCCATCGAGACGTTCGTCTTTTCTGGAGCAGGTCAAACAAAGTCGTGCGCGAGGCCGGTCCCGCACTCGAGTCGTAATACTGGAAGGTTTCCGGAAGTCTTCTGAGATTATACTGAAGTGGCAAAGGTTCATGTAGAATGCTGAGCAAAGTCACCGCCTTGTCTACGAGCAGCCGTCAGTAACACGTTCTGCAAGTCTGGCATGCTGTTATATACCCTTATCAGCGTATTCGCTTAGCAGCTGCAAGAGCTGTGCGCAAAAAGTCTTGTCACTTGTCACTGGAAAGAAATTCTTGGCCATATGCACCGCCTAGATCAGGCTTGGACCCATTCGAATGCTGAAGAAGACTTCTACGCAAGATGACGAATCCGAGGGTTGTTCGTGTATCCCGTCATACAGGCTGCTCAAGACAGAGTCACAGGGAACAAGAAATATGGCTGCGCATCCATTGGCATGTCTAGAATATTCCGCCCACTACTATTCTCAGCTCGGTCAGCCGTGTGGTCAGCGCGGATTCGAGGATGACACGCCCCCCACATGGGGATTGTGCAAGTGCGACGCGTTCCGCAACGACGTTGTCGTACGTAGCTGATCTATTTCCATGCCCCATCCGTCCTATTGTTCGGTCGGCATCGCGCTCGTGCTCTATCCCGCGCAGGTGGGCCCACTCAATGTTCGTCCTTTGTCGTCCGATGTCGCGTTTCATGTCGGACGCGCAGGGAGCTACGCGCTGCGTGACGACAAAGGGGAGTGGGAAGCAGCTCGGCAGCACGCGCGGATTACGCAAGGAAGGGAAAGCCTAGCGTTTCCCGAGCCGGTCGCGCCCGGACGCCGGAATGAAGGCACGCTAGGGTGAAAGAAGGAGGGATCGCCAAGCCAGAGCTGTGTCGCGTCTGACGAGCGGGCGGGGATTTTGTTTGTTTGCGCGACGGGTGGCGATTACAAAGGGCAGTGCAGCGGGTCATCAGCCAGTCTGTGGGTTATATCGCATCGCTTCCCCGTCTCGTTTCGCATACCGCTCACTCTGCTGGCCCGCCCCACCAGCACAACGTCTCTCCTTCACACACAACACACCGCATCACCATGAAGCGCACGTCCGTCGCCGTCGTCGCTGCAACGCTCGTCGCGTCGTCGGCATCGGCGTTCCATATTCCCGGACCAAGGGATGGTCAGTTGCAGGAACGAGCCATCATCGATGGCATGGTCAAGAACAGTGATCTCTACAAGCGAGGGATCGTTCAGGTCAACCAGCTAAACTCGAGCTATGGTGAGCCTTGTCCGCGCCGGGCGCTGACCGATTGCTGATCAAACTCTTCTTGCAGACTATGTCATCGCCGGCGGTGGTCTCGCCGGTCTCGTCCTCGCCTCGCGTCTGACGGAAGACGCCAACAAGACCGTCCTTGTCATCGAAGCCGGCAACACGGGCTACGAAGTCCAAAACAAGATTGACGTTCCCGGCAACGCCTACTATTCGTCATTGCTCAACACCGAGTATGACTGGCAGTACAAGACGGCGCCGCAGGCGCAGCTCGGAAACCGGGTCCTCGATTGGCCGCGAGGTCGAGTACTCGGTGGATCAACGGCCGTCAACGGTCTCTACCTCGTTCGACCTTCCTCACTCGAAGTCAACGCCTGGGCCGGTCTCGCCGGTCCCAACGGTACCGAATACTGGGGCTGGGACAGCTTGTTCGCCGCGATGAAGAAGTCTGAGCGATTCACACCCCCGACTGACGCCATTGCGAAAGAATTCGATATTCAGTACAACTTTGAATCCCACGGGACCTCGGGACCCCTTGACTACTCATACCCAGGCTACCTGCTACCGATCGTTGCCGACTGGACGACGGTGCTCGAGAACATTGGTATCCTCGGCAGCCCGGATCCGAACGGCGGTCAAGGCTGGGGCGCCTTTGTCGCGACCAGTTCCATCAACCCGACCAACTGGACCCGATCGTACGCGCGATCCGCGTACATTGACCCCTTGCCGCCTCGAGCCAACTTGCACATTCTCGCCAACACGCGCGTGATGAAGGTCAACACGCAGGTCAACGCGGATGGAACAGTCAAGGCGACCGGAATCTCGTACGCGACGACGCCCGACGCCGCGTGGCAAAACGTCACCGCCAACCAGGAAGTTATTCTTGCTGGTGGTGCCGTTGGTTCCCCTCAAATGCTCTTGCTGAGCGGTATCGGTCCCAAGGCGCAGCTCGAGCAGTTGAACATTCCCTCGGTCGTCGACCTGCCCGGTGTCGGTGAACACTTGCAGGATCACTTGGCGTCCCAGGTGATTTACAAGACGTCGGGACAGACGGCCGCGCAGGAAGCCGTCAACCAGACGCTCGTCAACGGATCCTCGACCTTTTTGTCGTTTGTCAACTCTGCCATCGCGTACAGCAACATTACCGACTTGTTCGGCGACTATGCGCCCGAGTTTAAGAAGACGGTCACTGATAACGCGACGTGGGCGGTCGAAACCTTGTCCCCAACGACGGACTCGACCGTTCGTGCCGGATACGCCGCCACGTACGCCGTCCAAGCCGAACAATTGATCCTCTCCCCGATCGGTCAAGTCGAACTGCTGCTCGGCCTGACCGGTACCGCCCAGGGCGGCGACGACTCGGTCGCCGTCCAGGCCGCCCTGCAACGATCCTTCTCCCGTGGCCGACTGTACCTCAACAACTCGAACCCGTGGGAGTACCCCGTGATCGATCCCAACTACCTTGCCCACCCGGCCGACGTCTTCTTGCTTCGTGAGGGGCTCAAGCTCGCCCGAAAGATCGCCACCACCGAGCCGTTCGCCGCCACGCTCACGAGCGAGGTCTTCCCCGGCAACACCGTCAACACCGACGCCGAATGGGACGCATGGCTCAAGACGGTTGTCACGACCCAGTACCACCCTTCGGGTGCGTGCTCCATGTTGCCGCGCGAACAGGGCGGTGTCGTTGGGGCTGACTTGAAGGTGCATGGCACGTCCAACTTGCGCGTCATTGATTCCTCGGTCTTCCCCATCGAGTTTGCCGCACACTTGATGTCGATCACGTACGGTTTGGCCGAGAAGGGTGCGGATATCATCAAGCAGGTGAGTCGATTGAATGGTTTTTTGGTGGAATTTTCGTCTGACCTCTTTGTTCAGGAACACATGGCCGTCCCCATTGCCGCTGCCAACAGCAACAACGCCACGAGCAACAGCAGTTCCTCAAGGGCCAGCAGCACTTCCGCTGCCTCGGGCACCGGAGCTGCCGCCGCAGCCGCCGCTACGTCCCCCGCCAGTGGTGCGTCCGTTGCTTCCGTCTCGCGAGGCGGAATCGTCGCGGCCGCAGCACTCGCGCTCGGCGCTCTCGCCGTTCTGGCATAGATGGGTTGACGGAGCCTAGGGAGTTTACGACCAGCCTCCCCAAGCACCGGAAGACTATCCAGAAATTTTCCCCGTTTGGACATTTTTAGAGATTGCCGCCTCGTTTTCTGCATTATTCTTATCAATCACATTCGTTCACCATCGCAAGGATGGATGTAGCATATACCCATTGCATTCTAGACGATACATGCCGATCAAGGTCTGATGTCGATCGATTACTGAGCGTATTTCACCATTTCGAATTCCTTGTGCGTGAATCCGCACTTTTCGTAGAACGCTGCCGCCAATCGGATGAGCAGGTAATCCACTGTGACCTGACGCGCGCGCACTCACGGATATTCCCCTCGTTGCAATCTAAGATCGTCTTGTAACACCCGACCTTTTCCGCAATCTCCGTCAACGCCACGATCGCGCGCCGGCCGAGATTCTTCCCCCTGCGGGACGCATCGACGCTGACATCCTCGATATGCCCGACGAGCCCCGCATTCCGCAAAAACTTGCGCTCGACAAGGAGCGTGGCGGTGGCGATGATCCTCCGGGACGGGACATGTTCAAACACGAGCACAAAGTACGTTTCCGGACGCGCGAGCATCTCGTCGAACCGGGCTTCGTACGTCGTGGGTGAGAGGTCGGGCGCGTGCGTGAGTCCGGCGAGGACGGCGAGGTGGCCTGTGGAATGATCATCCCTCGCGAGCGGTCGAGCCTACTACGCGAGCCCCACCCCGTTCGTTTGTGTCCGATCGTCAGTATTCGAGAGGTGGAGAGCCGAGGGGTTACGCACGATGATCCGGTCGAGGGTGTCTTCTTTGATGCCTTGGTCTGCTGAAGAGGGGATGAGGAGCGGGTCGAATAGGTACGGGATGCCGTTGGCATTGAGGAAGGGCATGATGGGCTGTTCGGAGTTTTGTTCTGCGCAGGGAGGAGTGAGGCGTGCGTGCTTACTGAGGATGTGGATGGGCTGTATTGTTCGCAAGGAGGACGGCACGACGGACGCGAGCCCACTGGGAGTCGTGCATCGGGGCCCGCTATTGCATCCGCGTGCTTACCTAACGACGCCCCTGATGCGTGCGGTGGCGGAGATGGCCGCTGCCCCGAGTGGGTTTTGCCGCTGGACGATCGATCGTCGCTTTCGTCCTCTTCGTTGCAGAGCATATGCGATGCCGCCTCACTTGGTCCCGGATGCTGCCTCTCCAGGAGCGATACCACACCATGCCCCGTCCACAGGATACCGCACAGAGATTGCTTGCGTCGAGGGGATATGCCTGCCGCTACTGCTCAGCGACAGCATCATGGGCATCCGCCCTCCGCTTCACACCGACGACACCGTCACCGCTCACTCCATATACCAGAAGCATCCCGCAACTCCGTCATTACGCTCAAGCAGCGACAGCGCCCACGCCAGATCCAACGATCGATGAACCTC
This sequence comes from Naganishia sp. PG3902-1, assembly GCA_023628075.1. NCBI lineage: Eukaryota > Fungi > Basidiomycota > Tremellomycetes > Filobasidiales > Filobasidiaceae > Naganishia > Naganishia sp. PG3902-1. Next base: position 212,727 of record JAMALH010000006.1, read on the forward strand.
CCACTCCCCGCCGCCGGCATAATCCCGATGGCGCGCAGTATCCGTTCCCGAGCAAGAAGAATCCGAGTCCGTACGAGGTGATGCATCTCTCGACGACGGCCGATCCAAAGGATATTAAACAACGCTGTACGTTATACATTCTTTCATTCCCTCGTGAAAACGCGCGATCTGATCACACTCCCCACCTTGGCCCCCCAGATTACCGCCTCGCCCTCCTCTACCACCCGGACTCAACCCACCCCTCCTCCTCTCCACACGCATTCGCCCTTCTCAACCGCGCCTACAAGCTCCTCTCCTCGCCACACGCGCGGGCAACCTATCACCGCACAGGCCACGGCTGGGGCACCGCCCACGACGTTGCGGCCGGTCGAACGGGCGCGGGCACCGGCGCGGGCGGGTTCAATCGCGCGAGCGACGAAGAGTTGAGGAGACAGGCGCGCGCGCGAGCGTACAGCTATGCGTATTCGAGCCCCGGCGGTGCTGCGTATGCGGGCGCGGGTGGACGTGGTGGCCAGGCGTACGACCATGCGCGCTGGGGTGGACGCGATGGCGCCGAGGGACCGAATCCGAATGGGAATTATACGACGAATACGCGGTTCATCGGGTCGTTGCTGATCGTTGTGAGTGGGCTCTTTTCCAATGTAAAATCAAAGGGGAAATGCGAATTGCTGATGACTATGCAGAGCGTCTTGTTCAGCATGATCCAGTACAACCGCGCCCTCAATGCCTCCCTATGGACACAAGAACTGCTCGACGCAAAACACATGGGGTACGTTTCCGCCTCTGACACTATTCCCACGCATCATCTGACTAACCCACACCTCGGGGCACGACAGCGCCTCCCAGGCGCTCGCAGAGGCAAAACACGAAGCCGCGTTGTACGGCCGTGAACGACGCGAAAGGATCCGCCGGCTCGTTCGAAGTCGCGAGGTGGAGAGAGAGTTCGAGCGACGGATGGCGGAGGCGGAGGCGGAGGCGAGGCGGGGTGAAGCCGGCCGTGTGGCGAGGCACGGCATGACCGTGGATGCCGAGCCGGAAGTGTGTAATGATCAGGTGATCCGGGATGTATTGAAGCGATAAGGGCGTTGTAGACGTGTACGACGAGTCTTATCTCGATGTGTTACTGATGGTTGTGTTTCGCAAAGCCGCTGTCGCGCTTCTCGCGCTTCCCTGGTCTGGCGGCGTTTACGAGGAATACCCTGCGCTGCGCTAGTGGTTCTGCGGATATTGCGCAAACGATGCCGAACCGGTGGCCCTGGGCGGCGTGACGATGATGACAGCGGAAAAGGCTCGCGGCAGACGTGGGGTTGAGCCATGCACGGCGGTTCATCACGCAGACGCAACCCCACACGGGCTCCTCCATGTACGGCCATCTTAGCCCGGACCAACCGTAAACGGCAGATATCGGCTGATGATCACGTCAACCCTTCCGCGCCCGAGTACACACTGCGCTGGTACGCCAACAAGATCCGGATCATCTCTTTGAGTCCAAACTGCGGCCAGAGGGCTTTCACAAAATGGAGTTGCGTGCGGGAAGACGTCTAGAACAGAACGCCCAAGAAATTAGCGTTCCTGTTTCGCGTGTCCTCACAGGCACGCCGAGGGGAGACGACAGGGAAAAGAAGAAAGGGGATAGACGTACCTGCCACATTAAGAAATCGCTCAACCGCCTGACATCACTCGTCCGCACCAAGATATCCACGGGCATGGCCTCGGCAACCTCTTGCGACGGCAAGTCGCGCGAGAGGAGGACGCGCTTTGCGTTGGTGGACAGGTGGTGTTCGATGAGGGAGGGGGCGATTGCCCTGAGATGGGCGTCAGCGGGAAGGCCAAAGAGGAAGTCTGGATGAGGACGTACGAAGGGGGTATGATGCCCTTTTCGACGTCGTGAATCGTGTCTTTGACGGCTGTTGTGACTTCGTCCCTCGATGTATAAGGACAACAAACATTCAAGACGGCCCTAGCAAGCGAAATACGGTCAAGCGTCGGTCAATCGCGATGCCTGGCGCGAGCAAGGTCTGACCCACGTCTGGTACCCGGCCGTATCCCTTTCCATCGATTCCACCGCTTCCCGCACGTCCGGCGGCAACATTTCCCGCCGTCCAAGGAAATTCACCTTGATATCGTTCGTCTGCATGTAATCGCTGGACCCGGGCGTCAGGCTTTCCAGTTCAGAGCAGATCCTTGCGACGGTGACTCACCCGGCTTCACACAATCTCCGTAGTCTGCCCCGCGTCAACTCGAGTAGTCCCTCGACTTCGTCTTTTGGACGGGCAAAGTTGTCGATGGAAAAGGCGTAGACAGTGATGTAGCGTATCCGCAGATCAAGACAGAGCGAGAGGGTCTAACAAGTAAAACGGTAATCATCAGCCGAGAACAAGGGAAACGACTCATCGAGGCTTACTCCCTTCAAGCTCTCAAACCCCTCTTCATGTCCCCTTTTGACGACCCAGCCTCGCTCGCGCGCCCACCGGCGGTTCCCATCCATCACGAACGCGACATGCCGCGGTACCGGTCCGGCCCGTAGAATGCGCAGGATGAGGGACTGGAAGGATTGTGAGATGCGTGTGAAGAGGGATGAGCGGAGGCGGAGGATGAAGGAGGGGATGTATGGGTGGAGGGAGTGTGGGAGCATTTGATGACGTGCGTCGGATATTGCGAGCGGCGGAACGTGTCTTGGGCCTGTTCGTTGTGCCCGACGATTTCTGGGATGTATCCTGTGACGGATGCAAGCGGCTTGTGGATGGGCAGGATCCCGCTCTGGGCGCGCGCTCCCTCCCTCTCTTGCTCCCAGACACGGCAAAGAACGCAACGGTGGAAGCAGGGAAGCCTCGCAGCTGAGACATTCCTCGATCGCCCCTCCCCTTTCTCGGCTCCGAGCCCGATGAGTCAGCACGAGCCCGCCGTCTCCCTTGATCAGCGTCCGAGGTCGAGTGACCTCAAAGGGTGATGCGCGTGCGATCAGCTACGTCGACCCGCTGTCATCGGAAGCCATTCAACAGTCGCTACTGTCAGGCCACACTAGTTCCCCTCATCGGGCCAAGCGATCGCCCAAAGGTAGACACTCATTCAGGAAGGGAAGAAGCGGAGAAAGAGGCAAAGATGGCGACCAAAATCGCCACGAAACGTGTAAGCCACATTGGATGCCCCGTCGGCGATACCCTGTCTTCCTCTGCCTGGATCTGCTCACGTACATTTTTGATAGCTCCAAAAGGAGTTTCAAGCGATGCAGAAATCACCGCCGCCGTTCTGCGTCGCGCGATTCGAAGAGAAGAATATCCTGGATTGTGCGTACTTTCTATTCTCCTGTCCATTCGTATCGTTGCCCATCAGGGCGCTAACGTGGCGACTCTTTCACAGGGCACTTTATCATTGTGAGAGTTCGCAACAATATCCCCATGGGGGCGTCATCTTACCCTTCCCCCACGTACAGCGCGGTCCCCCGGATAGCCCCTACGCCGGCGGCGAATATCACGGGCTCATCATGTTCCCCTCCGAATACCCGTACGTTTCCCCGCCCATTTCGCGCCTCACAACCTGACCGCCCTCCACAGCTTCAAACCACCAGACATCAAACTCTTCACCCCCTCTGGCCGCTTCGAAACAAACACCAAGATCTGCATGAGCATGACTTCGTACCACCCTTCCTCGTGGAACGCTGCGTGGAGCGTTGCAACGATCTTGACGGGCTTATTGAGCTTTATGCTCGGAGATGAGTGAGTCCCCCTTTGCGCACGCGCGGGGGAAGGGAACACAAAGGCGGCGGGTGCTGATGCCGCGCGGTTGCGCACGCGCCATTGCAGGATCACGACGGGCGCGGTCAAGACCTCGGACGAGGAGAAGAAGCGGTTCGCCGCGGCCAGTCATGCATTCAACGTCGCCAACCGAAAGTTCCGGGTACGTCATCCTCTCTTCATCCCCCAGTATGCTGCGTGCGTGCAGGGATATTCACGTCATGGCATTTCCCCACCCATCAGGACATCTTCTCCGAATACGCCGGACCGGAAATGAAAGACCTGCCCGACATGGGCCTCCCCAAATCCGTAAGCCCGCCATCTGCAGCCCCTGCCTTTCCCTCCATCCCCCGACATCCCCTTTCCCGTCTGCTGACCACCTTTTCTCGGAAACGGTCGCAGACGGGCCCGACCACGAGCGCTCCGCGACCCGACGCGGAAACCGAGACTGATTCAACTCGCGCACGCTCATCGGCAGACGTCGTGAATCCCTCGTCAGCACCGCCCGACGCAACAGGTCCGCCTCGGATCACAACGCTAGGTACGGTCCAGCAGCGCCCGCCGCTGCCGCCACCGCCGGCGGCCGTCGTGCGTCAGAGCTGGTTCGCGCGGTGGCGGTGGGTGCTCGCGGCGCTGGCGGTGATCATCCTCGGGCGCATATCGAGTTCGTGAGACGGCGCCCCGTTCTGTGGTCTGCGCGGGTATCAGGTATGGGGGGGGGGGGGGGGGGCGGGATTAGGTTGTATTGCGTTTTTATGCGGGTCGGGTGTATGATTATCGTGATGTTTCTGGTTGATGTTGGTCGAGTTGCTGGATGGAGTGATGTGTGACGAACGGTGAGATACAACATCGGCTGGCCTCGGTACACCCCATTCGAATCTTTGCGGACTAGCCGCCGCCAAAGGCCTGATGACGTGGCAGCGAGCGAGCACAGGATCCGGGCGCGACCTCGGGCCTCGGGCAGATGGGCGCGCACCGGGCGGACCCATCTGCTGGAATCCGCGCGGCATGACGTGAGCCTCGATGGGAATCCCTGATCGAGAAACGTGCGGCTGGTCGTCGTCCAGGGCGGGGCGGGCGGGGAGAGTCGCCTGATCTGGCAGGAGGCAGGGACACAAGGAGGGAGACATCGGATCGCATCACATCGCATCGGCCAGCGCGCGGGTTTTTCCACCTTGGCTGGGCGCATATATCAGTCGACAGCACGCCCGCGATACCCTGCTCCGTCACACCGGTCTGCCGCACACGATGAACCTCACCGCCCCGCTCTCCACCGCCACCGTCCTCTCGTTCGGCATGTCCGACATCTTGAGTCCGACCACCCACCCATCGCCGTACCTCCTCGGCCTCGTCATCCCGCTCTGCATCATCGCCTTCATCACACGGTCCCTCGCCCATCACCAGCGTAAACGCCAGTCATCGCTATCCCTTCGGTACGACGATGCCGAGGACGAGTCGGAAAAGTCACCGGAAGCGGAAAAGCAAGCACTCAAGAGCCAGCTATCCGAGCTCCGGAGCGTCGCCGCCTCGCAGGGCAACCCCGTCCTCACGGCCGGTCCCACGCACACCGCCAGCGGCAAGAAGATTTGGGAAAACGATGCGGCGTACCTGGCGTGTTTCCCGGATTTGAGCAAGGTCGCGCGCGAGTCGAGTGAGCAAGAGGTTGAGCGGATGAAGCGCGACAAGGTGTTGTATCACAAGTTGCAGAACTTGGAGGATTATCCTGGTCAGTTTGTGCGCCTTTTGGCCATTCATCGCCGATGCTGACCCCCCCCCCCTGCTCCGCAGACGCAATCGACGAAGCACGTGAACGCCTCATGGGACTATTCGACCACGTCCTCGCCTCCGCCACCGCCGACCCATCTCCGACCATCCTCTCCATTCCAACGTACACATCCACCGCCCTTCAATCGTTCCTCACCAAGGCCCACATGTCCTCGACATCACGGTACGAGGCATACCTCGCGCGCCGAAAGCAGGGCGGCCCACGGGAAATGTTCCCGACAAGGGAATACGCCCGGGAATGGCTCCGGCTCGCAGGCGTCGTCAAGTACGTCGATGGCGGATGGCTCAGTGGCGTCCTCGATATTGCGTCCGGCCGCGCCTCGGGACTCGCCCGCTCCTCCTCCGGATCCGGATCCCTCGAGCGCCAAGTCGGCAAGATGGCATGGCAGGTCATCAGCGAAGAATTCGGCGATGGGGGTCTGACAAAGAACCACGTGTACGTGTACGAGCGGCTGCTCGAGTCGCTCGGCACGGGTGCCGTCGACGCCGCAGGACGTGCGGTACCGGGCTACGAGCGCGGGTTCGATGGCTTGCCCGATGATGAGGGGGCACCCCGGTGCTGGCAGGCGGCGATCGCCCAGCAGTGTATCGGCCTCTTGGCCTCGACGCGGGAATTTTTCCCCGAGGCGATTGGATTCAACATGGCGTACGAGGCCCTGCCGTATCATTTGCTCGTCACGACGCGCGAGCTGCGGGAACTCGGGATCGACGACTATTACTTTGCGTTGCATGTCACGATCGATAATGCCGATTCCGGGCATGCGGCCATTGCACGCGTCGCGGTGGAGCGGTACCTCGAGGGCGTGAGAAAGCGGGATGGCAAGGAAGCGATGGAGCGGATGTGGCGCAGGGTGCAGGCCGGGTATCAGCTTGCCGAGGGACTGCCGACGACGCCGTGTTCGCCCAAGCAATTCGAGCCCGCCGTTGGCAAGGATGGACTTTCGACGTGGAAAGTGCACGTTCCAGCGGCAACGACCGTCGAAGCGACCGATGTTGAGAAACGCCTCGTGGCGCTCCTCGGACGCAAGACATTCGCGGCGGAAAAGATGCACTGCCCGTCACGGATGACGATCCAGGGCAAAACGATCGAGGAATGGCTCGACCCCCATACGTGGACGGCCGAACGGGGCCTCGAGTTTGTGCGCGCCCTAGGGGAGAAGAAGCCCTGGGTGTACCATGGCGATCCGGCCAAGAGTCGGCTCGTCAAGGAGCTGGAATGGGGCGGACGCATGTTTGGCGCCTTCTCCAGGGCCGAGACCGAGTTGGTGAGGGTGTGGGTGCGGAGCTTGGGTGGCGAGGCCCGGGACGCTGCCAAGGTGGACAAGCTTGCGGGGACGTATGAGGGGTTTGTCGGGGCGGTGCCGAGCAAGGTTGAGGCGGGCCATCTGGATCCGCTTGTCAAGCTTGTCGTCGATCCGCTCCGCGCGACGTCCAAGCCGCTTTCCGACATTCTCCACCGGTACCGTTTGACCGACATCCCCGCGACTATCGATGACCTTGTGCAGTCGCCCTCGGAATCCAATGCCGCTGTCGACCTGCACAAGGTGCTCCCCGCCTGGCTGATCTCGACATCACTGCTCGAGCTCTTCCCCTTTTCGCCCACAAAGTTTGCCACACCACTCGGCTCATCCATCCTCCGACTCTTGCGCACGCAACTCGGTTTCGGCGCACTGCACACTATTGAGGATATCTGCGCCGGCATGGACGACGTCGGTCATGATCTCGATACCCCGGAAGACATCATCGGCTTGTGGGAACTCGCCGAGGAGGCTTGCCGGCGGCAGGGCGTCGCCGTTCCCAACGATATTATCGAAGTCGTCCAGGACTTGCAAGACGAGCGCATCAAGACATTCTGCGTGGAACTGCTCGAGCTCCGCACCCGGCCGTATGCAGCGCAGGCGCAGCTTCTCGGCCTCACCCTCGGCTTTACGGATCACCTGCATGGCTCGCCACGCATCGCCGCGTGCCTCGATGGAGAATCGCGACAGACACTCGAGCGCATCGTCCAGGAGGAAAAAGCAGCCGTCATCGACTGCATCGAGTATCAGACCAAGTACAGGCAGACGCAAGAGGAAAGCGACGAATGGTGGAAGGGCGTGGTCGTGGGATACAGGATGGCGCAACAAGAGTCCGCGTGGCTGTTGGCATAGGAGAGAAATGGACACTCAAAATACGCGCTCTAGGCGTAACATGACTGACAACACTATTTGTAGCATTTCAGAGGGTTCCCGTGATCCAAGTCGTAATATGTAACACGCTGTAAAACCATTTGTTGAACACACTCGCGATCGTGAGAGGCTATGTTGAGCGTCAATGAACCTGTCAGGGTTTGGGGTTGATTACTTGAAATGCGCTGTTACGAAAAAGCATCACCTGTATCGTGTACCGAGGGCATCGATGCCAGAAGAGAGGGGGCGTTCAGGTAAAGCGCTAATCCGCTGATCTCGCCGCAGCCATCTTCGTTATGGCCACAGTGAGGAAAACTCGCTCCGACTGGAAGTCGCTTTCGCAATCTTTGCATGCCAACGACAATGTCGTTCAGAATCAGGTATTTCGTACAGTACAGGTTTGGCACGCGACAATGTCGAGGATACAAATACATCGTTCGGTGCTTTCATTACATCGGCGTAATCATCGAGCTCTGTTTGGCGTCGGAGATCTGGATGAGAGGAACGTCAGCTGAAGGCCTTGATTGAAACACGTCTTGCTCACCGTTCGGAGGATGTAGTCGTCCCCGTTCTGCGTGATATACTGTGCGACATCGAGTCAGCGATTGCCAGCAATCATCAGCGTTGCGCCTTTACTGACCCTAACCCAGGGCAATGCCTGATATCCGCTCTTCTCCACGATTTTGAGGTATCTAACCTGGATACCAGACACGGTAAAGTATGGGATCTCGAATTTGACGGAAATCGGTGCCCGTTTGTCGATCTCCTCTGATGGGCGCCATAGACGATATCAGTACCGAATACTCTCGGAAATTCAGACGTCACTCACCGCTTCGCACGGACGGCAAACCAAAGTGGGCGCGCATCAGATATTCCTTTGCGCCACCCAACTGCTTGATCTTCCAGACAAAGGCTGACTTTTCCGGAGCATAAACCACAGTACCGACTGATGCCTGAACAGGATGAAGAACGTTAGGTCCGTTGCTTCCGCGAGACCGACAAGGGCACGTACCCTGAACTTTGGACTGTCGGCATCATCCGGAACGGGAACGTAGATCTCGACATTGTTTGCCGTGCTCCTCCTCTTGAATTGACCCTTGATCTTGACCATGTACTCAACTCGACTGCCACGATGATTTTCCACAGCTGCTTCGACCCAAATCAAGGGTTTGACGGGGGTCGATAACCGGTACGACATCAATTCGAATTCTCCGTCGGGGGGAATGAAGGATATCGTTCGGTCGTTCTCGAATCTCGCTAGACGGACGCATTGGTGGAACTTAACGTCTTCCATCTCGATAGACTTTCCGCGGTTCGCTAGTTGAAAAAAGCGACTTCATCAGTTCGCCATGCGGACCAGGCGGCACATTACTCACCCCTGCCTGTACTCTCAAACATGGCCTTGTCGTTCAGACCCAGACGTAACTCTGGCATACCCGATAGGTAGCACTTCATCTTCACAGCGCCTAGAATCTCGCTCCGAATGACGTTACCAGACGCATTGACCTAAAGGTAGGGCAGGGTGAGCTGAGCTATCAAGGCGTTGACAGGGTTGACTTGCAAGGAGGTTGACGCTCTCGACAACATCCAAGAAGACTTCGTTCTTCCGATATCTAATGCCCTCTGATCTCCATGATACTGCATTCGTTACGGCGACAGGCGGCCTGACCACTTCCAGTTTATGCGATTCCTGTGTAATGTACCTGTTCACAAGGCATCAGTGAAAGATCTCGCTTCTCGACATAGGCGACTCACTCTTGCAGGATCTTGCTTTCCGTAGTCTGAGGGTATCCAAAGTCCATCATCTCGTCCAACAGCTCGTAAATGATAACAAAGTTATCCCTGATGGACTCCTCCTCTACCTCTTTGAAGTATTCGGTCAACACCTGAAGCACAGACGGTGGGTCAGAACGAGAAGCGCAAGGACTGATCTATGCTGAGCTCACAGCGCAAAGTCGGTGCAAGAAGAGGATAATTTCGACAGCGTTTGAATTTCTCTTGGAGAGCGCGACCACTGCCGATCAATCCACATCAGTGTGCGTTCTATCAATGTGCAGTCTGTCTAACTTACGATATAGGTTGTTGTGCCGAATATGCATGTAGTTGATCCCCTCACTAGAGAAGCAAGGCGTGATGGGCACATTCTCCTCCTCCATGTCCAAAATTAAAGGCATGAACCGCTCGATATATGACGCAGGGACGTCATCCCTGTAGGACCTCTGAATCAAGGACTGATAGCGAAGGAGTCAGCAAACCGGCAAACCCAGGGCCGACTAGTCGACGTACTTTGCCCTTGAGGTCGAGCACCGCAACTTGGCACATCTGATGCATCAGTATTCGTCGACCTCGAATGAACAAGCATGTGACTCACCGACAGAAGCCATGTTGCTACACAAAGATAGTTGGCCAGTCGAGTGGCAGTTCCTCCTTGATCGGGCTTTGCTGAATCTTGTAAGTAGCACCGGAGAGCGGCGGCGGGATACTGAATGGGTGATGTGTAGAAGCCAGAGACTTGCAGAGGAGCTGCCTGAAGATGTCCAGTTGGACGGCGATTGCTGGCACGGCTGGACTGAAACACGAGCGATGGGATACTGGTGCCCCCGCTGACGAGTACGTCAATCTTGTCGATCGCTTGTTGCTTGTACGCTAACTCCTCATGAAGCTTGCATTCATGAACGCCGATATGCCTAGACAGGAACAACGGCCACAGCATCATCGTCATCCCGCCGTCGCCATTGTGATCAGATGCCAGAAGAGAGGACCTCAACTGGGGGGAAAAGCTGGAACAGATGAGCGTGTCGGCGCGGACGTACAGCCTTCACCGCATTTATGCCCATAGGAATCGAGCCCAACCGACAACATCGGGACAAGCATCATGGCTTTGCGGAAGGACCGCTCGACGATGGCAGAGCTTAGCAGTCAGTACGACGAAGAGCTCTTTGACAATACCCGGTAAGCAGTCGGTGCGAGAAATGACATGGGTGCGTACTAAGACCAAAACATCTTTGCTCTGTTTCCCTCAGTACGCAGCCATGAAGACGCCAGTCCAAGGTCCGCCCCCACCAAATTCAAGAGTTTCATGCCGTCGACTGAGGGTAATGTCGAATCCAAGGGGGAGATAAGACAGCTCAACAAGCGGGACGTGTCAAGACCAGGTATTTTTTGCTCTTGCGTTGCCTTGGAGGAAGTAGTTCTAATAGGCGTGCGTTCCAGAAGACCACACCATAGACACTCCTACGCCTTCGTCGAAAGGCTGTCCGTCAGTCGCAGGAAACAGAAAGACCCTGAGAACATTGAAGACTCGCAAGCTCAGGAAATCGGCAAACGGAAAAGCGGGAAATGTTTCAATGGCTCCTGTTGCTTCGTTACCCTTATCGCTGTCCCGAGAACGACTCGCTAGCACAGACACCCACTCACCCACGGAACCGCCGATGATTGTGGATGGGAGCGATGCGGGCTGTTCGCCGCTTCCCGCAGTGTCAGATGCGCCTGTCCCGGCAGCTGAGTTGGAGAATGCGACTGCCCGGCGCGATGCAGGGGAGAGTAGATTTGGTCAATCAGACGCCTCGAATCACGACAAAGTCAAGAGAAAAGAGAATACGATCTGTAAGTGCGCCTTTGCGCGCACATCAGATGAGAGAATTGAAGATACTTGTCTGATTCATAGCGATATTGGAAGACCGACAAATACCAGTGGTGAAGGCAAAGCCGAGAAGGGAAATCAGACGTGTACTCAATCAAATGAATGAGTTCCGCAATCGATCTCAAGAAGGATACGCGAAACAGCTTGAACTCATCGGATATCTGCAAGGCCCGGTAGATCCGATGGTTGTCGCGAGAATGCTACGAGAGCTTGTGCGATACAACCAAGATCTCATTGAGAAGCACGCCGAGTCATCGCGCAAATACTCTTCCCTTGACCAGCAAAAAGGCGATATTAGCGAGGGCACGGGATCCTCGAAGGTGTGGAATCAGGACGAAATGCCGATCGAATCATTTAAAACCTTGAACGAGCGTCTCGACGCCTACTCCAAATCCTTGACAGCAGAGATGCCCATTGAAGTCACGCCTCTCACGGAGGCAGCAGCCACTGAGCCGAAACAACTGGTGCAAAACAGAAATCAGCAGGTGATACCTGGATCGACCCGCCGGAAAGATTCATCGGTCCACTCTGAGACAAAGCGTAGTAAGTGTTTCCTAGCGGCACCCGCCGGGTCTTCGCTGAAGCAATGTCTAATTGCAGTCAATCTGGCCTTCTGGAAAACGTTGACAATGTCGGAAGAGCAGTCAAAGGAGATGGCAAGGGTGATTCCTGTCTATCTCGCCTATTTGGCAGTCGGTATCATGAATTCCGAAGATTACAGCACTGCATCTCGCATCTTGTGGGAATACCAGAATCTAAAAACGAAAGACGAGAGGGATGCCAAGATGCGGGAACTAATCGCGGCAGCCATCCAATTCACAGAAGAAAAAGAGCCTGTCTTGCGAAAGGAATTGTCTGATGTACAGGCGCTGCGCAGGCGAGCCCAGGGCAAAAAGGAGACGTCGTCACTACGCAAGAAGATATCCTGCCTGCATAATGCTGTTTCTCTTACCACTCGCCTTCGCTCGAGATATATGGCTTCAACAAGCGATGTTTCGGAGGATTCGATATCGTTAAGTGACGAGCTCACAAGGGTCGGTCAGCTTGCCATCAATCCCAGTCATCCCAGGAACGTCCGGATTCAACAAGGAATCGTTATTCAGCCGAAGTCGGAAACCGAGACGAAGGCGAACCATCCAATCTTTGCCGAACCAAGCGGAGACTGGTCTAATGCGCAAAATTCGGCAGGAGACTCGCCGTGCGCAAAGAAGCCTGTCAAGTCTAAGAGTGAGCGCAACAGAATTGCTCATCCTAGACGTCTCTGATCTGTGCTGGTTCAGTCTACAACGTTCAAATAAGATCAGCGGCATCGATCGAATCTGGCATCAAGGGTGAACCGCAGCCCAGCGATGATCCCTTCTTTCACACGCGGAGCTCCAACGTTCAAGTGCTCCAGCCGTTTATACAGAAGCACAAGCCACAGCGGGCTGCCGCAATTGTGGTCAGTTCCCCCACCCAGCCGCAATTTGTTGGCAATTCGGCTCCAAGTGGTACGCAAGCGAAAGCTTCTGCCTCAAGCAGAGCGTCTGTGGAAGAAGGAGCAGCGTCTTCAATGGTATCTTGGGCTGGAGAATTACATGTCGGCCGTTTGAATTCTTCGCAGAGCAGCAATTCAAACACAGGTAAGGCGTCTCTGATCGAACAAAGTCTCAAGGCAGAAGGCGCTCATATTGCGCCACTGATTAGCGCAGCAAGCCTCCTCTCTATTCAATGCGGCTTTCTCTAGAGTTCACCAGGGTGAGTCTTCCTTACCCTTCCGTGATTCTCAGTGACCTGACTTGTCAGTTATAGTATTCTCTAAAGTTTCCGATTCTTCTGGTCAGTCGAGCCATTGATCTTCTCAAGAACTTGTCTAAAACCATCTACCAGAAATTGGGAAGCGGCATGTCTTTGAGTCCGAAAAGCTCCCTTCGGAAGAGCTTCATATCTCAACCTCCGTCACCGAGAGGACGATGATCGGATCTCTTTCTCGAAGACTGATCACTTGGTTTGGGGGATCCTATCTCCACAATGAGCGGCTTGTGGCAACTGACGCGAGTCATAATGTATCACTCGACGAAGCGAAGCCTTCGACCTTTACTACGGATTGGGATTCCATCGGCTATCCCAACTTCGGTCATTGGCGTGAGTCTTGCGCCGCAGGCATATACCTGTGTGACGCTGAAGAAACTTTCTCCAATCAGTGGCGGGAAGAATGGGAAGTCTCAGCGAGCGGGAGGCAGCGTACGTGCTTCGCCTGTTGCCTTTAAGCAATCCAATCGCTTTCGGTCGACAGGCGATTCTTGGCCAGTGGCGAGACGAACTCAGGAAGAACTTCAAGAATCTATCTTCATACAGTGCTGAAGTCAACGACAAACGCATTAAAGTCCACCTGGACGAAGTCACCCCCAACAACGACGAAATCAGCATCAGCAGTATCGGCAAATTGCAAATACGGGAAGCTCGTCGTCTACAGAAGAGACTGAAGCAAGATACTTCTGTCCTGGAAATCAGCACGATGGGATTGTTTGGCATCAATGCCCAAGGTCGGCTACACGGCACGGGCGAGATCCTTATTGGAAGCGATCGTCCAATACGGGATCTCTGTGAGATGGGCCCGCATGTCGGCTCGCCCAGCGAGGTGGACCTCGCTGCGCTCCTCCGCGGTCTGCAAATGGTCCGCGATACTTTCGAAGAGCGTGGAGATTCTCGGGAATTCCGGCAATACCGGCGTCTTCTCTTTACAACGGGATCGATCATGGGGCTTCGTGCGGTGTCCGGTGCCGGAGCTCATGGTCAACATGAACAAGAGCTCAAAAGGACCACACAGATTGCGGCTTTGTGTCGAATGCAAGCCGCAGAAATATTGAAAAAACAGCAGAACATAGACAGCGTGCATTTCATCTGGTTGCCACCAAATGCCGGCGCGATGCGGAAGTCGTGAAAGGACGCGTTCATTGTATCGTTCAGAATCAGGATAGATGTGCATGAGTTGTATTGCGTAGTTGTATATTCTCCGATTTAAACTCCCTCGTGCTCTCACCGTACACCGGTTCAGGTCGTTGTCATAGAGGCACCGGTTCAAAATACTCCCGCCTTCCAAAAACCAGTACTGGCTGATTTCGATCGTTTCATGAATGTGAAACATGAAGACAAGACCGTCTGCGACGACTCCGTATTCCTGTTGATCTTGTCCAACAGTCTGACCACCGACAACTCGATGCAAATCGGTCCGGTCCCAGCTCGAGGTAAAAGCCCGACATAATCGCGAGCCACTGCCACCGCACCCGGCTCCGAGTACTGCTATCGCGGTTCGTAGCCGATCTCAAGACACCCAGACATCCGCCCAAGCTTCTTGTCGGATGGTTCACAACTACCGGTGAATGGCGATGGGATTCCGATTAGGCGTACGCCGATATGCCATAGATCGAGGATCAACATCACCCGGGATATCGTTCCGATATCTTTCAGAAATCTCAAGGGCTTCTGCGAAATCTTTGCGAGGCACTCCGTTTCAGCTTTCGTCGCAATATGTAACACAGTCAGGGTCCCCAACTCGTGACTTGCCTTCGAAAGACAGATCGGGGGCAAACATTCGGCGTTCGACGGGTGAGCTTGGACCTGCCGAGAAGCCTGCAGCGGTCAAGTCCATGACATTCACATCGACGACCGCCCCAGCCGATCATCGATTGAACGGCGTCGGTAACAACAATAGCAGTTTCAAACAGCCAGACTGGCTATCATGGGATTTCGACGCATCATTTCCGCCTCAGGTGAGGCTATGCGGCTGGGGTCTCAAGGTAATTGATATCGTCAACGGTGTCACCGAAAGTGATGCAACTAAGCTACAAGCCAGCCTGGAGCGATACACCAGGGTTCTGCCTCCCGTTGAAAAGATGCCGAACAACGAACAGCGCCTTCGCGCAGAGCTGGATCTCATTCAGGACTTCAAGGAGATCTGGTACCGCTCAGAAGAAAGATTGAGAGCAACATTGCAAGAAACCAACGAAAAGGCATTATCGGCACCCGATAGCGATCTGCGGAAGGAGGTATTCGCAGTTCTACGGCAACTCGATACCTCAATTTTGAACGATCAAGCCTTATCGCATAATGTTGAAAGTGAAAATCTCGCCAAGACGGGTAGCCTGAATGAAGTCGAAGACACTTCAGACGGACTGCTAGGAGCTGATTCTAATATGGATCGGAGTGATCAACGGGACCTGTATGCAGGCTTCCGACCCCCTGTTCAATCGATACAGGAGCAGCCGACCGCCACGGACCAGACGGATATCAATATAGCGATCGATTCCGAAGCCGCAGAGACACCTACAACAGTCGCGGCGCCTTTTGGTTCATCGGGCCATCTCGAACGCTTTGTGCCAGAAACAACCAGAGAGTGGCTGCGGACGCAACAACGTAAGAAAGCCGAAGCGAAGGCAGAGTTGGACGCGCAAACAAAATGTACGTAGTGGTGTGCCATGAAATCCTCGAGCTGGCCCCTGATCGTCAATAGTGAAAGAATTTCAGTTACGGGAATCCCGTCTATCAATAGACATGTCTTCCTCCGAATTACAAGCCGCAAAGACTGAATATGAGCTTGAAATTGATCGACATCGGCGATTGGCTTCGGAGTTGGAGAAAAAAGACAAGGTCATTATCCGCCATAAGCCCATGAAGGCGGCTCCCGTTGTGATTCAAAGAAGACCCGTACCACCGCCTCAGCTCGAAGTCGAGACCATCACTGTGCCGAAGACGCCACTGCAAGAGGAAACGATCGACAACGCTGTGACAAAGCTGCCGGCGAATCAGGAGGATCATACCCCGGCAGGGCGGCAATCCGAACAGGTCCAGGTCCAAGTTGACAAGCCCGCTCCCATGGGGAATCTCTGTAAAGCTCCTTCGGCATGCGATCCTTCTACATCTAACTCATCTTGCTTTCTCTTCATTAGCTACTACGAAGTTGCGATTCAATCCGGCCCGAAAAGGATGGCTTGCATCAATCTACGACAGTACGTCCCGACGTATCCTCTGAAGGGAGATCTGTCTTTTAACCCTAGGCTATCCGCATCCTAGTGTTCGGCAGTCTTGGAGCCGTATTACCAAGTGAGCCCTTGTCTGGCTCTGTATTCCGCGAAAGCAGGCGCCTAACAGATGTTCCCGGTCAGCATTTTGGAAAGCTGGCTTTGAATTGCAGCAAAGAGCTGTGTCTGAAAACACTTCGACAGGTAAGTGCGCTATGGCATCTCTTTTAAACCCTCCATTCCTGAACTTACCCGTACTTTCGAAACTGTCGCAGAGTCCCCCTCAATATCAGACGCGAAGCCGTCAGGATACTTTAGACCAAGCCCTGGGAATCCAGTAGGCTGGACCGGTCGGGCCAAAGCCGCGGGCGAGAACTTGATGCAACTCATGCGTTCTCGAAGAGATCGCGTGGCCGCGCAGGCAAAAGCTCGAGTCGAATCGACCGACTGGCAATCTCTTGGATTCGCAAACTATGGAGAATGGCGTACGTATAGCTAGCCTGTTGGAATTATCTAGCAAGTGCCTTGGAGCTGACTGGTTCATATTCTCAAAGTCGCAAACCGGCTGGACAGACCCATCTCAAGCCGCGAAGCAGCGTATATCAATCGTCTGCTGTCTGCCCCGAGAAGGTCTGTCTTTGGAGAAAGGGACTCCCGTGATTGGTGGCGGACATACATTCAGTCGATGGATATCGACCATGCTCGATTTGCGGATGAGGTTGCCGACAAGCGTATTCGTTGCCATCTCGAGAAGATTCTATCCAGGCGATCCGGCAAAGCTGACGGTACGGAGGACCCGCAGGATAAACAGCGCTCGGAGGCGCACAGGATCTACAAGCGATTACTAAGCCTCGGCGACGTTATGGAAGTACACACAGATGCTTCATATCTCGTCGAAGGAAAAGCGACTTCAGGAAGTGGAGGAGGTATCGCCATCAAAACTAATCCGCCAATCCGGGAAAGCTGCCAGATGGGTTCGATGATGCTGAACTCGTCGGAGGCGGAAATTGGCGCCTTATATCGGGGATTGCAGATCGTCCGGGACACGCTCGAGCAAGGAAGCAAGTCAACCGGAGACGCGCCTTATCGGAGAGTCGTCTTTGCTACCGACTCCCTTAATTGTCTAGAAGCAATGGCGGGATTCAAAGTGTGGTCTCCGCACTCCAAGAGCTACCCCAAAATGACCCGCATGGCCGCACTTTGTCGAATCGAAGCCTATCAGATTCTCAAAGCCAACAAACACATCGAGGGAATCGACTTCATTTGGCTGCCGCGAATGACAGCGGGCAACGTTATCGCGGACTACCTTGCCAGATTGGGAAGGCTGAGCCGTTTCAATTTCTTAGACGATGATAGAGGCCGTCTATAGATGTGTACTGCATGGAACTGTATAATCTTGAAATGTGAAGGGAAACACTTCATAGAGGGATCGTGGGACCGACAGAGTTTCTCTTTTCACCAGTCGACACAGTTGACCACGACATTTTTCGCGGACAATACCCTAGATTCAGGATCCAGGGCGGCGTGTGGTCGACTGCGATCCCCCTCACGCTTGACGATGATCTGACTAGTGTATTATGCGTACAAGCTTGCGTACATGGCTGATAGTGATACAGAAATGTGGTGTAAACTTTTGTCTCCGACTACGCTTCTCCCTTGACCTGGAAAAATGTCTTCCACCAACTTCGAGTCTTTCCCTGAGATGAAAGACCGACGCCTTGTATAAGACGAGTGTAGTAATACGGATCTGTTGGCGGCTGAAGTGTCTTTTCACTCAGGGGATACTATCGCGGCCGGATATCAGTTCTGCGATCAAGAAAGCCGACTTGATAAGCAGCAAGCTCTACTCACGGCATGCAGGGCCTTATCATCCTTCAAATCGGTCAAAATTTGTGATGCCTTCCTGGCCAGTGCTTCATCCTCCGCCGATACGTGTTCCGCGTTTTTCAAAGGCAATGCTTCATTCGGTGACGTTGCTGTTTGAGTTTGCCTGACGCCAAATGCGCGGTTGACTGTTGACTCGAGCATCTCATTGAGCTGAAGTGTCGGTCTCAGGGGATCACGAGGCAAGGCGTGAACGGTCTGGAGCAGTTGACGGTAGATGGAGGATGCGCCTGCGGACATTCTGGATGTAAGGTGTTGATCAAGTGCTTGTTGCGGGAGATCGAGGGGTTTGCGGCGAGCTGATGGAGTCGTCACTTGTTCGAATGTTCGAGGTAACGAGAGAGACGTAGACAGATGGCTTTTGGTATGTACAGGAGTAGGTAGTTCTACTTCAAAGGATTCCGAGAGGAGACGATATGTCTTTGAAACTCTTCGATCGATAGCCCGCCGATCGCTTCCGAGACGCTCCCAATTAAGCTCCGGATACTCTGGCACTCTGGTTGGCGAAGGCTCGGGATCTTCGATGAGAACTCAAAGGCTCTTGGACAGGTGTCACTCCATCTAGTCGTCTTCTCAGAGAAAACCGGAATTCGTGATCATGGGAAACGTTGTTGCCTATTCTTGACGTTGAGATCCTCTCTCGTTCGAAAGGGCAAATAGCTGGAATCGTGAGCTCTGGCAATACAGCATTGCTCTTTATCTAACATGCATATGCGATGGACACTATAACAACTCGGCAAACTGACACGTCTACAACTTGGTGAATGTTCGGCAACTGGAGACGAACGTCTATGGTGAAATACTGCTGATGTAAAGATATCCCGACGACTGCGTGCGGAACTCTGTGATGCTGGTGCGTAAATGACTTCGACATCGGCGTCGAATGTTTGTAAATGCCAGGAGGCATGAGTGGCGATATGTGATGAGCGGCCGGATATCTCAAGCTTTGCGGAATTCTGGGCGGAAGAGGGTCAGGAACTTGTTATCGACAGTACGCATAGCAGACTCACCTGCCAACACATTATAGATCTTGTTAAATGCCTCGTAGATCTCTGACCGCACTTTCGCACCGGTCAGAACGATTTTGCCAGACACGAAAATCAACAAGACCACTTTCGGCTGGATCATTCGGTAAATCAAACCAGGGAACAGCTGTAACGCGAGAGGCAGCACCCGTCAGTCTTCTGTGACATCTCGGCAGTACCGGATCGACTTACTTCCGGTTCATAGGACGAGAATTGCATGTGGCTGAACGACAGACCTTCCAGTCGAATGGGGAACTTGACATCACAACTGCCAACAATGTTTTGGATCTTGAACTCCTGGAACTTAGCGTCGAACCCGAGCTTCTGAATGATCCGTGCGTATTTGCGGGACGCCAGACGCGAGTCATCTTCGGACTTGGCACCAGTGACGACCATCTTTCCAGAAGCAAAGATCAAGGCGGTCGTTTTCGGGTCCCGGATACGCATGATGACGGCTGCGAAACGCTGTAAAGAGGGTTTGCAGCTAGTTCAGCGAGAGAGACGAAGGCGATTGAGCGTTCTATCATTACCTTTGGGTTGTACTCCGCGTTACGCGCATGCATTGCAATTGTCTTCAAATCAAGACGACATCCCAGATTGACGGTAGCGACGATGTTCCTGCACGACCGGAAAGGGCAGTGATTGAGGGCAATGCGTGATTCCGTTGAGATTCCAATAGAATCATAGAAGAATAAACGATACGAAGGGAGAAAACAGTGCGTCGTTCAACAACTATACAACTTGTGCGGGCAAGGGAGAAAAGGGAGGAGGGTAAACTATACTGACTGGAGCGTAGGAACAATGCCTTGTACAGCGGTAATTTCCGGTACACTTCCAGGAGGGTCGTTTGAGTTCGTCTTGGGTGCTACCACGTTGCTCTGACCAACATCTTGAGAACCAGCGCCGCCGATCACACCGAGGTTTCCCGCAGAGACGACGCCGTTTCCGTTGACTGCAGACATGGAGAAGCGACGACGACGTGTGAGATTGTGTCCAAGGAGACGAGACGAAGTGCAGCGGGGCCAGTTGTTGCCTTTGCGAATGTCCAGTGAAGGATTCCCAAGTGAGACAAGCTGGAGTTTTGGATCACGGATGCAAAACCAAGCGCATCCAGGATGGCGAGGGGAAATTGAGCTCGTTTGTTTATATACTTGAACAGGTTTTGCGGCGGTCTTCTCCGTTTCGCGCTAGTGGACAAGCCCCAAAGTACTGCACAACGCGCCAATGTTGCGCATAATTACCTCATCTTCTGGGGTCCAATCTGGGATGCTACAATGCCATGAAGGCATGAACGAGTTCATACACCAGTTCGTGATCGCCTGTGTTGGTCTCGTCAAGCGCCCTCAGCAAGACGCAACCGAAACCTTGACATAGATATGGCCATCCAGTAACCAGACAAGCGATCATCTAGTTCACTACAAGTACGACTCACACGTCGTGCCCGGATCAGCGCGGGGCGGAGAGTACTAGATCATCGGAAAACAAGACATCGCATGTCGCCATGATAGTCCCGCCAGGACCGTCTGTACCGCAATGTTGCCATGAGCCACAAGGGTCGGTGCGCAAGATTCAGAAGGGCGCTAGCTTTCATGAAGTCACCGTGAGTTAGGCGTCAATTCATTCCTGGGCATTGCACCATCAGGCTAATGCGTCCGAATGGCTTGAATTGTTACAGAGTATCACATCAGTTCCGCCCATTGAAAGTATCCATTCGGCATTTCAGATGGCCGAATACCTCAATCTTCTAGTCCAACATGATCCTCACGATGTCAACAAGATTGTCCAGGTTCCAGAATATCAGTCGCAAAAGTCGTCATCTCCATCGGAAACGAACGCTTCCAGTCAGGGCAAGGAGCAGGACCTGGTAAGTCTGCGCAGGTTAATATGATTGGCCCTTAACTTACACATCTTTAATTCAGTGGATCTACGAGCAGCTTCGGTAGGCCTGATAACCCACTCGACATTAACTCCCGGATTGACAAGCTTCTTCAGCCGTCTACCAATAGACTTGACACCTCTGATAACATCATTACTGAGAGAGTGTACACCAGAATCATGCCCAGAAATGAAAGCTGGTGAATGGCAGTATATCTGTGTCGCGAATCATCAAGGCAAGGCTGAAGAGGACGGAAAGGGAGCGATGCAAGAAGTAAGTCCGATCATTTGGTATATTATACGCGTAGTTTCAGTTTTCCTGATTGTCTCCCTCGCCGGATCGGTGTGTTCAGTCTCATTGTTGCGCTATCGACTATATCCTTCACACGTGAGTATCGTTAGGCCATACAGACGCCATCATTGATCTTGATGCCTTTTCTCGCTCAGCCTCGATTCGCACACGGCCCTCTGGAATTCATCACAGGCTTTCCCCTCGCGAATAAGCATCAAATCAGGGTCTGAACGCTACTTTGGCACCCAGGCGAGAAGAATTTCAAGGATCTTCAGCCATGCTTGGTTTGCACACAGAGAGATCTTCGAAGAGGCCGAAGTGAGTGTTGTTAGAAGATATCGATGCATATCCTAGCTCAAGCGACTCCGATTCCCAAACAGGCGGAGACCTCGCTATATCAGCGATTCCTGGCTCTCGTCAAGCAATACCAGTTGATGAATCTGAGCCTTCTCGTCATTCCTTCGACCGCATACGATCCACACAGTACGGAAACCTCTGAAAGCTCGGAAGAGAAGTCGCCGGAGGATCCTTCGAAATCATCGGTATCACTGCCGAATCGGAATTCGAGTTCCAGCAAGGATGCATCAAAAGACTCGGTGACGACCATATCCATGATGACCACCAAAGCCAGTCTGAACAATTCCGCCAAAAGTAACGACGACGATGACGAGTTCCGTCGGGACAGGTTCGCCACGCCACTCACTGCAACCCGGATCGATCACGGCATCAAGGATGTCCTCGGCGGACCGGAAAGAAATGGTAGGGGCACTCTTGGCCGAGGCAGAGGCAAGGGCATCCGGAAGGCCCTGTTCGCCGTCGATGTCCCTGCAGAAGAAGATGAAGATGAGGTCGATACCCATGTCGAGCACGTCAATGCACCGGCCGAGCAAGAGGGTATCGATGTCAAGGGGTCCAGCTCCCAACAACCCAAAGCGAGGTCCCTTGTCAATGGTTCCGACGCCAACGGCACCATAGCGCAATCAGCGCAGAAAGGCGATCAAACTGACTCAGCTAAGACAGAGACCAAGACGAGTGACGACGATCAACGCGAGGATCGCAACACGACCGCGGATGGAATCGAATTCAACGTTTGAAAATGAGGTTGTAAATGCAATTTTCCAGAAGACGAAGACGAAGTCTCGCCTCATGCCTTAGCCTCATGCCTCACTGTCATGTAGCTGTCACGTTATAAGCACCGGGATGCCTGTAGCGCATTCAGCTTGCACCACTGTTGTGAAACCTGCATGGACTGTCTTTCGCCTTTGAAGCTGGTGACGAACAGCTTGTTGAAACAGATTCTACACTACAACTGGTGCTTCCATGCGCGATCAGAAGCGTATGAGTCATGATCGGCATTGCGTCACATGAATGCAAGTAAGGCCAGCGAATTCTCTGGCCTTCGCGTATAACAATTCGAGTCCAACACCCTGCAGAGCTTTGACAAACTCGTACGCATCAGTACGATAGCCTTTACTTCCACAAGTGGAGCAACCAACGTCGGAACCGCGAAGCTTGGTTCCAATTCAGAATTAAGAGCATCCATCGCATCGACAAGAATGGCCGGATATCGACTGGAGGTTTCGCAGAACAATCGCTCAGCATGCAACGGTGAGTGTTGTGCGGCCGCTTACTCAAATGACAACGTTGACTAAAATTCATTGGGTCAGGACCTGTCCCGTGCAAAGGAACCAAGATCACCAAAGGAGAATGTAGATTTGGAACGTGAGTGGGCGGTACCGAGCTCATGATCTGGCTCCTCATCAATGGTCAATGAACCATAGATGGGTTACCTTCCAGGACAAGGGCAGCTTCAAATGGCGACACCTTGGGTGTATCACGTACGTATGATGTGTTTCGCTGCTGTGGATAGGGGAATCGATGAAAATCTTCCTTTGCAATCTAGCAAGAAGCAGCTTGAGAATCTCAAGGTGGACTTCAGCTCTCCTGATGAGATAGACGGATACGACGAGATCCCGTGAGTTTAGAATCATGCCGTTCAGCTCGGCGCTTAGATCTGCTCACTCTCGATTCGTAGTGAGGGATTCCAACAGAAGTTTTCCGAATATTTCGAAAGTGGAGAGGTGCCTGCCGAGGACTTGCCCGAAAGCGCTAAGGTAGGGCAATCGCATCCTTCAGTGAACACCTTCAGTCTGATTGGTTACTTTCACAGAAGAAGGAAGTAGACGAGGGCGAGAATGGTGGGGAAGGAGCTGAAGGAACTGACGCAAAGAAGAAGAAGAAGGCTCCAGCGAAGAAAGGAAAGAAGGCAAGCACCCCGCATTACACACAATGTCTGTTTCTGACGTGTCCCTCTCAGGCCGCGGCCGAGGCAGATGGCGAGGACCCTGCTGCGAAACCTGCTAAGAAGCGAAAGTCTGCTACAAAGAAGCCCAAAGAGGAGTCCGAGGGGGAGCCCTCTGATGAGGAAGAGGAGGAAGCTTTGACGACTGAAGACGAGAAGCCTGCTGCCAAGAAGCGAAAGGTATGTCCAATTTTAAATAGGGGGTGATCAAACATTGATGCGTCTCGTTCGGTCAAACAAGAAGACCAAGAAGGAGAGCGATGCGGAAGAGGAGAAACCCTCCAAGGTGAGTTCCCGCTTGTGCCACTTGAAATCTTCGCTGATCGGTGGTATCCTGCAGCCTGCCTCGAAGCGATCGTCTCGAACTGTACGCTAAAACCCAGAGTCTATCGAATGATGGCTGACAACCGACTTGCAGACTGCCAACAAGAAATCTGTGAAAGAGGACAGTGATAAGGAGGAGGAGGAGGATGAGAAGCCGAAGAAGAGCAAGGTGTGACTTACTGCGACGGTCACAGTGAGACCTACTTCCTAACCGTCCTGCATTCAGGCCGCTGCGAAGACCAAAACTGCGCCCAAAAAGAAACCCGCCAAGAAGGTTGCCGCTCCCGAATCGGTGAGTACCATGAATGTTTCCTCTTAATGCTTTCTCTGATCACGCTGCTTCTCAGGATCTGTCCGCAAGCGAATAAGCGGTCGCGACGATTGCTTAGATGCGATCGTGAATGGTCATTCGCAGGTCAAGGTACATGCTAGACTGCCTTCGATTTCGAGTTATGAAAGAATGACCGGCGGTAGGTGACATCCAAGCATGGATCGTCGCTCGCGGCATTCAAGACTATGAGCAAGTTGTATGATATCAAACGAACAAGGTAGGTATCGCCTTAGTAGTCTGGCAATATGGTATAGCTTCATGGCATCGAATGCATGGATATGACAATGGAAATCCAAAACCAGAACTGTCTACAGTAATCGATGTCTCGATGCCCTTGTTCACCAACGGATCCAGGTAACAAATGCCAAATCCGCAATTGCAAACAAGGTCGTGTTCCCACGTTCCCCATCGACATACTCCCGAAAGAGCTGATTCCTTCTTGCACCCGTTTTTCCTTCAGTTATTCCCGTGAGTGATTTTGCTCCCCCATAATCTGACCCTCTGTTGAAACCCAGCTCGCCGATTCCACCCTTTGCCCAAACCCCGAACGATTGCTTGCTCGAGGAAGTTAACCGCCCGTGATCCGAACACGAGATGAACAAGGCAGACTAGGAAACATCGGAAGGCCAGAGAGGGATACCGGGAGGAACTGTACACACGTGATGCGGGGACGATGATCGATGTCGGGACGTGGCACGACACGCGTGAACAGCAGTCGGAGGACGATGTTGGGTTGAACAAGGTCTGCGACTGATGTCCACACGTGATCATATCGCCGGTATCCGATCCATTGCGTCTCTCCTCCGATAGATGGGAGGAGTCGAGCGAAGAGTGGTGAACATAGAGCGATGTCAGTTTATGTAGTTGGGAGCGGTAAAGACGCGCTTGGTCGATCGCAGTTGCGCTTTCAAATTCGCAGAGCTAATCGCAAGCGGTGCCCCACCCTCGATTGCTATTTTTCTTGATCCTGGCGTTCCTCTTCAGATTCATCAGAAGCAAGGCCACTTCCGGATGAGCGCTCTGTCGGGCGGTGTAGATGCTGATAAGAGCAGCAGGCAGGTACTTCACAAATCCTTCCCCAATCCGCTTTCAGCGCTACCGGATCCTCATGACGGACCAACTTACAAACGCTCAGAGCGCGCCAGTCGAGCTTTCAGAAGTGATTCCTGCTTCATCGAACGACATTCCGCAAACAGACAACCAGGAAACAACGCAACCCGCGAACGACGGCCCTTCCGAGGAGACCCCAGCCGAGCGTCGCGAACGTCTACACAAGGTTCCCTTTGGATCACGCTTTCTTACGGAACAGGACGATGTCTTCAGCCATAACGCTTGGGATCACGTTGTGCCCCCTCCGGAATGGGAAGACGATGCAAAGAAGACGCTCGATATGCAGCGTCAGGCGCAGGTCAGCAAGGAGATGAAATGTCAGTTCTCGGCCCCTACCGTGTCTTCCGCGAAGGCTGAGTCCAGCTGTCAGACGCGTATAATGCCAACCCGGCCATGTACTGGCACCGGTTCTATAATATTAACAAGGCCAAGTGTGTACACCGCTGACAGGATCCTTCGGTGATGCTTATGTTGTGTTCACGCCAGCTTCTTCAAAGACAGAAATTGGCTCAGGCTCGAGTTCCAGGAGCTGTTAGAATGCGCGAAAGCCGACGTATGTTAGACCCTTCTCGAATTGACGCGACGAGAGTTGTGCTGATGCAATACTCACCATAGGCAGGCCCGAAGACAGTGGTGGAGATCGGATGTGTATGTAATCCTCGTTTCGGGATCACCTTGCCATTGCTCATCAATGCTTGATGCGCTTGCAATAGGGTGCGGGCAATACCGTATTCCCCCTATTGGCCAAAAACGAGAACCCTCATCTCGTCGTCCATGCCTGCGATTACGCTGCCTCAGCAGTTGAGGTTGTCAAGGTACGAGCGGTCAATCTGTGAACGTTCCGTGACCTGATTACCTATTACGTGCGTCTCTCCCTTTTTGCGTTCTAGTCCAATCCGATGTACCCCGTTCCACCGCATGGGAAAGGTATTCTGCATTCCTCAGTATGGGATGTGACGCAGCCGCCGGTGGCCAGTCAGTCAACTGTCGGAGAGCCATCAAGTACAGACGGCGACGCAGCCGCAACCAAAGGGGCGTCAGAAAGCGAAGTCAAGCAGAGTAGTCTACCGGAGGGCGTGGAACCGAACAGCGTCGATATCGCCATCATGATCTTCGTCTTGTCTGCTCTTCATCCACTCGAGTGGCAACGTGCGATCGCCAATGTATACAAGGTGTGTACGAGTCATTGGCCTGGCAGTAGATCTCGTGATGCTGACTTGTTCCGTCGCTTATCAAGATGCTGAAACCAGGAGGAATGGTCTTCATCCGTGATTACGGACGATACGATCTTGCTCAGCTCAGGATCAAGAAAGGCCGAATGCTGGAAGAGAACTTTTATATTCGAGGTGATGGCACCCGTGTCTACTTTTTCGAAGCTGGTAAGTCTACTTCTGCCGATGCCAGCCTGAGCCTAACGCATCCTGCGGCATAGCGGAACTATCCGAAATGTTAACAGGATCGAAAACGGCTTTTACGCCTGTCGAGGTAGACCAGCCCACCGTCGAAGTAGAAGCCGAAGGCGAGACCCCATTAGATAGCCCTATGCCCAAAACACCGGCGGCTGAAGACGGCGAGGCAGAGAGCTGCCAGACGGGCAATGAAGCAAGGCAGGCTTGCGATATGGCTGACAAGCTTGCGTCGCTTGCGTTGGGATCATCCGCTCATTCGCAATCCACCATTGACGAGAAGCAACCGCTTTCCACGCGATTCAGACCACCAGGGGAGACGGTGCCGGAACCACGGATCGAGTTTCACGCACACGAGACCCCGACCTTATCCGGAAACACGGATGGAGATTCGGACGAGGCGACCAACAACCACAAAACGCCGTCATTCGATCCCTTCGGTGTCGATCACGCCGAACTTGGGATTCCGGCGCAGCCACTGTTCAAGATCGATCAGCTGGGCGTGGATAGACGTATGCTGGTAAACAGGAAGAAGCAGCTTCGGATGTACCGGTAAGTCATTGATGCCAAAGATTGTTCGATACACTGCTAATGGCTTACCATACAGGATATGGATGCAGGTCAAGGCTCGCAAGCTTGTTCCTGGTGAAGCCATGTTCAGTGCAGAGCATGCGGAGAGCTGAGCAATTGTACTTCAGGACTGTATCAGGTTGTCAAAATCGCATAATGTCGTGCTGTTGTGGTATATCTTGACTACATGAGGAACACGCTGATGATTCCATGATTTGGTTCCTCGCCTTTCAAGTAGAACTGCGAAGCGCGTCTACTGGATCCACCTGAGCCCCTTGCGAGGTTCCACGCTTCTTGCCTAAGAAGCCGTTGAGAACATTCGCCGATCCCGTGCCGGCATCCGCCCAACTGCCACGACTTCCTCGACTAGCTCCAGGGCTAATAAGACCTTTCTTAACCTTCTTTCTTACCCCACGTTTTACGCTGCAGCAGATAAACATCAGAACAAGCCATGACATGTAGTTCGGGAACCACTCACTTCACTTCGACGATGCCGTAAATGACGGCGTCTACCGCGCCTTGCGAGAAGACGAACCTATGAAAGAGAGTAATAAGCGGGAGATATTGAGGGTACAGATGTCAGATACTTACCAACGAGCAATCACTCTCAATGGTTTAGGTGCCCCATCGCTAGTCAAGTCGAAGATTATCCTTATCAACGAGACGGAGAACAGCACGCAGTATCTGTATGAAGTATGCTTGTCAGTTACCATAAAGCAGAGGGAGGGGTCCAGTTGAAACATACGCCAAGGGGAAATACAGCATGAGCATAGCTGTCTTCCGGTTGAGATAGCTCGCCGTGGACTCTTGTATAAATTCAGTGTCTTCGCTGCCCGTTCGGCCCTGTCTTCCAGCAGTAGGGTTTTCCGTATAGCTTGCGGCGAGCATCTGGGCAAAATCCAGATCGTCGTCATCATCGTCATCATTGCTCCCACCACCATCGGTTCCCTTAGTATTCGGTGGGCCCGCTTCTTCGTCACCGTCTGTCGTTCTGCTTGAAGAATAGTCGGGTACAGATACTGAACCGAACGCCCGTTCCGAACCAGTATCATTCCCTTCTTCTCGATGCGACGGAGGGAGTACGAAGCTGACTGGACCAGAGCCTCTTCGGCTTTCGTTATCTCCAAATCCTCCTTGCATCGATTCGCGGCGTATGCTGGCCAAGTGAGAGTGCTCGAACGAAGGCTGAGGAGCACGATCTATGAGCGGGCGGGACGATGAGGCTGTGGTCGAAGGCGTCAGCACGTCGATACAAGAGGCTCCTGTCGACGCGCGCAGTGGATCACCGATCCGCTCGTCTCGCTGCGGCGCATCTGCTGCTTGCTGATCGGGCGCTATGTCCAGAGCGCCTGGATGTGGTCTTGGGTGTTTGAAGACCATGCTTGTTGTTGTGTCCTCTTCCACGATAGGACTGGGTATCGGGAACGAGTCCATGTCTATTTGTGGAGAAGGCGCTGTTACGATTGTTTTAGGCGCCATTCCTTCATATGTGCCAAACAAAGCGAAAGGAGGATCCCCAGATCTTTGTCTGGAAGGCGTAGCGCTGCCTAGACTCACACCACCAATGGAGCTTGTCTGGTCAGCAATAGGCGCAACTTGAGGTGATCTTGTTCGATCTCGTGGATATGCTTTCTGCACAAGTGTCTTGTGTGCTGATCTCGTCGAGCCGGCCGAAGTTGGACGTTTGGCACCACCATTCTTCTTGCCAAATGGCTTCAAATCTCCCCAGGCGCTTGAAGATTGAGTGCCTGCACTCGAACTTTGACCGCCGTACCGCTGACCGTCAATCTGGAAGGCGGGCAACTCGAGTTTCTCCCACGGCGGTATCTCCGTGACCTGGGGTTCAGCCTTCTCCGAGCGGTAGGTGGGACCCTGCTCTGGAGCAGAGCCCGGTTGTCCTGCATAATCTCTTTCCCTGATCGATCGGGAAGGATCCTGCTTGTCAACTTTCTTCTCATCAGCGTCTCCCAGTCCGGCAGCGCTCCGTTTTTTGAACGAGAACTTCGCAAATTGGCTCGCAATCTTCTCCTTGGGCGTCGTTGTCTCATGCCTCCTCGCGGCGCGTTCCGCTAGCATCGAGCTCGTCGCCGATTGATACGTGTATTCGGGATCCGAGCGCTGTGCTGCCGTGTCTCTACGACCCGAGTTCGAGAAGCTTGCCTTGATTCTGTCAGGTCGTCGCAGGAAGACGTAGAGTCGAGCGTAGAAAAAGCAGATGGCGATGAACACCAGTGCTCGGGGCATGAACTGCATAAGTTCTCCGTAGAGGCCCGAGTTACTGCCGTAGTAGCATAGACCACCGGCTATTGTGAAAGACCAAAGTTAGAAGAAGCCTGATTACACTTCTACTGAACTCTGCTTACAGGCCCAATAGCCGTATAGCTCATACGTCAAAACAGCAAGACCAAACGCAGTTGTCCAAATAATCAGATAAAGGAAAGGCCAGCGTCTCTCCAAAATTCTGGTAACACGGGATAGAGGCTGTTGCGAGCAATCAGCATCTGTGGCTGTGTTGCGACAGATTGGCGGATCCGCTTACATAGATGAGAATCATGTATGTGGCGAATGCAAGCGAAAACGTCCAAAAGTGCTCTGTATTCGCGTAAGCGCAAGTCAAACTGGCATAGTAGGCGGACTCCTTACCTGTCCACAGAGTCGCGACAAGTAGAAGCCCAAAACCGTCACAGGCT
The DNA here is from genome assembly GCA_023628075.1 of Naganishia sp. PG3902-1. Classification (NCBI taxonomy): domain Eukaryota; kingdom Fungi; phylum Basidiomycota; class Tremellomycetes; order Filobasidiales; family Filobasidiaceae; genus Naganishia; species Naganishia sp. PG3902-1. Next base: position 242,866 of record JAMALH010000006.1, read on the forward strand.
TGTGTGCCAGTTTCGAAGCCTTTCCCTTGAAGTTTTCGCGAAGACGAGATTATGGCGACGAGGCTGTTTCCGAGACGCGGATTATCAGCGCGCGGTACTGGTGAGTCAATCAATTTCGGCATACCCCAAGGTGAGATCTGATACGACCAGACCCTGGACCAAGCGGGTTCTAACAGTAGCAGCTCTGCCCCTAATTTCCCGTGACAACATGCTGATCAAAATCGAACCCGCGCCAATAATAGTGAATGCCTGCGAAGGGAAGGCAACGGGGAGGAGCGTCAGTGGTGACAAGCCTTCAAAGAAGGATAAAGGCAGATGCTCACCAATATCACGACATCCACAATGTTGACCCAGAGATCGTTTTCTATGCTGTTACGGTCCACCCCCATGGTATCGTTGCCAAGAGCGAGTTTGTGATACAAATCCGCCCTAATCATCATTGGACTGGCAATGGCGGAGTCATTCAGCATGTTCAACATGCTGGCCATGATGTTTTGTGATCGAGTACGAGAAGTTTTCGATACGTCAAGGAAGCGCAAAAGTGAAGGCAGGTCGAGAAATCGATTGTCGTCTTTCCGCAATCACTGGCGAATCGACATTATGATCGCCCGAATTCGAGGGAAGGGATGGCACGTTGTCCAAGTACCAGGGATGTTTGCGAGGGCGAGTGGTTTGGAGTTGATGGCGCAAGAATCGCTTCGCCGTTTGTGCTGAGCGCCCCGACGAAGTCCGGCGATCGGAAGGAGATCCTGGCTCCTGCGTGTGCTGGTGTTGGCGAATGCGGGCAATCCACAATCCGAAAGACGTCTAAACGTCTGTGTGACCTAGCACGATGAGAAACGACGTTGATGGGATAGTTGAGCGGTCTGAATAGCAATGGTGACAATAGGAGAAGGAGCCACCTTGTTGTTCCGGCCAAAGCGGTCGCAAAGCCCAGATCTCAATTGGCGCCGGTTCCCAAAAAACGCCTCTCTTCTAGCCTTTCCTTCCGCCGCCGGAAAGTGCCCGTCATCTACAACTCCGGCCGGGCTTACTGTAAGCAGCTAGCTTGCTGTTTGAGTTTGCCGTTTTAATAAAGGCTGTTGCCAGCTAAAATTGAGATCTAGATCTGCTCTAGATAATTACGTAGCCAGCTATCTAGACCCGCTCAGCAACGCTTCCAGTCATCCAGCCAAGCGGCCAGATGTCCAGCTGCCATCGTTGCCCAGTGCCCGATCACCATGATACATGAGGTCAACTGCGACCCGTCGGTGTGTTATAGATCAGCTTTTAGATCTACGTAGACAGAACGCGTGGGGATCCTTGGCCGGGTTCGCCCTCCTGCTGAATTCGATTGTTGTCAAACGTCGCGGTCGAAGGGTGATTGCAGAATCAGCTGTTGTATCAGAAACAAAGGCACATGGATATACGGATTTGCACGTCTGATATGAAGCTTGACCTCCTTCTAGCAGAATCCTAGCTGCAGAAGCGGTTGGGGGTCGCCCAACATTCTGCCGAAGTGTAAAATCTGAGGCTGATTAATGACGCAGTCCGACCAGTCTTATTCATCTTCGACATCTCAGCGCCGAATTGAATAACAATGACATTCGAACAGCTACCTCAGCCCCGAGGTAATTCAAGTGGCGGGGCGGCCGAAGATGGGACGTAGCAGCTTCAAGTCGGACTCAAAGGCGTCGCTGAGTTGTTGCCACCGCCAGCCCTTTGATACAGGCAGTGTTAGAGCCCCTTTGTCCATCCCCGCCGTTTCAAGCAGCGGCAACAGTCACTTTCCGAATCCTCTGTACTTCTCGTTGTCAACGGTATCGGAACACGACGGAACGCAGTGTCCTGAGATCAGAACGGTGGTGCGGTATCTATATATCAACACCTGAAACGTGTCGCTTTCTTTTGCTTTTGATGTACACCTGTCATTTACAGTAACAAGTCTGTTGTTCCCATATACGAGAGGCGGCGCAGACCCTGCGATGCGATCATTCGTCATCTTCGTCGTCGTCGTCGTCTTCATTTTCCTGCAAGAACTGTTCGACACAAATGCCTTTAGCGACAAGAATGCGTCACAATTCCGGCGACCCCGACACTCACCTTGACCAATGGCTCGGTAACCTTGAGGAAGTTCTGCTTGCCCTGGGGAGCCGCACCCTTACTCGCCCAGTACAGGATCGCTTGATCGCTGACGCAGTCGGCATTGTACAAAATCTGGTGAATCGAGAAACGGTCGGTCACTGTTCGGCAACCGCGACGTAGAAAGTACATACCTTGACGAGCTGAGGGAACGCCTTCATGACACGAGTCTCTCCGTAACAGTATACTTGGACCGTGTTGAGGAGACCAACTTCAGCCTTGGCGCCATTGCAGAAAGGCTCGAGCAGTCCAGCGTAGGTCTTGAGGGATGTGATTAATCTCTTACTGCTTCAGCTGCGTCGTCAGAGCAACTCACGTTGGCTTGCTTCACTACAAGCGAATCCAACAGCTCGGGCTTGGCAGTCCAGTCAACGCTGTCCATGATCGCGAGCCAAATGGCGTTGAGCATATCGAGATCGCCGACCTTGGTCTCTGATTGCCTGCCTTTGAGGTATTCAAGCATCTGTGAGGATAGGTTGAGCAGGCATTCGAGAGATGATAGTGATTTCTCCCAGCCCAAAACTCACATCCTCGACAGAGTCCTCGTCAGTGATCATCTCCTTCAATCGACCAACAACCTCTTCCTTGACGGCGGCATTGACCTTCTTTGTATGGTAGTCGACGACGCTGTTCAATCCATGCGACTTGAAGTGCTTCTCCAAGTGCGCTCTGTCTCGCTTCGTGTTGGGGAAAAAGGCGAGCAGATCCGGAATGCCCGATTTTCGGAGAAGCGTGCCGAGTTGTTCGATAGTTTGCGACGCGAGGAAGACCTTGAAGAAGGTCGTGATAAAGTCGATGGAAATGTCTATTGGACCGATGGGACATTTAGTTGGAAGAAGTGACGCATCAAGAATGAATTGAACTTGCCGTCCTTAACGACAACATCTCGCAGCAATGTCTGAAGGCATCGACCTGTGACTTGGGCGTCGGTGATGAAGTAAGCGGTGGCATATGCCATTTTCTCTCTGTAAGCGGGAGACCATCGGGGCAAACTACGGAGAACCATCAACGCAAGCGCTAAGTGCCAAGTTCCAGACATACTAGGCCAATAGTCCCGGAAGAGCGTTCTCTTCAAGAGGTTTCTGCAGGTACTTGTATCTGGACATAACTTTGCTTAGTAGGGAACACGCGTTCCAATGGAATCTCTCTCACCGTTGAATTGTCTTCTTCAACGCTTCAACCAGAGCCCTGATCTCCTTCTTCCACTGATCTCCCTTGGGCACTTCATCCTCGGAGACGCCATCCTCTGGCTGCACACCGATACCGGCCCCATTACATGCAAATATGCAGATCCTTGTGCGCTTCTCCTCTGCGGTATCAAGGAATGATCCACCTGGTTGGAGGAGACCACCGGTAAAATAGATTTCGAAAAACTGTTCGGCGTACTTGAGAAGCTCAAGGGTCGATCCTGCGAGAACAAGCTTGGCGACAATCTGATCAACAGTCGGCGAAGGGGGGAGAGAGTTGAGGTGGGCGAGAAGTGCGTCTCTGAAAGCTATTGTGCGAGGCGCAATCAACGCGTAGCATAAGCACGATGTGGGTAGGAAACAGCTGTCGGAAGACTCACTCTCGGGCTCGAACTTTGCACTGGCTTGGACTTGTCTCTTCCTCTGCTTGATCCTCACGCCGGTCAAAGACGGCTTCTGCTCCTGCTGCTGAGTCTGCTGAGGTTGCGGCGCGGCTGGCTGCGATTGCACTGGCGTGCCTGATCTCACGGCGGGAGAATGAGCACCTCCTGATGGTCCGGCGTTGGAGTGGAAAGACATGCAAGGCTGTAAGCGGGTAGGCTTGAGATGGTGTTTGGTAGGATCGAGACCGTTGAAGACAAGGTATCGATGTGGAAGAAACCGTTACATCGAATGATTGCTGGACGAACTGCTTGATGTCATTCGCGAAAGGGCGAAATGTGGGTGGAGATGGAAGCAAACATGCCCGTTCTCGCTGCTGGAGGTCGGGGATGATATCATGCGTAGCGGGATTCATGTATCGTCCGTTCTCAAATCCTGCTCCCAGCAGACATGGCACCTACGTCGACAGCGCAGCCACAGATATCTACCGGTGCGTCGCCCGTGCTGGCGGGATCGCTCCAAGAAGCACAGATCAACGCCCTCCTCACGCTTCTGAATCTGAATGAACCGCCAACACATCTCAACCTTCCCGGATCGTCAGCCGTCACAGTACCTGGGATTTCGGCCAGAGATGGCAACAAACCAGCAGTGGACGGATCCCCATTCGACCAAAGCCAGCAAGGACCGCTAGTATGGAAAGTCCTGGTCCTGGATGAGCAAAGCAAGGATGTTCTCGCGACGTGTCTCAGAGTGCAGGATCTGCGAGAACAGGGTGTGACGCTTCACATGTGAGTCCACGTCAGATTGTCCCCCCACACCACTGATGCTGTTCCGATCTCAGGCAGATCCATGCAACACGTCCGCCTCTTCCAGACGTGCCAGCAGTCTATTTTGTCTCCCCTACTCTTTCGAACATCAGGCGCATCGCAGAAGACATCAATGACAATCTTTACTCGTCATACCACTTGTCTTTCACGTCTTCGATTCCGAGACCATTGATGGAGGAACTCGCCTCGCTTATCCTTCAAGGAGATCCATCAGGGGAGTCAGCCGAATCTGTCGCTTCCGTGCTCGATCAACACCTGGACTTTCTTGTGCCTTCTCCGTCGCTCTTTTCGCTTCTCCCGAAACGCATCACGGTTGCGCTTTCGGACTCAACGATGGGGCCACCAATTCAACGGACGAAGCAGGGGCGTTGGATTCCCGATAAAGAGATGGATGGTCCAGCATCATACATGGTCCTCAACAATCCAGGTGCCAACGAGATTGAAATCGAGGAAGAGGCGGAACGCATCGCGAAAGGATTGTTCAGCGTCATTATCACCTCGATAAATCCCCCATCTTCGTCCTCGTCGTCTATCGGAGGCATCCCTATCATCCGGTGTCCAAGAGGAAATGCCGCCGAGATGGTTGCGAGGAAAGTGGATGCCAAGTTGCGGGACTGGATCGCCAGCTCTGCCGGGGCAGGTATTACTCGAGCAGGAGATGGACTCAGTGGTTTGCGTCGACCTCGTAAGCGCAGAAGTCCCGCTGGATCATTCGGGTTCTCTTTCTAACGATCTTGCACAACCCACAGTGCTCGTCATTCTGGATCGGAATATCGATCTGATTCCCATGCTCAGTCATTCCTGGACCTATCAGGCGCTCGTCCACGATGTACTCGAAATGAAATTGAACCGAGTTTCGGTTGACGTGAGTCCTTTTGCTTAGCTCGAGAAGTATTATGCTCATCTGCCTCGAATGCAGACCGCATTGGAGAACGGCAAAATGCAGAAAAAGTCATACGATTTTGACACCAAGGACTTCTTCTGGGCGAAACATGCAGGACAGCCATTCCCAACGGTGGCCGAGGCGATTGACGACGAACTTGCAAGGCGAGTTGGGATTTTTCGTCCTACCCAGCAGCTGGAAAGCCTAACAATACCTCATCTACAGATATAAAGCCGATGCTGCGGAAATCACGAGGAGTACCGGAGTCAGCGACGTTAACGATGTCTCGCAAATGTAAGTCGTTCTGCGATTGCTGTCTCCTCCGTCGATGGATGTTTATTCTTTCTGCCTGTAGCGATTTCACGAGTAATGCGGCGCATTTGAAAACAGCGATCACTGCCCTGCCAGAATTGACAGCGCGAAAGCACACGCTCGATACACACATGAATATCGCCACGGCCCTGCTGCAGGCTATCAGGCAAAGGTCGCTAGACACCCTGTTTGAGACCGAAGAGGGTATTAGCAAACAGGTAAGCCAACGACGCCACTCGACTGATGCGTTTAGGCTGATTCTCGCCGTTTCAATACTATCGCAGCCAAAACAAGCGATCATCAATGCCATGAAGGGTATCACTGACCAACCATTACCCGAGGGCGAACAGCCGCCCAGGCCGACGCCAGAAGACCAGCTGCGTCTGGTTATCATATATTACCTATCGGTCCCAGACAATGCTATTTCGAAAGACGACATGACTCAGTTGACGAATATGCTCAAGGAAGCTGGAGCCAACATCGCGGCATTGGAATATGTCAAGCGGTCAGTATACGCTGTTTTCGCCTAAACTCGCATGCTTACACTCTGTTCAATTGCGGTAGCGTGAGGGAAGTCATGCGCATGACGATGTTGGCTTCCGCGCCCTCTTTGCCGACGCAACAGACCGGAGGCGAATGGACAAAAGGCTTCGGTGTCCTCGGTAATCGAGTAAGTGTTGCCGTAAACCTCGTTTTCTCGAACATGCTTGACATCATTCTCCGTGCTTTACAGATTACGGAGCGCTTGCGGGAAGGCGGAATCACAGGTGTTGGTTTCGACAACATCATCTCGGGCGTGAAGAACCTATTGCCATCACGCAAAGAACTTACCGTCACTCGGTTGGTGGAGGCACTGATGGATCCAGCCGCCGCCTCGACCAAGGCACTTCAAGATACCGACGATTACCTTTACTTTGACCCCAAAGCCACGCGCTCACGCACTATGGGTGGACAGCAATCCGCTGGCAAGAACCGCATGCAGTTCAACGAAAGTATCGTTTTTGTCGTTGGCGGAGGCGGATACGTCGAGTACGGTAATCTGATGGAGTGGGCCGCTGGGAAGCGAGATAAGGAAGGCGCAAGCGGTGCAGGAGTTGGCGGGTTGGGACGCAAGGTTACGTATGGAAGCACGGAAATCATGACTCCGGCTTCGTTCTTGCAAGTCCTTGCCGACTTGGGGTCGAAGTGATTCTCAGGAAAGGCTTGAATGACGCCTAGAATAGATGGTCATGACGCTCTCCGATTTCTCAATGTACTTCTCTAGTGAATTCGTTGTACGGACATCCCATCGCTATCATGGGCCCCCTGCTCGACGTCGATCGCGTCAGAACGGAGTCAGCTTCCCAACCGGACGAACATAGATGCTTGGTCGCCCTGGCTGAAGCGCCTGCGATTCCAGCCGGCTCCGGGGTGTACCTCATGGCTTCTTACGCAACTTGGGTGTCGGGCGTGAGAACCCGTGCGTGGTTCTTCACAGAGGTTCCATCTCGCCTCATAAGTATTGAGCGGATGGCCCTCTTGCTTTTCGACGGCCGACACAGAATAGGCAAGAAAAATTTCCAAAGTTGGCGGAGGTTAGAAGCCCACCACAATTACCGATACCATAATAGATGATGTGGGGACACGTCTAAGGGTGATGTCTTGGGCATCATTAATTTGACTCAAATGTTTTGGTCACTGAATACAACTTGTCATGATATGCTATGCGCTCTTTAAACGGAACAGCCTGCCTTGGGCGTTAAGTGAAATCGTCGCCTTACAGAGAGGAAGGACCTGAGATGGTCGCGCCACCGTCAGGGTGCAATTCTTGACCGTTGAAGCTGGCAGGACATGGTCAGTGCCATCTCTCGACCATTACCACCAACGGGAAAAGCTCGACTCACAAGACACCTGCTCGAGAAGCCAGGAACAAGACGGTGCCCGCCATGTCCTTCTCGTCTCCAGGTCGACCTGCAGGACTGCTTTCACCTTTACCAGTTCCGGCCAAGGAGCTCTTGTGATCATCCTGCTTGCCACCAGCAGTCATCTGGGAAGGGAAAATTCCTGGCGCTGAATTTCTCGTTTTCAGTGATCAGCTCAAGCACGCAGACGTCTTACTCACCAATTTGGTTGACTCGGATGCCAGTTTCCTGAACATATCGGATATCAGTCAACGACCCGACAGGGAGACTGTCCAGCATACCTGAAGCTCTGTGGCGAGTACTTTGGTGAACTATCAACGGCACAGCATCAGTCATGAAGAAACAGGAGACAGCTTGGCTATACAAACCTGGAACATGGCAGCCTTTGACGCAGCGTATGCGTATTGCCCGCCAGAAGCCTGAAGGAAGCCGCGTCATTAGCCTTCGCTTCTTGGGCAAACTCGGGACGAACTTGCCTTCTTCATGACACCGGAGATGGACGAAATATTGATGATCTTGCGATCTGAGATAAGCAATAAGTCGGTAGGGTCTACGTCCATTTGACGTACCTGACTAGCGTATCCTTTGAACAGGTCCTTGCCCTTAGCCAGCAATGGCAAGAAGGCGGCTGCCGTGAAGTATTGTGACGTGACGTTGGTTCGCAAGATCTTACACTACCATCAGCCACCTTTAGGATCAGTCTGTGGTCGAAACCACTCACTGCGTCCCACTCCGAAGTCTCAGACTTCCACAGTTGCGCCGCGATCGCATCCGGATCTTTCATATCGATAGACTCGTATCCTTCTCGAGAACCTTCCCCGGCGATACCAGCGTTGTTGACCCTTTAAGGACAGGATATTGCCAAGATAGCTTGGTCAGCTTCGGGCTGAAGGGTGCAATTGTACCCTACGTACAAAATCTGAATACCCTTGGGCGTCTGTGTCTCGATGACCTTGATCGCTTGCACCAAAGACTCCTTGCTGGTAATGTCAACTTCGACACTGTGGCAATTCGATCAGCGTTTTCAGCCTCCTCCTTCCGCAAGACAGACTTACGGGATGATTTCGCCCCGCTCTTTGCCGTCGCCGCTGTATCGTTTGACGACGTCTTCCAGCTTGGACTTGTCCCTGCTAGTGATGAACACCTTGCAGCCGTTCTCGACAAGGGCGAGGGTAATCATAAGACCGATACCTAGAAGAAAGAGGGGAATCAGCTTGAACAGTCAACAGAAGCCTGCATCCTCGACTCACCCGTTCCGCCCCCGGTAACGACCGCCGTAAATCCGGTCATGTCGAACAACTCATTTCGGTGCAGATGGGGATGCGCTCCGTCAGACATATTACGTGATTGAATAATTGAGAGGGTGTTTGGAAGTCGAATGGGAGGTCGGGATTGTCGCAAGAGTGACGCGGCGGATTGACCCGTTGGTTGGGATACGTATTTGAAAGCTTTCGAGCAGTATTGCCGAACTAAAATGGAGGAGGAGGAACGCAAGGTGTGACTGGTGGACATGCCGGAACAGGACTGGTATATATAGGTATCTCTGGGGACAGTCCAGAATCCGACTATTATCATCTAAAGATCCAGCTCGCTGCTCACCCACGCAGGCATCCTGCGCGTCGCAAGGGTATACTCAGCTGTATACTCTAGGCATATTGAGTTGGATGTCATCATTCCTGCACGGCTGATTCCAATGGTGCACGATGATGCTCATGTATCGGATCGGCGATGCTGCGTGCCGGACCGAATCATTCCCGAATGCGGGTCACGTGACGGAGTCTGCGGTAATGGATGCGATGCAAGACTGCAGTAAACGTACATTCTGCACTTAGCTCTTCAGTTGCGCCAATGCATTCGAGGTGCAGCTATTCACGAACAAGCGCGGCGACCGGAGGTATCCCTCGGAAGATCAAGCAATTCAAAGCTCTGGAGGATCTTGCGCCATTAGGGCAGCCCTGGGTGCGACCTGAGCCAAATCGAGAACGGTCTTGGAACCGATTCGCAGTGTGGATAGGTAGCGCGGATTCATGTTATACACCGCGCCATCAAGATCACCTACGATACGAACAAAAGTCAAGGATGCGCCATTCCGTTGATCCCGTTAATCGTAACGAATAAGACTAAGACGACCACGGCGGCGTGCACCCAGTGTCATAAATGACAAGTCGAGCGCAAGTGCGGAAGCGCCACGATACCTCGTGCGTTGAGGTCTTCATCATAACTCCATCTCTTGTTGTGATCTGCATCACGAGCGGCAGCATCTCTCGATGGATGGAGGGATGGGTACTTAGAGATGAATGGACGTATCATCCTATCAGTTGTAGAGTGGTTCTTCAGACCATCATTCTACGTTTTACAGTATGATTCAGTAGCCAAGCCTCTTCTCCAAGCCTTGTTCATAACACCCAGCAGGCTTTTACGGCGGCGCTCCTCGTCCTATACCGAGAGTGATGTCTTCCAGTCAAGGAGGATAATGGTGCCTCTTGAACGGGATACTTGCAGACAGGAGCACGAAGTTTCGTCTGCCTGTCCAGATTATCGCTCGAATCTCCGCCGCGCAGTTCTTATTGCCACGCGAGGCGTTGTCATTGTCACCAAGACATCGCCTCATCCGTGCCGCTTCCCCTCCAAAGTCTCGATCTATGATCCGCGCGGGGGATCCACTTGAACCTTCTCGACCTGATCAGCGCAGGAAAACAATCATTACATATGCAACCGACGGGCAGAGGCCGTCTCAAAATTGAAGCCGCATTACTTCTCAACTAGAGCGGCAATTGACTTACAGGTGAACAGAGTCGCCGCAGACTTCCGTCATTCACTTCCGGCGTCACCACCAATTCTAGCCGCGCGACAGCGCGATACCCTCGCCAAGCACGACTTCTCCTCTTTGCTGAAAGAGTGTGGAATTCTGCACAATGGGATATGTAGATGATACGACACTTGACTGTTACATGTCATGCTCGTTCTTGCTACATGCGGCGGCATTCGCTTATCACTTGAATCATCCGTTTTGTCTCGCCGCCTCCTGCTACATTCTCCAGGCTTTCGTGCGTTCCACGGCGTGTCTTCTGAGCGAGGCTAAACCCGTCATTCGCCGCCGATTCGCCAAATTTGTTGTCCTGCATTGGTCTGCAAGCCCTCTGGCTGTCCTTCTCTAACATGCTTCGCATCCATTCCCTGGGCCTGTTGAGGTGAAATCTGCATAATTCGTGTCTGCTGAGGTATGGTTCCTATTCGCATCTCGGGATAGGATACCGCGAGCTCCTGGATGGCTGGCTGTGACCGGATTCGAACCGAGTGCTTGCTGGTATCCCCCAAAGAAGTCAGGGAAAACTCGGGAAAGAAGTCAACATGAATACAACAACGTCGCCGATTTATAAAGCATGCGATAACGAATACACCGAAGATACTATGCAAGACGCTAGAACAGGATATGCTGTCTATAAGAGATGCTGCCGTCTATCAGTCCCGAGACGAATGAAGGAAAGCTTTACACAACATGTAAGGGACTGAATGAGCAAGCAATTACCGTATTATGGCGTGGCGTTACTACCCATCCTCTTCATACCCCTTGCCAGAGCATCAAGAGTGTCTTTTCGTCTCATCTGGAGATTCGGCCGTCAGTCAACGAAAGCCACATGAGTCACATGCTTTACTCACATCTATATCTGTCGAGGGATCGAAGACACGACCGACTCTCCTCGGAGCGTTCGTAGGTGTGCTGCCACCTACGGTCGAAGTCGCACTATCGACATCTGAGGCGATGGTTGGAAGAGTCGGAGACAGGGTGGAACTCGCAGGCGCTCCTGCGACCAAGGTTTCGCTAGATGTACGCCTGGAAGCGACGGGTGTCGCATCGCTGGCCAGAGAGGATTCACCTTGGGAATCACGGCCGTATGCAGGTCTCTGAGCGCGAACTGTATGTCCTGACGGAGACGGCGCGGCATCAGGGGATGGGGACGCCGCCGCCGGTCCCTGTTGCTGCCTGGCTTGCCCTCGTTTAGTAGCAGAAGAGCCTTGTGTGCCGATCGAGGAGTTACTGTGCTGCCGGCTATGTATTTGACGTCCACCGGATTCATGCTGCGACCCAGACAAATGTTTAGTCTTGATAGGCCGCTTCAAGTAGGTCTCCTCGGCTGAAGATTCCGTGTCCTCGTCATCCCCATCTCTGCTAGTCTCGCTTCGTCTGTCATGGTGATCATCCTTCTCCTTTCCCTTGGTTGATTTCCTTCCCGGTTCGACACTGCCAGTAGCCGGAAGTCCTGTAAGAGTCATGTTCCTGACGCCCGGGTTCAGGGGACCTTCGAGCGAGGACATGGAAGGTCGACCACCAACACGTGCGACATATTTACTGATTGCAGGAACGTCGTCCCACGCATTCCGGTATGATCCTGATCGCATGGCATCCGCAAAACTGGTATGGCGCTGAATTGGCGGTGGAGCAGAATTGAAGAGCTGGTCGGACCCCCGTTCTATTGCAGGTGTCTGGTCAGGAGGCGTCGAGCTTTGCACAGCGACGAGCGGAATCGTCATTTCGACTGGAGGGGGAGTGTCTCCTCTCGGGAATCGTCTTGCCGGTGCTGGACGGGATTCCTTTTCCCAGGGAAAGACTTCCTTCACCTTGCTCCTGTCGGGAGCGATATCCGCGGCGCCAGCATACCACTTGTCCTCCTTAACAGAGTCTGGAATGACTGGATAGCTGTTTGCCGGATTCCATTCGGTTTCTTCGTGTTGACCCAACGGCTTATCCCAAGCGTTTTCGTAAAAGTCAAACGTGCCAGCTCTCATTTCACCGTACTCCGAGCCGGACCGCTGGGGTGGAGCGGAGTAACGGGCATCCCAAACGGCCGGAGGCGAATCGGTTCTTTCCACTGGAGGATTGCTCGGCATTTGGGAAGGCAAGGCTTGGGTGGTTATTGGCGGGGAAGCTGAAGCCGAGGGAAGTGGTTCGACCGGAGGCTCCGCGTCTGGTTTTCCGACATCCCGAACAGGCTGTGGCCTCATCAAATCGATTCTGCCTTCCAGGGGCAGGCTGAAGTATCCGCTGAGGTGTTCCTGTTCGAGCTCGGCTGAATGGCCCAGAAAGCTGACTCGCTTCTTGACCTTTTGTCTCTTCTGCATCTCTTGCAGATCCGCCCGACCCTCGACGGACGCCAGAGCGGGTCGGTTCCACACAGCAACATTCTCTGGAACACTGAATGTCTGCGTTTGCACTGTGTCTCCCAGTGGACGCATGTGCTTGTCGTAGACTGCGAACCACTTGTCCACCAAAGCCGGGTCTGGCCACGAATTACCCGTCAGCGCAAAGCCAAGCGGATGATCCGCCGAGGAGACTTACAATCAAAGTTCTGTCCTTCCCCTGTCGGGATTGGCGCTCTTGCGGGACGCGTGCTGATACTTCTCCACGGCTTGTTGTTGCCGATGAAATGCACGCACTTGATTTTCGATCCGTAACGTTGGTACGCTGGAAGATAGGTATATGCTGCTGAAGGTGTAGCGTTGTACCTGCCAGCGTGAAGTTTGTGGTAATCAGCTTCAGATTGCCAATCACCACGCCACTGACTCACGTGAAGCTCAGTCTATTCCAGTCTCCACCGCCGCCTTCCTCCGAAAACCATTCGTTCAGCAACCCTTGATCCGCACCATCAAAACTGCCGTTCCCGCTTCCGATCCCTAACCCCTCCGACCCGTTGCCGTCCCGCGCAGCCTTCATGAGACCCATCATGCCGTCAAAGTCCTCTTGTCGAGGTGTCAATACCATAACGCCGGAGTTGAAGCAATCGGGCCATCCGATGTCTGGCGAAGCATAGAAATGCTCAGGGAGCTTGAAGAGGTGCGAGATCGGTCGCAAGGGCAAGACATCGGCGTCAAGGTAGACGATTTTTCGGAAGTATTGTTGAAGACGGAATATGTGAAGTTTTGTCAAGGCAGAATGCAGATCAGGTCGACCTGCAAGGAGTAGCCATCATGAGCCTCAACTGGTATTTGAAGAAATCGCCAGTCACGTACCCATCAAATTCAGGCCATCTTCTCCTTCAACCCCGCTTGTGATCACCTCAACGCCGATAACGACGTCAAACGCCTGTCGAAGTTGCTTGATGCTGCCGACATCTACCGTTTCTGGCGTCACAATGCAGACCGTCTGGAAATCGACTTCCCGCGGTTGCGGATGAAGGTCGTTCAACGCATGGCAGAGAACCAAAGCTCCGGGCAGATATGACGACGAATTCAGCAGCGTCACAAACGCATTGGGCAACGTTGCCGTTTCCGTAGTCGACATTGCTGGAGTGATCGGAAAGGTGTCTTCAACGCTATGACAGAAGTCACAAGGGGGATTTCAGCATTCAGGTATAAGCAGTCGGCGCAGAATCCGAAAGGGGCAACTCTGAAGCTCCAGCCAGCTCTCCAGCTGAGCCAATAGAAGGGCCAACCAATGCTGGGCTCCTCTATGAAAATACGGAAATAGGAAGGACTTACGTGTTCGCCTCTGGGGTCGAGCTTTCCTGCCGAGGGTTTGCCTTGGGGCCTCCAGATATCTTGACTAGAGCTCTCCCTCTCTCTCTCTTTCTTTCCTTTCTCCTTACTGCGGGTCTAATACCGTGATCTTGGAGACTGAAGATCGAGTTGATTCCGACGTGAACGAGTAATGAACGGGTATAGTAAAAGTCGTATGATGATGTTGAGGGGAAATTGGAACGACCTGTTCAGGACTGTCAAGTGTCGCAAAGTGGGAATGTTATGGGGCAAACAAGCGGGCGAGCGGGACCTCGAGGCTTGAATGTCTAAGCGAATAGGCGGCTGTTCGCCTACCACGTTGGGCGTTTTGCTTTAAAGGCCGGATGCAGATTCTGCCCGAAACGGAGATGAACTGAACAGGTGAGTTAAGATGTTCCCCTACTGAATATGCTCGCCATGGATAGGCACCCACAATCAAGAATGCTTTGGAGACAACAAACAATCGGCCGCCGTTCGAGCCCTTGCCCTGATTGGCAGATAGACCCTAATTGGCTCGGGTTGTTCGGGGAATCAATAACAATTGCTGATGCAAAAATCTCGGAACACGGGACCGAGAACCTTCTGCATCCGACTTCCGTGGAGTGTACTCTGATAAAGAATGAAGGCGATAATCGCGATGCCCACAAAAGCCAAACAAGAGTTATGGTTGGGTGGCAGGAAACGGATACTATGTGCTCCTCGAACAAGAATACTCAACGAAGTCTACCAAAGGGGTCGAATGTGAGGACTAGCCATACGCCAGCGCGCCGGAGCAATTATGCCTTTCGATCATCGTCAGGACGGGAAAGACTGCGGAGAAGGCGTCCGGCAAGCGGTATGTAGGCAGTTGCGGTGGCGAACACAACCATATCCGAGTATCAAACAGCGGAGACCACCCAAGCTTCGAGACGGCGCTACAGAACAAGAGTTGCAAAGCCCGAGGGACAAGATTGGTGCCTTTCCCGCCTCTTCCATCCGAATAGAGCACTGAATTCTCGACGGCTGAAAGCGCAAGGTCTCCAGTCAGTATCCAAAGTATCAATGAGCAATGGCAAATGCTCTGAGATGGGGGACTTGCTTACGGGCATCCTGGAGACAGAGTGCAGGAACGGTATCCACCCTATTCTTGCGTTTCCGCCCATGCCTCAAGATTCTTCATGAGCTTGACTGCGCCCGAGCGATATCCACCTCCAAAGATCAAGATGTGCTGTGACAAAATGTGGAAAGAGTCCCGTCAGTTCCCGTCGTACCGCTTGTAGCAATGCTTACATTGAGGTGATGATACAGCTCGTACAGCTGCTGGCGTTCTGCATAATATGGTTCACATCTGGGATGAATTTCGTGATAGGCATCATAAAAGTCGCTCGAGAATCCTGTGAACGGAAGGCGGTCAGGGTTTTCAACCTACGTCATCTAGATCTGCGAAGCCTCTGACCTCCAAACATGTGGGTAATCCCGAGATCCGCTTCGTTGTGCCCATAGTAGCACGCTGGGTCGAAGATGACAGGCGATCGTGTCTTGGAATCTAGGCCGACATTACCCGACCATAGATCGCCGTGCAGGATCACGGGTTTCGGTGGCGGATCGATGCTGGACAGCAAGAGAGGAATGGCTCTTCCAACATGACCTATAGCCAGCAACGAGGGGAGGATCAGAGCCATGGACGCACCGTTCCTTCATCTTTTCCCAGCTCTCTGAGATCGCAGGATCCCCAATCCTTCGCACCAAGTCGCCCAACCTCCTGTCCCGATAAAAGGCATCCCACCGATCCTCCCAAGTGTTGTCCTGCTCCGTTGGTCCACAATGCGTGGGCACCATAAAACCAAACCTCTCTTCATGACAAACGTCCGTTCGATACCGATGCATTCCGGCAAGCTTGCGTCCGAGCTCCTTTTGGAGTTCCGGATCCTGCCACGAACCGGCCATCTCGAACCATTGACTGATCATGTATGCTTCTTTGCGGGAACTCGGATCGTCGTAGCCGAATGAATAGAGCTTCGGAACCAGATCTGGTGCTGCCAACCCCATCGCTCGGAGGCCCTCTGCTTCTCCAATCAACTGAGGCACATCCTTCCCCTGTGCGACCTTGGTGAACAGTGTGCTTTGTGAGGGCTCATGATAGAGCACCGAGCCTGAGCGGGACTTGAGATCTGTCGCCTTGAGGGAGGAAGGAAGGTGTTCCAGGATGATTTTTGGGATCGCAGACATGATTGATTGGGTGAAAACGCGCTGACAGATAGAGTGATCATCAAGCAAGTGATCATAATGTAGCTAGTTGCGGCACTCACGGGTAGGAGCGCTTGTCAGAAACTTCTTGTGTGCAGCCGGATAGAGAGGCGATGGAATGGAAGTGATGTCGTTCTGCGCGACCTAAGCAGAGCATGGTCGGCATGGTCGTCATGATCATGCTACACCCACCTTTCATCAATCCACGGGGAAGCCGATGTTCGTTGCTCTATTGTCCACTCAACGCCGTTGGCTGACGTCATCAAGTTTCAGAATTCGCGCACGCGCGTTCAGGGAATTGTTCAGGGGTCATCTTACGTTTCCGCTGTTTCAGCTCGTTGCAGGAGATTTAACCCTTGTATACGCCTCGTATGTTGAGAGCGTTGCAGCCGTAGGGTCTTGTCCGACGCCAATGAACTTTGAATCACATGCGATGGACCATGAATCACATAGCTGTTGTCTCATTTTAGCTATGAAACGCGTTTCGAATGGAGGAGACAAAGGCAACTTGGCTGTGCGAAACGCCAAGTCCTTGGCCCGGTTGGCCATTCATTAGCGTTTAAGGAAGGGTTAGAGAACCTGTAATCGCCTTCTCAAATCCAGAATGCAAAGGGCATGATAGTCGACGGTCTAAGAGCATGACCCGGCATGGGCCGGTGTCACTTGTGTGAGCTAGCTCGGGAACCGGCGCCAGCCCTGTGCGAGCTCTAACATTTAGATACCGTTCAAGCAGCAAAATATACACACTCCAAGCGCGGGGCAGCCTCACCGCCAAGCTTCGCGTTGCCCGCAGATAGCGTGATAAGTGGGCTATCCACTGATCCGGTGGCGAAGAATCATGGGTTCAACTTACCATATTGTCAGCATCCAGCTAGATCTTCAGAGACGAATGACAGGATGTATCCGCAACTGGTGCCGATAGTCAAAAGTACGATCCGCTCCCTCGCGAGGCCCATTTCTCATCGGAAACCGTCAGCAAACTTCACGGACATTCCGAGATTGTCATCGTGCTATCTTGTACATGTAGTTTCAGTCTTCTGAGTAATACCATTTTCTGCAAACATTATCCATCCATAGATATACGGGGGGCAGGTTGCTCCGCCTAAATAGAACAACAAAGGGCCATGGAAGACACCCAAATCATTCCCACGTTTGACAGTAGTACCAGACAGCCCATTGCGCTGACAAAGGCATACCGCGTCGGTCACAGTATATGCTGGCATGATGACCCTGAGATCAACATGGTATACAACTCTGAGCTAGCTCCCCTATCTTTACCTTCTCGATTCTTGATGATAACACTAGCCGTACACTCATGCTGGTGGCATGGCCACCGACCGGCAACTTGATTAGGTAAACTCATTTCATTCCGGCCCAAAGTACCGGGAAAAAGCCTCGAAACGCCTAAAATACATGAGCCCGACTTGACTTCAGCTGTGACTGCCCAGCTGACTGCCCACGCTCTGAGCACAGCTCGGCGTGACAAACCGCTCGCTTCGGGTGAAAGGGGCAAGAAGCGAAAGCGGATGAAACTGCTTGCGAATGTCGACGACATGCAGTTGATGTAGCTGTTGATGAGCTGTTTGTTGTTGACCGAGTTTGAAGCGCACAGCCGCGAGTCTACTGGGCTGACGCTACCGTTCTGGTTTGTATAGTATAGCATCGCCCCAGTATAGCCTCTATAGACGGTTGTGAACACTTCACGTCAGCCGTTTCTATAAGATCCTTCCGGAGTCATTCCACCAGACATTCGTTTCAACCCACCACGCTCGTTTTATATTCCTGACAGTCCCTCATCGGTATGGCGGTTTACAGTTGAACTCCAGCTTCAGCTCACCTTGCAACGTGTTTAGATTCTTCCCTATAATTCTCTCTCCCAACTCTTCCTTAACGACAGACCGTTCTTTCTACCGTTACTTGCAACCGCCAACTCGCCATGTTCTTCAAACTATCCGCCCTTCACACGCTTAGTGTCGCGACTCTCGTTTCCTGGGCATCCGCCGCGCCTCATGCCCACCACAATCACGGGCAGCCGATGGTCACGAAAAGAAACTCTCTGATGGACCGATGGTACCAGGATGCGGACGCTGAGCCTGCAAAGCTATTCAAGCGAGCCACCACGGATGCTGCTCCTGGCTCTACCGAATGGCGGAACGCATACCCCGCTCCCGGCGCTACCCCAGGCAACGATAGGCTTCCCAAAGCATGGACAGATCGTCTCGCTGAAGTCAAGAAGTCCTCTGCATGGCCCTCGTACGGTCCCACCAATCCGAACAATGGTTATCCGCAATATACCTCGCCCAACGGGACCTCGCTGCAGGGCACTGATCCTACGGTCTGTTCATTCACCTACGAGTGCGTCGGCGAAGGGGACATCTACAATGCTCCAGATGGTGTGATTGGGCTCAACTTCGACGACGGACCAACGCAATTCAGTGGGGAACTGTACGATTTTATCGAGGCCAATAACATCAGCGCGACTCATTTTATGATTGGTGGCAACATCCTCAACTCGCCCGATCTGTTCCTACGTGCATGGAATGAAGCTGGCGCGCACATTGCGGTGCATACATACAGCCATCCTTACATGACGAGCTTGACAGATGAGCAGATCCTAGGCGAATTGGGTTGGACATGTCAAATCATATCGGATCTTACAGGCGGCTACATTCCAGCATACTGGGTGAGTTCAAGCAAGTCGAGATACTGCGAGCATCGCTCACGTATTCGTTTCAGCGACCTCCTTTCGGTGATGTAAGTTTCCAGAGTTGTTTTGAGCGTGCGATTGCTGAAATTCCATTCAGGCCGACTACCGTGTCCGAATGATCGCCAAGGAAGTCTTCGGCATGACTACGGTTGTCTGGAACCAAGATTCAGCAGACTGGGCCATTGGTCATGACCCTAAATACACCGTCGACGGTGTTACCGCTACGATGCGCGGCTGGTTCACGGGCTCCAAAAGCCCCGGTCTGATCATGCTTGAGCACGAAGCTTCTGAAGCGGATGTAACGGTTTTCAAGAACGTCTACGGTGACATGCTGCGAAATGGATGGAACGTCGTCAACGTTGCCGAAGCGTTCGGCTCGTGGGAGTACGCTAACGCTGCTTCCGACAACGCTACCCAGATCAAGGGCGAGTCCATCGTACAAACACTCGCTCCCGCCGACCTCAAGGCATACGGTGCTGCGGAGTCGTCCATGCAGGCTGCCCACGCGGCAGGGCACACACAATCTTCGTCGTCCACGATGACCGCTTCCATGTCGGCATCGCAATCCGCAACCGCCTCCGCTGCAGCGCAATCGTCTGGATCTTCACGAGCAAGTGGGACCGGCACATCGGCTCCCGTCGCTGCCGCGACTGGCAACACTTCAGGTGCCCTGACCTCGCTCTCGTCGGGGTCGATGGGTGTCGCCATCGCTTTCGTCTTGACCAGCTTGACAGTATTGTAGATGAGAGCATATAGGGATCGTGATCGCGCTATAGAGTATAATCACCATGCATTTGTCCATGCCTTCTGTCCATGTCTCTCATGTCTCTCAGTCTCCAGCCAAGCAATGCGACTCCGAACAATCGGCGGAAGCTAATACTAAGAGGTTGATGTATGTAGCAGATGTTACGTGTGGTACCTCTGTTGATTGAAAGAAGGGAGCTCACCTGCCACTGCCGTCTTTCATCGACTCACCTGCTCGCCTTCTCGACTGTTCAACTACGCCTTTTTCACCTGGGTCTCATAGATCCCCGAGAAACCTGGACCGTCAGTCCCCGTCCACACCGCAACCCTGAGCCACCGAATTTCCCGAATACAGAATCCTTGCTGGCTCTGCAACTCCTGCATTGGAGAAATCTTCCCAATCCGGACCCCAAGCAACTCTCATTAGCGAAAGATATTCTTCTGCGCTCAACATCAAGGGATCCAGCTATGTTTACAAACGAGATAGCTCATTTCAAGCGGCTTGGCGTACGAGGCGTAAGTATCACAGTCTTTGTACCAGTCATCACAAGGGTTTCCGCTGCGAAGTTCAGTGACTTGATGCTTACTTTCGTTGTCTTCCCTTTAGCTACTGCTTCAGGCTCTCAACATTGCAACCGTGATTGCGGGGGGTCTCATGTCATGGAAGGCCCTCTGCCTAATCACCAACTCGGCGTCTCCGGTAGTGGTTGTCCTTTCGTGAGTAGTGGCACCGTGGTGTCACCGGAGGGCTTCGATTAATGATCTGCTACCATGATAGCGGGTCAATGGAACCCGCCTTTTACCGAGGAGACATTCTCTTTCTGACGAACCCGGTCAGCGAGCAGTATGTGGTTGGTGATATTACCGTATACCAAGTGTGAGTCTGGCTCTGGTACAAAGCTGCAGAGCGCTCATAGTCAATGACGATATAGGCCAGGAACAGAGATACCCATCGTTCATCGTGTCATCGAAACCCATACTCATACAGCGTAAGGCGGTGGTGTTCCACGGACAATACGCATCCGTCAACTTAGCTTAGCTCTTTCCTGTTTCCAATAGCAATTCGACTCAGTTATTGCTCACGAAAGGAGACAATAATCACGCAGACGACATCGGCTTGTATGCGAAGGGAATGCAGTGGGTCGAGCGGGAACATGTCGTGGGCAAGGTCAGAGGGTGAGCAATCTGATCCTACGATTTGGCGGGAGAAGCGAACGAGTCTAACGACATGTCGACCCTTTTACACTAGATTCCTGCCTTATGTCGGATATCTTACGATAGCCCTGGTGAGTACCGTCTGTTGACATAACAAATGTAACCAAAGCTGACCGATCTCGCGGCACAGAACGATTTCCCTCAACTGAAATATGCACTTTTGGGAGGCCTTGCCTTGCTTATGCTTGTACAACGTGAATAGGCTTGATATACAGATAACATTGCTTCTATGCAAGTCAACGATGTCGATAGAGGAACCATGGCGGATTCTTCCCTCCTCTATGTTGCCGACGGCCTGAGGACGATGTCGATGATCGCCGCCAACTCGTCCAAGTCGTATGCGCTCTCAAATCGTTCGAAACTAGTGGGATCCACGCGTCAACTTCGGGGAGCGGCAGGCATCTCGCTGGCAGCTCACCTGGTGATCAGAACTCGGGCTTCATCAATGTTTTTCGGTCGAAGATTTAACAGCTGAGATATCTCGAAATCGGTAAGATTCATATGATCATACTGGTTCTTGATTTCTCTTTATGAATGCAATATAAGTTTTTGCTCAGCAGGTGGAGGGCGAGCCGACATACCCTCGCTTATGATATGATGAGAAGATGTCCGCCGTCTTGAAGGTATTCAGGTATTCAACACACTTGCCGACGACTCTGCGGGATTGATCACAGTGAGAAACGCGTCCTCGAGCCATGGCGACGCTGGGCTCACTCCCTGTCCATCTGAATCTCTGGTGCGCCGTGGGCCGTGACCGCTTGCTTACGCACACTTAATAGCGCCAGGGCTTCGTCGTGACTGACGGCGATGTTACCCTCAGAGGCAAAGTCTTGACAGCGAGAGGAAAAGCGTAAGTCACGAATGGTCTCGCCGAGATGAATCATCGGAGCATACCTGCAGGCAGCTTCCCCTTGACAATATCGTCATCTTCCTGTCGGAGTGATTAGAGGCGGCAGCGATGGCAGAGCACAGGTTGAGATGGATATGGAATAGGGCATTACGTTCAGTTCCGATTGATACGAGCACGACGGCGCGTCTAATATTGGAGTTGACCTTACTTCTTTCCGTCTACGGTCTCGAAAATGGCGGACGTCCATGCTGGCAGGGGGCCTGTCCCGAAGTCGAGCAGGGTGACGTTGCGAGTTCCATTACAGACAAGCAACATGAGCAAAGAAGCTGCTTCATCATGCGGTACCTCCGCCCGATCGCACAGGAGGTACTGATGTAATGACGTGTCGAGCAACGGAAGGCACTTTGTCAATACAAGATCTGAAACACTACCACGCAAACAAGAATGTCTCCCGGTCCTCCTGCTTCTCTGGCCTTTCGATCAAAGCGGTTGCACAAGGCTTCACTTACTTCGTCAGATCGAGAAGCTGGAGATCATACATCGCACCGATGGATAGGAAGACGCAGCAACTTGAGCTTTCTCTATTGACTCTTTGCAGGAAGCTCCGGAGCTGAGGATTACCGGTTAGCCATAGGAGTAACGATCATCCGAAGGAAGGAACGACGCTCAACGCGCTGCATATAAGTCGATCAGCCTTCATCAATCGCCGCGATTCGTTCGTGTACGCTCGCTGGACCATTTCCGCGCAACTCGAAGAGGAAACAAGGTAACGCCAGAGGGATCATGACGTCTTCGGAATTCTCCCTAGCAAATTATGTACGTTTCGCATATCTTTTAAAGTCGCACGGGCTGGCTGATGTGGACTGCTCTTGCACAGCAATTGGGCGAAGCCCTCGGAAAAGGGGCTTCAGCTCAGGTCTACAGTATGTCCGGTTCTCATTCCAGACTTCGAGAGTCTCATCCGTCTGACTGCACTGTCAGAGGCCCTCAACTGGACGTCAGGGGAGACTGTAGCGATCAAGCAGATTTCGATAGGGAACATCCCCGAGGGAGAATTGAGTGATATCATGGTAGGTGATACCCGAGCCGCTGCTTGAATGACTACTGATTATTATGTTTGATACGGCAGAGCGAGATTGATCTTCTCAAGAACCTGAACGTGAGTATCCCGTTTCAATGCTCGTAGGGAGCTTTCTATTAAATAGTGCGAATACAGCACAGGAACATCGTCAAGTATCGGGGTAAGATAGTCCCCATCCTCACGCAGACTCCTGTATGTTTACTTATACCATCGGATTGTGAAGGATTCTTCAAGAGCGATCAGCATTTATACATCATTCTCGAGTCAGTATTGTCCCTCAAGTGGGCTGCGCAATTGTCGGAAACTCATTAATCCTTTACTTAAAAACAGGTATTGCGAGAACGGCTCTCTGCAGACCATCCTTAAGCGGTATGGCAAGTTTCCGGAAGATCTGGTGGCCGTGTACATCTCTCAGGTAAGTTGGCAGCGAGTTCCGTCATGCAATCCTGACCCTGTACCCTTCCAGGTCTTGCAAGGCTTGATCTACCTGCATTCTCAAGGCGTGATACATCGCGACATCAAAGGGGCCAATATCTTGACGAATAAGGATGGTACTGTCAAGTTGGCCGATTTCGGGGTCTCGACCATGATGCCTGGACATCATCCACTCGCAGATGCGCCAGGAGCTGATGGAAATCCTCCTGAAGCCGATAGCTGCAGCCCGGTGGCTACAGACATCAGTGTTGTTGGAAGCCCGTACTGGAGCAAGTAATCTGTCGAGCAGACTGGCGATGAGCGTCTAACATACCGTTTCGAAATTACAGTGGCGCCGGAAATCATCGAGCAGAATGGAGCATCGACAGCATCTGATATCTGGTGAGTCACATTCCGATATCTTTCACCTGTCTGACATGACGGATTCCGTGCAGGAGCGTTGGCTGTGTAGTCATCGAGCTACTGGAAGGCAAGCCGCCCTATTACAGCTTGGAGCCGATGCAGGCATTATTCAGAATTGTTCAGGATGATATGCCTCCAATACCAGAAGGAGCTTCGGCAGTGAGTCGCCACGCTATGCTCTCTAGATATACTTGACGAATTGGGCTTTAGGTGGTCAAAGACTTTCTCTATCAATGCTTCCAAAAGGACCCGAATCTGCGTATTACGGCCAAGAAGATAGCGAAACATCCATGGATGATTGCCGTTCAGCGGCAAGTTGAATCCGGTGCAGATCGCGCGAAGCCGACCAATACGCCGGGGCACAAGAGAGAGACTTCCAATGCTCGGATACCAAGGATCTATGTTCCTAAGAGACAGCAAACAGATAGGTCTGCTACAGGGAGAACAATCTCGGACACCAACAGTGCCGCGTCTACAAATTCTGAGCCTACCTCGATATCGAAAACTCCGGCATCGCATTCACTAGAGAACATTGCAAACAGACCACTCACCACAGTGTACGATCAAGCCATTCAACGCGTTCGAGAGTGGAACGCTGCACTCAACGGTCAGTCAATCCAAAGACAAGCGGCAAAGGGTTTAGGTTCCTAATGTCATCGATTGATAGCAACACCCAAACCTCCTCTCAAGGCAGTGCGTCGGAAGGCGAATCTACCGAGAACAACTTCTTCCGCAAGCACCGATGTTGCAACATCTCTGCCTGTCGTACAATCGTCATCCGGGTCTCTGGAGGCTCACCTTGCAGCTATAGCCGATCAGCCACAAGCGATATGGCGGAGGAACCTGAGAAATGACAGGACTCCCCCAAATACCGCCGCACCTATGCCGGGGAAAGACGGTGACGGAAATGTATGGGATGACGACTTTGCAGAAAGTCCAGACCTCGCTAGATTCGCACATGGTAAACCTCCTCTATGCTCTAGCAGAGCCGGGCTGACTGGCCGCTCTTTCCTAGGTCGGGCAGCGAGTCGAGGCAAAGAGGAAATTGACAACGCAGAAACCATCCGGCCAATCAAGTCCCCCTCACAGTCATTCGATC
Organism: Naganishia sp. PG3902-1; assembly: GCA_023628075.1. Lineage (NCBI taxonomy): Eukaryota > Fungi > Basidiomycota > Tremellomycetes > Filobasidiales > Filobasidiaceae > Naganishia > Naganishia sp. PG3902-1. The sequence goes on from JAMALH010000006.1 coordinate 267,732, forward strand.
TCGCATCTGCCAATTCTCTAAGTGCTAAGGCTCGCGATGACGCCATTCCCAAATATTCAAGTAAGAAGCCTGTTCCAGATGACAGGGAGGACTTCTCCGCCGACTTGGAGTTTGACGAAACATCCTTCAGCCAAAAGGTTCTCAGAATAAGGGTAAGGCAAGGACTTTCGGCAGGTGGTTAGCATGCTGACTAGCGATCTCTCGGTCCAGCAAACCAGTAACTCCTCCAGTAGCAACCTCAAATCCTGGGACATGAAAGCGGGCGTCGAGTCTGCCTCGAGACCTCTGACACCGTCCGTTTCGCATGATAGTGATTCGGTCCTACGACGTCCACAGCTAATCTCCCCCGCCAGCCTCTTGAGACGATCGACTTCCCGGTCCAGCTCGTTCAAAGGTGGGGATTCCAATGACGAGGTCACCAGACGCACGTTGTCCACACTCTCCAAATACGCAGAGGCAGAAAACGAGGGATACGACGACGTCTTTGCTGCAGAAGAAGACGTCCGATTCGGCTGTGAGTTCTTCTAGCTAGTTCATCCTGATCCAGATATCTCGGCCGACTGCTATTCTGTCTTTCAGCGATCAACTCAAACTCCTCTGATCCGCTGAGACTCAACGTGAAGCGAGCGGATAAGGCTTTGCCAGATGACGAAGAGGACGATGACGAAGGGAATGACCCATTTGCTGATGTAAGGCTACAATTAATAAAACCCAGTCTAATTCCACACTCCGCTCACCATCTCACGCTCGTAGATTGAAGACTCCTTCACCACGTTCGACGTCGAAGCGAATCTCATCCGGGACAAACATGCCATGCTCTGCGCAAGTATCAACGGAATGATCGAAGATCTTCAACCGTCTTCCCCAGAAGACACGTTGCGAGAGGCGAGCGAGGGGCTGGTCAGTTCAGAATCGTGACATACGTCGAAGGCTATCTTTGAATCGATTACTGTATAGCTCTCGATTCTAAACGGATCCGAAGAACTGCAAGACCATTTTGTGCTTGCTCATGGGATGTTGGCGGTGCTGGAAGTCTTGGAAACCAAGCCCAGTAGAGATGTGACTCTTCATCTGCTGAAGATCGTCAACATGGTGGGTACCGTTCAGAAATTTCCTCCTGACATCTCATCCATTTGTGCATTGGAAGGCTGTTATGGCCGATATGAGCGTAATGGAACACATCTGTTTGACTGGTGGCATACCTGTCATGATGGTTAGTCGATCGCTCCTTTGCTGCCACTACAGCTCATACTATCTTCGCTTTAACAGAATTTCATTTCGAAGCGGTATTCGCTAGAAACTCGATTAGAAGCTTCGTCGTTCGTGAAAAGCCTGACAAGCTCAGCGCTGACGCTGCAAATGTTTATCTCGTGAGTTGCCAAAAAACTTTTGCCGATCTGGCTACTCAGCTTGAAGAGCTACAGATGTCGCGGTATTCGTATGCTGGTTGAACTCTTGGACGAAGACTACTCGGTTAATAAACGCCTTGTATTGAACGCGCTGGAGGGCGTTGAGAGCGTGTTCAACCTTCAGAGCCCGACTCCAAAGAATGAGTTCTGTCGTATGTTCGTTAGGGAAGGCGTGGCCGAGCCTCTTTCGACAGCGCTCCTGAACATCGTCAAAGATACCAGCGGAGAGGCAGAGACGGCTAAAAGACAGATACTTGGGCTGTTGCTCTTGTTCTGCCAGATCGGTCAAGGGGACGCTAGAATACGGGATGCATTCGGGTCAAGGAGCTTTGTCATCTGTAGGTGAGGCTGTGCACGATATCTGGTCAAGCCGACTCAAGATCGCGAAACACCTCAGGCCTACTACGCAGCCTTCCTCGTCTTTCACCTCCTCTTTTACTCTTGGCCTTGAAATCGATAAAGCACCTGTCAACCAGCCAGCCGCTACTCGACGTGTTGCAGAACGCGGATGCCATTAGAGCTCTCATCGACTTGCTTCAAGACAAGTTGGGTCGACAAGGGATGAATGTCAGTCGCTATCCGCACCTATACGCCATGATCCACTGCTTATACTCTATTTGACAGGAGATCTGCTCTCATTTACTGCAAACATTGTTGAATCTCTGCCGATTAAGCCGTTCCAGACAGGAGGAGGCTGCTCAGAATGGTCTCCTACCTCTTCTGCAACAGGTGATCAGCATCAATTCTCCTCTCAAGGAATTTGCATTGCCGTTGCTGTGCGATATGGCGAACTCGGGCAAAACTGCCCGACGACAACTCTGGAAGATCGACGGCGTGCAACGTATGTATTTCAACGCTCGCATTTACGAGTCCAGTTTTCTAAATTCTCCCCGCATTTAGTGTATCTTAATCTCCTGTCCGATGCGTATTGGCGGGTGAGTTTATGACATCAAGATTCTAACAGGAAGGCCGACCGCTATCTTTCACTTCAGGTCGCTGCGCTGGAGGCTATGGTCGCATGGTAAGAAGAACACTGTTCAGTATTTCCTAGAGAGTTGCTAAATGCCTGCTCATAGGGCGGTAGAAGAGACTGCCCGCGTTGAAGATCGCCTCCTGGAGAGCTCCGCGGTCGATGCCTTGGTCAACGCCTTCATCAATGTATCCGGGACATCCTTCGACAATATCTTAGAACCGTATGTCTTGAAATCCCACAACTCCAGGCCGTGAAGGCTCTTGCGGTTTCACTGAAGATGTCCCTGTGAACAGCTTCGCAAGATTATTCCGGCTTTCCAGTCAACTGACGCGGGCCTGCGCGCAGCCTAGACTGATTGAGCGTATCTCGACAGCGCTCTCCCGCAGGATTAAAGCCATGGCCAAGCTCAACCTTCTAAGGCTGATCAAGATTCTATGCGAAGGCTGCGCGCAGCACCACAGACATATCACGCAATCCAACCTGCGAATTACCGTGGACAAGCTGAGCAAACAAGATGACGCGGTTCTCGTGCGACAGGTGAGCAGATCCGGAGACTATGTCCTGCGACCAAGATTGACAGGTAATCTGGTATAGCTTGCGAAAGAGATTCTGCCCTTGCTGGAAGATTCGCCACCAATATCGAGAGCCCTTCGCTATGATGGAAGAGCGAACCTGCAGGCATCATCGTCTTCCCACTTTTCAAGACGCACGGACGGGTCGCACCGTCTGAATAGGCCGGATATCGAAAAGAGATTGTGCGTCTAACATTGCCTCTCTGGAGAATATGCTCAAGTCGCTTGCGCCCGCAGCTCAGATAGCAATACGTTGAATGGATCGAGAAGGTCAGCCAGGCAGCCTGCTCCAGAGTAGGTAGCGCATCTGTGCAGGAGCAGTTATCGCGGTCACCTTCACAATGATCTGAGATGATTAACGAAATGTAAATCAAAGCATCACGGACTACAGCGTAAGTCAATCCGCACGCAATGGCGTGCTGGAGCCGTCCGGAGTTGCACTCGGTGATGCGGTTCTGGATTTGATTGGAAGGATGTCTGTCTTGAGCACTCTTGTAGTCTTGTTCTTCGGCTTCGGAGCTGTGTTTTTCTTCAGATACCTTCGAGCAGTCAGCATCTGATACAACGTACCATTCGAATTCTGTATCAGATAGAATCTTCTGAGCAACATGATTGCCTCTGGTCTGTAGTAGCCACCCAAAGCTGGGTACGACAGACTCGACTGAATGCGCGGTCTAAGAAGGGGTACGTGAGATCGCACTGCGGCTTTCATGGCTAGCACCTACGTATCATTCACGTCAAGCACACTGCCACAACCCCCGAATCGCTCGTTTCCTGCACCATAGAAGACCTTCCCGATGCCGACCTGGCGCAAGGCAGACGCACACATGACACAGGGCTCGACTGTCACGTACAGCGTCACGTCCTGGAGGGGCAACGAGTGCGTCTTCAGGATTTCGTCGAGAGACACCAATTCGGCATGTAGCGTCGCCTAATAATTAGGATATTCATGATCCGAAACTGAGTGACGCATATCGCTGAGCTTACATTCCTCCACTCATTCGTGCGGTTTCGGGCTTTCGCGATAGCCTTGCCATCCTTGACAAATACGCACCCTACGGGCACCTCCTTAGCAGCGAGAGCTTCTTCTGCCTAACGGGGCCACATCGAGAGCATGTAATGAACGAAGCACCGATGAGCATAGGCAATGCGATAAGTTTCATCTCTAATGTAGTACAACTGTCTTGACGGATGCAACGACACGATCGGGATATTCATAGATGCGTACTCACCTGGTCGAGTGCAATCTTCATCCATTCCAGGTCGATGGCCTGCTGTTCCTCCTCTGGGACATACACGGCCAAAGGCGATGTCCAACCAGATGACTGCATTTTGAAAGGCTGTTTTGCCGTCAACGATTCTCTTTGGTGAGCGAAATCCGCCACAAGATTCGAGTCAGCTTCGAGCGATACTAGAATCAAGCAATCAAGAAACGAAGATCGACGAGTATCAGAATAGAATGCGCGAATTGATTGAAAGCATTGACTACTGGCGGTTCGCCCGTTCGGGGGCTTTGAGCAGTTCCGAAAGGGAAGAACTCGAATCCTGACCAGACAAGCTCCCCACCAGGTCTCTTGCTGACGTGCAAATGTCTGGCATAGAGTATCTTCATTTGAAAGCGGAAAATTTGGGAGGAGGAAAGAAAGCGCAGAAAGCGAAGAAACACTCACCCGATCGCTTTTCGCAACAGATGTCCCAGTTTGTTGCCGGCCAACAACTTTCGAGTCTCTTCGATAGCGTTGAGGATCTTGGCTCGTGAATAGAAAGGCGCCGGACGTATGGACTCAGAGGGGCGGCTGACGTTGGTCCGTCTTCGGAGATGTCACTGAGTCGTAGCTTTTGTAGAGTATTCCGAACCCTTATTCGAGTGATTTCTCGTCCGCTAAGCGCGATCATTCCGAGAAGCGCAGTCAACGATCCGGCGCGTGTTTTGCGATTCTCTTGCACACCTCTTGAACTTCGTAAAGATGGCTTGACCTAGTTTGCCGGCTTAGTGAAGTGGTTAACACGTCAGATTCCGGTAAGAGCTGGAAGTAGCTGAAGATCGCGAGTTCGAATCTCGCAGTCGGTTTACCTTTTTACCTTGATAAGCGTAAGGCTATCCGTACAGCTGTCCACAAGATCTACAATGAGTTCACCCTCTTCGACCTCCTGTCGGTCTCCATAGCTGTTTCCCTCTACGAATACCGGGATTTAGAGAGCGCGATGGTTGCAACTCGTGTCTGTTTCACATATCTTTACTCCTTCAAGGGAGAGCGAGGAGCCGACAGCTGGCCCGTACGCGATGCACTAATGTACGGACTCAAGGAGTTTACCTTGGGTGCTTGAAATGCATGGTGCCGATAAGGAGACTTGCACGAGTACTCATTCGGACTTCTATTCCACCTTCTACTGTCGTCTCCCCTGTTGCATCCATCTCATGGTATCGATCGCCACATAAGGATACCGGGGGCCTTGAACTACCAGGCGCTCTTTCAGTTTCTTCTTTGCATTGCACTTCGTCAATGTTCAATCCAGCCACATAGCAAAGCAGACCTCACTAACGGCTCCACGACCAGCCTAAGACTGTATGGAGCCCTCACCAACCCCTAGCCATCCCATCGGCCGATGTCTCGAACTCCTCAAAGCATGGATAAAGGAAAAGGGTGGAACGCTCCCCATGCTGGACGTATGATGAATTGATGGTGCTCTAAGAACTGCTCCAAGTCCAAGCTAGCAAGCTCTCCAAGCGATGCAAGCGAGAGCTTTCTCCAAATTCAAAGATGACTCCCCCAAAGTGCCCCAGACTACATTAGTGCGGAGGCGACACGAGCGGGAGTAATAAAATAAACGAACGATCAGCGTGGAGATTGGCAGGCGACGCGAAGCTCGGAGGGAGCTAATCCGATAGTGGTCTCGTGTGCGCCGCAATCAACCCGCTGCCCAATCAATCAGGCAAGAATCGTCGCGACGCTTGCACTAATACTCCTATCACTTCGCTCTTGCGCAACGTATAACATTCGACAGTCCCAACCTTGTAACGCTCTTACCTCTTCACCATTGTCGTCCCGCATCAGTCAGCTCAGCTGTCAGCTCGCAGAACACTCTGACGGCCTAAGCCGAAACGTCATGCGTGACTAGGGCATGAGGTGGCAATCATCCATATCCGTCACCACACGGTACCTCTTGTCAACATGTTGTTACCAGCGTACGACGCCCACGGACGCCTCTACTACCCTCAGTACCAGGACGCTCCTCCCCTACCGGAACCGGACATTCGGGCAAGAAGGGCTACAACACGCTCAGTTTGCGCTTGTATTGACGACACGCTCTATACGTTCCATCGTCAGCAGCAAGAGAAGCAGAGGCATTCGTCTATGGTCGTGAGACAACCGTGTCCGCCTCTCCTCGCAACGTCAGACATCGCTCCCACATCCGTGTTGGGCCCGATCCCTAAATGGACAGGCGAATCAGGAGGGGAAAAGCGAGGCAGAAGCAGGAAGTCCAGTGGCCGGGATTACCAGAGAAGTTGCAGTAGGGATATTCCTGGAGCTGTCGCAACGAAGCCGAGGCAAACGGTCATGTCAACACAGTATCATGATGTAAGCATTCTTCGCCACATCAATAATTCCAGCACTAACGTTCTCTGCCAGTCGAACGAAACTTTCGTATCTGTTGTCGAAGCAGACTGCACAACACCGCTGCCTTTACTGGATCCAGCAACAGCATCGGATTACTCTGTTTTCACCGACATCGTGACACCAGATTCCACTCATGGGCATGATTCACGTCCTCCTTCCATCGTGCCTTCCTCCTTCAGGACGGCCAAGCAGTTCTTCTCAAGTACAAATACCAGTACCGCATCACTGCTCAGTCAGACAGCGCCATCGCCCAAGAAGAAATTCTGCAGGTCAGCGTTGTTCCCTCCGGTAGGAGAAGAAGAATATCCTGCGCGAGGGCTCTGTCCAAATCTGCAAGTGCTCCTCATGTCAGCCGATGCCCGAACGACGACACCGGTGAATCGCCGCCAAGGTTTATCGAAATCAGCCAAGATCCGCAACGTTCGTGGGGCCCGAACAAATGCGCTGTCACCTCCTCTCGAGGTCAGAGCAGACCACGACCCGTTGGTTATCGAGATCCAGTCTGCACTTGACAACGTCATCTCGCTCGAGTTCCGCAAGGACTCATCTCGCATTCCTCTTCCGCATCGTATTCCGTCTGACTCCGTTACGCTGAGGAACACTACTCGCATTGGCTACTTCACCAGTTACTTTTCCTTCGTCACATCGCCATCATTCAAGAAATTTATTCAACCATCCACTTCGACCATACAAGGGGAATGCCCTTGCTGCATTGCGTCAAACGCTTGGGTTCAGCTATCCGGTTTAGACCTCTGGATCGCGGTATCCTCCTCGCCGCAAGAGTTCCGTCCTCCCGCCAGACGCAGAGCGGACGGTACAACGTTGAGGAAGTGGTGCTTGGAATGGCAGATGGTGGTTCACGGCAAGGTCGACTGCATCAAGCATCGAAATGAAAGCAAACCACCAGTTCCGAAGCAGAAGCAGAAGTACAAGCGGGGAAAGGAGAGATGGGGTTGTGGATGTGTGAATCATGGATTCGATTAGACGAATTGAAGAAGCCGAAGCCATGAGGCTTCGCACTTGCGGGATATCGACCGCCCAGTACGACACTGTATCATATCTTCAGCATCAGCATGGGTCGTTTCGACCTCTTGTATCTATCAGTCCGCATAGAGACTGACAGCTCAGCAGCATGGCAACGTTGTATAATTCTCCGCCATCGATCGTGACATAAATTATTAAACTCTTCATCTATGACATGCCTATCGAGTTCATTATTCAGTTGAGCTATACAACGGTGAGACCCGTAATGAGCTTCAAAAGAGACCCAATAGATCATCTGACTGTGTTTTCTGCGAAGCTGCTTGCTTGTTGCTAGATGCGTTAGCATTCGGTCCTCCGAAGCCGGCCAATCCCCCAAAATCGAATGGAGAGGAGGCAGCGGCGGCAGCATTCACACTCTGGCTAGTGGGCGAGGTGACACTCATCACTGGTGCGGTTGAAGGAGCTTGAAGATTACTGCTTGAGAACAAGTCCATGAGCTCATCCAGCGGGTTCTTCGATGCGGCCACGGAAGCGATTGCGGCTGATGACGGTGCAAAACTGGCGGGCACGGTATTTGCCCCGATGGACGTGTCCGCGATTGAGGGCTCGTCCACGTCGAAATCGAGCAAGTTCTCCGACTTTTGTCCTGCAACCACGGTCTCGAGCGCTTTCTTTGTCGAAGTATCTGCGTCTTCGAAGCTGGTCGATTACAAGTCAGCTCGATGGTTTCCAACCTTCAGACCCCCTCCAACTTACTCGACTCTGCGCTTCGATATATCATCCACGCCATATCTTCCTTTTCCGATGAAAGTAGCAGCTGGCTTGTGATATACACTCGCCAGTGATGAGATTTCTCCCAAAAGCTCTTCCAGCACTGCAGGTGCGACTGTCGTGTTTGGCAGGGATATTGGCGGCCTGACAGACAACACGACAGCCTAGCGAAAGCGCGATGTGGGCTTAGCGTCAGATTGAACAGGAAACAGCAAAGGTCATACCTTTGCAGCTGCAGGATCGGTCGATAACAGCCTCCAATACACGTAGGCCTTGTCCCGGACATCGGGATTGTCTGAATCCTTGGTGGCGGTCTGCAACACTCGCTGCACGATTGCTTGTGCATGATCCGGCTTCTTCAAGAACAGCTTGACGATAGCTGTCACAGTTTGCAGTTGTACCTGGAAGGTAGAAAGAGCTTTAGATGAGCCACGACGTGGAGACGCAAATGAAACTTACAGCATAGCTTTCCTCCTTGAAACCGTCTAGGAAGATTGCCAGCAATTTATCGGCGTTCTCAATCTTTTCGGCATACTCTCCGATGATCCAGATCAGGGACGCCTTAGCCTCGGGCTCATCCAAGTCGTCGAGATTGGAACACAAGGTCGGAATGACGGCCTCATAACTGTGAGGGTATTTCCTGAATATGTCCTGGCAACCACGAGGCGAACAGGTATCAGTGTCACTGGCTGGTGAATAGACGCTTGTGTAATTCACCTTGATGACGACCACCGCCTCTTGAACAACATAGCTAACACGAGTTTGGATCAAATCCAGTAATACTTGCACGCAACGGGGAGCAGCAGATTCGATTTTGATGGCGGTCTGACCGATCGCTTTGACCGCTTTGCGGACAAAGTCGACGTCTACTTCCGAAGCATATCTTGGGAGACAAGATGAGTCAAGCACCAGCGAAGACGGAGAAAACACATACTCCTTCAATTCCCCGAGCAGAGTGTCAACATTCTTGTCACTGGCCAGACGGACCATGACGTCCAATTTCTCGACCTTGACGTAGGGTGGATCATTGTACTTGCAGAAGAACACCCGCATTTCGTTGGCGAGGATGTCTGGTCGCTTCTGAAGGAGGAGGTTGATGTTCCGTAGCGCGACCCATTGTATTTCAGGAGCGGAAGAGATCAGAGTCACTGCGTGGTGGAAGTCAGAACAAAGATAAGACACTAATGCCGGTCTAGACTGACCGAGGGGAGGAGCCATCTTGCGGATCAATTGCGTTATCAATTCCTGCCGTTGCACGTTTCTCATGTGAATCATGATGACCTGTTGTGCACCAAGGGCTGTCAAGCACAGTATCATTACCAACCGTGATATTGCGCCATACCTTTACGGCACCCAGGACGACTGCTCCGTTCGCATGCTGGAATTGTGGCATGACCCTTTCACAGATATGTTCCGACTCCTCCGATCCTGAAGCCTGATACTTCGCCAACGCATTTAGTAGTGCAATCCTTCCCCATTCGCTGCATTCGTTGAGCGCCAAGAGAATCCTAGAAAGCGTCGGTCCGTCAATGATGAACTTCTGAGGCGGAATCGTCGGCGATGGTGCGTCATCCTCGTCATCGTTCTCGCGTTGCACGCGACTTGATCCATTTTGAGCTGCAAGGAGGGACGCTTCGTGAATATCTGACAGGGCGGTCACGGCGTTGGCTACCACCATCGGATTCCCATCTCCGACAAGATCCCTCAAGTTATCTATGAAACCGTAGTCCACGCAAAGTTCGGGCTTGAGCTCGTAGACCTTTGCCACGCAGAGTGCCGCAGTCTTCCGCACGTAGGGATTTTCGTCGCGGAGACATCGGGATAGCGGATCACCGAGGTAAGAGAGGATTTTCTCCGCGCGCAGCGTAGACATGGTCCGGATTGCGAGCGCTCGAATGAGCGGGTTTTGATCGGCGGTGTCCTGTACGAACGCTGTGAGCGCGTGGTGAATCGCAATGACTGCCTGTATAGATTCACCTTGACAAATGTGTTGACCGCTAGAATCACCAATTCGGGTTGTGTCTTCGCGTAGTTCATCAGGTACAGATACACAAGCTTAATTCCTCAAAATTAGCATATCAATTACCCTCCATAGGGCCAGAGGCCAACGATACCTTTTTCTGTTCCAGATCCTCTGTTTGCTGTCATCGAGAATCAGCCATTTATCAGCATCGCTCTTCTTCACGAGTAGGCGACCATCCGGATTTACCATATTCTTGAGAACGTCCGGGAATAAGCCTGAAACATCCTTCCCGACCGTCATATTGGCAATGACCCGCTTGATAGCATCTGCCCTCCGATCACGATATTCCGAGTTGAGTTCGGCTCGCAGCTCAAAGTTCTCGCCTATGGGGATCAAGGTGACTTGAGGCCATGCGATCTGAAGGAAGAGCCACGATTGCTTACCCTTGCGGGGCGGAGCTCTGCCATTCATGTTGCGGAGACGATTCTGCTCGAAGGGGTCCTCCTAAGATTACAGTTGAGAGGGACAAACCGAATTTCCCGCGTTTCGGGAGTGTATCGAAAGATGTGCCTTGGAGGTGGCGTTCAAACAGCGCAATGAACCAACTCGAGACGTCGAAACCTCGAACAAAGTGATACGCTCGCTGGATGAGGTGTGCATGCATGATGAACTCGTGTCTCGTGTTTGATTCCGCCGTCCTGATCGGTCCTGCTGTTACGGGTCAGGTCCCCAACTCTGAACAGATCGTGAGCTGTGGACGGTTCCGCTATACAAACCTGTCGTAAGCGTACGATAGCCAGCCATTTCCCTTCATGTGCGTGTAATTCGGCGGGGACATTGGCGCAAATGAAGGATCGAACTCGCCTCGAGCTGTCTGAATTGATTGTCTGGTTGCCGTCATCGGATATCCGTTCGACGCTTGATCCCTCGCTCACTCAACCGCTTTGACACATCTCTTGCCTGAGAGTCGTTGATGCTGGTCATCAAGAAGCAGTTATTCTGACTGCCTCCATACGACGTCAACAGCGTTTAATCGATCCCGACCACACGTATTTCCTCAATATTCTTACATTTCAGCATTCGAAGAGACAAGTCACAGTCTCACGATTGCACCCATTTCTCCATCGGATCTTTCTCACACCATCTCTTCGAGGCTGCTCATACCTCACACGGTCGACATCAACGCAACCTAGTCACACTGCAACAATGTCATCCGCATTTCCCCTTTCCCCGCCGGTTTCTCAACACAAATCTCGACATATTGTCGCGCACCACAACCCAGCTCGACATGATACACAAAGCTGGACTGCGCTGAACACCAGCACGGATGCTCCAAGGACCGCTGAGAGGAGGCGACGCGGGCGGATGGTAGATTACATTGATAGGCAAGTCATCAAGCTTGCGCAGCCTTAGATTTACCCTAATCGCAAACGGCAATCTCCTTTTTTTCAGCTTGCCAACTCCCCCTAGCACCAAAAACAATCGTTCACGTCGACATCACGCCTACCAAGACTCTGTTATCGGACTTCCAACGCCATCAACATCCGTTCGCAAAACAACAGGGACTCGACCCGCGCGTCATCATTCCGCATCTCCCATCAACAAGTCCCGTCGCCTCGGAGCAGATGCTGTAGATCTCGAGGCTGAGGCGGAGGGAGAGAGCGCCTCGAGCGAGACAGAACAGACAGTTGCCGCCGTGACGGAGAAAAGATGGATGGGTCGAAGGGGCACGAGGCGTCCGGGGTTGACTTTCGCGCAGCAGATGGGATTACTGGTATCGCGTTCCGGTGATCAGCACAGTCAATCGTCTGCGAGGATCATACAGTCTGACTGGAGGGCCTCCGGTATTACCAATGGAATCTCCGACATATCGGTAGAAAAGTCCTTCTACTTCAACGCCGGCAGCATCAGCGCGCACGAGCGCTCAGAGATGAAACTCAACGTCACAGACACCTCGTTAATACAGGAGAACCCTTTTCTTGACGACACTGATCGCTCATTTGCGAAGACATCAACTCAACTCCGAAAAACCGCGAGTGGACGGCTATTAGATCCAGTCGACGTCATCTCACCAGAAGCTACCACTCGCAAACTCGACAGCACGGTCTCGGATGCTGGATCGGAGACTGAATTGGAGCAGGATGCTGACGAGGCTGAGGGGGAAGAGGATGACAGCCCATATCTTATCGAGAGCTCGGATCCCGTTCCCGCTCCGGACAACGCCTCTCAAGCCGTTGCCAATGACGTATTTGCAACAGCGACCGAAAGATTCGCGGACGAGCTAGAAGATTCGTCCGACCTGAGCGAGATGAGCGACGCGGAGACCGATGTCGAGCGCGGGCACGCTATCGATGAACAGGAAGATGGATACGTATCGGTAGATCCGGCAGCGAATGGTAACAAGCTTCCGATCAGGAACAGTCTGAAACGTTCGCCTTCAATCACAGCGTCGTTTGCTGCATCGAAAGGCTCGTCTGCCAATCTCGACAAGAATATCTCTACACCGCCCAACTCTTTCAGTCGCTCGAAGAAAACTCGTGAAAGGAGAACATGGGGCAAGCCAATTGTGGGAGACACTGAGGACAATCCTTTCCTCGCATCAAGTACCATCGGAAAACCGAAAATTCAAGCCTCTGCGACTGAAGCTGGATCGTGGCTTCGGACTGATAATGCGAAGACGCGACGGAGCGAGGGAGAAAAGCCAACGATTGAATACCTCTTGTACGTTGTCGTGCTGTCTTGTCCAGTATTCCGCGACTTATCAGGATCTTGCCCCAACCAGCCGTGGTCAGAAGACGACGTTTGCCAACCCGTACTATATGCACGATCCCTATCGACCTCCCGCCACATCGCTTCTTCCGCCCGAGCATCCCGAGTTCTCGCCCGCGCCGGTACCAGCACCGAGGATGTTGTTCCCACAAGCACAGGCTGAAGAAGGCAATTCATCGGATGACGATGAAAAGAAAATGTTGCGTACACGCAGGCGGGATATCCTTCCGGGCCACATGTCATCATCTCCGACAGCGCAAACTTCGCCAGTCCCGGCCCCGCGCGCGCTCCAGCGCAGAATTTCGTCCCAGATTCCGCCACTGGCACGTCAAGGTTCTACTCTTCTTGAAAAGGCTCAAAGGGCACAAGTTCAGCGACGACCCGCCGTACCACAGCCGACGACTCGCTCTCATAACGCTGCGCAGAAACGCTCGATGGATGCTGTTCTGGATGGAACAACAGATGGGAAAGACGATGAAGACGAATTATTGCTCAGGAATCCCCGAGCAGGTAGAAGACTTCTATTCGGCCCCGGTGCCGGCGCCTCTACGCAACTACACCCGGATCAACAGCAGCCCGGTCAAGCCGCTCGCCCGAATGGCAATAAAAAGGTGAAGATGGAGCACTTTATGAGAGAATAAAGAAGTACACAAAAGTACGGCGGGTGTTACGAATCAGTTGCATTAAAGTCCGGTCGGCAGTCCGCTCCTCCAATATTGTGGTCTTTGCCATCATTTTGTAGAGAATCGTCAGCGATTATGACATGATGTGTTCTTCTTGTCGCCTTTGTGGCAGCAACAGGTGTGTCGTCAGCAACACCCGCGTTTATTTTACAACTTGAGATCAATGGATGGTGTACAACGGATTCCTTTGCTCGAAGGCGCTTCTCGAGGATACTCTACAATCACGGACCAGCTGCGGCTACGATGGCATTCATTTTAGCATCAAAGCCGGTTGCGTTGATGGGCATTTCAGGAGTGTAGAATGGGTTCTTCATGACAGCGTCAGCGTCTGCGAGACGAAAAAAAGCGTGGCGGCATGGAATAAGCAATTTGAGCGGACAGATTGGATTAAGATATCTTACAGGCTTCGTATATCTTCTGCAGTACGGATTCTGCATTTGCCATGTCCACCGATGAGATCAGAACGAACTTGACGCCTAAACAGGTAAAACACGAGATTCGCATCCTGGAGTCAGCTTCCATCTTTTTTCAGATTCTGATTCTTCACATACCCGTCAAAGTCATGTGTATTGTCATCTTGAAGGATTCTGACTCTATTGTCTGAACTCCGGAACTCTTGGGGACTGGCGCGATTCGAGAGGTGATGGCGTGGACACCGTGTAGCGTTCCAGCCATGACGAGATATTCGTTTGATGACAGCTGAGCAATGCCGACTGGGTTGCAAGCTCGTCAACGAACATCTCAAGAGGTTCGTGGGGAGAGGGCTTACCCCCATAATTCCGCTGAAAAATGAGACCGCCAGCCTTGTTGATCACCCAGACACCATATACTGTCATCTTGCCAAATAGTGATACAACGTTGGGAACAAGGTCACCAGCTCTACAGCTTTCCTCTCCACGATTATCTATTCCCCAAGAACAAGAGAAAGAGGGTCAGCGATGCTGTCCTTGTTCGTGTAATCCAGTCGTGATGAACGTAGGGTATCAGACATTTTTAGGCATAAAGTTGGTTTCATTGCTCCTTCCTTGCGAGAAGGGCATGATCAATCGCAAATTACTTTTTGATCATCACTGAGATGTCGAGGAAGGGACGGGAAGCAAGAGAAGATGTGGTACTCACGGTCAAAGGCGCTGTGTTGCGGTCCTTTCACGATTGGGGTGTTGCGGTATGGTGTGAATGGAAGCTCGAACGCAAGTTGCTTTTGAACCACCTGAGCCGTAACGAACCTGGAGCGATCGCGCTTCTGCGCTTCTAGGTGGAAAGGGAAAATGCAGTCACATGAAACGCGTCCAGCGGGTGAGACGCGTCTGAACCAACCGAGACTTTGAAGCCAGAAGTTGATGCATATTCTCAGATTCAACAGCATCTCCCATCTATCGAGTTGAAGTACCACGACGCTTTCCTAGCAGCGATAGCAAGACCATCAAGAGGCCCTCAGCTGTCAAGCCATGGTCAGCACCAACAAGCCCGCAAAGGCTACAACAGGATCGGTGATCGTGAACCAATATCATTTGGAAGGCATCACTCGATTATGCTACTCGAAAGATGGGCAGTAAGTTTCAATGGTCGTTCGTGATGCCGAACTGACTTACATGTACCTCAGGGTCATTTACACAGCTGGAACGGACAGCATGGTCCGAATCCATTCAGTCGGTGATCTGGAGACAGGAGAGCCGGAATTCCTTGACGACCATCCTGAAGCAGTGACATGTTGCGTCTCCTCGGTGAGTATTGGTCAGATCAAGTTCGCAATGGATCTAATTCCATTTGCTTGTCACCAGGAACATTCGCTTGTTACCGGCTCTACGGATGGAGTAGTACGACGTTTTGAGTATCCTTCAAACCAGCTCTCCGGGACCATTACTAGAGCCGCCGGCGTTCCCATTCACTGGTTATCCGTCGATAATTCTGGCCAGCGCGTAGCCGTTTGCAGTGAAGAGCTTTTGGTCAAAGTGGTGGATATCCAGGACCCCCTACAAATCTTGACGATTTCCGGAATCAACAAACCCGTTCGATCCGCAAGCTGGCATCCAGTCCAAGACATGCTGACACTCGTCATGACCGACGGCAGAATCCAGGTATACGAGTTCGTGGACGATTCACCATCCTGCCTCAAGACCGTGGAAGGAGTTGCTGGTGCGGGTAAAGTGGAAGACGAGTTGCCTTGCGCAGTCGCATGGCATCCCAAGGGCGACTACTTTGTCGTCCCGAGCCGGACGCACGAGATCGCTATCGTCGATCGGGACAAGTGGTCGAAGTCGGGAACGTTCTCCACGGATGGACACGACGCCGAAATTGGTCTTCTTGCGTGGTCTCCCAACGGAAAATACCTAGCCTCGTCCGCCAAGGACAATCAGATCATCGTCTGGCATACAGATACGAGAAAGCCAGTCTCAAGGACTAAAACCGATGGCAAGACCGTCACTGGCCTGGAGTTCTCCCCAACCGACAATACGCTCGCGTTCACCACTACAGGAGGCAATTTCTACGCATGGCAAGATGTCGTGCCCTCTAACCATCCTCATCCCGCCAAAGCGCCGAAGAGCGGATTGGAAATGCTTGGTGACGACGACGACGTTGATGGCGAAGATGCGAATGGCGGCGACGAGTTTGATCTGGACGACGATGCATGGATCGAAAATGACGAAGAGGAAGACGTTGGTCCCGATGGTATGACGAAATACAGGATCAGGGGTGAAAGCATCGACGCTGAGGCAACGAAAGAAATTGGTAAACTTGACCGACGAAATTCCCATGATCATCCTTGCTAATGATCCTTCGTTCGCAGTCGGCATCGAGCAGGCTCAGCCCGCGTTCCAGCCGGGAGCTACCGCATTTCATAACAAGAGACGGTATCTTGGTACGCGAAAGTTTGTGTCTCGCAATGGCGACTCCTGATTCATTACCGCCCTCCAGCATTCAATATGATCGGTGTCATCGATGTCACAGATATGGAGACACATCACGTCGTCAACGTTGAATTCCACGACAAGGGCTCTCGACGCGGATATCATTTCCAGGATAACAATCGCTTCCAGCTCGCCTCAGTCGGTAAGTTCAACGTGCCACTACGCGTCGCCTCATCTGACAACCTTACTCTCGCTGTTTAGGCGAACAGGGAATAGTGTATGCTGCCAATCCGGAAGGGAGGCAATCAATTATCGAGTACCGGGCATACGACGGAGACCCAAAGACTGCGGCTTGGCAGGCGTCTTTGGAAGATGGCGAGAAAGCCATAGTGGTCGCGGCAGGAGGCAGCCGCATTGACCCGGACGACCTGGACGGAAATGGCATGGGCTGTGTCGCTATCGCTACCAGTAAAGGATACGTCCGTTTCTTCACCGGTACTGGGCTTCAGAGATACATCTGGACATTGGGGGAAGAGGTGGTCGCCATGGTGGCGAGTCGTGAGATGCTCTTCATCGTGCATCGAGAAGGGGGCACCAGTGTAGATGGTAGGCACGAGTCTCGTAGAGGGGGCTACACTCTTTCTGACTGATTTTTGCTAGGTTGTCAAAATCTTAGATATACCTTGATCAACTTCGAGAACTACGATATAGTTCAGGAAGGTCGAATTCCGCTTCAAAAACGAGTCACGTTGACTTGGATAGGCTTTACGACATACGGTGTGAGTGACATGCGGAATTATCGTCATATCAGGTCTATCTAACACATAACCGCCAGTCTCCTGTCATGCAAGACTCTGCCGGACTACTATCGGTAATGGACAGGGCGAAAAGGCAAGGACAAGCCCGCTGGCTACCACTATTGGACACGCTAGCCCTTTCGCGGCGCAAGGATGGCAGGACAGAGCGATACTGGCCTGTGGGAGTTAGCGAAGATAAGCTTATGTGCATCATCCTGAAGGTATGCGGTGCCTCTTATTGATATCGCAGAACGAGGCTGACTTTTCTTTTTTATTCAAAGGGCACGGATGTGGAACCGGGGCACCCTCGTCCCATCATCCTCGATATACCGACAGAAGTTCCTGTACTTAACAAGGATCAAGCGCAGGGGAGAAACGAAGGGCTGTACGTTCCCGGTTCCAGTAAGACGGTAACTCACCGATACTTATTACTTGGTTTTCCAGCTTCGTGCGATCAACTGTTGAACTGGAGGCAATGAAGGACAACCGGAACCCTTCTTCCGCGTACCACGTCTCATCGAGCGACATAGCACAGAAAATGAAGGATCAAGATAAAATCCTCCTGACACTGATCATGGAAGCTGTCAAGGCTGATCGCAAACAACAAGCCTTCGATATTGTGACGCTCCTGCAGAACTCCATCAGCATGAATGCTGCATCCCAAATCGCCGAACTTTACAGCTCTTTCGCTTTGAAAGAACGAATATTGCTCTACAAGACAGAGTTCGAGACTCGCCAAAGGTTCAAAGACAGAGCCGAGCGGCATGCTAGTACTCGCTATTTGGACGAAGACACTTTTACTGCACCATCGAGAAACGGGTCCATGTCCAAAGGGCTGACATCTTTCGAGCCGCGGAAGGGACCTTCCCGCCGGACGGCTGCAGCAACGATCAAGGAAGCTACAAACCGTTACGATTCTCCTGAACCAATGTTTGAGACCACGGCAGACTACGACTTCGAAAGTACGCTTGCCAGCTCCGTCGTGCAAGCCAGTCCGCCTCGCAAACGCAAAGTCGACGACGACTTTTTGGGCTTTGAAGAATCCACTGTTAAACATTCCTCAAAGAGAGCTCATCGCGCAGAGACACCAGTAGAGTCTGTGCCACCTGCAAAGTCGGGTAAGTCTCAGAGTCCCTGTACGAAGGTGGCGGTTCGCTGATATTGTGTCATTGTCTCTCCAGTGTCCAAGAATCCTTTCGCACGTGGCAAGGTAGCTTCCAATCCGTTCGCGAAGCCAGCCCCGGGACAAGCTACTTTGGCGACCAAGAGCAAGTCATTCTTTGAAAGGGTTGATGATATACAAGCGAATAGAAACTCCACGAACAGTAAGTGCACCGACTTCTAATCACTACCAATTCATGTGCTGATCTCACCTGCTGAATCAGAAACCGCTAAGGACAAGGCACAGGCCAAAGATAAAACGACAAGCAAACAAGCGACACTTTTCAGCTTGAAGGGGGCGCCATCCAAAGCAACGACCGCTCTCGAAGTGGATCTTCCGAATGAAGTCGATCTAGCGGATGCACCGGTGGTCCCACTGGACGCTGTGTTTTCAGCAGATGCAGACTCCGATGAATTGCTTGCATCGGAACCGAATCCGGAGGAGACGCAATTAGAGGAAACGCAAGTGCAGGAAGAAACCCCTCAAGTCACGACCGAGGAACCGGCAACCATGGAAGACGACGATGAGCCGCTGGAGTGGGAAGAATCTGATCGCGAAGGGGACCCGGTGACCGCATGATTACATGGGCTGGCACGTAATACTGTATCATACGCAGGGGTTTGGAAAGGGTCAATTTTGTAATTCTTGAATAGGTTGTATAGTCTGGACTCTGAATCATGCCTCGCCATGTCATGGATATGTCAGAAGCGAAGCGCTCTATCCGATAGTAACCTATCCGATCGGACTCAGAGATTACACGTGCTTCCCCTAGAATCTATGTATTTCTATGTTATGCAGCATTACAACTCTTCGTGCGCTACGACCTGGGTGGGTTCGGGATCCTCCGCTGTCCTGGCCGGATCTGCTTGAGGAATATCTTCGTTCCCACTCTCCGTCTGCTTGGGTGCAGAGGATGCTGAAGTGCTGGAAGCCTTCACTTTTGGTGGTTTAGGCATGGGTTTCTTTTGTAGACCGAGCACCTTCCGGACAATTTGAGTCAGTAGCAGCATGACAGAACGCAGCCAGGCAAGCTCACCATTGATTGCAAGGCCTTTCCGCGGCTTTCGAGGTCGGCATTCAGCAAGACCGGGTCAACGTGCATCTGTTCTCCAACCTCTTTTTGCGCTGTCATCTTCTCCTTAGCCCACATTTCGTAGTCTTTGAGCATTGTCTCGACCGCTTCGAGCTCTTCCTTGGTCCATCGGGTTAAGTTACCGGCAGTCAGGGCTTCCGTCATGTTCTGAGTCGCTTCCATGAACCAAGCCTGTCCGGCGATGATGGCCTTTTGGAAATCCTCAATTGCCTTGGGTCGCCCTTGGTATTCTGTGAATCGCCTGATGATAGGTTTCTCCAAGGCTCTATAGATACAGATTCAACATGAGCGGTGTGTCGAAGGAAGACAATGAAAGCACGTACTCGACCACTTCCCGCTTCTTATGGAGGATGGCAGTCTCGGCTGCTTCCACATGCTCTGCCATCCACTCGAATGCCTCCTCAACAGCCTTTGCGAGAGTCGTCCTCTCATGACTGGACGAAAAGTCTTGAAGAGCTGTGTTTGTGGCATCTGGGCTGAGCATGTTCTTAACTCGGTATAGATAGCCTTCCAGGTGATTGATGGCGTTCCCTCGATCAATTGCAGCCCGTTCAACCGCATCAATGGCGGCCAGTCTGAGCGCAGAAGTCTGTTTAGTTCTAGGAAATCTGGATGGAGCAGATCTTTTTACATACCGCTTTCTGGCATTACGCCGCTCCTCGGCAGACATCGGCTTGACTCCAGTGACGTGCTCAGTGAAGCGCAGTCCGATTTTCTTTTCCTTGGGCTTCTGGAACTCTAAGTCCTCTTCCGAAGCTTCGACTGCGGCCTCTACTTCTGCGCCGTCCTGCGCCTTGTCTTTGCTGCCACCGAAAAGCCCTTTTAGCTTGTCCTTTACAGACGCAGCTTCAGGCTTGGTGGTATAAGTCAAAACTGCATTGGCAGTATGAAGCATGCCTCGGCCATCGATCTTCACGTTCACGTCGACGTTGGATTCCTCAACTTCGTCCTTGGTCAGGTTGGCGACGGCCTTGTGAATGCCGTGAATTTCCACCTTCGAGATATCAGCAGGGTCCGGCCTACACCAAAAAGTTAGCCTAAGTGCTGTTGATCCACATTCCACATACGAATTGGCACCCATGTAGCGGAAATCAATCGTGATGTCATCGGTCGGCTTGAAATTCAGGCTCCGCCTTTCTGCTACTTCGAAAGCGGGGAAGGCGACGCCATGATCTGCGATTCGGGATGTAGTCGGATTTCCCTTCTTCACCGCTGAAATCTTGATGCTTACCTTTGCCGCTCCAGTATCCAATTTCGTACGGAGACTTTTCAATCAACTTCATTTTAAGCTTGCTCTGGAAAGCCCGCCCTTGACTGGCGCCGTAGAACGCAGCACCTAAGCGCGAAAAGCCATCAGTCGATGCTTTTACGCCATAACAGGGATCAGCGCTCACCGAGAACAGCTGCTTCATCTGTGTTGACATTCTGAGCGATCTTTTCTCTGAATAGCGTCAAGGATCAGTCATCGTTAACGAATACCACCTGCTTCCTCTCAGCGTACTCACTCTCCCACTACGCTCTTCACTGCTGCTTGAACCATAGGCACACGCGTGTTACCTCCAAAGAAGATGACAGACTCTAATTGGTCCTGCAAGCGAAAAATAGGTGTTGATTTTAGGGCGCAGCTGGGGGCAGCACGGCTTGAGCTTACCTGGGTCATACCGGCAAGCTTGAGGGCGTTCAAAATCGGGTTGCTGAATCGCGCAGCTTCCTTAGCACAGACGTCTTCAAACTTGGTTCTGGAAACCCTTGCGCGGAAGTCGATATCGTTAATCAGAGACTCGACCTGGGGGGTTTGAGATAAGCTCGAGACGCAAACAGGTTGGCACAATCACTCACAGACGCAGATGCCTCGTTGTTGGCACTCAAGATCTGTTTGACCTTGGAAGCTTCCCTCCAAAGCTTGCGCAAGGCTCGAGGATCGTTCCTGATATCTTCCCCGCTGTTGCCGTCCTGTGCGAGGAATTCATCTACCAGGACTTCTCTTAGCCGCTCATCGAGGAACGCGCCCCCAAGATCCTGCTCCGAATCGAACGCGATCACCTCCACAATCGTCGTGTTGGCCATTTTGGGTTTGATCACCCTCTTTGATTTGCCAGACAAAAGCGGACTCTCGATTGGCAGCTCCTTGGTCTCGAAGGAGAGGATGGTAGCCGTCGTTTTGACTGCACCCGAATCGTAGATCATGTGGTATTCCTTGACGGGGAAGCTCCTTGTCATGGCGTAGTTCAGCCCCACAGCTCCCGCTTCAGAAATGATGCCCGTCAACTGAAGACCCGCCACTTCGGCTGCGTCTTTCAGAGCCCGTCGCTGAGCTTGCGTAAAGTAGGACGGCACGGTCATGAATAGATCTTTGACGTCCTCATGCGCTGCTGAATTGGCGAGACCCTTGACGTAAGCAAGCTGTTGCGCAAGAATCTCCTCCGGAGTCCATGTCGTTTCGGATGAACTGCTATTGATATTGTGTGCTGCAGAAGGCGCATTTGGTTGTCGAAACACCAAAGCGCCTTTGTCTTCCGAGAGGTATGGCGGAGATGGATAAATCGTATTGTCGGGTACGGTAGTGGCTGCCAAAAGCGGCTTCACGTAGGGATAGCTCGCCAGCGGGAAGCGGGCAGCCTGTAGAGAATAACCTTCTCAGTCAATTGACGCTACGAGCCTATATGGAAAGAAATTTACCATGTTCGCTGCATCGCCTCCGAAGACCCGCTCATCCTTCTTCCATCCAACAGTACTCATCATCTTTCTTTTAGAATCTGGACATCGAAGCGCAAACCGTGAGTCATGAATTTCAGGGACTCCAGCCCTCCGCAACCTACCCTTGTCCAGGAGAACATCGAACGGTGTCCCCGGCTTGACAAGCGATGCTTTTGTCCATTCAGCGCCGTAGTCGATGGCGAGGAGAGCCGCAAGCGTCGACGGTGCGGTCGCTGCCAGAAGCAGGATCACAGAAACCAGTCCTCTCATATTGTGTGAGGAGATGGAAGATGTCTGACCTATCGTTTCTTTCGAAATTGAACTTGGACGGACGACACATGCCGCACAGATCTAGCAATTTCTTTGGAAGCTGGCATCACGCAACATGAAACACGCCAATGCCGATCGCACCTTCCACCTCAATGCCTAGCGCGCCCCCCTATCCGTTCCACGTCATCCGTACACCTTTCCTCATACGCATTCGCGAATCGCTTGAGCAAGGCGTAGTCGACGCGAACAGCCAAAACCATACCGAATGCTAACAACAACAGATGCAATCTCGCAATTTCGTACATGAGCGGAGGTTTGGGGACCAGCCCGAAATAAGCAAAAATACAAGCATGCGCCTCCTCCGAGCCCGTTCGTGGCGTTTATGCGACAGATCCTCCATGATGCTCGCCATTCGTCTGAGCAGGAGTTGCGGTTGTGCGCGGCTGTAGATTGTACCCATTGAAGAATGTCAGAGCTATTCTTGATCACAACGAATGCGAACAGCATGGTCTTACCTGGATAGGTTTGCCTTCAAACATGTTCTCCGGAACCCAAAACTCGGGCGCAAGCGCTGGACGGGCGGTGATGCTCATCAACTCCGTCTTGATGATGTGTTCGCAGAAGTAGCTGCGGAGAGTGAAAGGCATGCAGTCACAGCGTGAAGATGGGAATCTACGAGTAAGCGCTTACTCAAGATTGAGATCCTGTTTGAGATGGTCAGCGATCTGTGTGAACTCGTGGGTCGTTATGATTTCGCCTTACATTCTTGTCATATCCCTGGGAAACAGGCGTTGAATCGGCGAGTGAGCACGTCTCATGCAGTCCATCTTCGAGTGCTACGCACGAAGGGATTCTCGATTTCTATAATGTTCACGGGGAATCACTCCATCAATACGGGTCGAATGAGTCAAGACGAGAAAAGATGTACTGACCTTGCCCACACTCGATCAAACCGATTAAGATATAGGTTGTGATCTAGTCGTCGTATGATGAGAACCTGGTATTCATCCGGGTCCTTTCATAGTGAGTCACTCACAATGGTAGCCGGAATCATGATCCAACCAAAGGCATTGTATAGCTGGAAAGGCTATGAAGCAGTGTTGGTTGAATGGCTGCAACGAATACGAAAGACCGACTCGACTAACCAGAATGATACAGTACAGCCACGCCACCTCGTAGATGTGAGCAGCATAACTCCAGGGAATCGGTGTTAATAGAATCCTTTCGAGTGAAGCGAGAGCATCTGTAAAGGCTTGAACGCAAGCAAGGAGAGCACCTTGGTATTTGCCATTATCAAAAGTGGGGCAGGCCGGAAAGCAATCTACTCACTCGCATTCACAGCTTCACATGTCTTTCGGCGTTGAACAGCTGCGATGAAGCAAGACTATGTTATCGCAAACCGCGAGTTCAGCAACGAGATCCGATCCGGCGGGTAAACCACGCTCACCATATACATGGTGATCTCCAGCGGGACGTTCTGCGCCAACGGTCTGCCATCGATAGGACTCAATTCCGTCTGACCCATCGACGAGGCATTCGCATACAGGGCCTGTTTCATCCTTCTCTCCCGTCGCTTGCTCTTCGCAAATGGGAGGTATCGGATCGGCATGGCTTCCGACCAGTGGTGTTTGGGCGGGCATCGCGCGGGACGGAGCTTGGGTTGCGAAAACGGTCGATCATAGAACAACGTTTGCGGAGAGCTGCTGACGACACTGGCTGTCAAGACACTGTGCATCTGTGCAAGTCCGATAGCGGACTTGGTCGACTTGTTCTCGTAAGCCAGTTTGTTGAGTGTCGAAGCTGGAGAGGGCGTCTTTGAGCGACGTGCGTCTGGGACTCGCTCGCGTCTGTCTCCGGGGATTGGGCTGTATGATCGGGGCTGTAATTGCTCGACACTCTGATCACTATCGTTGTACGCGTGTTCCGGAGGTGGGATGCCGGATGGCATATTGTAGCCTGGGAGGAATTTGACCAAGGAATACAAGTCATCGTAAAAGCTGAAAAGCCGTGTCAGACATGTGTTCAGGTATCTTTGCGATTTCGGTATAAGCGAACTCACATGCCCTCTTCGCCACGAAGATCTACCAGAATGTCAGCACATTAGCCAAGATACCGTGTCAACATCATGCCAAACTGACAGTGCTTTACAGCAACAGCAAACGCCAAACACAACTCGACAGCCCTTCTCTTCTCACTGATAGCCTTCCTCCTGTCCTCCTCCTCTGCTTCCTTGCTTTCCCATCCGGTCTCTGGCAACGCGCCCTCGCCGATCATGGTGTCCGGGCAGTGGACCCATATGATACGCGCCATGGTCCGAGCGTTGATGATGATCTGACTCCAGAGGCGTCGACCTTCCCAGTATCTTTCGTAGGCGGACGTAGTACTATACGCGGGATGATTCGTTGAGTTCGGCTGAATGCGCTCACAGGCGATCAGCAACGTAGCTCACCGGTAACTAAGAACGAGACCGAGAATGGTTCCTATTCAACCCGGGGCATAGGAGTTTCAACAATGAGCAGTGTGCAACAAGGAAAGAATACTTATCAATATCACTTACCGACGACTGTAAGCAACGTGGGCTCGCAAGCCAGCGTTGCTGGTGTGAACTCGTTGATGCAAAATATGGTCGTGCTCCAGACTCCGAGGAGAAGCAGTGTCGGCCAGCTGTGATCGAAAGAATGGTGAAGAAGGGTTAGTCAAGTGCAACGTCTTGCGCAGAGGTGTCTGAGTCCTTACATTCTAAATAAGGCTGTTGCCAGGAACGCTTTCAACATCGCCTTCCAGACATTAGGTTGATGGAGGTCGAAGTAGCCATACGGCTAATGATGCAAAAGAGTTCTTGTTCAGATTTGAGCTACCGACAAGCGACATGACGTCTTACCTCCTTGGAGTGTTCCCTCATCTTGAAACTTGCTGCTGATGCCTGAGATGGCGTTTTTCTATAGGGAGCCGAATTGCTTTTCAGACGTCGACTGGCTTGCTTCTCGACTTGGGCTCTCGATACCGGTGAGTGATGTGGAAGCGTAGCGTTGGATCTGCTGAGCTATATTCCAGTGTCGAAGCCCACGGACGAAGAGGTAGACGAAGCGTATTCGCCAACTACACCAACATCAGACCGCGCATCCATTGCGGACATTATCGTTGTCCTGCATTCCCCAACTTTCAAAGCTTGAGGACAGTATGCCGCTTCCGCCTTCTAGCCTCGGCGTCGCGTGGTGATCGAATATACAGCAGCAGCTATTTCTTCCGTGGTCGTCTCTTCGGCGATGGAAGGACGAGAGAAGGGACCCTGAAACACATCACTTCCGAATGCGACGCGGGATAGCCGGACGAGTGATGATCGAGTTGTGCTCCGTGACTGCAAGGGCATACTCGCTGACCGATTTCCGCATACACCATTCATCTGGCAAAACGGAAGAGTGAGAACACGAGCACCGCGTTGGACGTGTCAGGAGCTGTGTCAATGTCTCACCTTGAAACGTCGGTCCGACGTGCGCGCCCTGGAGGAGCGGATGAGTCATCGTTCGAACGCGTGTCGCCATCGGGATGCTGAGTGTTTGGCTGGGATGAGGAGTCAGACATCTTCTGTTACTTCGACTCAGGCAGAGGCAGTACTCTTATATCGAGCAGTGAATATGCTACAACGGGAAGAAAAACAACAGGATCGGCGGGCAGTCTCCCGCATCCAAGGGGATTATAATCGCTACATACAACCGCGCTGAGGCCTCTCGCCCATGTTCGAAGCTGCCAAGCGCCGCGATCCATTGAGACCGGGTATGCGATGCGCAAACAGTCAACTCTCCGTCTATATCTATCCTTGATCAATGCTATAGTCTGACAGCGATTTCGTAGATCGTGAACATGCATGCCGCATTCGGGACGACACGCATCAGATGAGCGGACAAACCGCCGTACAGAGATGCGGCGCTGAACAATAAATATAAGCATGTCATTCGGTTGGTTGTCTGGACAGGTTACTCACCCTTCCTCCTTGATGACCAGCTTCAAGGTCTGCATCAACCCGGTATACTTCGGTCGCGCTCCGGGCTCTGTTGGCTGTCGTAACCGAGTACGAAGCACTTCGTGCGGGTACGTGATGAGGGATGCAACCATCTTGGCACCTCCCGAAGATCCGACGATGCCTAGCCATTCTGCGAGACGGGATTTCGTCGGTTCGCCGGGATAGGTCTGTGTGCTGATTTTTTTCAGACGCTAGCACGAAGAGGAGACGAATGATAAGCGAAGACTCAAGCGAAAGACCCGAGAAGTAATGCTCACCTCGTAGAGCACCCATTGAATGACACCCTCCGTCACACCAAGGTAACTCGCGCTCAGACCCTTATACAACCCTTTGATGCCCTCGCTAGCCAGAATTTCTTTCGTCATAATGAACGCTGGCAACACCTTGCTTGTTGGCTTGCCCGCTGCCACCGCCTGAGCGGCAGCACGCGTAGCTGCTCCCGCCGTCTTGTCATTCGCGAGAACCCGCTCTCGATGTTTTGCTTCAAGCTGCAGCCGCGTCTTGACGACCCATATCGGATTTGTCGCAGTCGCTGTGACAATACCGGCGAATGCTGCAGCAACGAGATGCACAATGGGACTGCTCTCTGCGGCACCGACGGAAGTGGCGGTGGAGTGGGTGATGCTTATTGGCAGGGAGGATGCGAGGAATTGTTTCGATTGGGCGTAAGTCGAGAAGTTGATAGCTCGAGCAGGGACAACGCCGATAAGAGTCGGTCCGAGACCTTTGAACAGCGCACGCGGACCCTCGTGAACATAGATATTCCTGTAAACCTCGGTCAGAGGCGGGAAAGCACAAAGGGGAAAAGATCCTGCTCACCGTATCATCTGCGCGGTTTCTACGAAGTTCCAAAGAAGGCCTCCTGCACCTGTCGGACGAGCATGACTTGCTTGTTTCCGCGCCTGGGCTAGGAGAGCTGCAGTTTCTTGCGATGTATGAGATTGGGCGTTTTTAAAGTATGACGAATGCAGGGATTTGATGGCTGGTTGGGATGCTTCCTTAAACAGATCTGATTGAAGACGGGTCTGAAAAGATGATCAGATCGCTTCAGACTGCACTGTACGCTAGCTCACCTTGACGACGTCGAACGGACTCGTCACGATCGCTCCCGTCATACCGCCGACTCCTCCTGCTACGAAATGTCTCCATCCCGCCACTTTGCGCTTCACGCCGGCGTCCGGCTCGGTCCCTCGCGGAGGTCCACTATAGGCGGCAGTAGCCGTAGCGACTCCATCAGGGGATGTTGCGGTCGCCGTGGAGACTGTGGCCATTGGATGATTTTGGGCAGCGGAAGGCAGGAGAACAAGGCGAACTCGAGCTGAACATCAAAATCTTTCAATTGTCGCGGAGTGATCGACCTGGTGACTAACGCGAAGGTGCCTCCGCGGAGGCCGGTAGGGAAGACGTATATGGACGAAGATCCAAAAGACTGAGTTTGGGCGATCAAATATGACGCCTACCTGGTTCATCAGTTATATCACTTGACCACACATCTCGGTAGATCTGCGACTCTCCGCCAACATTCAGGGCTCCTTCGTCATTGTCCATCGGCCGAGATGCCGTCTTTGCAATCCCTCCTCAAACAGCGCAAGTGAATATGACCGCCTGCAAAGTCTAGCGCTGATCTGCCATCCTAATAGGTATCGGCACGGCACTCACATGCGGTCCACCGAATGCATGGAAAGTCCTCGTTGTCGATGATTACTCGAGGCGTTTGCTGGAGAGCGTGTACAAGACATTCGATGTGCTGCATATGAATATCACGGGTGAGTCGCATGCGAATCAGGGGAACGGCGAAGGCGGTTGTGATGAGTGGGATGATGATCATGCAATGTGGCCGGGAGAAAGGGAAAAGGGATCACAATTTCAAGGGTCGAGAAGACTGGATCTATCGCCCATGAGACCCCCTTGAGGTCCAAAAGTCATGGAGAGATGCATCGGAACTGCTAGAAGCCTCTGCATCATGGCGAACATTACAGCTCTGGCACGTGCCAATTCGTACAACTCGCCAGGGTTGTTTGCTGTGACCCTGTATTGCCTCGCACGAGCCTCACCGCCTGGACATTGGCGCGATTCTCCGCTCGCAGAGACTCGCTGTACCCTCTTACCGCTTACGCCTCCTGCAATAGACCGACGGCGCTGACACCTGCTCCTACAGCCATCGACCCTTTGATGTCACCGCGTGCGCCGCAGCCAACGCTCGACGCCGTCTACCTCCTCACACCGACGACCCAGAATGTCAAGCGGGTGCTGGCGGATTTCCAAGAGGGTCGAAGGACGTACCGGCATGTACATCTATACTTCATTGACGGTACGTCAGGTTGTTATGGCGGACGCCATGTGTAGCTGACATTACAATCGGCCAATAGGCATTTCCGATAAACTGGCGGAGGAGCTCACAAACGGATTACCTGAAGATGTGCTGCAATCCTTCGTGGAGCTCTACTGTAACTTCTGGCGTACGTGCGTCGAACGCTGCAGCCCTTCCAAGTTTTCTCATCCGCCTTCTACAGCGCTTGAAGCTCAGGTGTTTACTACCAACATGCCTTCAACATTTTTCACTCTGTTCGGCAATCCCGGAGGTATCGTTGCGGCGGAGCTTGCGCAGGATCGTTTCGAGGAGGACGTCAAACTGATGTCCAAATCCGTAGGCCATGTCTGGTAGCCTTGTTTGACTATTATTGATGCATCGTTCGAATCCTGCAGGTACTCAACCTTCTTACAACGCTGGGAGAGAACCCATACATCCGATACTACGCACCGCATCACCACCCTCCGCTCGGGCCTCTTGCCATCGCTGCAACTCCCGGCAGCGCCTACGGCTCCGCCCGTCCGCCTCCTGCCAATCCGGCGCCACAGGCACCGCCAGAGGCACGCTGGAAATCCGCATTGAACGCTGTTGGAGGCAAGGGTGGCGCGCAAGAATATTCGGGCGATCAGATTTCCCGGAGGATAGCCTTGCAGTTACAGGCGGATTTGGACGATTACCAGGCGGTCAACCCGGATTTTCCTGTGAGTTCGCTGGCACGCATTTGCTTGATCGAAGTGAAGCTAAAAGCCAGACCGCGGTCATGAACAGCCGTCATCGAATCATCGGCCGAAATCCGTTCTTTTTGTTGTGGACCGCTCGATGGACCCTGTGGCACCGTTCCTGCACGAGTTCACCTACCAAGCTATGATCCATGATCTCCTTCCTCTCGATGCTGGTCCCACGTACAGGTACGTTTCTGTCGAGCAGCTCGTTTCCATCCAGCTGACAGTCTCAAATAGATACAAAGTGAAGACTGCCCTAGGCGCTATCGAGCAGAAAGAAGCACTGCTGAATGAGGAAGATCCGATATGGGTCGAGATTCGGCATATGCATATGAAGGAGGCCATCGATAAGCTCATGGTGGATTTCAACCGTTTCACGACGGAGCATGCTGGATTCAGGAATACGTGAGTGCGGGAGGCTGCAGGATGTGACCAACAGGTCGAAGACTGATTCATCGCTGGTTCTAGGGATAATGCGTCGAGTCTCGATGACATGAAGGATATGCTAGCTAGTCTACCGTCTTTCACCGAGACCCGGGACAAAGTGCGAGGGTTCTTGACCTGTAAGGTTTCTTGCGCTAAAGTCCTCCTCTGAAATAGTTTTCGGCGCACCTGGAAATGTCGCAGACTTGCATGAATACCTTCAGTCAGTCAAAGCTGCCTCAAGCGGCCAACGTTGAGCAGGTGAGTCAGACGATCATGCAGCAGGCGCTACCGAGATTGCTCACGCAGCCCGCGCGACCAGTGCTGCGCGACGGGCGTCACCCCGGACGGCAAAAATCCCAAATCATTGGTGGAAGATATGATTCCGCTCCTTTCCGACAAGACCTTGTCGTACGTGTGGCTACCCCTGAAGGCCTGACGTCGGACTTAACTATGCGACGTACAGTAACAAGGACAAAGTCCGGATTATCGCGCTTTGGATTCTGCACAGAGATGGTGTTCCCGATGAAGATCGGAAACGACTATTTCAACACGCACGGTTGTCGCTTGGGGAGCAGGATGCCGTTAACAATCTTACGCACCTCGGCTCAAAGGTTGTCAAGGTGAGCTCGACTGCCTATTATCGGTGCGTCTTCATGACTTAACAATTCAATGCAGGTGGCGAATGACAGGAATACGAGGACGAGGCTAAAGCAAAAATATGGTGCCAGCGACGACGATTATGAACTCTCAAGGTATAAGCCTATTGTGCGCCAGATCGTCGAAGTAAGTCGGCAAATCTGTTCCCGCTATGAATGCGCTCAATGTGATAGCTATCAATAGGAACAAGTCAGCGGTCGTCTCAATCAAAACGATTTCCCGTACTTGCGGGATGCCCCGGCACAAGTGGCGTTGCCGGCACATTCGCGTCCAGCAGCTGTCACCTCGTCGAGCTTGAACCACGGTGGATCGCTCCGCAGTGCAAGACCGACATGGCACAAGGCACCCGCTGCACGTGTACAAGCCACTTCGGAATCTCGTCAAAGAATCATCTTGTTTGTGGCTGGAGGCATGACGTACTCGGAGCAGAGGTTGGCGTATCTCATCGGTAACTCGTTGAATAAGGAGGTCATCATCGGTATGCTGCGCATAAATACCCTGTTAGACAGCTTCCTCACCCTGCATCCACATCCTTTCAGGCTCGACTCATCAAATCACCCCAGATACATTCATCAATGATATGCGAACGCTAGGTAGAGCCGGCGTCGGCGGCAACCCGCCAAACGCCAAGCCGCCGAGCCCATACGCGCCGCCGGCGTCCAGAACAGAGAATGGCAGACAGCCTACCTATCAGATGTACGTCGCTGTGCATTCAATCAAGCCGCCCGCGCTCACCTCTCCTTTTTGCAGGATCCTTGACTCCCGTGTGTGGTCTGAGCCTGTTGGACCACCACCGCTGCCCCCGGTGGCGACGCAGCCAGCCCCGCAACCAAGCCGCTTTGGTTCCTCTCGGGCTGTTCCCCGAGTCGCGTCGCCGGCGCCGTCGACGGGGTCCAAGATGTCTTCTTTCGGTCTCGGTCGAGGCAAGGATGAGAAGAAGAAGGAGAAGGAGGAGAGGAAGGCTATGGAGGCGGCGGGAGCAGCAGCAGCAGCGGGCAATGGAAACAGCAATGGCCACATGAGCGGCGGGGATGGTAAGAAGAAAGGATTGTTCAAAATCAAGTGGTAGGACCAGGAATACGGGTATTGAGTTGTCAAAGTATCAAAACACGAGTTGTACTATCTGGAAGCATACGATGCCGCGCATAGCCATAGGAAGAGTGTTGGGAGTACATCCTGACCCTTATACGTCTCATCCCGCGTTTTTATGCAGCTTGACGGCGAAGACCGAAATAACAGCGATCGAGATCTATCGAGCCATACTCGTTCAGGTGTCTCGTCGAATGCCGATGCCCTCACGAGGAGCGATGTCGAACAACAGCATCATCTGACCTCGGTAAGCCTTAAGCCCCTTCGTTCCGGCATGGTCTCTTTCCGAACGACCCTTCGCGTACTCGCTCTGACAAAGTTCTGCAATCAACCCTACAATCTTCCCCGACTCGTCAATTCTTTCCTGCCGGACAGTATCCGGGTCAATTGCGAGAATTACAGCACGATGCTCACCTCAGACCCTATCACCGCGCCGTTCGGCACCTGGAAAAGCCCGTTGGAGAGCGAGACAGTCTATCAGAAAAGCGCATCAATCTCAGATCTGCTGGTGGATGTCAAGACTGGCAAGGTCTTCCATGTCGAGGTGAGTCCGCAATTCTAGCAGCCGCTGAAACCCGTAATTACATCCGCTTGACAGTCCCGGCCATCCGAAACTGGCCGCTCGGTACTACTGGACACTGCATTGACTCTGGGAAGCACGGATAAGGTCATCAAGACCGAGCCGATTCCCGTAGTGTCTTCGTCGAGCAACGTTCGAACCCGAGTTCACGAATATGGTGGACTCGCCGCCCAAGTGCACGATGGATATGCGTTCTGGAGTGAATTCAAGGACGGAAGGATTTACCGACGTCGTCTAGGAGGTGACGAAGACTTGGAAAATGTGGAAGCTTTGACGCCCGGTAAGTCGATATCCCAGAATTTAGACTTATGCGTCACTCAAGCGTATTCCGCCAATACAGAATCCGAAGTCTATCGTTACGCCGACTTTGATATACATCCGACACATCCTCATCTCTTGGTCTGCGTCCGGGAAGATCATACTGAACCGGAGCCCTCGAAGGTGAAGAACGGACTTGTTCTGGTCGATATGAAGTCCAAGACGGTTCAGGAGATTCGTCCTGCGCGTGCCGAAGGGTTCTACGCCTTTCCCCGATTCGGAGGCAAGGAAGGTAGTAAGATTGCCTGGATCGAAGTAAGTGCCGCTATGAATCATGTTTCACTTCTCTCGCTGATCTTGGCGTGCAGTGGGAACACCCAGATATGCCCTGGGAAGGTACAACGTTATGGTATTCTGCCTTCTCGGCTCCGAACGTAGCCCTGGAGCCCATCAAGATTGCTGGTGAACATCTCCATGTGTCCATCAACGACGTCCAGTGGGATGTTACCAATCCTGAAAAACTCTACTATCTCTCAGACAAGACGGGATATGTCAACTTGTGGTCGATCGACTTGTCAGATTCCAACAACCAACCCGACATCGCCATGTATCCCTTGGCACATGACCTCGGAGAACCATTGTGGCGACTTGGGCCGTCGTGGTATGCCATCATCTCGGCCAACGATGCCTTGATTGCGCCAAACATGGATGGAGATCGGACACTCTGTCACCTGGACTTGAGGAAACGGCGTGTTACACCCATCGGCAGCGACTACAGGGATGTTTCAAACATTCTCCGAATCAACGACAAGCAAGCGATCTTCCTTGGCAGCAAGTATGACGAACCGAGCAAGATCGTCCTGGTCACCCTCGGTGCTCGCGGCGGAGATGCCACCTTCCAGGAGATCGAGCCGTCCACCACTCGAGGAGGTGCGAAGCTGGACAAGGCGTATATCTCCAGGGGAGAATGCATCAACCTGACTGTCGATTTCCCGCCGCCGTCGGATCAAACTCGCAGCACGAAGGTAGACCTGCACGTCACGCTCTACCCGCCTACCAGTCCTGAATACAAGGAGCCTGATGGCGAATTACCGCCTACTGTTGTTCAAGTCCATGGCGGTCCAACGAGCCGAAGTCCTCCCATCTTCAACATCTTCTATCAGTACTTTACCACTCGAGGCTTTGCCGTTCTGGATGTCGATTACGGAGGATCATCCGGATACGGCCGGGAGTATCAAGATCGATTGACAGGTCGATGGGGAGAGGTAGACGTGTACGACACGATACAAGCGGTTGTCCAGCTGGGTAAGATGGGAAAGATCGACCCGAAACGGGTCGCGATTCGAGGCGGATCTGCAGGTATGACCAAGCTTCCCTTCATTCTTTCGCCGGATTAACGCCTATGTACCCCTTGAAGGTGGCTACACTACTCTTGCATGTCTGACGGACAGCAAAGTGTTCTCTGCCGGAGTATCTTTGTATGGTATCTCCGATATGAAATTGCTTGTCAACGACACACATAAGGTACGCCGAACAAACTTCTCTCGATTGGCATCTTCGCTTACCGTATCTTTGGTCCCGCGTTCAAACAGTTTGAGGTGAGCCACTGATCGCTCTTTCGCATTTATATGAGACTTGACTGAGCCATCCTGCACCTGAAGTCGCAATACATGGTCAAAGTACATGAACCAGAAACCGCCATTAAGGTATTTGCTGACTTCTTGCGAGCAGCTTATGGGTGGAACCTTGGAGGAAGTAAGCCGCTTATATGTTGCACCGCATCAGCTAGCGTTGACATATTCTGTGACTTTAGATTCCAGATGTTTACGAGAAAAGATCTCCAATTACGAGGGCGGAAAACATCACAGCTGAACTGTTGATGCTGCAAGGGCTGGATGACAAGGTACGTATGGACCAAGATGTATGTCGCCCGCTGAGTTTGCTCTTCCAGGTTGTCCCTC
Organism: Naganishia sp. PG3902-1; assembly: GCA_023628075.1. NCBI lineage: Eukaryota > Fungi > Basidiomycota > Tremellomycetes > Filobasidiales > Filobasidiaceae > Naganishia > Naganishia sp. PG3902-1. Next base: position 302,369 of record JAMALH010000006.1, read on the forward strand.
CTGAACAAGGTGATTATGGCTGGACCCTGAAGATAACACCGAACGCTAATGACTTTCGTTCGCCTTAGCACGAACTCTCATCAGAAAGATAGAAGGCGCCGGAGGTCACGTGGAAGCTGTGTTCTACGAAGGTCAGTACAGATGCTAGTATGGGTGGATAGTTTATCATACCATCCTGTCTACAGGTGAAGGTCACGGGTTCAGGAAGGTAGGTTTATGAGAAGCCGCAGCATTACATGAGCTTGAGATCACGTTCACTCTGCTAGCTCGAGAATTTGAAGGACAGCCTTGCGAGGACAGAAGCTTTCTTGAAGAGAGCGTTCAAGCTCTAGGTCACGAAAAAGTTGAGCCACTCCACATAGGCGTCGTCCGAGGGGTGTAGAGAGTCTCCCGTTGTCTGCACCACCCCAAAAAGCATCCAACAAGAACTCTTGGAGGCTGCTTGGCTAATTCCATGCTGAAAGGATCCGTAGCGAGAAGTAGCGTGAGACACTTGTAGAGAAAGCATGCGCGCACGTTACATGTACTACACCCTTTATGCACTTCCAGTATTACGTCAGAAACCGGGTTTACGATCGACCTTCGCAGGTGAGACAACCTCGGAACAATGCCAACGACGTATCTTATGGCCTTGACCTTTGGCGCCCCCTTGGAAGTGTGGCCGGCTGTTCTGGGAGAGCGGTGGCAAGATGCCGTCGGCCGCAGATGACTGCGTGATATCCCTCAGCCTCGACAATCGCCCACTGGAAGAGATCTTCTGGGACACACCGCACACTGCATTCTGCGCCTTTGCGCCAAGCCCAGAACGCCCGGAGATATCGACGACAGACCCTTGTATAGTCCAACAACGGGAGAAGCAATGGGTCGCAGCAGTCGGGTGCCAGGACGGGTCAATATGGCTATTGGACACCGGCATTCCTGTCAAGCAGCCGAAAGATGAAGTCGACGTCAGGAGCGAACAACCGGAAGCCGTAATCCGCGATGACAGCTCCGTCCACAGCTCTCGCTCTCGGCTTTTCGAAGGATTCCGCTCTCCTCAGTCCCCAAGGCTAGGAAGCCCTGCTTCACCACTGCTCTCGAGGAAATCTTCGAGCGTTGCTCTGCCTATAGTCGCAATCTCGCCTCCGGTCGAAAACACAGCCGTGTTTCAGAATATCGATGTCGTTGTCAGCCCCGGCGACGAAAGACCTCGCTCGAGATCCGAATCTGTCACGACGACATACTCTACCTCGAGCCGGTATACAAATCTTGGGCTTCTCCCTTCCCCTCAACCGACCAGGGCGAAAAATCTGGCAGCCGTCTCGCAGTCCACCGCGACCGCTCGGCTGGCGAGCATCAGCGCGAATGACGAGAAGATCATGCAGAGGGGACTCAAGTCGCAGGGAAGAAGCACGCCAGAACATGTCAGCAGTGTCACCAAATTAGCTGCTCAAGTTCGGAGCGGTCTTACGGAAGTTTACAGCAAGAGTGATGAGGACGCGGGCAACAAGCGGCGGAAACCGGACATCACAGACGATATGAATGTCGAAGTGGGAGAGTTCTTCAGGGACTCTCCGCGAATACCAGAGAGAGAGAAGGCCATGGACGATGATGTCAAGGAGGAACTCAAGTCGGAGCAAGAGTTGATCCGGCTAGAAGAACATATGGATGAGCAGACGGGAGCTCATAAGGCTGTGCGTCACGACCGCCATAATGAAGGGCATCTTTTGCGAAGCAGGCTGCTGTTTCCAGAATTGCATGGCTCCTCTGTGGTTGCATTACAAGATTGCAGCTCACCGGGAAGGATTGTAGCCCTCACGGCTAGAGGGTGAGTCACTTCGTCAGCATTGAAGCGCTTTACTAAATGAGATATGGTGAATAGCACTCTGGTCATAATCGACGAATACCAGCATGTCGTAACTGCCACAGTCGACCTCGATCATATTTCGCGTCAACGAGAGGTACCAAGCACGAAACCCAATTTGTCTCCGCATCTCAGGTGGAAAGGCTTATTCATCGGATCGAAGGGCGAGGTAGGGACTTCCCCTTCATTTCGGTGCAATGACTAAGGTTCGTCTGCATACCGACAGACGGATATCTTGGGTGCATACGCACACCTTCCAGACGACTTTGCGATGGACCCATCGGCCGCACACACCACCATCTTTATTTTCCAGCTCAGCAAGACAACAGAATTGAAATTGATCGGAAGAACTTCTGTTCGGGGATGCGGTCCCGTGTCGATCACGTCCAACACAAAAGGTGAGCAGGTCGTCAACGGTATGAGATTCTCCTGTTCTGATGCCACGTATTTAGATGAGCTATTCCTTTTACATGCAACTGCCAACCAACTCTATCGTTATCCTCTTCTATATGAAGAGGAAAAGCGGGGCAGCGACTTGCATAAGTCCAGATCATATGCCCAGATAGGGTCGCTTCTCAGCCCAATGCCATCTCGTCCAGCATCGAGGGCAGCCTCGGTTCGAGAAAGCTCGTCAAAGTCAGGCGGGGATGACTCCGAGGTGTCTCAAGCCCTTGGAAGATTTCTCGGCCGAAAGCGAAAGGACGAAACCGCGGCTTTGCATCTTTCAGAGTTCTTCCCACACACGGTAACGCTCGGGGAGGCGGCAATGCTTGGAAATTACCGGAACGCCCAGTGGACGGGCATGAACATCCGCGCGAGGAGTGGGGTAGCATGGAACACCGAGACTACCTGGTGCTTCACTCTCGACGCAGATTTCTCAGAATGCGACACGACATCCCTTGGTCCGGGCCAACGCTGCGTCACCCTACATTTCCCACTCCACCCGCCCGTTCTCTTCACGCCCGAACTATTTAAACACTGCGAAGGGCACATGGCTGTCTTGAATCAGCATCTCTTGCGACTGGACTCCTCAGCATTAGATGCTCTCCATCTTGACGCAGGGGTCTTGAACGGGCGTCTCTCGCCGAGAATGCCGGAGGATACGACGATCCTGATGCGAAAGTCGATATACAACGATCAGCTTCGCCCGCAAAGCGTTTTTCCTTTCAGTGTCAATGGGGGATCGCCGATTTTAGCGATGGATGATGGCGGGAACATGCAGCAATTTCAATTGCAAGATCTCCTTTCGTCTGGTCACTCCAAACATTCCCACTCATCGCTTGACAGCAGGACCACGTGCTTGACTCCTGTGATGCTTCAGCCGACGGGTCAGCAGCTGGTAGTCACGGGCGACGAGGATGGTTGGCTGAAAGTCTGGTCAAGAGAAACCTCCGACTTGCTCGGCGCAGAGTGTCTCTTCAACTGTGCAGTTCAAGCTATCGAACCTTCGCCATTCACCGAAAAGGGGAATATGTCCGAACTATACGCCCTCTCCGAAGATGGAACCATCGCAGTGTACGACTTGGAGGATATGGCTCTAGCATACTTGATACCTGGCTCCCGTCATGCGGTGGAGGCGGTGCTGTCAAGCGGCAACGATCTCATCATAGCTTACTCCAGCGGGAAAACTCGAGTTTGGGATCTGGACACCTTACAATTCCGAAGGTCGACGGGGATAGAAGCTGCGGAAGAATCGCTCGTCAACCGGACGTGGGTTCCCCTCTTCCGTCAACCTCCCAGCAGCATTGTAGGCGATCTTGACAAACCGGAGCCGACGATACTTCACCTGAGACTGGATTCGCTCAAACTGAAAGATGTTGGTGTCCTTCTGCACAGCTTACATACGTGGGATCTGCAAGGCGATATCGACAACGCCATCTATTCACTTACGGGAGTAGCGCCGGGTACAAGACTATCGATACGACTGCTCACCGGACATACTGCGACACAAAGTGACCTGGCGTCTTGGCAAGTCTCGGGGCGTCATACTGCATGGAAACAGCTCCTGCTCGTCGCACTGGCCCATCGCTTCATTGGGGAGCCAGAGGCGGAGATTGCAGCCACAAAGGTAATCACCTTTTACGCATCCATCCTGCAAGATGTTGTTGGACCGGCCTTCTGCGCGGGAGAAATCGCTACATATATCAGATACTACAATCATTCCAGTCGTGAGTCTTTCAGAAGAATTAATGGCACGAGCTCAGATGTACCTGTACATAGCTCACGTGCACCAGGCGGCCCGACTTCTCCTAGATGCCCACATGGGCGCTATGGCGGATGCGAATATACTTGGCTTATTGGACAAGGAGACTGGACATTGTGAGTCATCATAAATGTTTTGGCCCTGTTGATGCTGAGACATGTGATGCAGTGCCCGTCAATATGTCGGCGACAACAAGAACCGATAGCATTTCGGTCAATGCGCTTATTCTGATGTCCGCCATCGCCCTCAGACGATTCTCCGTACTCAGCTCGACGTGAGTCTATCGCTGGCGGAAAGCAGCGAGTCTGCTCACCACAGATGGTCTCCTACAGCGCACTCAAAGACATAGCCAACTCTATCCAATTATACCTGCAGCAAGATGACAACCCACATTTGCAGCAGCTTGCCATCGATCTGGCCGGACGGGGCTTTGACATTTGGCAAAATTTCTGCGATCCGTCGGATATGCTTCGAGCTCTCTTCTCGCTAGCCGTCCGCAAGGATGAAGACGGCCGACATCATAGTCCCATCGCGCATGCAAGAGCAGCGGTAATCCAATTAGCGTCGACTTCCGGCGCCATCTTCATTACCACCATTACAATGGATATTCTCGATGCAAAGACTATCGCTCAAAGGAATGCAATCATGAAGCTCTGTGTCTTTGTCGCCAGAAAGAAGCCTTCCGTCCTTCTTCCAAGTCTTCCCCGGCTGGCGGAAGCCGTCGTCAAATCACTCGACCCGACAAGAGTTCATATGCGGGACTCTATTCAACAAACTGCCACTGTCATTCTCAACGAGCTTGTATCGACGTACGTCCCGTCACCTGACTCGCATCTGGTTCAATATTGACAGATTCTTCCTTGGGCAGTTATCCTGCAATCGATTTCGCAGGCAAGACTCAAAAGCTAGCCGTCGGCACCCACGAAGGCGCCGTTATCATGTCTGTATCACTCTGCGTGACCCGCCCTTTGGCCCTTGACTGATTTTGCGTATGGTCATCAGGTACGACCTCAAGACCGCGACAAGGCTCTACGTCCTCGAAACACACCACAGCCAAGTCTCTGCCATTTCCTTCTCCCCCGACGGCCGCAGACTCGTCACGGCGGCGTTGGACGACCGAAAGCTGACGGTATGGAAGGTCGGCTCGAGCTTTGGCAGCATGTTCGTCGTGGGCGGGCCGCCTCGACAGGGCGCGGGACCCGGTGAGCCGTTCAAGACGTATGACTTCTTCGTCGCCGGTGAGGATAGTGAGTCGCCGTGCCGTTTGACTGTTGGGCATTGGGCTGACTTGGTTGACGTAGGCACGGAGAAGGACCCCGCGACCGGACTGCCGCATATCAAGATTAGTTGGCCGGGCGAGCGCAATGCGTGCTTGGAGATTGGAAAGATGAAATTGACGTTTGCAACATGAGCTTGGGCAGGCAGGAAGAGTAGGTGAAACAATGACATTATACGATATGGCTGTACATCAAGTACGGGTAGATTGATACATGACTTTCCATCTATAATCGAGGCTAGTACTGGTCTGATAAAACTCCTCGCCTGGATGCGCACATGAGGAGGGAGGATATGAAGATACAATAAACGAGTGGACAGGTGATTGATGACCCAGTATCAAGAAAGCCTATTTCGGACATCAAGCGATTCGCAGCGTTTCGACTGCCTTACTTGGCGGTCACGGGCAAGACGGTTCCGAACACGTAGTCCCAAACTTTGGAAGTAACGCCGAATCCGAGCTCAAAGTCTGTGACAGATGACGAAAAAGATACCATGAGTACGAGGAAAACGAATGAAACCATAGGAAAAGAACGAGGGAAACTCACTCTTGTAGTGATGCGCCAAGTGGTACTTCTTCATCTCGGCCATGTACTGCGGCAGGCGCGTGTGATGCAGCGCATAGTGCATGCAGTCGTACAGGATGTAGAAGGTGTAGGCGCCCGCGATGATGCCATTTGCGATAGGCGCCGGGAAGAGGAGGTGGGCGAGGCGTGTGAAGGGGTAGGACAGGACGAGGAAGAGAAGTGGGGGCATGACGAGGCGGAGTCTGCGGGCGGAGGGTAAGGATCAATGGGGCCGATACTGAAGGAGAGGTGAGGGACTTACCGGTCCATCGGGAGGTAGTGGTGGATGCCGTGCAGCAAGAAATGCAGGACCAAGGCCCAGTTGGCATCTGGCAGGAGATCATCAATGTGGAAGAGGAATCGGTGGAGGCCGTATTCGAGGAGCGTCCAGATAATGTTTCCTGCGACGAAGCACGGGATGAATTTGGCGAACGAGGTGGTCGAGAGGGCGGTGAGGATTGTTGAGGGGGATGAGAATGCGTTGAAAAGTGTTTGCGCGCGGATTGAGCTGGGACAAGGTTCATCAGCGGAGACTTGATAGTGGAAGAGGGTAGAGCTCACCTATCGGAAAATTGCATAATCGAGAGGATGGCGAGGAACATGGTGATGGGTCCCCAGACCATTGGCACGACATACCACGACGTCCGCGTAAACATCTCGAGCACATCGGGCCCAAACAGTCTCGCGCTATCCTTGACATGTCTCGGCTGGTGCACTTGCTCGAGGTAGAACTCCTTTGTGAAGTTTGCGCGCCAGACCTGCATCAGCAGCGGCTTGCCGAGGTCGAGGAACTTGTTGCGGCTGTAGTCAGCAAGGGTATCCGTATCTTCTGGGTGGAAATCCACGTCGGCGACCCAGTCCTCAGATACGATTTTTTCGGCGCCGCCCAGTTGGCCAATCTTGTATTCGCGCAGCATGTCGTACGCGGATTGCGAGTGGACGTGTTCCGTTTCATCGGCCATGGCGTTGCCCATGTCTTTCCCGGCAAAGGGGTGAAGGATGTCGTCGCCTCCTGGGTGATCGGCGAGGAAGGGCGTAATGTCGTAGACGCTTCCGGCAAAGGAGACCCAGAATGAGTCGGGGGTGTTGTCTGTAAAGATGTGATGCGGGTCAGCAAGGCTCGCGGGCGTGATGTCGGGAAGGACTGGATGACGTACGTTTTGCGACATCCGCTGCGGCAAAGATCCTCCACGAGTCCTGCTGGCTTTCGATGGTTGCGCTTGACATGGCGGTGGACGGTGGTGATGATGATGGGAGGAGTGAAATGCGAAGGGAGATGATGATGATAGTGATGGCGGGAGATCAACAACCCAACGTTGGCCCGTTTGACTGCTCACGATCGTATGACCCACGTACGGCGACCGACGCCGAACGGAGGGAAACTTTGGTGGCGATCCCGTCCGGTGTTTACTTTGTGCGCGGGCGGCTGACTAAGCGGGGAGGGCGCACGTGACACGCCAGGATTATTTCCCTGCGATGTCTTGATATTTGTCAGGTGGGTTACGCACGATCCGGTGTGTGGGATCTCGCTCCACGTTCACAATGGCCAAGAAAGCAGCACCCGCAGCAGCCACCAAGGCCGGCAAGTCCACCAAGGACGTCCAAACCCCGGAAAAACGCTCGACGCGTTCAGCAACGGCGACGACGACGCCAGCTCCCGCGACTCTGGATGCTAAACCGACATCGGCATCCAAGAAGCGAAAGACGGCCGAGGATTTCCTTGAAGGTGAAGAGGAGGGCGTGAAGAAGGCCCGAGTCCCACCCGTGAAGAAGGCTGCCCCCGCCGCAAAGGAGACCAAGGAGGAGAAGAAGGTGGTGATTGCGAAGCCGGCGGTTACCGCTAGTACGACGACGGATGAGGTGCCCCTGCCGACGACCAAGAAGGCGACTGTGAGCAAGGGCAAAAAAGCAGCGGGGAAGAAGCCGGTCCAAGCGGTGAAGGGTGCGGTCCAGCCTTCGGTCGAAAAGCCTGCAGAGGGTCTCAAGAGCGCGCTCAAGAAGCCGGTGGCGGAGGACAAGGTATCCAAGAAGGCTGCACCGGCAAAGAAGGCTCCCGCGAAGAAAGCTGCGCAGGAGGAGGACGACGGGTTCGTGCATGGCTTCTCCTCGTCCGAGGGCGAAGAATCGGACGACGATGATTCGGATGTCGATATGGATGCGGGCAAGGGCAAGAGTTCCACGGTGGACATCAAGACGCTGCCGACGATTGCCAAGGACGATAAGAGCGTGCAAAGAAAGTTGACCAAGGCCAAGAAGAAGCAGGTATGCTATCCTTGGCTCTTCTCTTGCGCTCTATCAATACACTGATGATTTCGTCGGGATAGGACAACGAACGCGGCGTCTTGTACCTCGGCAGAATACCGCACGGTTTCTATGAAGACGAAATGAAGGCGTACTTTTCGCAGTTTGGGGATGTCACTCGGCTACGACTGGCGCGAAATCGAAAGGTAGGCATTCCCCGTCTGCTTCGCTTCTGCCTGCGACCGCTAATCACGCGACAAATCATTCGTAAACAGACCGGCGCATCTAAGCATTTCGCATATATCGAAATGTCGTCCAAGGCCGTCGCAGAGATCACAGCGGAAACAATGAACAATTACCTCTTGATGGGCCACATCCTGCAGTGCCACGTACGTCCCGCCCCTCTTTCCCGCATACACCCCTTTTCTCACCCCCGGCACGTTCCCCAGGTGATCCCGCAGGAAAAGATTCACCCGGACCTGTGGGTCGGCGCCAACAAGAAGTGGCGACGCGTGCCCGCGGCGCGTGTGGAGCGGTCCTCGTACGGCAAGGAACGCACAGAGGAGGAGCAGGCAAAGGTGCGGGCCAAGTTGTTCAAGAAGGATCAGGCGCGACAGCAAAAGATCAAGGATCTTGGCATTGATTACGTCTATGAGGGATTTGTGAGTGCGATTAATGGTGGTTAAGGGGGCTCTACTTATACGTGCCGTGTCTCAGAGCAAGCCCAATGTTGCCGAGGATGCATCGATGAAGGCTTAGTTGGCGGGATTGCGGGTCTTTTCTACACTGTGTATCATGTACATGTATCATCGAAACATTTCGGTTTCCACCTAGTGCGCCAACGCGATAGCAGGACTCTGATCCCGCAAATCGCGCTTCACCCCGGTGACGCTGATCGATCAATCTATGCGCGAATGCCACCCTCTGTCCTCTATGATACTGAACCATACAACTCCGTGGATGAGCTCGACAAGACTATGAAAAATGCGCGTGCCCACCGTCTTTGGAGCTGAAAGGGGTCATCATTCAGGATCCCCTGCATGATCGAATTGCCACGTGACGGTACTCACCCATTCAACCCTCCTCTATCCTATGCAAAGTAACCCCCGAACCGCGCCTCGAGCGTTTCGTAAATCAAGAAAATCATGGCGGAACTCGGCGCCGCGCGCGCGACCGTCACCCCGCATCCGGCATACAACCCTGCCACCCCGCGACTCGCATAAATCCGCCGCGCGACGCTCCAAAACTTGGGTCCCTCGCCGATGAATTTCCCATCAGCGCCGCGCACCCGGGGCCGAAGTTCCTCCTCGGTCTGCATGGCGGATTTGACGCAGTCGGCGGGGAAGAGAACAATGTTGTAGCTCATTCCCGCGCACGCGCCGGCCGTCATGAGCTGCCACGTGCTGAGATCCTTCTTCGTGATGGTCGCGTCGTGCGTCTGCGCCTGTTTGACCGAGATGAAAGCACGCGAGACGGCCTCGTATGCGCCGAACCAGGCGGCGCTGCCTCCCGTCTCACGGAAGAGGGTCCCCGTCTGGCCGAGCCAGAGGCCACGGATGCCGTGCGTGGCGATGGTCGAGCGGATGATCTCGAGCGGGCCTTGGAGTTTTGGCTTGGCGGCCGCGGCGGAGGCGGCGGTAGAATACGCGCGGGTGGTGGTGGCGCCTGTGAGTGGTGTTGAGGAGGGTGCCGCGGCAAAGATGCCTTCTTGGGCGAGTCGTTGTACCTGCATTCGACACTTGACGAGCTCGATGGGCGTCCTAGGGTCATCGACCGAGCGCGAGCGGTCAGGATTTCTTGCGCTCGGTAGGCTGGGAAGCAACAACGTACAGGAGGAAACTCGCAGCGGCGCCCGCCGCGCCAGCTGCCATCGCCAATTCACCCAACGTCAGCTGCCGCCGACCCTTGGGGTCTGCAACGCTATCAACGGATCCGCCAACGGTCGGCCGCATCGTAAGAATGATGTCTTGGAATTTATTATACGTGAGGAACAAGCATGCGTTCTCGCACGCGGCGCCGACGAGAGGAGCGGAGACGCCCTGTTCAACGGGGAAAAAAGAAGAGAGGATGAGAGACGGTCCTGTGGTATCTCAACTTGGATTCGGGTCGCGCGTACCCGGTAGAGACCCTTCCATCCTTCACGTCCCCACGTCTGCCGAAAACAGTCGAGCGGACCCGTAAACGTCGGCGGGCGGTCCGTCGGCTGGGATTGCAGGCGAACCTTGACTGCGAGAAGAGCACTCGGATGAGCCTCTTTTTGACGATTTTGATTGGACGTCTTTGAGGGCTCACCGAGATCAAAGGGGTGTTCAAAGAGCTTGGAAGCCATTCCTGCGATCTGGCGCGCGCGCACACGGTTCGGGCGTGAGATCGGGCTGGGGCGCTTTGAATGGGAAGCAGACTTACGCTACCAAAGGTGATATCCTTCAGGGCGTTCGAGGGGCCGTCTGTGGCTGCCAAGGCATCATGTACGACGTCTTGGACGTCCATTTTGTGGTATGCTGGTTGACGTTGATGCGGGATATGAAGGCTGAGGAGGTGCCTGTGAGGCTTGAGCTTGAGATTCCGGGATGCAGGCTGTCACCGGCGCATCGCCTGCTTTTTGGGCCGTCAGGCAGGCGCACGGGACGAGACGGGAGAGGGACTGGCAACGCCGGAGTGATGGAAAGACGTCGATACCCCTTCGCGGGCTATAAACCCGCGCGATAAGAAGGAGCGAGGTGAGTCGCGGGAGGAAGACAAGGAAATTACATAATGAATTCAGACGGGGGGTTGTTTACTCTGTTCGTTCTGGAATGACACGCCATTCTACGCCCTGAACGGCCGCGGGAGCACCTTGATGACGCTTGGCTGTCGTGGATGACTCATTGTGCCCTCGAACCTTCCAAGCCATCCATCACCCGCGACGCGACAGTGGCGATCGTCATTATAAGCCTCTCCCTATCGCGATCGCCGTACGCCCCCCGATCCCACCACACCCCCCCGCATCATCCCACCATGTCCAATCCAAACGACCAGCCGATAATTCCCAAGCCGGACCCAGACGTCGCGGGCCATCAGTCCGAGGACACGGCGACCGCCATCTTGCGGCCCAAGAAGAGTCCCAACAGGCTCATCGTCGATGAAGCGACCGCGGATGATAATTCGGTGGCGACCCTCAACCCGGCAACGATGGATACCTTGGGTCTGTTCCGCGGTGATACCATCATTGTCAGGGGAAAGAAGAGAAAGGATACCGTGTTGATTTGCCTGAGTTCGGACGATATCGAGGAGGGCAAGATTGCGTTGAACAAGGGTGCGTCGTCTATTCTACGCTCTCTCTCTCTTCCTCACGTCTAATGCTGGCGCACCTCTAGTCGCTCGAAACAACCTTCGGGTAAGGTTGGGCGATCTTTGCAACGTCCACGCATGCCACGACATCAAGTACGGCAAACGGGTGCACATTCTGCCCTTTGATGATTCCGTCGAGGGCTTGACCGGAAACTTGTTCGAGGTCTACTTGAAGCCATACTTTCTGGAGTGAGTTGCCTCGCACGGCTAGTTGTTGAGCGAATGGCTAATCAATGTCGTCTTGCAGAGCCTACCGACCCGTACGAAAGGGCGACACATTCCTCGTTCGAGGTGGTATGCGAACTGTCGAGTTCAAGGTCATGGAGACCGACCCTGCCGAGTACTGTATTGTTGCGCAAGATACCGTGAGTCTGGCGTTCCCGTTCTCGCCGGCATTTTGGCTGACCCACATCAGGTTATCCATGTTGAGGGAGACCCCGTCAAGCGAGAGGAAGAGGAGAACAATTTGGCTGATGTCGGATACGATGACATCGGTGGATGCAGGAAACAGATGGCTCAGGCAAGTTCCCTTCCCGTGTGGCCGCGTTCGCGCAACACCTAACTCCCCCTTTCGCAGATCCGTGAAATGGTCGAATTGCCATTGAGGCATCCGCAACTGTTCAAGGCCATTGGTATCAAGCCGCCTCGAGGTGTCCTCATGTTTGGACCGCCCGGTACGGGAAAGACGCTGATGGCACGAGCCGTCGCCAACGAGACGGGCGCCTTCTTCTTCCTCATCAATGGCCCTGAAATCATGTCCAAGATGGCCGGTGAATCCGAGAGCAACTTGCGTAAAGCGTTCGAAGAGGCCGAGAAGAACAGCCCTTCCATCATTTTCATCGACGAGATTGACTCGATCGCACCTAAGCGTGACAAGACCAACGGCGAGGTCGAGCGACGAGTCGTCTCGCAGCTGTTAACGCTCATGGACGGTCTCAAGGCGCGCTCCAACGTCGTCGTCATGGCCGCCACCAACAGACCCAACTCGATTGATCCGGCGCTTCGACGATTCGGTCGATTCGATCGTGAAGTTGATATCGGTATCCCCGACCCGACCGGCCGACTCGAGATTTTGAGGATCCACACCAAGAACATGAAGCTCGGCGATGATGTCGATTTGGAGCAGATCGCGGCCGATACCCATGGCTACGTCGGTGCCGATATGGCCTCGCTGTGCTCGGAAGCCGCCATGCAGCAGATTCGAGAAAAGATGGACTTGATTGATCTGGACGAGGATACGATTGATGCCGAAGTGCTGGATTCACTGGGCGTCACCATGGACAACTTCCGATACGCGCTCGGGATCTCCAACCCGTCGGCCTTGCGTGAGACGGTCATTGAAGTGCCGACGGTCAAGTGGGAGGATATCGGTGGCTTGGAGAAAGTCAAGGAAGAACTGCAGGAGACGGTCCAGTACCCCGTCGAGCATCCCGAAAAGTTCCTCAAGTACGGCATGTCGCCCTCCAAGGGTGTGCTTTTCTACGGCCCGCCCGGTACCGGTAAAACCTTGCTCGCCAAGGCCATTGCCAATGAATGCCAGGCCAACTTTATCTCGGTCAAGGGTCCCGAGCTGCTTACCATGTGGTTTGGTGAATCCGAGGCCAACGTTCGAGATGTGTTTGACAAGGCACGTGCCGCGGCGCCGACCGTCTTGTTCTTTGATGAATTGGACTCGATCGCGACCCGGCGTAGCGGAGGCGGCGGTGATGCGGGCGGTGCCGGTGACCGTGTGCTGAACCAGCTGCTGACGGAGATGGACGGTATGGGCGCCAAGAAGAACGTGTTCGTTATTGGAGCGACCAACCGACCGGACCAGCTTGACCCGGCATTGATGCGACCGGGACGACTCGACCAGTTGATCTACATCCCCTTGCCGGACGAGCCCGCGCGATTGTCCATCCTGCAGGCGTCCCTGCGCAAGTCGCCCGTCGCGCCCGACGTCGATCTCGGCTTCCTCGCCAAGTCTACGGCCGGCTTCTCCGGTGCCGATCTGGCGGGTATCGCGCAGCGTGCCGTTAAGCTTGCGATCAAGGATAGCATAGCGGCCGATATTCGTGCCGAAAGGGAGCGCGCCGCGAAGCAAGCCGAGGCCGGAGCCGATCAAGAGATGGCCGTCGAGGAGGAGGAAGTGGAAGATACCGTTCCGGCCATTACCAAGGCGCACTTTGAAGAGGCGTTCCGATACGCTCGACGATCCGTCACGGATGCCGAGTTGCGACGGTACGAGCAGTTTGCGGCGCAGTTGCAGGCCAACAAGGGCAGCGGCAATCAGTTCAAGTTCCCTGATGGCCAGCCCGGTGGCGAGGGTGCGCCGGCGACGGGCTTCCAGAACGATGCGGACGATGATGACTTGTACGCCTAGGCCCGCGCCGGGTGAGGGTATAGAGGCTGGAGAAAATGTGCTAGTGAAAAGGCGAATACGCGGACCGGAGCTTGTTGTACGCCTAGAACAACTATAAAGTGGTGACCAATGAATCACAGTGCATGCTGACGAGGGCGACTGCATGTATGGCGAGGCGATCACGGAGAGGCTTTCCTGAGCATGCGCTGTCGGATTAATACATATCTATGTATGCATGCATCACCAATACAACGTCAGCCGATACCCAATGACCACCCACGATCCCGATACTCCTAGAATATCCTCGACCACAGCGCATCCCCGACGAGATCCCTAACTTCTCCCTTGACAAGCACACCCTCGATCCACCGCTTGACTGCCTCTGTCTCCATTCCCGCAACCCTCACAATGCCACCGGGCCCCACCACCTCGCCGCCTGCGCGCGCCACCTCGGCCGTTCGCTCAAGGCTGCTAAAACTCCACACCAAGTCCGCCGGACGCGACGCCTGGAATTGCGTCTCGGCGGAATCGGCCGTGCGCGCGGCGAGGTGGGAGATGAGAGGGGCGAGGAGCGGGCCGTGAATGAGGAGCGTGGCGTAGATCTGATACGGGCGCATGCGCGCTTGGAGGCCCGCGGGCGGGCGCAGCGTGGTCTTTTCGCGCATGAGGGGTACGGAGGCGTTGGCGTAGGTGATTTCGTTTGTGCTCGCGTAAAGGGCGAATTCCCATTCTTCTTGGAACGTGTGGCCACCGGCGTTGCGGCCGGATGTGTACCAGTCGAGGAGGAGGATGTTGGCCGGTGGGGATCCGGCCGTGGGTGGTGGGAGGACGAAACGTTGGGACTGTATGTAGGATGATGATTTGAATGGCTGGATGGGATCCGGGAGGAGGAGGAGGAGCGCGCCCGGTGATAGCTCGACCAAGAGCCGTTGCCGCGTCACGACGTCCCCTCCTTGGCCACCGCTCGGTTCGGCACTCCCATGCGCCAACGGCCGCACCCCACTTCGCGTCTTGAACACTTTTGTACTCCCCTGCGTCAACAAGACCAGCCGGGAGCCTTCGCCTATACGGACGTGCAAGCTGATGGTATCCCCCGCCACGAGCCCGCCGCCGTACGCGAGCATGTAGGCTGCGCGCAGGGCGGCGGGCTGGGAGGGGAGGGGCGTGGGAGCGAGGAGTTTGAGCGGGTAGCAGCCGGACAGGTGGGTGAATTGCGCCGGGGCCGAGGGGGTCGAGGGCGAGAGGAAGAGTTTGCCGGTGCCCGGGGCGGTGGGGGCTGTCATGGGTGGTGGGCCACGGTGTGTGGGCCGAGGGAGGGAGGTAGGGAAGGAGGGAAGGTGGGTCGGTCCGTAGATGATGGATGAACCACAGGGCCATGCGCGGAGATGACGCGACCCATCTCCGCGTCGATCGCTTGCCTCCGCTCAAAAGTCTGAAAGTCACCGCACCTCCCATGTTGCACCGTCGACCTTGCTCTTCCCCGTGCACTTGGCCCGATCGTACCGGTCACCCCACCCACCATGTCCGACCCCTTTTTCGCCAAGGATAACAAACGCAAACGCGCCGGCAAAGGCCCCGCCCCGAAAGCGTACGAAAAACCCTTCCGCCCGGCCGTATACGGGAAAGGCGCCAAGCCCGGCGCAAATGTCGACGGCAAACGACGCCAGCGTACGACGCGGGATGAAGATCTCGCGTCGGATGACGAGGATCGTGGTACGGCGCGAGGGACGGGGGACGTCGATGATATGGATTTCATGACGGATCGGTTCGGGATGCAGGCAGAGTACGATAGTGCCGAGGAGGAGGACCGGAATCGGAATGAGACGGCTGCGGCCAAGAGGTTGAGGTTGGCCAAGGGGTATTTGGAAAAGGTTCGGAGCGAGGTGCAAGGTGGGCTTGCGTTGCGGCTTCAGTGCGTATGAGGCGTGACTGATGTCGGTCGGAACGGCTTGTAGTCGACGATGGAAGCTGGGACGCGCAGGAAATCGATAATGTCAACGTCACAGCAAGACTACAACAGGATGTCGTAAGTCTCTGCCCATCGTCTTGCTTCGCTCGCTCGCTCGCTTGCTGACGACCACCTCCAGGACGAAGCAGCCGGACGCATACACACATTTTTCGCCGACGCCCTTCGGCCCGCCAACTTTTCCCGCAAATTCCTGCCCTCGCTCGGCGGCCAAGTCCCGACGGCGGCTCAGGCGTCATGTACGGATCTGTTCACGGCCAACAAGGAGGGCGCGCTTGCGCGGTATACGCTCGGGGATCTGAAGATGGTGGGCAAGCCGTTTGGGCAGAGTCTGACCGGGGAGGGGAAGCAGGGCCGGAAGGCGGGCAAGGCAGGCAAGGGCAAGGCAGCGGTGGCCAATAATGGCAAAGTGGGCGCGCCCCAGGGTCACGCCGGCGCCGTGCTCTGTCTTGCCGCGAGTGAGGATGGCAAGTACCTGTTGACCGGCGGCAAGGACAAGGTGATTGGTGTGTGGCAGGTGGAAGCGCCGGTATCCGGCGAGGAGGGCGCAGAGGACGCCGGTGTCAACTGGCTCCGAGGCCTGGGAGGGCACAAGGACGCCGTCACCGTAAGCACTTTGTCTCGAGCCGTCATAATAGCGCTAATGATGTCTACTCAGGCCATCGCGCTGCCCGCGCTTAACAACCCCTCGCACCAATTCGTCTCGGCCTCGGCCGCCCGTTCTCTCTGCCTCCACTCCATCTCGACCCTCTCGCTCATCGACACCTTTTTTGGGCATCAAGACGCCATCAACGCCGTCGCGTCCATCAAACCGACTATTGCCGTCACCTCGGGCGCACGAGACCGGACGTGTCGTTGGTGGAAGGTCGAAGAGGAGGTGCAGCTTGTTTTCCGGGCGGGTATCAAGAGTACCGAGGGTAAGCGGACCGAGGCGCAGGATGGAGGCGTGGGAAAGGCGGTCAAGGGCAAGGGCAGGGAGTTTGTCGAGGGCAGCGTGGATGTCGTTGCGATGCTGGACGACCAGCATTTCGTTTCGGGTGGTGACAGCGGGTACGTCAATTTCCTTCTCCTCTCGCTCCCCTTTTACTGACGCCTCGTGCAGGGCCATTTGCCTGTGGCATACCGGCAAGAAGAAGCCCGTGTTTTCGCAGCATCTGGCACATGGAACGGTACAGCATGATTCCGAAACCGAGGGCGCGATCGTCGAGCCGAGATGGATCACAGCATTGGCGGGACTCAGGGGGACGAATCTTTTCGTGTCAGGTACGTTTACGGACGCCTATGCCGCTTGCCTCATTCCTAATGGCTTTTCTCTAGGCTCATGGGACGGCGAAATTAAACTGTGGGCACTGTCGCCCACGCTCAAGTCCTTCTCCTTTGTGGCATCCATTCCGGCCGCAGGAGTCGTCAATAGCCTGCAACTGCTCGCCGTGCCGCACGGCAAGCTGAAAACGGATGACTGGCAAAGAGTTGTCCCCGAGTCAGATGGGATGGACGTCGAGGACAACAGCGCGGCGGAAAAGCCGTCCAAGCGGGCGCGAATCCCGGCGGACGTCTTGCTGGTGGCGGCGATGGGTCGGGAACCGCGCTTAGGCAGGTGGATCAAGGTCAAGGACGGCGCGAAGAATGGAACGTTGCTCGTGCACCTGGGCAAGCCATGATTGTAGAAGCTAGTGCGTATACATGGTGATCTACCGGATCCTCGGCAACAGCAGTCCGTTTCCCTCGGTGGCCGGTGGTTGTCTCAGCCGAATGGACACACGCTTGTCAAATGCGACTGTAACGGCTAGTCGCTGATGATGGTTTCAAAGCTGTTGCGACCCTTTGCGACGCCTGTCCTTGAATCGAGACGGTTCTCTGAGCTGTACTGCCTATTGAAGGCTGTTCGCGCGTTTACGATGGAAGTCTGCGGTTCTGGAGCGAGGCTTCCAAACCTGCCCTCATGCCTCGCCTGGAATTTCCCAATTCCGTCTCTCCGCCCAAAGCGAGCACTCTCGTCGTCCGATACGTCAATGATACTGAATGTTCGGGGGATCCGACTAGTTCTTGAGTGACATCGTGGATGAGGAGTTCTATGGGTGTCAATGACTGATGTAGACGCAAAGCTGTGTAGAGTCTTCTCGCCCAACGGATCCCGATCTTGCTCTTCATCAACGATCCCTTCAGGCTCGAGTATAGCTGTCATTCTCCTGGTTTGCCGAGCGAGACCCAGACTGCCTCCGATATCTACAAACGTGCCGCAAGATGCTACGTAAAAGTTGTCCTCATCTTCGGAAATCAGTTGCTCCAGCTGGCGATTCTCGGGTGCGGTGTCAGACTCGCTTTGCCCATCTGAAATAAGGCTCGTTTTATCGCACCGACCCTGAAAAGAGGAGATCCTTTGTTGCTGCGAATAGAGATCACTAGGCGTGCCTATTGGCGAGCATTGACCTTTGTAGATATCCAGTAGATGGGTCGGATACGGACCCTGTGTTTCAGAGACAATGCTCTCCGCCGTGGCAGATCTCCTGAAACGCATCGCTGTCTTGCTTGAGGATAAGTCGTCCCGATACGGCTGTGCTTCATCCTCTTCCGAGATATCCGGCCCATCAGAGGCGATGACGCTCGCTCGTCTATCGCGCCCATACAAGGCTTCTCGCAATCGCTGGATAATCTCTGGATTCCATTTGTCGATATAGTTTCCTGGCAAGTCTTGCCGAGAGAAAGCTTCCTTCCGACACGCTGCAGAGTCCAGTATACCGTCATGGCCGTTCTCATTCTGTTCAACAGAACGTTGCGTCATTGGCAGAGCCTCCCCGGGTACATGCTGTGTCTTGCAATTCGCTAGGATTTGACTCGGCGGGACCGCGCTGACATCAGTCGCGGAAGAAGCAGACTGGATCTATGTTCACAACGTGGCTCAGCACGGCATCTCCAGCGCAACGCTGCGACACTTGCCTTGATGCGCAACCCACTTTCCAGCGACTTGGTCAGCTGCATCAGCGCAGAAGCAATCACGCCCTCAAACTCGCTGGCATCAGCTCGAGTCGCGCCTTCTGAGCCGTCCACGCCGTCGTTGTTGCCGATAATTCGACGTCGGGTAGCAGTCAAGTGTGAAAGCGCGGACGTCATTGCCTGAAAGGTATGACCGTGAGCTTACCGTTGTCTTGGACGCTACAAATACCGATACTTGCTGTGTAGATCCGCCGTCCCTCCCTCTTGAACGCCTTGTTCTGCGTTTGTTCAAACATTTTGCGGCACGATTCGGCGATGCTATCAAGGCCGACGACGTCGTTTTGCATGTGCTAGCGAGAAGGAACCGGGATGTAAGATATTGAATCTGCTACAATTCGTGTCCTCTAGCCCACCTGGAGCATTCTCGGCTTGAAGATCAACGGAAACATACTGCGTGATACGTCAACACGAGACAGCACTTCAGTCGCGCTTGACATTGCAGTCTCCTAAGCACTTACGTGGCCAACCCATGGATCAAGAAGCGGTCCCGGACATTGTCTGCCATCTTCATCAGTTCTGTTGGAATACTTGGGCCCAGAGCCGAAAGGAGGTATGCAGTCATTGTCTGACGATCCACTTTCCGTTTCACGCCTTAGCGATGGCGGACTCCCTCATGGCTCGTAAACTCACCTATTGCACCGGCTTGTGCGATCTGCTGCGTTGATGAACTCGCATTGTTCTTGCCCCCGTCGGGGGCAGACATGGCTTTCCTCGGATTCCTCTTCCGCTTTTTCGCCACCGCCGCTGATTCGGTCCGCCACACCAGCGTCACGTCGATCCGTTCGAGGAAACAGGTTGGCTTGGTGACGTCTTTTGCGTGTTTGGGCAGGAAGGGGTGGAGCGGGGAGAGTTCATCTGCCGTCCAAGGGAAGGCGATCAGGGCGACACGCGCCGTCGGCTTGTTCGGTCACGCACATTCCTTGACGAAAGATTCGCTGGGATTGCTGACCTCTGACAATGAACTCAATCCGATAGCGGCGAGGTTCTACGCAATCATTAGTGAGATCAAGCTGAGATCTCCTGGCACCACCGGCCCCGCCGACTCACCCGGTTGATACCCGCAACGAACGCCGCTTGGACGACCGTGCCCCCCACCTGATCCCCATCAAGCAGACACCCAACCGTCATCCTGATCCGCCCCATCCGCGAGCACAGCACCTCGGCGTGCTTCATCAGCTGCTTGCCCCGCTCCGTCGCCTGCGCGACAGAAAGCGTCGTGGCGTCGCCTTGGGCGGTCATATATGCCGGGACGGTAACGCTGTAGGTCGTCTTCAGGGCCAATCGAACGATGAACGGCTCACCGCGTCCGGCCAAGGACGGTTCATGCCTCGGAGGTGCGGGAGTCGGCGTGAAGGGGATGGGCTTGGCGGTGATGCGCTTGTTGATACGGAGAATGGACGATGCCGGGTCCGGGTGAGAGGTGGGATGGTAGCCATGAGGGGTGGTGTTGGCGAGTGACATGACTGACGTACGTAGGATAGACGATCATCCCATCCAGGGCACGTCTCTTCATGACTGGTGTCTATGAGGCGAAATCCGCGAGCGAGAGAGTCTCGCGATCGCTCCTATCGGACTGACTGGCCAGCCGCCATCCGCGGCATCCGACTACGATGGAGATCCATGCTTCCTCGTCTATGCGAAAATGTCCTTATACAACGGATTGAATCGTCTATGCTACATCATTGGGGGTGACTCGTCTCATCTCAGGCCATCTCTTCGTCGCTCCCTGCGGCGCCGCCAGCCGCGAGCTCCTCGATCATCTCCTCGGCCTCGACATCCTCTTCCTTTCCTCCCGCCTCCTCCTCCTCGTCGTCATCGTCACCGTCCTCGATCTCCTCGTCATCTTCCCCGCCTAGCGGCACATCACCGCCCTCTGCCGCCGCCTCCGGATCCACGAGCGACCGATCATCTACCCCGGCGGATGGGGCCTCATCGCCCATCACGTTCAACAGCCCCTCACCATCCTTCTTCCGCCCGGGAAATCCACCACCACGTTTCGGACCTGCGGTGGGACCACCCGCCGCCTTGGCGGCCTTGATGTTTTCCTGATTCACGCGGAACGCTGCGCCAGGCTCTATCAGCCCGGAAGGAAAAGGGGTGGAAAGGGGGGGGGGGAAAGAGCGTACCTGCGAGCTCCTCATCGAGCACGCGCCGCAACTCGTCCGCGGCATGGACGTCCCCGCCGATGCCTGCGAGGTGATCCGTCGTCGCGGCCATGATGTCGGCGTTGTTGATCGTCTTTCGGTTCGCGGCATGGGCGGTTTCTTGTGCACTGTGTGGTTGTGGTCGGTTTCGGAAGATGGCTGGTGAGCGATGGGGAAGGAGGGATGGAATGGGCAAGAGGGAGTGCGCTTACACTGATGCTACGGATGCGTATCGGTCAGCGAGAGAAAAACAAGATGCAATCGTGTGTTGGGTGGGGGAAACGTACCGATGTAATTTATGTAGACCGTCGCGGCTTTCTGCAAAGCCAACAACACATCCTGCTGCACCTTGACGCTCGGATCCTCAAACTGGGCCGCCATCCGGGATCAGCTCCCCGATGCGACGGTCCCCCTCCTCCCCCCATGCGCGGGCGCGCGGACTCACGGCGGATTTGGCAATCTTGGTGATCGTCGTCTTGGGCAGGTCATAGTCTCCTATGGCGGACGTCGTGGGCTCTGCGGCGACGGCGTGGGCCGGATGCGCGGATGGGTCGTCGTGGGTGGGACGTTTTGAGGGCATTGGGGGTGATTCGCAGAGATGTAGTACCGAGGATGGATCGCTGGCGGATGGATGGTGTCTTGCACGAGCCGAGAGTTAATGTAATTACTTGCACTCGAAGACGCGAGCGCGACGGGACGCGATGTCGGCCCCCAACATCGGCGGCCGGAGGAGAGCGACCCCCAAAGGTAGTGCAAGCTGAAAGGCGCAAGGGAGCGCGCGCTTGGGTGTCGCGTGCTTGACGTCATTGGCCGGCGTGCGGAGGCTTCCGTGGGCGGGTGAGAGGGTATATACGCACACATCCCCCACCACACCGCCCGCGCGTCCGTCCGTCACCACCCCAGAGTTCCCATTCCCCATCAGACCACACACACACACACCATGTCATACGCCGCCGTCGCCGCAAAGAACGGTGAGTCCCCGCGCTCACATGCCCCCCGAACACGGCTTGCTGACGTAGACGCACGTAGCACCGCCCGAGGAGGACCAGCCGCATCCGTCGCAGGACTTGTTGGAGGGTCATTTCAAGGGCGAGACAGAGCTGGCCGGGCTGCCGGATGTGAATCACAAGGTGAGTGGACGGGACGGGGGAATGGGGATCGCGCCGCGCGCCGTGCGAGGGTTCGGACGGAGGAAGGGAGCGGTTGGGCATCGTCGTGCGAGATGCGCAAGGGGCGTCGGAGCGAGGCGCGGAATCTCCGAAAGTCATCGTATGACGGCCGAGCGTCATTCGTGTCTCAAGGTTCCCCTAACGGCAACCTTGATAATTGCCCCCAATGCCCACACTCGCTACCGGATCGAGCCACGCCCGCTCACCGCCCCTCTCCTCTCCAGATGGCCGTCGTCGACCGCGATTGGGTCGCCCACCCGGAAACCGAAACCTCGACCGGGGTCACATCCGACCACGACGACCCGACCAAGCTCCTCAACGCCGTCAACCAGGCACCGCCCGCCGAGGGACCGCACGTGTCCGAGGTGGCGCCCAACCCGTTGCCGACGCCGAGTCGACACGAGGCCGGGGCCAAGTTTCCGTCCGAGGAGGAGCTTGACAAGCGGGCTGCCGAGAAGAAGGAGGAGACCAAGGAGGCCGTGAGGGAGACCAAGGAGGATATCAAGCAGTCTGCCAAGGACGTCAAGCGGGACGTCAAGGATGCCGCCCAGAGCGTCAAGGAGAACATTCCCGACAATGCTGAAGAGGCCGGTGCGCGTGCCGGACGCGCCGTCGATGAGGGTGTCGAAAAGGCCAAGGACCTCGGCGCGCGGGCGGAGCAGAAGGCGAAAAAGGCGGGAGCCAAGGCGGAAGCTGCCGCCGAGGAAATCGCCGCCGACGTCAAGGCCGCCGCCGCCAACGCCTCGGACAAGGCGGCCGAGCTCTCGCGTGATGCCGAGCGCAAGGCCAAGGAGCTCAAGAAGCAGGCCGGCGAACAGCTCGACCGGGCCGAGACGGTGGCGGAGAAGTATCTCTCGCAGGCGATGGACATTCTCCTTCGTCCCGGTACGCTCGGCGGCTTGATGGGCATCGCCAACGTCGGCTTGCTCGGCACGCTCGGGTACTACGCCTACACGCGGCGCAACGTGCCCTGGAACCGAAACTACGTCGCCGCCGCCGCCGCCGGCACGCTTTCGTTGTTCGCGACCGAGGGTGTCGTCGCCGAGCGATACTCGACCACGCCCGAGGGCAAGGCCGAGCTCTTGCGGGCCAAGCAGGAGGGTAGCAGGGCGTATATCCACGCGAGGGAGATCATCTTGCGTCCGCAGGTGGCCGGCGGCGCGTTGGGCGTGTTGAACGTGGCCGTGTTGGGTGTCCGTGAGTGTCCGCGCATCCCCCGGGAGCGGTCGTCCGACGACGTGGGGGCTAACCTGATCGTTTTTCAGTCGGATACTTTGGGTACCAGAACTGGAACAAGCCCGTGTGGGATAAGAAGCTCGTTTCGGCCATTACGTGTGGTTTGATCAGTCTGTCAGCCGCCGAGGGGTGAGTCGCTCGCGTGTGTGAGGCGGATGTTTCGTCGCTGACTGGCTCTGCAGATTGGCCACCAACGTGTACAAGCAAAAGGAGCTGCCTCGACAGAAGCGAAAGGGGAACGCATGAGAAGTAACATTATATAATCCGTCGTGTTGTGACTTGTTCGGCGTCCGGTACATGTATTTCTAGTCCCATATACGATATCGATAGCATGTGATACAACCGTCCTTTTCCGGAGCTCAAGCATTCTCCCCGTTGCGGGGCGTCCCGACCCGCTGTACCGTCGTCTCGACACGATCCCGCAGGTTGCCGAAAAAGCTCTTGGCGCCGTCCCTCAAGCCGTCCAGCTGCACACTCGCCGCGATCCCACCCGTCGGCCCACTGGCGCGATACAGCCCTGATCCCGCGGCGCCTCCGACCGACAACTCGTAGCCGCCCGCGCGAAGGTTGATCGCGGGCGCATGGGCCGTGGGCGTCGTGGCGGATGAGGCGGCATTCGTCAGGGACGATACCGATGTGTTTCCGCCCGACGACGCCGCGCCGAGCGAGGGCGGCGGTCCGTACACCGATGGCGGATAATGTTCGGCGGCATTGCTGAGCATGTCCAAGAACGAGTTGGAATTATGCACGTACGATCCGCCAATGATGATCCGTGTCTGGCCGGCCAATTGCTGATTGAGGAGCGCGACGGTGCGCGACTCTTCGTACGTCGTGCCGCCGAGCATGAAGACGATGATATCCTGCGGACGCTGTGTACGCGCGTACTCGTCGCCCTCGACAAACGGGTAGGACGTCTCGCGCAGACGGCCCTTGAGCAGGAGATCGAGCGTCTGCGCGAGATGCGGCGTATGCTGCGTGTATACGTTCTCGACGCCCTGGGAGCCGCGCCGTCAGCCAGCGGTCTCTCGGATGGGGGGAGGGGAGGGGGGAGAGAGAGCGCACGCACCTTTAACCCCTTGAGCGCGCTCTTGCCCCTGGAGAAAATGCTCTCGTTCATAAACAAGTCGTCCTGCCGCTGATCCGCGCCCGCGAGATTCAACGTCACGTACACCAGCTGGCAGCATTCCCCCGTCAGCTTGCTGTGCCGACTCAGCCATGGGACTCACTCACCCTCGCCCGATCTGCCGAGACGCCGTTCTCGATCAACGCATCGACGACGCTCGTGATGGCGTTTCCCGCGAGCTTTTGATACCGCAGCGCGTAGAGGATCGCGAGTCGGAGCTTGTTGCTGGCGGGTATGCGCGGCGACTGAATCATCGTCATCACGTTCTGCACCGAGACATCAGCGCGCGCACCGGAGGGCGAATACGGAAAACAGGGACGCACCTTGAAGTCGGCGGCATGAGACTCATTCGCCGCCAAGCTCTGTTCGAGCTCACTGACGGCCAACAAGTCGTCCCGCTCGATAATTCGACTGAGCTCCCCGACCAAGCTGACATGCTTGGCGACGTTGCCTCCCAGTTTCTTAAACTCTGGGTACTCTTCCACGAAGCGCTTCATATCCGCGAGCGTCTCCATGGATTTCGGATTGTGGATGGATTGCGTGCGCGTCTGGTAGGACTGGACGTAGGCGGATAGGGCGGCGCCGAGGTCGCCGAAATTGGAAAAGAGTTGCGCGGCGTAGAACGAGTCCGAGGCCGGGTTGAGGACGAGGTCCTGCGGGGGGGGGGGGGGGGTTCGAGGCGTGAGTTCGAACACCCCCTTGTGCATTCGCGCATCGGCCAACTCACCCTCAGGTCCTGCCTGTTTTCGGATTCGACCGTGACCCGACCGTTCTGGATCCCGACGAGCTCATGCACCATGGCCTGATACGTCCACTGCGACAACAACGGCGTGACGGGATCATTTCTCCGGTCTCCAAAGGATCCCCTCATCAGCCCGGGACCCCAGCTCAAGCAGAATCCTGCCCCTGCGGACGGAGGGAGGGAGGGACTCACCGAGAATCAACAACAAGGGCGCACTCCCGCTCGTCGGCTTGAACCCGAACAAGTCGCGGAACGGCATCGCGCCCATGGCGTCCCTGACTTGATGCGCCAACGCGCGTCCGCCGGCGCTCATCTTTTCCCACCGGAGGACGGGCCGTTTCTTGAGGCTGAGCAAGAGGGAAAGCAGCGTGTGCGCGTGCGTGGACAGTGTCGGTGGTGGGATAGAGAGCGGTGGCGGGAGGTAGATCGGGGGCTTTTTTTTTTGGCAGGAGGGTGAGCCACGCGTGGGGGGGGGGGAAGGGGTTGCATTCAGCCGGGGTGCGTACGTTGGGTGGATCATCGCCGCCATCGGTGACGGCCGCGTTCGTGAGCGAAAAGAGACTCGGATAGTGCGGGAGGTAGTCTGCAAAGTATTCCTTGATGCGCGCGCGTGCAAAAGGGGGGGGGGGGGACCATCAGCACCAAGAGGCAAGAGGTCCGAGCCCGACGACGGAGGGACGCACTTGGACTTCCTTGACGACCTCGTATTCGTCCGCCGTCGCCATGTCCTCGATCTGCTGTTTGGAAAGCACATTACAGAAATCTATTCGGGCACGGAGAGCAGCCGGATCAGCGGGCGCGCGGTGTTTTCGGCCAACAAGGATGGGAGCGGGGCGAGCGGCGCTCACATAGCCAGTACGAGCCGTACCGCGGCTGGGCGAGCTCGGACCTGATGTGCGCAATATTCTGCCGCGTCGGACGCACAAAGGCGATACAGTGCAGGTGGTTCAGTGGTTGGCGTGTCTGGCTGTGCCGATCATGTGGGCGTTTGTCAGGGGGCAGAGCGTCAGGGGAGGAAGGCAAGGCAAGGCGTACTTTTCTAACCGGTCCGTCAGGTATATCTCGTGCGCGAGCAGCTCCGTCTGGGTCATGGCGAGCGACACGATGGGCGTCTGTGCCGACGGGGGAGTCAGCGTGCGCCGGGGGCGGGGGATGACGTACGGTATGGGCATCGAGCAGGAGGACCTTCATGCCGGGCACCTCTGCCACGAGACGGGCGAGGTAGGTCTGTACGGCCTTGACGACGTCCATCGGTGCCGGTCTCGGGATCCCTGGCATGGGGGCGAGGGGGCAGGGCAGCGAGGGAGGGCCGCGATGAGTCATTCAGGCAGGACGCGGATGCAACGAGGGGGCGCGGATGCAGACGAGGGGGGCGGTCTCGCTCGATCGCCCTGCGCTCTCTCGCCTCATCTCGCCGCGCTCCTGGTCGTCGTCGACACCTCTCCTCGCCATTCCCCCCCATCCCCACGCCATGTCCAGCGAAGACGAGCTTGCCGGCGCAGCCGTGAGCGGAGAGGACGACCTGTCCGACTACGCCGCCACTATCGTCACGGGGAAACGACGGCGCCACCCGCCGGCTAGGGGCGACAAAAAGGCGACGACAACGACGACGACGCGCACAAGAGCCGCGCCTTCGGGTTCAGCGTCGCCCCTTGTGGCACCACCGAGGAAACGCAAGGCCGCCGCTGTCGTCAACTCGTCATCAGAAGACGAAGCGGCGATCGAACGACGACAAGATGTTGATCCGTCGGATTCGGAAGACGAGTTGGGTGGCGGTGGCGGGTTCGCCTCGGCGAGCGGATTCCTCGCCAAGCTGCTTGGAAGTAATCGGGAGAGGGAGCGGCCCGTCAAGGATTTGGGAGCGCTGGCGCTGAAGCCGGATCATGCCAGTCGGCCGCTGTGGATTGATAATCGGGGCAAGATGTGAGTGACGCGCGCGCGTGTCGCGGATGTGGCACGGAATGGGGATTGCGAGGGCAAGAGCTGATACCGTCGCGCCAGCACGATGGAGAGGTTCTCGCCGATTGCGGAGCAGGCGCAGGATTTCTTGGTGGCCATCGCCGAGCCGATCTCTCGGTAAGCTTGTCCCGTCCCTTTCCTCCTCCCTCGACTCCTCTCATTCGCTCGACTCCCCCCCGCAGTCCGACATTCATCCACGAATACCGACTGAGCGAATACTCGTTGTACGCCGCCATGTCCGTCGGCCTCGAAACACAAGACATCATCGAAGTCCTCGGCCGACTGAGCAAGACGCCCCTGCCGCAATCGCTCATCCGCGACATCCAACGCTGGACGGCCTCGTACGGGAAACTGAAACTCGTGCTCAAACGGTCCCGATACTACCTCGAATCCGCCGTGCCGTCCATCATTCAGAAACTCTTGGCGGACGAGGTCATCGCGAGTTGTCGCGCGGTGCGTGTGCCCGGCGATGAGAATGCCGCCGAACGCGCATTGGCCGTCGCGCGCGGCGGGGTCGAATCCGGACCGAAGCCGTCGCGGGATGGGTTGATTATCCCGGGGACAAAGGAGGCACGCAGGGCGGCGAGGTTGGCCAAGGGGTTGGATCCGGACGAGGACGAGGCCGAGGGCGAGCCGGCGGGGAATGCCGGTGCCGAGAGGGATGGAACGGATGATGATATCTTGGGAGCCGTGATCGGGCTCGATCGGGGTCAGTCCCTCCCGCGCGCGCGTTTTTCCGGCGAGTGACGAGGCTCATCTTGGGTCATAGCGGACGAGATGGACGAGGAAGACCGGATTCAGTCATTCGAGATTGACGGTACCAAGATGGAGGTACGTGCCGCGCCGTTATCGCCAGCGTTCGAATCCGCGCTTAACATCTTTCGGGCCGACAGCGGGTCAAAAGGCAATGCCAGATCATCGGTCTTCCCGTGCTCGAGGAATACGATTTCCGCGCGGATACCATCAATGCCAACCTGGAAATCGATTTGAAACCGATGACCGTCATTCGGCCGTATCAGGAGACGTCGCTGAGTAAGATGTTTGGTAACGGGTACGTCAGTCCATCGCAGGAGGGAATCCATGACTGACACCCCGCAGTCGTGCACGATCCGGAATCATCGTCTTGCCCTGTGGCGCCGGCAAGACTCTTGTCGGCATTACGGCGGCGTGTACGATCAAGAAGAGCGTGCTCGTGCTCTGTACCTCGTCGTACGTCTTTGGAATTCGTCGTGACCGTTCTCTTATGACATGCCTGCCTCTCAGTGTCTCTGCTCAGCAGTGGAAGCAGCAGTTTATCCAATTCACCAACATCAGTGACAAGCAGATATCGATCTTCACTTCGCAGTCGGCCGAGCCGGTAGGTTGTCCGTTCGCCTGTTCCCGTCCTGCCGCTGATCGAATCACCAAGTTTGCCGGCGCACGAGAAGGCGCCGCGGGAATCGTCATATCGGTATACAGCATGGTCGCGTACACCGGCACACGATCGCACTCCTCAAAGCAGTTCATGGACTTTTTGCAGAGCAGGGAGTGGGGGTTCCTCCTGCTGGATGAAGTCCACGTGGCGCCGGCGAATGCATTCCGAAAGTGCGTCGAGAATCTGCGCACGCACGCCAAGCTCGGTCTTACAGGTCAGTCCCCGTCGTCTGGTCGGCGGAGGCGCATTTGCTGATTCGACCTATTGCCAGCGACCCTTGTACGAGAAGATGATCGAATTGAGGATCTGAATTACATCATTGGGCCAAAGCTGTACGAAGCCAACTGGATGGACCTGTCCAAGCAAGGACACATTGCCAACGTCCAGGTAAGCCGACTCTGCCCGCCCGCCCGTCCTACGTACACGGGGCTGATGGACCCGCCTATAGTGCGCCGAGGTTTGGTGTCCCATGACTCCCGAGTTCTACCGGGAATACTTGCGCGAAGCCAGTCGCAAGCGTATCTTGCTGCACGTCATGAATCCGAACAAGTTCCAGGCCTGCCAGTTCCTGATTGATTACCACGAACGGAGGGGCGACAAGATTATCGTATTTTCTGACAATGTGTATTCGCTCATGGTATGCCCCCATCTCGACTTCCAGGACGGAGACGACGGCTAATGCGTCGTGTTTGCAGGAATATGCTAAAAAGCTCGGAAAGGCAGCTATTCACGGCGGAACGCCCGAGATCGAGCGAATGCGAATCCTGTCACGATTTCAACATGATCCCAACATGAATACAATCTTCTTGTCCAAGGTAGGCAGAACCCTGCACAGCTCAGCTTTGCAATCTAAAGTTTTCCAGGTCGGCGATACGTCGATCGATCTGCCTGAAGCTACATGTCTTATTCAGATCTCGTCTCATTATGGGTCCCGACGACAAGAGGCCCAGCGTCTCGGCAAGTACTCTTCATCCCCCTTGCCGGGATCACTCCTAACATTTGCGGCTAAACAGGCCGTATCCTTCGAGCGAAAAGACGAAACGATGAGGGATTCAACGCATTCTTCTACTCCTTGGTGTCAAAGGATACGTCGGAAATGTACTATTCTACAAAACGTCAAGGGTTCTTGGTGGATCAAGTAAGAGCAGCTCGCCGTAAACATGGTATCAACACTGATACAGCATTCTTCAGGGTTACGCATTCAAAATCATCACCGAGCTTCACGGCATCGAAAACATGCCCGATTTGGCATTCCCGACTCGTCAAGCACAGCTCGAGCTGCTAGAGACCGTGTTGAACCAAGGAACTGAAGCCTTTGATCTCGAACGAATGGGCGAAGTCGACGACGAGTATAACCCCAAACTGGTTGGAAGGTCCGGTACGGGCACTCCTGTTTCGGGAAGCAGGGGAGCAGGCCCCGCTCAGAGAATGACGGGTAGCATGCAAGCCCTGGCGGGTGGATCGCATATGGCCTATGTGGAGCAGAACCGATTGGTCAAGTAAGTGATCGGTTGCGCATGGGGGAATCGTTGTCTGACTTTTGCCTGTAGCAAGCAGATCAATCGAGAAGATCGACAGTCCAAGAAGTCTGGCGGCGCGAATCGTCACGAATTTTTCAGAAAAGAGGATGCCAATGCCAAGAGGAGACGCGGGCAACAATAGGCTTGCTTGCTCGACCATGCGACCTTCACTTTCAAATGGTGGCGGCTTCATGAACTGGAAAGTTTTGACAGAAATATGTAGCCATGTCCTAGTATATCTAATATTTGTAAATCTGACCAATAATAATCGATACAATGTTGTGCGTGCCGAGCAATTCGCTTGTCAACATCCTCTATAATGTCCTTGATTCGCATTATACCGAATCATATCCCCTCCGTCCATTCGCATTCTTTCCATCACTCAGACTGGAAACTTCACTCGAATCACCAGCTTGCAGATCCCTGGGTACCTGAGAGCGTAAGCGACTCAAACGAGCAGATGAGGGCTTGATCGATGCTCGTCCCGAGGACCCAGGAAGGGGATTTGGAGGTTGTTGTTCACGCAACCCGCTGTTCTCCCTTCCTATAGCTGTCATAGCGCTTCTCAGGTCTGGCAAAAAGTGATTGAGGCCGATCTGAATTCTCTTTGTTTAGATTCCCCATTTTTCTTTGGCTGCCGGAAACACTCACGATGTTGTGTATGCCAATATTCATGAAAGCATCGAGCTGGCTCTTTCGCATATGAACGAAATAGAGCCCGACTCCGCGATCTTTATAGCTCTGCGCCAATTCTGAGAAGATTTGCAGAGCTCTGGCGACATTGGGTCAGTCTGGAGTGTCATCCATGCGGCACCGGCGAAAGACACTCACGACGCATCGATATCTTCTACGTCGTTCATGTGAAACACGACTGCGGTCGCGCCATCGCGTTTGGGAGCATCAGAGGGATGGAATTTGCCAGGTCCGTAAATCTCCAGCTGAGAATGATCAGTTCACAAGCCCAGCACTGGTACTAAACCTTCGACCTACCCTTCGAAGACGCTCTTTGAGTTGACCGGTATTCGCAAAGTTCAGGTTCTCTCGAATTCTGACTACGAGCTGAGGGAGGATGAGACTGGTGCTAGGGCTTTCGTTTAACCGACTTACCACGCCGGGGATGTCCTCCTCAACGTCCTCGTCGGGATGTTCATCAACAGGTATCCATTGATCGGAATCTTTCAGTCTTCCGAGAATCTTGATGCGAGCTTGGGTAGATTTGCGGATGACCAAGATCAAGGAGAAACAGACGGAGGCTACTAGCCCGATCTGACCGATGTCGAGGTATGAGGCAGAGATTGCCAGCAGGAACGCCAGACTTACCTCCACACTGAGGAAGAGTGTGAGAATAAACGTCATACATGCTTGCAGGAAATCCGTCCAAGCTCTAACTTTCCAGTAGAACTTCAAGTCATGCGGCGCCTAAGACGGATGATTCATCATGTGAGACAGCCTATAAATCAGGATACGTACCTCCGCGAGTATTGCGTATACCACCTTAGCAGCGAAGAAATCAGGGTCGCAGTTGAGACAATGGAAACCTCACTTACGAGGGTGATGATACTTGCGAGCACAGCCTGTCCATTGTTTTCAGCAGCTCGAAAAGATCAATTTGTAAACCTATGCGCACCTTTGGGAGAAAGTGAAAGTATGGCAGAAGGAAGAGTGCGGTAATGATCACGATGACAGATGTAAACAGCGATGCCATCTGGCTTCTTCCGCCAACGGTGGCGTTGAGTCGACTTCGCGTAATCGCGCCAAAGGCTGGTACGGCGCCTGTGACTCCCAGAAAACTGGCAAAGAAGTTGGCAGTACCTGCAAGCAGGGGATTAGTAAGAGTGAACGCGATATAACGGTTTCAGTTACCGAGCGCTACCAGTTCTCTGTTCGGACTGATTGCGTAACCGAATCTGGCAGAGTTTTCTTTTGCAGCGACGATTGAGTCAACATAACCGCTGAACAGAACTGGGATGAGACGACAGTGGCGACTATTCGCAGACAAGCTTACACAACCGCGATGACGACAGCCGTGGGAAACTGTAGAACAACAAGACTCGAGTCAGCATGCGCTTTGTCGCAATGTGGAAAAGGTGCACTTACAGTCGCCTTGAAGTACTTCAGATGCCTTGGCCTGAATGGATTGTCAAAAGGTATTCCTCTACCGCCTTCCAGCTTGCCGAGGATCAACACGCCTCGCTCGTCTAGGCGGAACTTGGCGGTGATGACTTTGGGCAATTATATGATCAGCTCGATGAAGAAGTGACCTCGATCTACGTAACGTACAGGTTGCCAGAACAACGATGATGAAGATTTCGGGAACATACTTCAAAGCCTTGACCTTGGCGCCGAATGCGCGCTTGGTGATTTTCGCCCCAATGAGGCAGGTCAGAGATAAAGCACTCATGATGGCGGTATATGGATTCGTGAACGATATATGCTTGATCAGAAAGACGAGCTTGTTGATCGGGGTCTGGGTGTGCGCATTGTGGAGGAGATGGTTGAGCCCAAGCATAGGTACAAGCTATGAATGACTGATCAGATATGATACCCAGACTGAATGTCTTCCTTACCTGCTCAATCAAAATGATAATACCGACGGCGGTGATGAATCCGCGCAGAAGCGGCCGAGATAGCACGACATCCAAAAAACCAAGACGGCAGATACCAAGCAAGAACGTAATCAATCCGACCTGTAAAAATATCTTCAGACGACAGCCGACTCGCCGCACAAGCGGCCACGTACCTGAAGGGTGATGACTGTTGCAATCGCTATAGCGACTTTCTCCGGATTGGCGGGTATCGTGTGCGGATCGCTCAATGTCAACTGGGTGATCACTTGGCCAACGAGTAGCGACAGCGCTGCTTCCGGTCCAACGGAGAGTTGCCTGTAGGTCAGATGGTTAGCCGGGGTCACAAGGATTCATGACCATGTTCCTCACCGGCACGTCCCTAAAAAGCTGTAGATCAAGCCTGGAATGACTACGCTATATAGCCCCGCTATTGGCGGTAGCTGCGCCAATCCTGACGCATAGGACATCGACTAACATATACATCAACATGGATCTGCGATACCAGTACATCTATGCTTACCTGAGGAATGATCAAGCATGCAACCTAACCAGCCGAGGATTCAGGGTAAAGAATCAGCGTACGGCCCAGGGTAAACTCTGACGGAATGCGCACAGTTATGCCCCCGACCAGATCTCCGCCGACGCTACCAGCGCAAGATTTAGTATCCGGTTTCAGGATGTCTTAACAACCTACTTAGACCAGCGGTAATTTGGAAGCCAATCCAGCACCTGAATATGACCGATTTTAGTTGACTTGAGAAGCGCTTCCCGCAAGCCACGATGCATACCGGAACGTAGTACCGTGACCTTTGCTTGACGACTGCACTTATAGACCTGTTCATGTGAGGATGGCCTGGAAAAGCGACATTAGAATGCTATCAACGATCTATCAAGAGGGGGTAGACTCACGGTTTTTCGGCAAGGGCAGCGATGGTTCCGTCGACGCATCTTCAGCGGTGTCCGAGAGACTTTCCATGTCACAACCGCCGTCGAGGTCCACACGGCTCTCCTGCTCCAGCTCACGAACGAGGTGGCCCCAGCTTTGCGTTTGTTGACGGGTGCCGAGTAACGGGCTGCTCTCGAAGGGATGCTGTCCGAGCGATGAGTTGGCGGTTTTGCCAGTCATTTCCGCTTATCGTCCAGCCGCAGCGTTCCCAAGCAAGGTATCAATTTCGGCGAGGTGAGATCAGGCAGAATCTTCATGAACCGCTTTCAACGCCTTTGCCACACGCATACCCAATAGAAGGGAGGATGAAGTGATCGAGAGCTCCCGTTGGTACAAGTATCGACGTAGGTCTCGGATATACCCGATCGTTTTGCCGACTTGTCGGTCAGCTGACTGGGTGAAACGTTGCGCAGCTCGTAGGTGGTGCCAATCATGATGCCGGTATACGAGCGGTCCATGGACTGCTACCTAATTAAGATTCTGTGGTCTACTCTTACATAACTCTTTATACAACCATATTGTCAAACAGTGATACAGCAACTATGCATTCATTTTCTTGATAGCTGCATACTCGGCCATTCCCGCCGCCCATCGCACATCAGTGCTTGAATCACTATTGAGAATGTCTTGCTGATTCTCGGATGGCTGCGAGCTAGGAACAGTATCATCCGAGACCACATCGACATGCTTGACACTGACCCAGTCCAATTGGTCCGTGTTGCGAGACTGAGGATCTATCGATGGTGATCCCCACTTCGAGGCAGCCGCGTCCCTCCGCTGCAATTCTCTGATTCCCGCCGGACGCATTCTCGGATCGATAGGCGGTGGTGGAACGGCACCCAAAGCCTTGCCAGCAGCGAAGGACTTGCGGGGCGTAGGCGACCAGCTGCGCCGGTCGAATGTCTTTTGAGTACCCGCTTGCTCCTCATCTTGGAGATCATCTTCGTCCTCGAATTCTTTGCCAAAACCTATAGGACGGACTGTCTTGACGTTTTCATTCTTCAAAAACCCATACGACGCCAATTTGCTCTGAGCTCTCGCGTCTTCCTTGCTGCGCGATGCTCTCTGTGAGTTTGCTGGCCGTGGTGTCGCATCATCATTTTGCGCTCCCTTCCACGCTTGATTCACCTCCTGGAAAGCTGTCGTGGTCGTTGGCATGCGACGCGATCGTAGTGGCACGCGAGGCATCGCCTTTTCTCGTTCTGAGACAACCTGATGAACTCGATGAGAAGCAGACTTGAGGCGAGACATAAGGAGCACTCACCAACTCCTTTCTTGGGGTATAACCGCGATGATACGTTTCCAGAAGGTGTAGGCTTTCGATCGGGCCATATGTACCCTCGATCTGGCAACAACGATTGGAATCAGCGAGATCCACGGTAAGGGAAAGAGACCTACGTATTCATCTGGCGAATCTGGCACTTGTTTCTCTTCACCTAGGCCTCCATTCTCCATTACAGGCAGATTTTCCTTTTCCTGCTCTGTCCCTGAAACCCCGAGGGGGCCATCAACGGCAGAGGGATTGTACATCGCAGGCCTCACGGGCGACCATGTTGCCAGAGTCTGCACATCATCGACCATACTTTCTGGTGAACGATGCTTTGATTTGTTAGCATCGCTTCGTGAAGGCGTGTTCAAAAGCGCGACGGGACGATGGGAGCCGACTGCCTCTGGTGATACCACAGCTTGGTTTGTTTGAGGCGTTGGCTGATCTGCTGGCGCACCAGGTGCTTCGGGCTGGAAGGTGTTCTTGGTGGCGGGCTTTCTACGGCGGAGCTGAAAGTTGGGGGATAAAATGCCCGGGCGATATAGCTGAGTATCCAGCGTCAGCGGTAGCATCGTTTCTTCCACAGAAGCGGCTGGATCGGCATCCCCTGGCGCCGTGTCTCCCGTGTGTGCAGCCATTGCAGGTTTCCCCTGCAGTTCTCGTTTTTCTGAGACGATTCCGGATTCCTTTGCATCCGTCGCGGCATCATCGAGAAGTGGTCGAGCCACAACAATTGTAGACCCTTGGACGCGCTGAGGTTGACTGAAAAGATCATCACGTACGATTGGTCGTGATTCAATGGCCGTGAAGCGCATTGGACGCGAAGCTTGACCTGTAGGCGGAGGGAGGATCTTGCGCATATGGCGGAAGAAGTCTATTGACTCGGATTCCTGTGACGATCCATTGTCCTGATGATTGCGTGCTTGCTGCGAAGAAGGATGGGTGGATGATGCATGTATGCCAGCCGTCTGGGAATCATCCTCAGTTAACGAAGGGATTGCCTGTCTCGTCTTTGCAGCCAGATTTGAGATGGCAGTAATCCCTTGACTTGGTTCAGAATGTCGCAGACTGGAGATCGTAATACTACTCTGGCCCCTTCGAAGTGGCGCTCCGAACCCTTGATGAACCTGCGGGCCTTCCGACGGAAACGGGAACGGGCGAGCTTCTCTCCCAACGACTCGAACCGGCACTTCTGATAAAGAGCCCGTCCCTTCTCCGAGTTGCGTTCCAGTGTATGTTTTCAGGTCCACGTCAGGTCCATCGTTGGCTTTTAGTCCTGTTCCATTCGTGATGGCCTCATCTTTCGTTGGTGATCTGCCATCGCAGTCGTCTGATTCCGGATTCAAGTGAATGGCGATTGGTACGGCCGAATCGACTCGGGCACGCTCGACAAGGCTAGCACTCAACACATGCCAAGGTTGAGAATCCGGAACCATGGAGGAAATCGTAGAAGACGACGATTCCGAGAGCTGTTTCTGGTTCTCAGCTTCCGATGCCAGCCTGTCGTCCTCAGCCATCTCTTCGGCATCCGAACTGCAGATTACCTTCATCGCTCTCCCAGTTCGGCTACGAGCAACTCGAACTGCACCCATAACAAGCGCTTCTTCCTCCCCGGCTTCCGAGGACGGGCCTTTGGAGAGGCTGGTGAGTGACGAGGTCTCGTCGCCATCACATGCTGTTCGGTCCTGCAGCCCTCCTGCCCGTCGCTCCTGTTGCTTCTTGAATCGCTTGTGAGAGTTAAGCCGCGGCGATAGGGCGTCGCGAGGATCTGCTGCGATGGTGGCGATAGGTGGATCAATATTGTTCTCTAGAGCATCGCCCGTGATGTCATCAGACTTGCGCTTCTTCCTGCGCGGCTGAGGGCGAGTCGATGCAATCGCATGAGACGAGTTGTGGTTCGTCACTCGCGCTCGCGGAGCATATTTTGCGGATGTTGCCGACGGGCTGCCAACCGCCTTGTTTTGCATCGAAACGAAACGGATGCTTTCGTCCAATTCTTCATCATCTTGGTTATAGCTACTGATTGCCGGCAGCGAAGACAGATCAAACTCGACGCGATTGCGCTCGAGGTCGTCTGTACGGTTGTTTTTTTCCAAAGTCTTGTCCTTGGTAAACGCTGTTAACTTCGTCTGGATAGCGTTGCTTCTGGAAGTACTATCATTGCCACTCCGCTTGGATAGCCAGTTCTTCCGACGGACTGCTTCACCCTCCCCAACCTTCGCGGAAAATGGCGCTACCGATTCCATCGCCGGCGGGATTTTAGATCCGGATGTATTGGCCAAGATTCCAGCGCCATCCGCGTTTAGGGTCCTCCGTGCTACGAGCGGGGTCTTCGAGGTCAATCGAGGTCGTGACGGTCCCGCCACAGGTGTTTCTACTGGATCTGACGAATGGAGCATGTCCACCTGTAAATCGGAAGATGAGCAATGAAGACAGTATCCACCGACAGCAGTCATACCTCATGTTGCCTCTTTGTGTCTGTCGTTCGCGTTCGATCACCTCGTATTAGCCTGCTGTTCGTAGCAGGAGGAGTATACTGTCCGTTAATCTCGACGTGAAAAGCTTCCGGACCCCGCTTGGAAACCGCACGTCGGGCAGGTTGTTGCCGCGTCTTTCGAAAGACCGTGGGCATCGTGTCATCCTGAGAGTCTCGCTCCGAAGGCTTGAAGGTCTCGTCATAGGAACCCGACGGTCCGTACTCAGCCAGCGTGTACGCCTCTTGCTCCCAACTTCCAGCAGTCTCTCGTACAGGTTCGAGATCCTCGTCAACGTCGTCTTCTATCGAGATCGGACTAGTGGCGGAGTTTGCATTGGCGGCCGAAGGCTGTTTGAAGCGCAGTATACCGTGCGCCGACCTAGAGGATGATTCGAGCCTCCTTGAATTCGTGAGTACCTGGCGTTTCTTGGCGCTGTTGGAAGCCTGTAGACCAAAAGCGCTGATGGGTTGACGATCCGCCATCGTAAGGGCTGAACCGCGATTGCACGGAGGCGATGTGAGTTGAGGGGGTTCCGCGGGAGCTATGCAGTATCGAGAGGTGTAAAATGTTATGATCAACGGCCGTGCGGTGACTCCTTGACCATCGCTTGGTATGCCGACAACGGCGGCGATTGCAAGAAGGCCACATGAATCCTTCGTTCGAGCTTGATGATGCAGTTGATATTCGCGTCCAGGAACCGATCGGCGCGTTTTCTTCATGTGCTTCATGTGATGCAAAGAGTGACTCTGCTTACGTAAATCGTTGATCCATCTTCTACCTCTCAAAATGACGAATTGTCAACATCCACTTAGCACAGCTCCCCCACATTTCGTGGTTACACGTTCTCGCATCAATCATCGTTGACGAGCTTCGTTTGAATTGGTTTCTTTACGGACCAGCACGGATCGTCTCGGGCGAACCCAGAACATATCCCTGGACAACACAACGACGCTCCTTTTGAACCACGCTCACTTTCGCTTTGAACTCGAACTCGACGACCGGCTTCTCCGCTTCTCCTATAATTCAACGAGAACCAAGATCGGTCAAAGGAAGATCAAGGACACGATACCAGCTCATCCTTTATCCTACCGGACGCCCTATACTTTTTAAGTCATGACCGCTTCCGCCTTTAACCGCCTGCATGCGCTTGTGCTGGCGTCATTGACACTCGCCTCATCTGCGCTCGCCGGCGTGTACATCACGAATCCGGTAGCGAACACGACGTCAAGGCCAGGGGAGCTCTTGACGATACGCTGGGGTACGTGCCTCTGGAAAGTAGGGAACGGCTCGCTTATGGTAATTCGCAGTGGACGACGGTACGACGCCCCATCTCGCCAGTATCGGTCCTTCGCAGATTGCTCTGTACACCGGTTCTGCTACCCAACAAACACTCCTTCAGCAACTAGCAGCCAATATCGACGTGAGCACGGCAAATAGCGTGGATGCATGGATAGATCCAGACGTTGAGCCGAATGGTGAGCTTTTCATGCCGGTCCCCTGATGGATCTCCTTCCGCTTTGAGGCTGATTGCCGCCTTTCAGGCGAGTACTACTTTATACGGGTCACCTCCAACAGTCTCAAAGATACTACACAGCCGCAGTATCCGTATCAGTCGTACTCGGCAAGATTCACGTGAGCAAGGATGCGTAGGTTTTGATCATGGGTCACTGACGGAAGTGATTTCCAGGCTCAACAACATGAATGGCGACTTCAATGCATCTGTCTGGCAACAACTGGCGGCAACCTCGTCGTCAACGCCGTCAACACCGACACCGAATGTCACCTTGGCGAGCTTAGCTAGCAACGCATCGCAAAGTCAAAGAGCGGGGGGTAACAGCCCCATTACCGCTGTTACAAGCGGAGTGGGCACCGAAAATATGGACGCAACAGCGACAACCACGACAGCAGCCTCGACAAGGACAAACAGCATCAGTGGGAATGTCAGAAGCGCTGCAACAAGTGTATGTGATATGTCACTCGATACATCACAATGCTGACCTTTTCCTTTGTTCTGAAATCCTGCGGCAATCAGACATCACCACGTTCCTCCTCTACAGCCTCCGCGACCCAAGCAGCCGCGGCGTCAACGACACAGGCGACCTCCGCCGCAGGTACACGTCTCTCTGCTCCTTTCTCGTTCAAAGCCCCGCAAGTCCTCGCGAGAGCAAAACAACCGGGATCTCCAGAGGGCAGGACGGCCGCTTTGATGGTGACGAGCGTGCTCTTTGGTGTCTTTGGATTTGGATTGGCTGTTGCACTGTGAGGATGAATGGCGAAATGAGATCAGTTCCGTTGCTTCTGGTTGTATTCTTGTATGGACTCTCCTTTGTATCTGCCTGTTACACAATATCTGTCATTTGGTCGACAATGCCCGCTCTTGAAAGATCTCATGCAGTCGAGGACAGGTTGGCAGTGCAAGCTTTCATGGACTTGTCGCAATTTACCTTTTCCATAAGGACTTCTGGAGCGGTGTTCAAGGAGGCCACGACAACGATCAGCAGTATCAGTATACCCTGAGAGCATCGACCGGAAGCTTTCCGGCCAGCATCTCATCAACTATTTCACCAAAGTGAACACCAAACTGCCCCGCCCAGTTCGGTCACGGGCGTTTCGGCTCCAGCGTCCACCGGCACGTAGCCGGGAAATCTGACCTCATCAGCGCGTCAATCCGATTCTCGGCCGCGCCTCCACTTTCCAGGGATTCGTGCCGTGCATTCTGGAAGGCAGTGGTGAGGGTGAGATGGTGACAACGGCACAATCGACATTACGGTATATAGATCTCAACCGCTCCATATCATCACCCAGACTGACGCCGTCAATCACAATTGCAAACATCATGTCAAGCGAAACTGCAGGAAAGGTTCGTGGGGCAGTCACAGTTGACGTTGCTTTCACTGACGTCTCCACCCTCTGCCTAGATTATCAACTGTAAGGCGGCTATCGCCTGGGAGGCCAAGAAGCCCCTCAGCATCGAGGATGTCGAGGTCCTGCCTCCGAAGGCTCATGAAGTCCGAGTTAAGATTCTCTAGTAGGTCGAGACCCAGATTTCGCAAGTGACCCCGTCTTACCGTCTTTCTCGTCATTACAGCACCGGTATTTGTCACACGGACGCATACACGCTGTCCGGCCAAGATGCCGAGGGCGTCTTCCCTTCCATTCTTGGACATGAAGGTGGGTGTATGAGAGGATTCATCTGAAGGCTGAAGCTGAAACATGTTCTTGCAGGCGGTGGTGTTGTCGAGTCCGTCGGAGAGGGTGTTACGAACGTCAAGGTCGGAGACCACGTTATTCCGCTGTACACCGCTGGTAAGCCACAAGAGTGAACTTGCATCCCTTGCAAAGATTCGAGCTCAAATCTCGTGTAACAGAATGCCGGGAATGCAAGTTCTGCAAGTCTGGCAAGACCAACTTGTGTGGAGCCGTCCGAGCCACTCAGGGCAAAGGCGTCATGCCTGACGGAACGGTCCGATTCCGATGCAAGGGACAGGATATCTATCACTTTGTGAATATCAGTCCTTTGAGGACTCACACGAAATGCGAAGATTGGCTAACTCCCTCGCTCCACAGATGGGAACCTCGACCTTCTCGCAGTACACCGTCGTATCTGACGTGTCGATCGTAGCTGTCAACCCCAAAGCGCCTCTTGACAAGGCCTGCCTGCTGGGTTGCGGTATCACTACCGGCTTCGGAGCGATCACCAAGACTCCCGGAATCGGTCAGTCGCCCTCAATCGCAAGATGCGCAACCTGCTAATAATCCTCGGCTTCCAGAAAACTCGAACGTCGCCGTTTTCGGTGTCGGATGCGTCGGTCTCTCCATTCTTCAGGGAGCTCGGGCCAAGAAGTGCGCCAAAGTCATCGCTATCGACGTGAACAATGGCAAGAAGGAGACCGCCTTGAAGTTCGGAGCCAGTAAGCCTACATGTTGTCCCTCTGAAATAACGCACTGACACGGCGTAGCCGACTTTATTAACCCCAAGGAGCTGCCCGAGGGACAAACCATTGTCGACAAGTTGATCGAGATGACGGACGGCGGTTGCGACTTCACCTTTGACGCTACAGGAAATGTCCAGGTCATGCGACAAGCCTTGGAAGCCTGTCACAAGGGCTGGGGTGTTTCCACCATTATCGGTGTTGCTCCTGCCGGAGCTGAAATCAGCACGAGGCCGTAAGTACCTTGCATGCGAGTCGTCGAGAAGATGACTAGATCATTCTTTGCAGATTCCAGCTTGTCACTGGTCGAGTGTGGAAGGGTTCGGCATTCGGCGGTGTCAAGGGTCGAACAGAGTTGCCCGGTATCGTTGAGGGTGAGTTTCCCGGCAATCTGGATGTGGTGTTCGCAAGATCTTACATGTCCTTTCCAGACTACATGAACGGAACCCTTTGGGTAGATGAGTTCATCACCCACACCAGGACTTTGGAGGGAATCAACCAGGGCTTCGACGACATGCACGTAAGTGGAGACTGCTAGAGCGTGGCCTGTTCGAGGACTAAACAATTTTATATTTCCAGGGTGGCGACTGCATTCGATGTGTCGTTGACATGCAAAAGCTTTAAGCCAGAGTTTCCACAATGTGTAGCATAAGTAAACTTGTCGTATAAATGAGTGATCCAGCGCCAGCGTCTTAGTTCCTGGTAATATTTTCGCACGGACGACAATGTGCATTCTTCCAAGGATCTCTGGCGCAAATCGGCTTTCCGATGATGGAATACCGACCTGCCCAATGGTGATAAATATAGACGTATAGTCAAGCAAATAAGATTATCCCTTCATACATAGTTTATGATTTCTGATTATGACAACAGATCTGTAGAAGCGCTCTGAGCGCTCAGGACGGGGCGCGTGGTGCGATGATTCTCGCGCGTTCGAGGTTCATACGGTACAGCCTTAGTAAAGGTCGTCGTAAAGGATACCTTCGAAAGACGTCCTGATTTCGTCAAAGCTGTATCCACTAGCAAGGGCCAGCTGCAGCTGCATCCTGGATTTGACAGGGTTCTGGAATCCTGCTCGGATGAACGAGGACCTATCGTTGTCGGGAACGACAGCGCCTACGTTGACCTTGGTAGAGGCAACGACTGGGTAGCCCTTGGGGATCAAGGCATCGATGTCGGGCATGGACGGGGTGGTTTGCGAACCGGCTCCGGTGCCTATCAGATGGAACATTAGACTCGTCTCGACTTCGCAGCACGATGCACTTACCGGCGATGACAATGCCCTTAGCACCGTTAGCGACAGCTGCGCGGATCAACAAGAAATCAAAGTCTTGATGTCTGTGACAAGGTGTGTGAGTCGAATGATACCGCATGTCAGATTCGAACATACCCGTAAAGAACGTCTACCAAAGGC
Organism: Naganishia sp. PG3902-1; assembly: GCA_023628075.1. Taxonomy (NCBI): domain Eukaryota; kingdom Fungi; phylum Basidiomycota; class Tremellomycetes; order Filobasidiales; family Filobasidiaceae; genus Naganishia; species Naganishia sp. PG3902-1. The sequence goes on from JAMALH010000006.1 coordinate 345,038, forward strand.
AACTCGGTGATGTTGGAGACATCGAAGGTCCTCTTGAATGTTGGCTGGACCGGAGGGTAGTAGAATACAGGCTTGCTGCTGAGGAACATGCCCAGGTATCCCTGTTCGGCGGCACGGAAGGTCTCCAACGTGTTTGCGTTGGACTTGACGACATAAGCTGCAGCAGATATCCTGTCGTTCAGGACGACCATGGCTCCTCGGTCTCGAGCGGCGGGATCAGCGGCAAGCGTAACAGCTTGCAGCAGGTTCGCAGGACCATCTGAACTTGATTTTAGACTGGAACATCTACCGGCTCTGCACAGTACTTACCAGCTGAGATGGCGGTAGAAGGCCTCATTGCGCCGACGAGTACCACCGGTTTCTGGCAGTTCACGGTGGCGTCCACTGTAAGGGCTGATAAGTTCGTATCCAGAAAAGGAGCGAGACCACGCACTGAAGTAGGCCGTCTCCTCCAGGGTATCCGTGCCGTGGGTGATAACCAATCCATCGACTTCGGAATCTTCGCTGCACAGAATCTCGTTTGCCAGCTTTGCCATGTGCAATACAATAGTCGCGTTCACTGTGGCAGATCAAAGTCAGCTTATTTAGGAATGATGGCAAACTGACTCACTGTCCTGACTTCCAATGTTGCTGATTTGGCTACCAGCAACATTGGCGATGCCGAGCAATTCGGGAACCGCTGCAGATACCAAAGACTTCAGCTCGTCCCTTCAAGCGCGGCGTCCAGTGGTGGCTCACCCTGGACCAAGGCGGCGACACCGACGACACCTGCCTGGTAACCCGTTGTGTCCGTATTGGACGACGACGAACCGGCAATGGTTCCTCCAGTGGCAAAAATGACGACATTGGGCAAGGATCTGCGGTTGAAGAGGTGTCAGACCCGGCTTATGCGGGCGGCTCATTTGCGGTACTCACGCATTGGACGGGGACGAGTATGTGACATTGAGGCCGGATATCGAAGACAGTCCGAGGGTTTCCGACAACGTGTTATTGTCACGCTTCTCGATCACGGGCAGGGCGGATGCTGCACCCAGCAGGGTAGCGCAGAGGGTAGCCAAGGCAGAAAGTCGCATCTTTTAGGGGAAGTCTGTAGATTGTGGCAGCGCTATGGGCATTCCATCTTGCTGCTGGACGAGGGAGGATCCAGCGCCGCGTTTATATAGCGTTTCGCATTGCTGCATTGACAGAAGCATACGATGCCATGCCGGGAGGATCAGATTGTCAGGTGCAGCGTTCCTGCGACTGTTCCTGCTAATAGCGACCTCTGAGGTGGCTGGATCGACTTGTATCTGGGGTATTCGCTGAAGTCCGGGGCATTTGCTCTTTTGTCGTCGTCGGAATTCGTTCGGGATTGGATATACGAAGCGATCCTCCCCAATAATTCTGCTCGATTGGCTACTGAAGAGGCTAGTTGACTGGCTATCTATCAGTCGCTCTATCAGTTCGCCGCATGACCGTCAAAATTTCCACATGAGGGTCTCCAGTTACATCGCCTGACTACAGTTATCGGCATGCCATGAACGCGGAATGTCGGATTAGCCGCTGAAGCCGACATAGCGCGCGGAGATATGCAAAGATAGGCATTCAACGGTACGATCGATCACTCCTACTCAGTTCTTGGCGAGCGGGATCTATGTCGCTACTTGTCGAAAGTCCTCTTTCGTGGTTCTACCAGCTACCAGACGCAGTGAACGTCAAGTTCGCCGAATGGCCTGGCCTGACCCTGCAGATAGGGAATTCGAAATCGAAGCGCAAGTCACGCCAATTCTTTTTGTGCAAACCGATTCGAAAGCAGCCCCGGCGTCAGCTGATCTGCGCAATCTATCCGCCCGCGAGGCGAGCTTTGCTGCATGTCTAACAGGTTAATAACCCAGTGCTGCTATTCTCTAGTTAGCAGAGCTGGATCAGCGATTGGATCAGCTCGATCAGCTCAGAAGCTAGCTCAGATAACGGATTGGAGAGTAACGGCGATAGGCGATGTTCAATGAGCATCTATCTGGAATCCTGAAACGCCTTGAACCGCGGACCGAATCTACTGACGTTTGTGAAATTGCGAGAGCTCCCTTCGGGCTCGACATGCATCTTTCGACATCGACTCGTTTTCTCGCCTTCCGCCAAATCCTGGCCGGCAGAAATTTGCCTGGCTTGAAACAGCTATTGAGACTTGAGACGGCGAGGTTCTGGCGCAACGGCTATATAGGCAGGCTGATCGGGTGTGCGAACGGCCGATGGTTCCTGACAGCTCAGGCCACGTATGCCTTCGTGCCAGTACTCAACCGCGTACTCGACTTACTCCATAGTCAGTAAGCTTCTACGACGGTTTTCCTCTGTCGAGTCAGCGGTCCATTTTGATACTTGGCATACCTTCCAGCCCTTTGATCTCTTTTTCTTAGCAAGTGTTATGAAGCGCAAGCTAGTGGCCAGCTCAGCACGCCCACCAATTGTGCCTCGTTTCGGGACGTGTTACGGGAGCTATCGGGGCTCGGAGTGAAACAGCATGTTGGAACCGCACCAAGGTGCGCACCCTGCATGAGCTCCTGCATGGTAGAGCTTTCGCTAGAGCTTTCGCTAACCACTCCCAGCTCCTATGTACCAAAATGCAACAGCTAATGCAAGTAGCCAGGTAACTAGTCTAGCTTGTAAGTAGCTCTCACGTGCTAGGTCTCGAGCCTCAATTCAAGAGCTAGCTAGGCGCAGCCTCACGGCAGTTTAGCAGTTAGCTTGTCAGTGGAACTACCTTAAGGCTTGCTTTGATATGGACCTTGTTACACTCTCAGGGATTTCAGGGTCACTACCCAGCTCACTACCAGCGGCTGTCACGTCTGTTAGCTCGTCTGTCGCCTACCGAGTCCCTTAACCGAAAGACCTGCATGAATCTTCACTGGGTAGCCTTCTGGGTATAGCAAACAGGAAATTTTGATTTAGCGGGACCTCGACCGCTTCGTCTAGTTCGCTGTCGGCTTATACTAGCTCTTAGACTCTGGCATTCTGTGTACCTTGGCTGGTACAGCTGCTGGCACTTTCCGGTCGGCTCCCGCCCTGAATACGCCTTGGATAGCTCCCTGGCATGATCAGGTGGAATCAGCGGGTTCCCAGCTAGGTACCTGGCTAAGACCCAGGCTGACACACGATCCGGGTGAACATGAACGCCGCCATATCCGTATGCCATCTTCATCTTGAGAACATGAGTTCAGAGATGAAACTGTGGTGCCGGAGACGCCGGCGAAGTTTTGGCTTAGCTCTGAGAGGAGGAAGCGAGGTTTTGCAACACGGTTACATATATATACGAGTCACTATCCCGAGGAGAATCATTGCTAAAGAAGCATCCTGCCTACTGCAAACCTATCTTCTAAAAATGTTCGGTTCTACCTTGGCTTCCCTCTTGACTGTCGCCCTTGCCTTCACTTCGACTGCTTTAGGCGCTCCCGTTGTTGAAGAGAGACAGTTCTCTTGGAGCGGGTACGACTGGACCAAGGGTGTCGGTTCGAGCACTGGATCCGCTGTATCCAGCGGAGGATGCCCCTCATACGAAGTGATATCCGCCAGGGGCACAACTGAGTCGCAGTTTGCCCCTTACGGTAACACCGCCACCGTCAACGGTATCATCAATGCGGTTGGTGGCAATTCTGCGCGATATGAAGTTGTCTATGCGGGTGAGCTCCTCAGGCAGGGGTCAAGGCTCTCGAATTCCGTGACTGACTTTATCGATACAGCGGACACCAACTTTGCGACGGGTCCCGCCATCGGCGCCGCGGACTTGGTGCGACACGTCAAGAATCGCCTCGCCACCTGTCCGAATACCAAGTTCGTCTTGATTGGATACTCTCAAGGTGCAATGGTTACTGGTAAGTCGCTGGGCGCTTTTAGACGTACGGCCTTTTCTCAACGTTTGGCCTTGCGGAAAAGTGACCGCCGAGAACAACTCTCAATTGCCTCGAAACTCTATTGTTGCAGTAATCCTCTACGGAAAGTACGTATTCACCAGGTCTATTGTCGATGCGACGATCTGAAACTATCCTCCTTCCCCTGACTCGCAGCCCCTACTGGGTTCCCGGTCGACCTGAAAACTCGGGTACCGCCACCTTTGGCTTCGGAGATGCTTCCGCCTTGCGTGTCAGGACACCCGCCTCTTACCAGTCCATCACCAAGGACTTCGTAAGTCGAGTATCTCGGACGCTCAGGGAAACGGCTGACATGTCATTCTCCCCGGCTTCTGTTCTCCCAGTGCAACGCGTGAGTACCGGGAAGGCACAAAACCTTCGATACATGGCTGACCCCGCCACCTTTTCCTTCATCACAGTGGCGATATCATCTGCACATCTACGGGTTCTATCTTTGCTCATCTCGCATACTCCGGATCGCCGCAGCAGGCGCAGGCAATCGCGTTTGCCGCCGCTCAGCTCCGAGCCGCAGGCGTCTAAGACACGATTCGAGGCGGAAAGAGCCGCTGAAGGGGCCAGACGAGCGGGAAGATGGGTTGCGATAGGTGGCCTAGGATAGCTGGCAGAATAGACGGCAGATTAAGAGACGTATGCATCGAGTCATTGAATGCGCAGTCCTATGGAATCATCCTCAGCTGTTTGGTTTTGACCGCGTTCGTCCATTCTACGAGCGACAACTCAAGGAGGGAACACTTTCCAGCAGATCACAGGAAGAAGTTACTGGTACCGTCCGTCATGTCGTCTGTCGCTCCTTCAGCTTCTGCATACGATACGGGGTAGACGGCGATGCACCCTCAGGTATTCGAACCGTCAGTCTCTTCCGCCAAAAGTCTCGCTAGAACCGAGTGATATAGCTGGAGGCCCAGTCAGTCAAGTTTAACAGAGGCCAACTCCGTTCACCTACCCTCGAGACGCTCCAAGGCATTGCTTCTAGCTTGCCCATAAACTCGACTAAAAGGGTTTTCGCGGTGACCTCGACGGGCATCCCCTGGAACGTTGCTGGACCTCCATTCAACACCCACCGTTCGACCCGAGCCGGATTATCGCTCCCTTGGAACGGTAAGAATCGGCCGATGTTTGTTTACGTGCGACTTACACTTGATCCAGGATGGCTTCGAGGTGCTCTGTCCTGTTGCAACGCGACACGGATTGCTGAACTTCACAACCGCCCACCAAGCCAAACAACAATCCAATGTCCAGAAAGGCTCCCAGCAAGTATCCTTCGAAAACCGGCTGAGCAGAGCTGCCATCTGAGCACAATGTGAGACAATCCGCCGAGAAGCTTCAGGGTTGTTGACGAGCCATTGTCCTAGCCATTCCCTCGCGGTCGTTTTGCTGGTGTCCCACTCCCACTGTCCGGCGGCATACTTTACATGATCGAGAAACTGCGGATGGACCAGCTTCAAGTATGCATGATGACGCAGTACATCGTTGGTAATGAGAAAATATGACGGGTACTCCACTGAATCATGCCAGGAGATGGCCAGTCTCTCCAGGATAGCATACGGGTCACTTGACACCCCATCAGCGAGGGATCACAAACTTGAGGTCTCACTCACTGTTGCAGATTTGGTGGGAAAGAACCTCTCCAGAGCTCGACGGACGCATTCATAGAGGGTGCAACCAAGAGCTTGTTCAAGGCCGTAGCTTCATTGCAGATTCTGTCGCATAATTAGCCTCGTTTATGCCGCGGATGCCATTGGCTACCTACCTATGTAGCGTATGTGCGATAATATTCTTGCCAAAGTCGGAGACCGTGCGAGGCAGCAAGCCCTCCTGTAACGCGTCCCGCAAGACGCGATCAAACGGCTGAGCTTCGATGGACTCGGGGTCTGATCTGTGTGCTCGCCTGACGGCTGCATCCCATGCTGCTGCCGTGGGAGCAACCCAGAGCTCCCTGGTGGACGGCATCGCCGCATGAATTTCATCCAGAGCGAAGGAAGCTGGGACGTTCAGGATAGAGGCTCCTTGGGAATCCACAATCTTTGCAAGGGTTCGGTCAATCTTCTCTTTGCCGTCGAATTCGCTTACATAAATTCCCCACCCGAGTCGGCGTCTCTCTTCTTCTTCCAGCCAGCGATACCATCGCGCTTCCAGCTCGGCTTCGGATTCACTCTCGCTTGGTGCGGGCATGACGTGACTGAACTCCAACCCTACTCCGGACTGTAATGGAGAATATGCATGCGGCGGCGAGTTCTGACTAGATGCCTTCAATGATCGTAAAAGATTCGCCCGCCGTGCCGCCGCAACGAGAACGCTTCGCGTCATCGCGGACTCGAGGTAGAGGTCGCGTGATCCTATTGCCAGACCAGCAACCGCCTGGAGTAAACGGGCTTGCATGTATTGCTTGGAAAAGACCGCTCGCGAATCTCGATCCCGCTACATGGAGATTGTTAGAACGAAAAGCCTAATTATTCGCGGACGTACCAAGTGCTTTCCAGCTCTACGGGCCAGCTCGTTCATGTAAATGGCAACTGGCTTCCACTCTCGTTTGCCATAGGTTGCTCCGATAGCGCACATTGTGAGGAGCAGAAAAGGATAATACGGGTGGTTTTGGTATTCGACAATATTGGAAGCGGGCGTTGATTTCGGACCATCAAGGCTTTCGGTACCTGCGTTTCCTGGCTCAGATCTCTTCAGGTCTTGAAATGCCGCCGGACGCAGTACAGGTAAAATCGGATGGAAATGTTCAAAGTAGAGCCCAACGCAAATGCTCATTACCCCGGGTTCTGGGAAATTAGTGAGGTCGGGTGGAGGAAACGTTGACTCATGGGTGAGACTGATTAGACGGAGCAAAGCTGTATGATGCTCGGTCCCTACGAATGCTGGATATTCGTTGCACGAGAGGTCCTGATTGACCGGATTCGGCAAGGTGAGTGCCTGTTTTACAGGTATCTGAGCTGGTCTGGGCTGTTTAGCACATCGTCGTCAGACTTCGAATCTATTCTACGTTTGTTGGCTCACCGAGGATACACCTTGGAGTGGTCGAGGATCTGCCGTGTAGCTCAAGGGCATGGCAGGACTAATCGGCGCATCTACCGTCCTCCAGTTGTAGTTCTCGGCGGCGACGTACGTCATGTCCCGGTTGATCATCGACGTCCTCGACGGATATGCTTCCTGGCGGTCTGACCGTTCCGATGGGATGCTATAGCCGCAAGAGTTTGTTGAGAAAGCTATGTTCTGTTCGGAGTTTCGATACAGCCTATCGGCAGGCAGCGGCTGGTTGCCTTCCGGGGAAGGAAAACTTGACGGTTGCGGAGTTATTATCCCAGTCGGGCTGTCATATGCCAGGTTATTGCCGATAGAGGCATGACTGACAAGGCCGCAAGGAACCTCCGAGGACAGAAGATTGGTATCTACGCCAACTGGATTGTAAAGCTTCATCCAATCTGCATTGACACCCCATCCAAGAACATCTGCCAATTCTCCCCCAACGAGGTCACTCGAAGCCGATGCGAAATCCGGTAGTTCAAGATTGATGAAACCGGTCGGTAATTGTGAGGGGTGTGCCGATGTAAGCGAAGATCTGGCCTGAGGCGGCGCACTCGGACGATTGTTCCTGCTCTGCAGGGCATCTGTCCAATGGCTTGTGGAAACCGCTTGCAGCAGCACTTCCATATTTGGATGCTGCAAAGACCCAGGTCCGGCGAGATGCGAGATGACGGGTTGAGCAAAGTGGCCTCCGAAGCCAGGATTGATACCGGTAGGCGCAAAAGTGTTGTGGCTGGATACGAGTGCTTCCGGTAACGGGTCAAAGCTCTCACTGCCTGCCTCAGAAGAAGGCAAGCTCGCTGGATGCAAGATCTGCGAAATAATCCGATTGTTGGTGAGATATGGCTCGACTGACCCTGAGGAGACGGGCGGTTGTTGGTGAAAGCAGGATGAGACGCCGCCGTGCTGGACTGTTCCCGGGTCTGAATTCGGCGATGCTGCAGCACTGGGAGGATTTAGCTGACAGCTTGTCTAAAAGTCGTTTAAAGTACTTACGGTTGTTGTATAGCAAGTTGTGCGCTTTGTTTTGACGCCAAGCCCTTAAGCACTTCACCGGGATCCCTGTCGTGAATACCTGTTATATGGCGGCCCCGTACATCACTCCTCGCAAACCGCTTGCCGCATAAAGGACAGCCGTACGACAGTATACCCGTATCTAAAAGGAACGCTTAATCCTCAGAAACTCCTCATTTCGGAATGTAACTCACGGGACCGCTCGTGTCGCTTCCGGTGTGCTGCTGTTGCAAAGGCTTTTGGGCATCCCTCGTACGTGCATGAGAATGGAGTCGGTATCGTGGTATTTCCTCCGGCCGACTCGGCGCCTTTGTCAGTGATTCCGTTCGTAGTAGGCGAATCCGTTTGACATGGGCTGCTTGATTCGCTAGCTTCTCTGCTATGCCCGCCGCCTTGAGCGTCTGTTCGTGAACGTTTTCCCAAGACAGAGTTGATCGGCTCGAGACGTTGAGTTGCGCTCATGGCTTAAGTGAAGCCTTTGCTGAAGGCGGACCTATCTAAAATGAAGATGTATCAGAAGGTGTGCTGATTCTTGCATCTGCGTCAGTATCTCACCAGAGATTGCCGAACTCAGGTGGCGGATTGCGCAGTCCTTCATACGCAGGCCTTCGCAGTATTCACTAAGTCCGGGTCACAGCTCCGACACACTCCCGTGAAATTGCGGCTGAACCAAAGTCGGACTGAGGTTTCCGCAATACTGACAATACCTTGCTCCAATTCCCGGATTCTCCGGACGTGTTCTTGAGGCAGGGATACAGCTGAGCCGTGGCGGCCTCGTTAGAAGATCAAGGGGCTGAAGGCGACAAATTGGGTAGTCACATCACGCCAACTTGTTGGGAGGGAGAAATGTTATCGAAAAGACCTAAGTGAAGTGGATCTTCGTCGACCACGATCCACTCGATGTCAGCCTCAAACTCTGTAAAGATCCTTGTGCTATATAGCACGCTATATGAAAAATGGAAGTTTGCGGAGAATCCGGAAGCTCAATCCTGGAAAAGGGCCAGAACGAAGAAATTCTTCGGGAGTCTCGCCCTTTTTGTGCTGGTTTCGAATCACCTTTGGGACAATCGGACTGTACAGGAATTCAGGAAGAGCCAATCTCGACTTCTGGTCGATCGTAATGATCCACATGCCCTTATCTAATCAGATTTACAGGCATCCGAAAGCGGGGCAGTGGTTTGAACGTTTCATCATACATCCTCAGTACTATCTATCGATAACTACTCTTCCTCCTTTTGGCCGCTGCCCAACCCGAGCCGGTCGCACTACCCGTTGATCCCGACCCTGAACTTCTCCGGCTCTCTGGAATGAACATGCTACCACCGCTGCGACCCCAACGCCTCTCAAGTCCAAGCACAAACCAACGCATCATCTCCTGCGTACTCGTTGCGATCCAGAACAGCGGGACTTGACGTGCGAGTCTTGTTGCTCGTATCGCGTAGCGGCGAGGCTTTTCCCACAGACTCCGGGAACGAGAATCATCGCGCTTCCAGTGATCAAGTTTGTGGCCTCCGCAACTGCCGCCTTCATCATCGTCGCCCTCTAGGAGGCCATCGCCCATAGCTTGGAATCGCGCCGAGATCTGGTCCGATGTGACGTTTGGGAAGCTGAACGCCTCGTCGGCTGGACTGTATCCATTCGGAGACAGCGGCGGCAGTCCGTTACCCGTCGTGATAGGCGTGCCGATCGGAGATCCTGAATGAGAAAGGAATGGGGTCCCAGGTACGCCCGTCGGGAAGGGGCTTAGAGGCAAGGACGTTGTTGCGTCTTCCAGCGAGAGGGCGGGGACTGCGCGAGCCTGAAGTGCTTGCAAGACGAGCTGGAGGCTATTCAGCGAACATCCTTGAGCGTGATACAGAACGTACAAGAGGATAAATCAATGCAAAGATGGCCATGTTGAGTAGCAAGGGTCCGAACCCACATAGCAAGCTTGGCACCAGACCTGATGGATTCAGGTCGATCGTCAGTACCACATCAGTATTCTCGCAGGTGAACATACCGAAACCGAGGAAATAAGTAGCCTTTTGCCTCATGTGCTTTGCGACGGCACGCAAATTCCACCCGCGTGTCGAGAAGCTGAAGCTTTTAGATAGCGTCAGTACAACAGCTGGTTCGGGAGGAAAGCCCCGACCTACTCGAAGCAGTAGTAGGCGTTTAGAAGACAAGCGTAACTGAACATCAGCGGCTTTCCGATGATAGGAATGTACGAGAGGAAGAGCGCCGTCACTTGATAGTCCAGGATCAAGAGGAAACGGGGCAACGAGGCCAATACTTTTCGAAATACGCTACGATGGTGGCTGTCAGTAATTGTCGTCTTTGTCACAAGATACGGACTTTGGATTGCCCGTATTCGGCTCGATTTGGGCTTGTCTAGAGGTGGGATACTGCACGACCAGCGCGCGTTTCGAGATTGATGCCGACCAAGAAGCCTGTAATCGAGATGTCAATTGGCTTAATCTCGCGACACATGCCCAACTCACATTGATCCAGAAGCAAAAAGCAAAGATTGGAAACTTGCAGAACAGGTCAAAGAACGTCTTGACGTGGTGGGCTTTGCTGAATGCTGCTTCGGAAAGATTGGCTGGCTTGATAGCGGGGTACACCAGATTATCAAAGACGAAAATTGCGCTCAAGCATATCAGATTGACGAGGCTAAGAGGAATGAGTGAAGCGACCTTGCAGTAAGGCGAGCGGCTCACGAGCTTTTGATGACTATTGGAGCTTCCACCATCAGCGAGTCCTTCCGCCTCTAGAGCCAGACTCACCTTGCGCACGCAACTCGGCATCACTGGACTAACATGAGCATTGGTCAAAGTGCCGTTTCGGTTACTCACCTCGAGATGATATTCAGACTTGACTGCAGTCTCAACGCATCACCGAGTCCTGACGCGAATTGACGAAACCATTTACGGCCATTCCGTATCGTCAAGCCCATAGACCCTCTCTCCTGTGGAGTGACGTCACCTGTATTGTCTAGATTGGCTCGTCGGTTGAACGGTTGCTGATACGCCGGCGGTATAGCGAGCGTGGATGGTCTCGAAAAGTCATGGGCTTGATGCGAGCGATGCACCTCCGAGGGGTAAGGGATGAAGGACGAGGTTGGGGCGGCAGCCAATGTCGAGGTTGCGTCCGGATTGTTTAAGTCGGCGTGAACATGGCGTCGTTTTGCTGTAGTGCGTCTCTCCATCGTGGTCGAACCAAGTACGAGGTGTAGGGCCACAGCGACAGATGCTCAGGCGAAACCATAAGATGTGTGGTCCCCGTACCATCAATCCAGCTGGCAACTATACCTGCGAACAGTCAGGAACCGAAGCCGCGCCGAGACGTGGGGGGTCTCGGATGCAACTCAATGGACCTATAGACTTGCTTGCGCGAGTCGAACTAGTTGCATAGGCTGGCCGGACGGGGGTGAATAAACAGTGGCCCGACAACCGTGGACATCGCGCTGCCCTTGCCACTCACACATCGCTCCAAAGCTTCGCACTATGGCTATTGCCCGAGTTCCGCTTTCGCAGCGGACGCTGGACAGAATTTACTTTTGCTTCTTTGTCGTGAGTCCCTCCTCACCACATTCCTGAACGAATGCTAAACATCGCTAGTCTCACATTGTATGTATCCCGCACGAGTCGCCCAGATCCTCTTCTTAACCTCCCGAACCTACAGCCAACAACTCTCCTCGTTGACGGCGTCGCCATCTATCCGCCGCACCTCGTACCGCAATTCTTGAAGGATTTCATATCCTGGTACATCAGCTTCAGCGGCGATCCGCTCATCGGCGGACTTGCCAGTGGTGCAAGGGATCTCTATTGGTTCCGATCGTTGTAGGTCGTGTTTCCTGACCAGCTTTCCAGATCGCTTATCCGCCCTGCATTCTAGTATCTTCCTCGAGATCTTTTTCCAACTGCCAGTTTTTGCTATCGCTGCATATTGCCTATACTACAGTAAGTGTTTTTCTGCGGATGACGGTGCGTTCCTAATGCGTTCCTCCTCTACAGACAAACGATGGGTTTACCGTAAGTACTACTGCGAACTCCCTTGTTCACAGCTCATACTCGACTTCCGACAGCTCTACTAATCGTCTACGGCGCTTCCACAAGTACCACCCTGCTGCCATGCATCTACCACCTCCTCAGCCCACAAACACCTTCACCTGCACCCCTCCCGGGCTCATCAAACCCATATAGCCTAGCCTCACTGTTCAGTAGTATTCCCGCACGAGCCGGGGAACTGTCCAACCTCCAGCTTCTCATCCTCTTGAGCTCGTATATCCCGTTCTTCATGTTTCCGTTTGTGATTACGGTAGATATGTGTCGGCGAGTCTCGCGTGCGCTTGCTGCGCAAGAGAAGTGGGATAGACGGGCCAAGAGCAGCTAGATGAAGCGGGAACCGGGAGTGGTTGGAAGGAATGATTACTGTATGTCGCGCCTGCGTTTCGAGCTCTAGCGCTAGCGATATCCCAGTGGACCTTCAAGCTATGGGAATACCCGTCCGACGCCTTTGCAGACCGGGCAGATGTCTGTGTCGAGACCAAACATAACGGGTATCGTGCCGACACTTCGACAGTAATGACATGGCCTTTGAGTTCATCGAGGCAAGGTTAGAAGACGCTTCGCTGTTGAGTCCGCTCAAGACGTACAATCCACCTATTCGAGGATCTCCTGGCAGGACGTGCAAGGGCCCTTGCTGCATCTGATACCCATTCTGGTACAAATTTGGAGACATCATCGGAGGAGGCCCGGGAGGCGGTGGTGGTGGGGGATTGTATTGTCCCGGTGGCGGACTCAACAATGGTGCCGCATTCGCCGCCCAATTCTGCCGAGGAACTCGATTCTGCTGTCCTCCCCGTTCAAGGAGTCCCGGCCTCGTACTCGACTGATTTAGCGTTACAGGCGGAGGCGAGGTGTACATTGCGGCCGGCGATGGTTGGAAATGCGTCAAGAGAAGTGGCCGCTGGTAGTTTTGCGCTTGGGAGGTGGTGGCCGCGGCGTTGTGCTGTTGATCGACTGTTGGCCATGAGTGGGCGATGGCAGAGGTGTAGGGACGGGAATATTTGCGCCAGCACTGCGGCGGACAGGTTAGGACCGAGGGTTAAATGCGATGATTTGACTGACATTTTTGCAAGGATGGTACGGATCGTCATTCTTATATCCGGTGTTTCCACCTAGGAGTAATGGATCTCAGTGCCCGGAGACCGTGGGTTGAGTGCCATAGCTTACATTTATGACAGAACACGCCAGCCTTATACACAAGAAACTTGCCATCCCGCAACAAGGGCCTGCCAGGCGTTGGCACCTCTGTCGGCGTAAGCTGTTCACTCGGAGATGTTATGGAAGGACGCGCAGAGAGATTAGGTCGTGCCGCTGTTGAGGGTCCGGCTTGAGGTTGCCCCCATGGTGGAGATTGGTTGACAGGGTCAGCGGAGGGACTGTAAGGCGGAGGCGGCTCCGATGGTACAAAGTCCCCTTTGGATGCTTCATCGTGTCTTCCCATACTTTACGGCTGCCTGTTCAACTACGTGTGACAATGTTTACCTATCTATATGCTTCGTTCAATCCGTCGTCGTCAGCCCAGGCCATGCATATCGCTGAAAGCCGAGGCCGACGCGGCCGACGGAGTATCTCACCGAGCCTGCGGATCCAGAAGTCAGCTTGCGTAATGAATCAATTGTACGCTTCACGCGACTCGGCATTTACGATGAATGCTCTTGGTCAGACTTTAGCCATCTTCATAGCTACTATTTCGACGCCGAGATACGTATACGATGTCGTCAGAGCATCCCGCAGCCCGGGCGCGCTCAGGATCAGGTGCACCCCTGGGACCCGTCACAATGACTGCAAATCCAGACGAATCCATCTCCATCACCGCCCCTGTTCCCGGCAAGTCTGGAGCCATCATTCCGACGCCCAATGGGGAGATCAGGGTTCGGCCATATCGCTCAACATCCACCAGTCAACTCAAGGCAATGATCACGTACACACCGAGGGCGAGCGGCTTGGATAGATTCAATGAAAAGACAACAGCGGATCCGTTCTGGGGGTTCTACAGCTTGTTCTGGATCGGTAAGTTGCACGTGATGGACTTGAACGGTCGTTGATGCCTTTTCAGGCCTCTTTCTGACTCTGTGCCGGGCCGTGGTTCATTCATGGGAGACGTCACGCACCCTGCTAAGTTTCACCTTTGGACGTCCAATTACGCGCGATGCATGGGTTTTAGCCCTTTCCGATTTCGTCATGGTGGCATCCATGTTTGTATGCGTGCCATTCGTCAAGGGGCTCAAGAATGGGAACTACCGATATTACTGGACTGGCGTCATAATTCAGCATGTCTGGCAGGCGATGTTTCTCGCTATGGCGGTTTGGTGGGGCTGGTATCGTCAGTGGTACTGGGTACAAGCGGGGTTCTTGGTGCTACGTGAGTGCATTCTACCGGACCTCCGGACGACATCTTGATGCCTCTTCCAGACGCTCTCTCTAGTATGATGAAGATGCACTCATACTGCGCTCACAACGGCATGCTATCAAGCATCTATTTCAACATGAAAGATGAGGAAAAGCGACTAGCAGCCCTGCTGAAGACATTCCCCGATGACGGCGAAGCGATCCGCAAAGAAGCCGAGCGAAAAGCTCAGGCTCATGTACGACGGGAAAAGGAGGCTGAGCGCACCCGAACATCTAGCAATGGTAGCCCATCAACGAGCCGCGAAAACAGTCCTTCAGGCTCAAGGAGCGATATACCCGTCGGGACGCCAAATATTCCAACAGGATCCTCATCTTTTACCACCGGTTATCTCTCACAAGGGGATCTGCTGAAACTCAAGCTCGCACCGGAAGTTCTTTCCGGACTAGCCGGGGATGTGTCCTCTGGCACGCGAGCGCGTCATGCAGCCAACCAGAGAAGTGACAGCCCAACACCGAACCCGCTTCTGCAGACAAACAACGTTGATCCCAAGACGAGCCAGGTCCCTCTTGGCACATCTCTTGAACCAGCACATATGGGCCAGGCGCGAGTACAGAGACAACCTAGTGCTCTCACCTTCGCCACCGATGAGCGCGTGGCGACACTCGCGAAAAACATCGACACAATGCGGGACGAACTGACGAGTCATGGCTCGGATGGGATCGTGTGGCCGGCGAATATCGGGTACAAATCATATTGGGAATTCATGTGCATGCCGACGCTGTGCTATCAACTTTGGTATCCGCGGACCACGACGTGAGTATTCGGGCCTGTCAATAGCGTTTAACTGACGGTCGTACAGGATGCGACCCATTTATGTGGTCGAAAAGGTCTTTGCGACATTTGGTGTCTTTTCGTTGATCTACACCATCACGGAATATTATATCCTTCCCTATATGCCAAAGCCTGGCGAGTCGCTGTTGAAAGCGTATATGGAGTTGGCGGTGCCGATGATCGTGAATTATCTTCTGTGAGCACAAGTATGAGTGCGTTGATCTTTGCTAACCCGACCGCGCGGCTTTGCAGGATCTTCTAGTAAGTTCGTTAATGACAATGGGCACTTCTCTCGCTGACACGCTTCATCCCTTCCTAGTATCGTAAATTCCTCAAGACTGATTCAGCCGGCCAATCGTGTTCATTCTTTGTTCTACCTTCACAGATATTCGAATGCGTTTGCAATGGCTTTGCCGAGCTCACATAGTAGGTTTGCCATCCATATCCCCCCTTTGTGCTTGTTTTGACGTCCGACAGCTTTGCGGATAGGGAGTTTTATCAAGACTGGTGAGAAGACGGATGCGCCTTGTCAGTCAGCGTCTGACAACGGTCGCAGGTGGAATTCCACGACCTGGGACGAATTTGCGAGAAAATGGAACAAGCCGGTCCACGTGAGTTCGCCGACATATGATGTTCGGTGATTTGACATTCTTGTGCAGACCTTCCTCCTGCGTCATGTCTATGCTTCGACAATGTCGACATACCAATTGTCCAAGACATCGGCTACGTTTCTGACGTTTCTGCTCTCTGCGCTCTGTCATGAGATGGTCATGGCCGTCGTAACGAAAAAGATCAGGCAAGTCCGTGAAAACAGGTTGAGACGGGTACATTAACGCACTTTCGACGACTTCAGATTATACCTGTTCGCAATGCAGGTGAGCACAAATTTCAGTTTCATGAATGCGTCTGACCAGTTTGCTTTTGGCTTTTTAGATGGCGCAGCTTCCAATGATCTGGCTTGGGCGACTGCCTGTTGTCAGGCGTAACAAGCTCATCGGAAACATAGTCTTCTGGTTGGGCCTGTTGTCTGGATTCCCATTACTGTAAGCAGTCCAGGATTTGCTGCCATGCTCTCATGCTCAACCGAATTTTTTTGCCTTCCTTCAGAGCAATTGCTTACCTGGTGTACTAGACCAAGATTACAACTTCATAGACGTCGCTCATTCACTTACCATCCTTGTCATCGGGGAACTCACAGTCATTTGTTCCAAAGGGTCGACTTTGACAGCACAACTATCTTGGGCAAAGTCCCTGTCGAATAGCTTCGCATCTCGACAAGCGCCGTCTCTCCGCTCAAGCTAAGGTGAACACTTGAGATTGCATTTATTGCAGGAAAACCCTCGGGCGCTCCGAGCCCTGATGTTGAACCACACTTTACATTTCATGTGCTGCATATCAGCAGGAGTTGGCATTCCCCGCTAGTTTCTACAGCGGCCCCGATAGGGGACAACGCTAGTGGCGATGTTGGGAAGTCGAAGCAGCTGTCGAAGAGACTACCTGCTCACAAGCCCTAAAAGGATGCAAGCTACCCCTAAAAGCTTTAGAAGCTGACAAAGCAATGCTCAGGTTCTTAGGCCGGCGGCCGAGTTCCGAATTTCTGGCCAGTTCCTGTATGATCGGCCAACATGTCGTCTTGATACTACAACATACGAATCCTTTCCTGTCCTCCCTACAACACGCCGCACACGCTCGATCCCCTCTAGAAGATCCCCAGGAGGACAAAAATTTCCCCTGTTTCTTCCGCGAATCCGACGGCAGTTCCACCTTCAAATAAAGCGACAAGAGCTCAAGTTTACAATGTCAGACTACGGAGATGAGGCAAAGTAAGTCAGAGCCGCTGCTTGCCTTGACGCAAGCGCCACTGTTTACGAGCATCCTTCCAGCCCCGACACCCACATGGACTTTGAGGACGCAGATGTGAGAGCCGTTCGCACGATCCCGGTTCTTAGTCGTCTAAACGCGTTGTTTTACCTTGCAGCCCGATCAATTTATCGACGAAGGGGATGTAGGCGTATCGGGAGCAGCGGATCAGGCGGAGGAGATGGGGGATACAGCTGGTGGGGTTAACGGAGCAATGGGCGGTGGAGTGAGTCTACGTGTCGGGGTCAAGATTGGCGGATGGGATTGTCGAGTTACTGTCATTCGAGACACCGCTGGGCCTTTGGCGCCGAACGACCACTACGTCAAGCAATAAATTAGGGAATAACGCTGACCAACTCTATTCGGCAGGCGGAAGTGCGAACTGGCAAGGTGCCCAAGGCCAACGAGTTGCGTGTGACAACGCCGTATCTGACGAAATATGAGCGAGCACGTATATTGGGCACAAGAGCTCTGCAGATCAGGTAAGACGACACGTTTCCTGCAAGACATCTGCTAAGAGATCCACTCATGCAGTATGAACGCACCGGTCTTGGTACCGCTTGAGGGTGAAACGGATCCGCTGGAAATTGCTACGAAAGAGCTCAAGGCCAAGAAGATCCCGTTGGTTGTGAGACGGTATCTACCTGGTGAGTCTACATACGTCTACATATCGGCATGCTAAAAGCCTTTTTCGCAGATGGAAGCTTTGAAGATTGGAAGGTATCCGAGCTCATCAACACTGAAGAATAGTCGGTAGTGCCTTTGCATTGTAAAAGGCTTGTGCTGGGGCTCTCCTGGAAGTCAGGTCTGGGTTGCGTGTTGTGTCATGTTGTTATCATTATCGTCTTGTCGAGTGACATTGCAGATCGGCACGTGTCCCAGTCGGGTCACATCTCTGCAAATCATCCTGCGTTCGAAACGCAGATCCGAACTTTCTTCCGAGCTCCTCGCACTGTCTGCTAGCGGGAGAAAGCATGGAAAAAGGCTCAACCTGAAACAAAGCATCTTCAGCGTCTTCCGTGCATCTCCTATCGATGTACAATAACCCAAGTTCCTGCGGAGCGTAGAGAGAACCCCATTTCGTTCATGCCCTGAGTGATGCGCCTACGCAGCTGAAGTCCGTTCCGCGGCCTACAAAACAGGGTGGCAAGTCTGGGTCAGCCTCCGTCCAAAATGCCTTTATGATGTTTGATAGCTTCGGGCTGATCTTTAGTACCCGGGGTAGCTTCCGAGGGGCTATATGTTCAGCACGATTCCACTGAGAGCCGCTCGAGCGTCTCCCTCTAAGGTGTAGCTGAGCAGGGTATATCTACTGTAACAGGCTTGAAATGCTCCGAAATGGTAATAAACATCGCTACCCTGTCGCGACGAGATTCATCAAACTTGCTTCAAGCGCCTTCATCGTCTCACTCTTCTCAGCAAACTAAATCGCACCGCGACAGCTACACTTCCTGTCAATCTCATTGCCAAACTCAAGGCCATTTCAAACCGGATCTTCTTGCACGACAGCGTGAGTAGAGGGCGATCCGTTTTCTTCTCAGCCAGATTGACTCCTGTCTACGTCTAGGACTTTGCTGTACAAAACGCGGGGCCTTTGTAAGCAGTCTTCCACAACGGCGCATCCAACGGCGAAAGACCATCTTCGACTCTTCAGATGGGGCCCTAGTCCCCTCATCAACCCATGTCGGACCCCCAATCCCTGCTCAAGATGCAGCCCGGCCACTTCTACGACATTTCGAACGGCGACTTCATTATGCCTACAGCGACTCCGCAACCGCTTCCTCACATAGGTATGTATGCAAGTCTGTCTGCTCACACGACTAATCGTCCACGCTGCTCGCAGAATACTATGAAGCACCCCAAATTCCGCCTATCGTGCTCGGCAATCAGGATGCGGTCTACATTCCACCTCGATGGACAGCAAGTCAGGCACATCAGTACCTGTACGGCCAGATGGTTTTCCAGCGTGGATCCAGTCTGCTGTCCTACGCTCCTAACCCGAACCCAATAGGCAATCAACCTAGGGCTGTGAGCGGAGGCGAGTAGCGCAGATATCGCCTGGGCTCGATACTGATTTCCGATCTGGGAATAGGAGGTGGTCAGGACACCCACCGCGGCGGATCCTCTGTGCACAGAGCGCTGCCGTCTTTCGCGCTACAACAGGATCATCGTACATTCAACGACTCCAAACCTTTTACATTTGCCCGTCCTTTACCGTCGCTGCCTTTGCCGGTTGAGGGATATCCTGTACAAGGTGAGACTCCTTGGCTCCCAGGTTCTGCTGATGCTGATGATATCAGTCATCCCAACATCCGAGCAACCACCGGTCTACCCACAGCAATCCACTCATTATCAAGAGTCGCCCTTCTCTTTCGTCTCTTCGGCTCGGCCATCGAATTACGAATCCCTCCATGGAGACAGCCACGAATATCTCGCACACCACGACGCAGCTGTTTCTCTTCCCTCATCGTCTGGCGGCCTCGATGCGCTGTTGAATTCGCCTCGGCCCATCGGCACCTCTGGACAGTCGAAGCTGGCTGGTGTCTTTACAAAGACCGACACTCGGACGATACCAGATGTGCTTGAGATGGGCTTCTATGAAGAATCGACGCCTTATCCCCGGCAAGCAAGTGTACTGAAAGAAGTGGACCATCTTGCCTTGAACTCGGTGTGCGAATCATCCCGTCACTGCTCCACATCGCTCAAAGCCATGGCATCGTCCGAAACGATCTCATCATCTACCGCTGCCGAGCACAGTCCAAGGAAGGCTCGAGTAGAAGCAGAGCGAGGCCGAAGGGATGAACTTCGAGACCGTTTCGTAAGACTGAAAGATATTTTGCCGATGGCGGGGCGAAAAGGCAGCAAGATCAATATTCTCGATAAAGGTGGGTCCGAAATGATTGATAACTCGCGGGCGGTCTGCTGACGGGCGTCATTGAAAGCGATATCGTATATTGAGCATCTCGAGAGTACGTCCAAATAGTACGCCTTGCGGCCGATTTGACTGTATTTTACTTTACTTCGTAGACGAGTCTCAGGAGCAGAGGACTCGCCTTGAGGAGCTAGGGTGCGACCTGAAGACGACACAAGGGTAGGTTCCTGGCAAGACTGATCTTTACGTCAAGAATCGAAAAGGACACTCACTCTCTTCCATTCAGAACCGGGAATGTGTACGGTCGCTTCATGTGATGTCACATTACTCGCTCATCTTCGTCTGTGCGACACCGGATGATGACAGTCCTGGACAACGAGACTGGCAGATAGCTGCATATTAACCCTCACAAGCTGCTTTCTCACCATGACGCGTTCATGAAAGGCGGAAGGTATAGCTGAAGGTATACAGTAGCGTCAAGGTATACGAGCTGGTATACGCCGGCCATCTCGGGCATGTCCGATGGGGTCTAGCGCTCTGAAATCCCAAATCCCGCAGTATGAGATGTTCAATATATAGAGAGCCAGACGGCAGTTGTACATCGATCTCCACCGCTATCGTAACCATAAATTGTGAGGCTTCACCGTCAAAGCGGCCAGTATGAGCCGCTACACACTGTTACAAGACGTCGAACTCATCTTATGGTGTTGCTTGTACGTCTTAAGAGTCCACTTTGATTGCAGCTCACGTCCACTTCTTAAAGATCCTCGTGGTATTGTACGTCTGGATTCTCCTTGAATACCAAAGCTGATGCGGTGCTCAAGACGGCTATCACATTTCTGAGCTCAACTTTCCCGAAGCATCCATTACGTGCAGTTCGACTGCCTCTAGTCTGTTCACGACAAGCGGGTTGCCGCCATGTCTCGACATCGACTCTGGGCGGTACTCTGCTACCACGGCGATCTTCACTCTCGGAGGGCTGGTGGGATCCTTGTTGAGTGCCAAAATTGGAGGAAGAGTACAGGCGATTGGTAGTATCAAGGTGACAGGGCTCTTGAACGTTGTTGGCAGCCTGATGATGTTTGCTGCCCCGCATTGGCTGGTCGTTCTGGCCGGAAGGTGAGTGGCGTGGATGTCCGTCAGCCATTATGCTGAAAACTCTCTAGGATTGTGGCGGGCATGGCTTCCGGCTTGGCCATCACCACTGTTCCGCCGCTGCTCAGCCAGATTTCCAAGACATCGACCAACAAGGTCGTCGCATTGCACAGCGGCTCCATCGGTATTCTGAATCAACTCGCCATCGTTCTTGGCATATTCTCAGCGCAAGTAGCAGGACTAGCAGCAACGGGAAGGAAGGGAGATCGGCTAGGTGGTTGGCGATACGTTGTCTTGGTCAGCGGAGTTGTTGCCGTGTTGCAGCTCGTGGTCGGTCAAGCCAGAATCGGCGGCGGATTGATGGAGGAGCGAGAAAAGGAGAGAAAGGTATGGGAGGATGATGAATCAGATGAAGGACATACCGTGGAACGAAGCAGGGCAGATCTCGAAGAAAGCGAAGGTGAGTCTAGTCTTCGACAATAGTCCTGAGCTAACCCATCGCAGCCTCACCGCTCCTACACGACAGTGATTCATTGACATCTAAACAACCGGAAAGCCTACGATCCTTGATCTCGTCACCCACCTTGCGGCCTGCGGTACTGCTCGTCGCCTTCATTCTCGTGACGCAGCAATTTTCCGGTATCAATGCTGTTCTCTTCTATTCGCAGCCAGTGCTCAAGGGACTCTTGCCGACTCAAAGCGGCTTGATAGGAATCTTTGTGAGCTTGATCAATGTAGCAATGACGTTCCCATCGCTCGTCCTCATCGATGTGAGTCCGCTCGAAAGCCCGTACGACCGACACTGACAATCTGGCAGAAAATCGGCAGGAAACCATTGCTGCTCATGTCTTTGACGGGCATGGCAGTCTCCGCAATCCTCTTAGCGATGGGGTTGGACGGACACCACCAAATTCTCTCGAGCATCAGCATCGTCACATTCGTTGCCGCGTTTGCACTCGCTCTGGGACCAGTCCCATTTCTGCTCATCAGCGAACTCGTTCCGTCGCATGCTGTACCCACCGTCTCGTCCCTGGCGCTCAGCTGTTCGTGGATCTCAAACTTTGTCGTCGCATTGACGTTCCTGCCGCTGCGGGACGCGCTGGCGTACAAGGACGATCAAGGGGCCATGCAGGGCGAAGGAAGGGTATTCTATGTCTTTCTGGGTGTACATGTGATCGCGTTTTTGATAATTTATGGCAAATTGTATCGAAACTAGGTTGTACGTATTACAAATCGTTGAGCTCGATACTGGGCCCATGCGTGGTAGCGAGGTTGACGCGCAAGATCGGCGAGCCTACAAGGGATCAGCTTGAGCTTTCCGAGACTCTCTACATACCAACTTACCTCGCTTGACCGACGTGTTATCGGACGCCAACGCTGCCTGTCCAGCCTTGACCGCCTTAACAAAGTGCCTCACGTTTGCCTCGACATCGGTCACGGGGAATGTTGTGCGTGCGACGGCTGAATGTGCATGAAGACTTGCATGATACCGGGGACCTTACTGAACTTACCTGCACGAACATGCCCTTGCTTGTCGCCCTTCCAGTCCAGCAGACCACGAGCTTCAGCAATCGCCTCGGCGACATCTTCTCTCACAGTACCACGCTTGGCGACCGGCATGAGGCCCTTGGGACCAAGGAAACGGGCGAGCTTAGGGGCGATGGTTGGCAGCATGGCGGGCGTTGAGAGGACTTTTGTTGGGCTGATTTCACCTGAGAGAACCTGAAAAAGGGTTAGCCCTATACTCGAATAGCGAACGCGGTCTAAGTGGCTTGCGTTAAGACGCCGTTGCCGACTTTCTCGTTCCATCGCCTCCTGCCTATCGGCATGAAAGCAACGGTGCCGCCCAATGGCAGGGGAATTCTCCATGAGCTCAAAGTGCAACTCCCATACCCGCCGCCCTCCCTACCAGGCTCGCATTTTTCCCTATGGACCCGTTCCAACATCTCCGCTGGCGTGCTCTTTATCGTCCGCCGAAACTGGACTCACCTTCTGGATCAACTCTTCCCCTCCTACAAACGCCGCTCCGGCCTCCCGTGCCTCAACCGCCTTCTCCCCCTCGGCAAACACGAGCACTACTTCCTCCTGCTTTCTCGGATCCCGCGGCAGGGACATACGTCCTCGCAATGGAAGCGCCGATTTGTCGAACTTCGTAACGATTTCAATCTCGTATGCGGAGAAGGGCGAATTGACGGCGAGTGCCTGGAAAAGGATCGTGTGAGGACGAGAACTTAGCGGAGAGGCAGCGAGCTCACCTTGAGAACATGCGCTGCTTCCTTTAACGGCATTGCATTAGGGTTAACGACCGCTTTGTGTTTCTTAGACGCCTGTAAGAGTGTGGAAGAGGTGAAATTCCGGACAGCCTGCGAATGAAAACGATGAGCAATGGCGATTCACAATCCGGAGCTCGGCGACCTACCCTTGTAGCAGGGATGCATCTCCGGCAGAGCGACGGCGCTGTGAGGACGGACATGGTGGTTGATGGTGTCTTCCGGAAAACGAAGAACGACAACCTGGATTCAGTCGAATTCATGAACCGTCGTGCCGTTTTGCGATTCTGCTTCCGCCTCTCGATCGCGCCCGCTGCGACAGTTTCAGAAACGTTGAACGTTCAGGTCGATCGTGCTATCTCGACAACGACATCCCATACCCACAGCAACCATGACAACACTCGTACTTCCAGGAGACACTCTTCCTCTTCCGACACCCGAACCATCAACAGCGCTACACCTGCATCTTGGTCCAGGCACTGCGCAATCCACACCACGCACGCATGATGACGAGGCCGACGAGGATGATACCTCGAGAACGCTCTACGTTGCACGGAAGATGGGCGCGCTGCAGACGAGTAACAAGCGGCGCAAGGTGCGAGAGGGCGGGAGCGAGGTACAGACGCGCGTTTGGGTAAATGTTGAGGCGAAACGAGTGAGTCTTCGTCTCCCCTTCGCCTTCGAGGTAGCTGATAGTGACATCCTGCAGTATGTCCCGGCCGTGGGGGAGAATGTTGTCGGGATCGTAACGGGTCGGCAAGGAGAGGCATTCAAGGTGGATATCGGGACAGCGCAGGTTGCGCAGCTCAGTCAGTATGCGTTCGAGGGCGCAACAAAGCAGATGAAGCCGCGTCTCGAGGTGAGTTCTGCGTGTCCGCGCCCAAAATCTGGCTAAGTAAAATGGTAGACGGGGACAGTGGTGTTTGCCCGTGTGACGAGTGCAACACGCGATATGGACCCGGAAATCGAATGCGTAGATCCGAAGGATGCCAAAGCCGGTGGATATGGACAGCTCAAGGGTGGATACGTGATGGACTGCTCGTTACAGTTGTGCAGAAGGTATGTTCCACTTCTCCTAAAGCGCATTCCGTCCTAATATTCCTCGCAGAATCATGACAACTCCGCTTCTGGCGACTGTGATCGGAACCCTGAACGCCCCGTACGAGACCGCCATCGGTATGAACGGCCGCTTATGGATCAACGGTGCCAGTCCGCTCGCAACGATCGCGCTGAAGCGGGCGCTTGAGGCTGTAGATCGCGGGGTCGTTGAGGGAGACAAGGAATCTGTCGAGGCGTGGATGAAGCGGGAAGGTGTGGCGATGCGGTGATGTGAACGGGAATATGATGTGTATTTGCGATAGCCTCGGCGAATATGCATGGGAATCCAGGTGGCACGTGATCTGGTGATACGTCATCCTGAAACATGAGCTGGATTCTGAGTTACTCGCGTGTAGGGGGACGTTGGGCAGGCTGGACGACGGCTGTCCCTGTATATAAACTCGTTCACCGTCATGCGTAACCTTTGAAAATGCCTCCCAAATGTCCATCGCTAGATTCGCCCGCCGTATTCCATTGATTACTCGCCAATTCTCAGCAACAGCACGCATCATGTCCGACGACAAGAAGCCCATCACCGCTTTCAAGGTATGTCGTGGGCCATCAGCCCTGATTGACATGCCGTGGCCTCGTCAACTGACCTTGCACCTAATCTATAGGAACTCATCGATATCCCTGAGCAGAAGCAAAACCTGCCGGGACTCGAGGGTAACATGGACCCGATCGCCCAACACACACAGCTCGAGCGATGGGACGACGAGGGCAAGCCGTACCTCCAGGAGTACAAGGGAAGCGGCAAACTGGAAGGCAAGGCGGCAATTATTACAGGTGGTGACTCAGGAATCGGGCGAGCGGTTGCTCTCGCTTTTGTTCGAGAGGGAGCGGCGGTGACGATCACGTACTTGAAGCAGGAGAAGGAGGAGTGAGTACCTCTGGATTCTGAGCGGCGTATGGGCGGAGAGCAGGAAGCTCGACTCCACGTACGCACGTTCGCCGTCACAGTGCTGACATGACTGCATCAGCGCTGAAAAAGTCAAGGATGTTATCGAAAAACAAGAAGGCGGCAAGTGCCACATCGTTGAAGTCGACCTCATGAAGCACGAAGACTGCGAGCGCACCGTCAAGGAGCATATGGAGAAGTTCGGCAAGCTGAGTGTGCTCGTCAACAATGTAAGGGTCCTTCCGAGGCGCAGTTTTCGCGCTGACAATCACGATAGGCAAGCAAGCAAATCATGGTCGAGCACGTCGAGGACATGGACCTCAAGGACGTCGAATCTACCTTCCAGAGCAACATTATCGCCATGATTGCCATGGCCAAGTACGCCGTCCCGCACATGAAGCGAGGCTCGACCATTGTCAACTCGACCAGTGTGACCGCCTTTAAGGGTATGTCTGGTCGCCTCTACACTTTCAGTGTGCTCACAAACTCTACAGGGAGCCCCGCCATGCTCGATTACTCGTCAACAAAAGGTGCTATCGCAACATTCACCCGTTCGTTAGGAATGCAGCTCGCTCCCAAAGGTATGTCCTACCCCGATTTGCATGCCGAGACCTAGCTGACCTCTCCATAGGCATTCGAGTCAACGCTGTCGCCCCGGGACCCGTCTTTACCCCGCTTCAGCCAGCATCGCGCCCCTCTGAACAAATGGATGACTGGGAGGTGAACAAGCTGCCGCTCTGGGGCCGTGCCGGCATGCCGAGCGAGTTGGCGCCATCTTATGTGGGTTGACGTCGCGTCAGTGTTGACTCGGTGCTGATAGTAAAATGCAGGTCTTCCTTGCTTCGCCAGATAGCAATCTGATGACCGGTTCCATCATCAACATCAACAGCGGTCAATGGGTCGGATAAACAACGCAAGGATACAAGACTTCGCCATCCGCGCAAAAGCCAGCGCCAAAAATGTACAATGCGTAGATGTGAATACAACAATGGATCCGAATGAATCGCAAAGACGGTCAGGATGGCCGACCCTGTTATCCGGCTTTGCAGCTTTCAAGTGCTTGGTCAGGCGGAAAGGCTGGATCTCCGGACCTTATAGCTGCGACAGAGTGAGAGGTTGCGTATTCGCTGGTGCTTGATGAAATAAAGGAGACTCCTCAGTCTGGCTGCCCTTTCTCCTCAGGTAGCGGGCTCTGGAAGTCGTTTTGGATTCGAATGGCTTTTTTTGGTCTTGAGTCTCGACGGGATGCCCAACTTTGGGGCTGTCTGAGTTATAAGCTCAGACGAGTGAGCTTGACCTGTGCCCAAGGGTAGTCCACCGGCAGGACTTTTCTCGCGAAAGGGTGAATTTCGGCCACCATCGTGCCATCGCCTTGCCTGGATAGAGTTTCAGCCTATTGCCGAACGGTCGCCTTACAAGTTCACCACCCGATCAAGCTTTCGGTACGCCATCATCGTAACTGTAGCCGCCGGCTTACTGCCTGAGCTAGTAGACTCAACCTGCGTCGCGTTTCAGATTAAAAGCTTCCATCAAATGACGGAAGCATTTCGAAGTATCTGATCCTCCTTTGATTTTTTGATGGCCATCACTCGTGCCCTGGCTTTCAAGCCTAGGCATTGCACCTTTCCATCAAAGCGAGCCATGGAAGCTTTGCCATCGAACACATGACATCCGCTGCCTGGGAAAGCTAAAACGGTAGGGTGCATCAATCGCGTGATGTGCCTCCTGACTCTTGAGTCTTGCCCGATCGCACAGATGCCAAACATCAGTCTTGCGTCCTCGCTTGACGATTGACGTCCTCGCCTGACGATTGACGACTGTTGGAGCTTTAGATCGTGGCTACACCTGTGCTCTCGTAAGTCGCACTCCTTGCCCCTAGTGCGCATTCGACGACATCGAACCTGGGACAGACTGTCTCAGTTTCAACCCGAGCGAAACCGCCATTCAAAAGGATCGACCGCCGATCTTCCACAGCCGCCGGTACTACCATTGTTCAAAACTCTACGCTGTTGCTGGTGGAATACCCAAGCAGAAGGGATTACGTACTGGACGTATATCCTTCCAGATCGCATTGGGCAACGGAACGGAATCAAAAAGGCAAGCCGTAGAGGGAGGGGCAACGAGTCAATACAATTCTTGTCCGTATCGAGAAATAGCCGTATTCATGGCAATCCAGGCATCAGTGGAGCTCAAGAAACAGTAGACGATATAGCAAGAGGATTCAAGCCTAGACAGCGACTTCAGCGAGATAGCGATACAAACACCGCTACCCGGAACGGAGCTACATCGTCTAAAAAGGCAATCTATTCGTGCAAGGCGTCGTAATTGTTCAAGAGGAGTATTCCTATGGTATCGTCCGAGTAGCTCCCTCGGGTGTATCGAAGCTCTCGGAAAGAGGTAAGCTCTTTATCTCGTCTAAAGCCCTTTATCTTCGTTTAATCCCCTTCACCTCAAGAGGTCTCGAACTTGCTCTGCGTTGACTGCAGACACAAAATACATCATTCAAGTATGCTTAGTACATTTCCACTTGCCTTCGCTCAGTGATAGAGACATTGCTTGTGTATCGGTCCAGGTATATCGGTCCTATCGTCTCCGACTTTCGACTCGCCACCAAAGAGGGAACCGTATTGTCAGGATTGACGGTCAGGGGAACGTAGGTCCCGTCTCGTTGGCTTTCAATGACTCGCGACTGACCGTGAGCATTCCTGCAACGCAGATTCCAAAGCGATCGAGGTCACCTTGACCATACGGAAAGGTAGTCTTGGATATCGACGGACACTTTGTTGCAAAGGACCTACTTTTGTGCAGAGAGAAAGGACGCGGGAAGGATCGCCTGGTGAGTGGTCAAGCAGTGCTAAGATCGTCAAGATGCGTCAATGTTTGCGAGGAAGGAAGAGCAACATCGAGACGTTGTGGGAAGGCCGTTGATGGTGCACCTTTCTCGATGGCTAGAAGGCAGTATCAAGACAATGGAAGAGTTCCTTCAATGGCGACGCTAGATTCGTGCCAAAGCTGCGCTCCATCGATGGCTTACGGGGTGACCGGCGAGGGCTGAAAGGCGATATAAGTTCGAGGGGAGAAAGGGAGATCGCCACTGTGCCGGTGGGGTTTTCTCTTTCGACGATGGATCTGCTGGTCCTTGGATCTGCGGTTTGTGTGTCGAACAATATGTTGACTCTGGCCGATAACTCAGTCATCAATGCAAACTTCCATTCGGATCACGCCTATCTACACCCAACCATCATCATGGCCAATCCTTCCGAAAGCCCCCTCGAGCCCAGTCGCCACCTACGACCCACGTTAGACGAGACGCGCTTGCGACAAGGCATCGGAATCAGTGGAAGCAGTGATGATATCAACATCATTCCCGACGGCACCTCTGAAGGGGTTAACAGTATCGATCAGAGTGAATCCCGACCAATCGCTCACGAAACGA
Source organism: Naganishia sp. PG3902-1 (assembly GCA_023628075.1). Lineage (NCBI taxonomy): Eukaryota > Fungi > Basidiomycota > Tremellomycetes > Filobasidiales > Filobasidiaceae > Naganishia > Naganishia sp. PG3902-1. Next base: position 373,743 of record JAMALH010000006.1, read on the forward strand.
ATGAATCTGGCATGGACTTTCCTCAGACGCCATACTACGCCACTGGTTTCACAGGTCTTAATCAGCCCCCGCCAGTCCATCACACGCCTATTTCCTGCCAGAGCAACATGAATTCTCCCATGCGAAACATCGATGAGCGTACGAGACAAATGACCATGTCCTCGCCACTTTCGGCAAATCCGTCCAAATCTTCTCCTTTGGCTTTGAATTCGATGCAACCTTCTGCTTTTCACATGATGAGGATACCTATGACGCCTTCCATGGCCCAAATGGCCGTTCCGGCCAACAGCATCTTGGAAGCACGACCTATTCCCTTTTCTCAACCCGCGGTCAACTCTTCGCCCGGCCCACCCTTCCAATTGTCTTCTTCCTTGGATGGCCGGAGAATGATTATGGCTTCGCCTCGTGAGATGCGGTTCCCGTCTCCAACCGCTTTTGCGACCTCTGCCTCTACCGATAGTTCCGTCTTTTCCAATTCGTCGACTGTTGGATTTCCGGCAACGCCAGGAGTGCGGTTCGGTGTATGGGCGAATACAGGCGAGGGAACTGGCAAAGACGTCGCGTGCGGCCATCAGTATCCAACTACCCCTCAGTCCAGGTTACAATTCAACCCTCCTTCTTCGGTTGGCGCGTCCTACTCGGCCACACAGTATCATCCGTATCGAGCGCCTCAGTCGGAACCCGTGAATAGAGTCGCACTGCCAGATAACGGACAGTCTTCGGTCTTTGCCTTTCAAGCTCCTTGTCACGACATCGAATTAAGACAGGACGTGTTCCCATCCAGCGGCCGTGCAAGACATCAGCATACAGGATCACTGCAGTTTGCCGTTCCGTTAACAGCCACGGCTCCGTCCAGTCGACCTCTTCCGATGCATTCGGGCAGTCTGCCAAATCGCTCAGTGTTGGAATCGCCAATCTCGCCCGAAGCCAGAAGCTTCCGGTCTGAAAGCGAGGATCAAGACGATGGGTTCGGAGTGTCTAGACAACCGTCTGCTTTGCAATTGTCCGGCGGTGCATACAGCCAGTCTCAGTCCCCGAAATCGCCGAAGAAGCATATTTGGTACGTAATTCGTGCTGGTTTCGAGCGTTTCTAACCGCAAACCATGTCAGTCGACATTGCGGGAAAGCCTTCAATCGTCCTTCCTCGCTCAACACCCACATGTCCGTTCACACTGGCGCCAAACGTGAGTCGAGAATTTCACTCTTGACTTTACTGACCTCCGCTGCAGCGTATCAATGCCCGAAACGCGATTGCGGCAGAAAATTCTCCGTCAGCTCCAACCTGCGCAGACACATGAAAGTAGGTTTAGCGACACCTTACTACACGCTCGCTGACCTCTTGTAGACGCACGAACTCCGAGAACAAAAGATCGTCGCCCAACTAACCTCACGCGAACTCGCCGAGGCGCAGCACTTCGCACCGGAAGAGGACGTACAGGTCAAGAAAGAGCCCGAGGATGAGCCCGGATTAGTGAACGTTCAGCTGCATCAGGATGAGACCGAGCTCGTCAATGGTAGCATCGTGTTCGATGAGCATGGCCAGGCGTATCGGTACTACGCCTCGGAGAGCGCGTATCAGGCGGCGCATGGGCTCAACGGATTGGCTCCTGCGAATCCGACCCGATTGCCAGAACCGACTGTGACCCATAGCGCAGACGACGACACGACAACAGCCTTTTCTTTGGGTTTCCGACTGGGCAATGCAGCGCCGCCGCAGACGTTTACTATGCCAGAGCCTGTCCAGGTTGTTGGTCATTCGGCGACGGCTACTGGCTGGCATCTGCCAAAGAAGCATGGCGGTCATTTCGCGCATGAGCTTGCATTCGGAAATGTGGAGATGTGAGAAGGCCTGCAGATAATTCAGGCTGTCGACAGGAACGATGTTGAAGGGCGGACAATCTTGATGTGTATCGCGAACGTTGTATTGTGGTCGCCGCTCCAAGCTTGGGGCAAACGTTACTCGCGAACTTTCGATCCTGAGAGGTCGTCGACGAGGACTTGCTGTATCTGTTGTGTAACATGGACTAGACCTGTATTAAAGTATTGTCACGTATAGACAAGCCAGGGCGAGGAGGGTGTTCTCCGTGAACCTCGAATCGGTGATGATCGTTATCTGGCATTTAGACTTGGACTTCGATGGTATTCTTCTTACAACTCGACCTTGGGAGCCTCCCTATTCTTGATTCCGAGAAGCTCAACATCGAACACGAGCGTCGCTCCACCGGGAATGACTCCACCAGCGCCTCGCGAACCTAGGCAAGACACCCGAGAAGGAGATTTCAGAAGGGGAAGATTGCGCATCAAAGGAGCGGACACCCACCGTATCCCAGCTCGGGTGGAATCGTCAGTTTTCGGCGCTCAGAGACGCACATGTCGAGGAGGCCTTGTTCCCATCCTTGGATGACCTGGCCCTTCCCGACTATGGAGTGAAGGAGGAAATTAGTGAGAAGCCCCGAGAATGGTGTGCACGGGGACGGACTGGTGAATTCGAATGGCCTGTTTCGGTCGCGCGAGGAGTCGAACTTCTCGCCGTTGGATGCGAGGCTACCGGTGTAGCTACGACCAGACATGATCAGCTTCAAAAAGTGGATGGAGGCGCAGGGGCGTACTGCATCGACAACTTGTCGCCCTTTTGGCTCTTTAGGAGACATTCCTCGGGCTTGAAGAGGGTCTCGACGACGAGTCCGTCGGCGGCAGCAGAAACGGAGGCGACGAGGAGGCCGAGGGAGGCCGCGAGGATGGTGGAAAGCTTCATGGTGGATGAGAGGAGAGGTAAAGGTAGAACAGGACTCCAGGTGGAAGATTAATCAAGATGGACGTGTCGTGAACAGTGATTAGGTAATGCGGGGCCTCTTGATCACCTCATCGATTGCTGCACTCCGAATCCCGGAAAAGTGGAGGCAGCGTCCCGCGTAGATGATATCAGCGACGGTGAAGGGGTTCGAACGAGACGTTACTTGCCCATCCACCAAAAATGTTCCCCCGTCTTGGGATCCGCTCGCTCAACACCGTTGCCCATGCGCAGCCAACAAGCAAATTCGCAAAACCTCACGCTGCGCGGATACCAGCGGCCGCAGGCCTGAGTACGACAACGGTTCCTCATGCGCCTCCGGTTCCTTCATCCTCTGTCGCGAGGGAACCGACGCCGCCGCAGTTACCGCCTCGTAGACGTCCGCAGTTTGCAGCAGCTGGCTTTGGGCTGGGAGGGTCCCATGATGTTGGCAAGGGGAAAAGAGGGAAGGGCAAGACGTTGGGCGTTCCGGTTGCTGCGGTGCCGGTTGAGGGTGAGGATCAGGTGGATGGATTGCAGGGCGGCAAGCAAGAGTCGAACGAGGCAGAGGCGTGCTACGTCGTAAGTACTTCTTCTCCGATTAACACAAAAGCTCACGTTGCTGCAGCCACCCCCCGCAACGTTGCATTACCACCATCCCAACCCCCTCCCACTCGTCTACTCCCCTCATCCACTTCCCTACTACTCAATAGCCTACGAAACATGGGGCAAACTCAACGCCGACGCAAGTAACGCCATTCTCTTGCATACCGGACTATCCGCTTCGTCCCACGTAGCCAGCGGGGGGAACGGTGTCGCACAGGAGACGGGCGGAAAAAAGGGCTGGTGGGAGGATTTCGTTGGGCCGGGAAAGAGCGTGGATACGGACAAGTTCTTCGTGATCTGTACGAATGTCGTTGGGGGTTGTTTGTGAGTACCAGTGTCCAGAAATCGGTTCTGCGGCTCATTCTCGGGTAGTGGATCAACGGGACCGTCGTCGCAGTGGCCGCACGGGGAGGAAGGGGAACGATGGGCGACAAGGTTCCCCATGGTCGGTCTATTCGACATGGTACGTCCACATTTCCGTCTGCTGAGTCTCACGACTTATTCCCTTCTCCCAACCAGGTCCGTGCACAACTAGATCTCCTCGACTCGCTAGGCATCCACAAGCTGTACGCATCGATCGGCTCATCGATGGGCGGCATGCAGTCCCTCGCATTGGCATACCTCGAGCCGGAACGGGTCGGTCGCGTGGCCAGTATCAGCGCAACGGGGAGGAGCGGCTTGAACGGCGTCGGCATGAGGTTTGCGCAGCGGAGTGGTAAGTCTTTCGAAGCGATCTTCAGAGGTTTTGCTGACCTGTCGATAGTTCTGATGGCGGATCCAAATTGGAATAGAGGGTTTTACTATGATGGCGTGCCGCCGCATGCCGGGATGAAGCTCGCGCGACGTAAGTCTCTGCCGCGAGGTTAGGGTGCACGCTAACCCCTCGCAGAAATCGCCACTATCACCTATCGCTCCGGCCCCGAATGGGAAACCCGATTCGGCCGAAAGATGCTCTCCGAATCCACCGACGAGTCGGGCAAGAAAACTATCGGCGTGCCCTCGCTTTCGCCCGATTTCCTGATCGAGACCTACCTCGACCATCAAGGCGAACGTTTCTGCCTGACATACGACGCCAACTCGATGATCTACCTGTCCAAGGCAATGGATCTGTTTGACATGACCGAGGATGCGTTGGTGGCGCTTGCGGACAAGTTCCGCGAGGCGTATCCGGGCGAGGAGAGGCCGTTTCCGTATCCCTCCGAGGGCGTCACGCGCGAAGAGGTCAAGGCATCGGGCAAGAAGCACTCATCGACTTTTATCCCGACATCTAAATCCCCGCACTTGGAAACCCTCTCGCGCGGTCTCGCGCGACTCCGGAACATCCCGGCGCTCGTCCTCGGCGTTCAGAGCGACGTGCTCTTCCCCGTCGAGCAGCAGCGAGAGCTTTCGGACGCGCTGAAGCTTGCGGGAAATCAGCAGGTGACGTATTACGAGTTGGGCGGGGTTTGGGGGCATGATACGTTCTTGCTGGATGTGCAAGGCGTGGGCGGGGCGATTCGGGGGTTCTTGCATTAGGCTGAAGGCCATGCAAAGGTTGTATATAAGATAGGTTGCCACGAAATGTCATACTCGAGTTCCATAGTGATGTCGGATATCAAAAGAACGCAGAGACTGGGAAATCGCGTGAAGGTCGCTTCGTAACACTACTGCTTTGCTGTGCGCCGCCATTAGGCAGCAAGATGGAGCGATTGAATTTGATAATCCGCGCTCGGGCGCATTCCTGAGACATCAAAGGGGCGATCGATATACGTCATCTCCGAACGGCTGCGATATAACTAATTCAGCAGCTAATTCAGCACCGATGAAGGAAAAATCTCTGCCTTTGCTCTCACATTACCCCACTCTGCCACACTACGTGTACTAACAATGACGACTCCAAGACATATTGAAGAGAACGCTGTCGTGATCGGTATGTTCCATCGGGCTTACAATGACTCCGGACTGACCCGTAGTGATAGTATTCGGCGCTTCCGGCGATCTCGCCAAAAAATCAACGTTCCCAGCGTTGTATACGCTGTGGGAGGAGGGACTCTTGCCTCCCAGTAAGCTCCCATATTGCCCAAACGAATATGCACTGACAGGCCAGCAAAGAAACACAGATAATTGGTTACGCACGATCGGATTTGTCCGAGGAGCGATTGGACGAGCAATTGTTCTGGAAGGTGAGGGACGACGTCAAGGAGGGACATCGCAAGGCGGATGAGGGGAAAATGAAGGCGTTCAAGGGGATAGTCAGATATGTCAAGGGAGCGTATGATAAGGATGATGCGTTCGAAGCGCTGGAGCAGTAAGTCCACGTCTTGCTTCGCCTTTCGACTCTTGTGCTAATGTCCTTGAACCCCGCTAGGCAGCTCAAGACCATTGAGAAGGACGTCTTCAGTGGCGCTACCTCGAACAGAATCTTCTACCTCGCCCTTCCGCCCTCATCCTTTGCCCAAGTATCCGCAATGATCAAGAAGCATAACTACGCATCGGGGCAAATCAATCGGCTCGTGATTGAGAAGCCGTTTGGCAAGGATACGGATGATTGTCGAGCGATGATGGACAGTATCGGAAAAGATTGGAAGGAGGAAGAGATATGGAGGATCGATCATTATCTTGGTTCGTCATCCGCATTTTCGCTTTTAGTCCTGACTGACGGGCTCGTTTCAGGGGAAGAAATGGTTCGCGAGATCTACCACCTTCGCTTTGCAAACTCCTTTGTGGAGCCTCTCCTCAGTAACAAGTACGTCGAGGCCGTATCGATTGTGATGAAGGAGACGTTTGGCGCAGAGGGCAGGGGAGGATACTTTGACGAGTTTGGAATGATCCGGGATGTCGGACAGAATCGTAAGTACGTCGAGGTATTCGCCTTCAGGAGTGCTGAGACAGGGAATAGATTTGTTGCAATCTATTGCCATCATGATGATGGATGCGCCCACATCCCTCACAGATGACTCCCTGCGCGCCAATAAAGTTCGCCTCTTGCAAGCGATGCCACCCGTCGACCCGAAAGACATCGTGTTGGGCCAGTATGCAGTTGCCAAGGATGGACCAAGGGAGGACGGGACGGGCAAGGCGTATGTCGATGATGAAACGGTGCCGGATGGGTCAAAGACGGCGACGTTTGCTCAGTGGGCTATGCGGGTGGATAACGAGCGGTGGAAGGGCGTTCCGGTTGTGGTCAAGTGCGGCAAAGGTGAGTGTAGGGCCACTGTCAAGGCCTTGCTGACGTTGCAGACAGCGCTGGACAAGGGATTGATGGAAATGACGTTCCACCTCCGTCAACCGGAGAACAACGTCTACAACGTGCCTGGTCACTCGAACTCGCTCGTGATACGGATGAATCCGGAGCCTGCGGTATTCTTCAAGGCCAACCTGCTGAAACCCGGATGTCGAGGGGAGGAGACAACGCACGAGGAGATCAAGTGGACGGTACCAGGGCGCAAGGTGGCTGGGGATAAGTTAGCTTATGAAGGTGAGTCAGGGTGTCTGGCTGCACGAGCGGTGGCTGATGCTGTGGCAGTCGTCTTGGCCAACATCTTCAAGGGGGATCAGTCATCTTTTGTGCGAGAGGACGAGGTCATTGCCGCATGGGAAATCTTTACCCCGTGAGTCTGACGACATGGTTCCAACAGGCGATACTGACCTTCGCGCTGCGGAAGATTGCTTCAACACATCGAAGCACCCAATGGACCTGCTCCGACGCTCTACGCCTATGGAAGTGCCGGCCCCGAAGAGCAGTATGCGTTTGAGGAGAAGTTTGGGTTGGCGTCAACGAAAAGCTCCTAAATCGAGGGAGTTGTGACTGAGGAAAGAATCGTATTCTCGAGTACTTCATGACCGGCTCGGCACATAATCATTATGACTTCGTCTCGCGATTTCTTAACACATTCCAATCATACAACTTGTGCGAAATCTAGCCCAGATTAGATTGACAAGTCGACAAAGGTAGCTAGAGGTCTTTGTCTTGCGAAGCAGCATGTTTGGCAACGGATACAAGAACAATGTCACGTCGAAGCTTACGCTCTCCTATCCGCCTACCACCACATGACAGTACGACGTCACCCGACGTCAACTTAGATACAAATACGCCTAGGATCATGAGCAATTCCATAATCTTGCGGGTTGTGTCCCGGCGAGGCGTGAACCTATGAAGCGATGATTACCTTGATGTAGAGACCCGACCGATATCGTGGTCAGTTTTGCGTCGCTAAGGCCCAAAACATGAGCTGACAATGCCAAGAAGCCAGGTAGGACCGATCAATGACTGAGATTCTCACAGAAAAGAGTTTCATATTCAAGCAGTCTCTCGCGCGAAGGATGGAAGGCCTGCCCATCCCTTAGCGGTGATCGGTCGCTTCGTACGAAGATCACGGTCATGCGCGGACATCACAAGAGTATGGCAAAAAAACAGAGACTTGGAGGTGACTGAAATCCCAGTATCTAGGGTCGGCCTTGCTAGCGCATGAAGGACGATAGCAGACTTTGAAGCGGAATTGAGGATTGGCGATAGTTGTTTGTGAACAATGAAGGAGGAAGCATCCCATATCGGGAACATCTCGATGGCTTTCTATGCTGAGTGGACTGCCACGGGGGAACATGGGTAGGCGACAGCGAAGCACCAGAGGATCCTTTTCGATATAATTCTCAGAAAGTGACATAATCCACCGTTGGATGCTATACAAATGACGTATTTCATTACGAGCTTGAAAAGACTCCAGGCGGTCTTCGATATCATGGGACATCCTTCATCTGCGTTGCCACCGTCGCCAGAAATCGCTTTTAGAAACAGAGCCACATCAGCGCCGGTCTCGGGAAGCGGCACAGTACCGTCATTCAGCCCGGTCGACATCGAGAGCATGTCCCGGAATGCCGAACTATATTCCTCGATAGTCCAGAAAACGGTGGTGCGATGAGCCAGAAATGAGCTTCGTTGTTTCGTGCCAGCCCTCATACCTCTCAGTGAGCTCGGTACGCGTCCATACTGTCTCAGGACGTGCAACGTCCCCATTGCCTCTGTTCGCTGTTTCCTCCGGTCGCCTTGCATCTTCGGATTGTACTTCCTTTGGTCGCTACTGTCTCTTTACTCCATTCGTTAAGCGAACGCAAGCGACTTTATAGCTGAGAAACAAAGAGTTTGATCTGATTTGCGTGATCCTCGAGGACAGATCATACATTTCTAGCGTGTTTCTAGAGCTACTCCTCTCGCCTACCACACAGTTTCTCAAGCTCTTATTCCCGTCCCACTTCTACTCCAGCTTTGTGCAGAAGGTGTTTGCGAGCTCGACCAGTATCTGCCTGCCATCAATTGCGGACGTTCTTTTGAGGAGATAGCATGAGCTCCAAGCGGACACGTAGGCGGAATAGTTGAGTAGCCCAAGCCGTTGGATGTACTGTTTGTTCCAAGTAGCAGGATTAATCTTGTCGTCGAAAACCAAGTGCTGACAGGGTACTGGAGGTTTATAGTTCACGATTTCCCTGCAGTGGCCACAGCGACAGGTGAGAGGAGTAGGATTTCGGCCGCAATATGAACAATTGCCAGGATTCGGACCGGAGACAGCTGTGGGGCAGGGGAAAAGGCTGATCGAGAGTTTGGCGATGCGTTTCTCCAGTGGAACGTGTTCGCATGCAGCCGCGAAGCATTCCATGGGGTTGTCTTGAATGAATCTTTCCAACAGGGAAGTGATCCATTTGTGATTGCCTCCGACGATCTCGTATTTTGAAGCCAGGCCGAACAATCGCAGACTACTTTTGATGTCGGCGCGGAAGGTGTCAACGCTCCCAGCGGTGCCAGTGAGGATCTTCAGAAGCGAATGAATGTCGCCGGAAGATTCGGGCAGAGGAACTATGTTGTCTTGAAGATTGGCAGACATTCCTAACATGTCTCGAAAGAAAGGGCTGGGGCAGAAAACCAGACGTCAGGAAACGATCTCCCCGTCGTATCCGGCCCGCAAAACTAACCTGTTTGCCTTCAAGTAGTAGTCATGTGTCCGGAAACATAGACCATCCGCACTCTTGATAATGATGTTTCCGGAAGGATCCTTGGACTCGGGATGGTATTCGATCTCCGGTGCAGTCTCTTCTGCAACGCTTGCAGTAGCTGGCGATGAAGTCTCGGCGGCCATGCTGGAGATGTTGATTGCGCGAACATGTGAGTCAAACGATAGGAGTCGTTGAGTTCCGACACATACATGATTTGTGATGGTTTCTAGGAATTAGCGATCCCCCGTATGCAACTCCCGCGTTGGTGAAGGTCTAGCGTTATGGACAGGTCGATCCTGGTAACACAACAGAGGGACAGGTTCGATTAGCACAACGCAATGCTCGCCCGGCCAAGACGAGAGGTTCTTACAGCCCTTTTTTCAATGCAGCTATTTCTGAAAACGTCACAGGTCAACGTGTGAATTCATCAGGTTGATCAAAAAGGGGGGAAACAACCAGACAACAGTCTATATATGCTGCCCATCAGAAGGACAAATACACAAGGGAGGACGGGTTGATGAGCTGGTCGATGGATGACATCCAAAGGAGGCTGCATCGTATGAGAGTCTTAAATGACGTATCACAACAGTTTCGCTCAGCTCCTGTACTCTGTACTCTTGATGGATTCCTTCAGCATTCTTTGCATTGTTCTGGCTTGTAGCTTGATTTGGCGGATGCTATAGTGTGTCGAGGAGCGATAGGTGGAAAAGATCTTCGCGAAGAACCAGCCGCTCCCCGTCTGCTGATATTTTGCGAGAGCGCAAACCCAAGCTGAGGATGTAGTACGATGACGAGTGGTAAAGAATTTAAAGACCCTCTTCTTCCAAAGTGAGCCAGTCAGTGAATTCGTCGGTGGTTGCTCGTGTCTCAAAAGTTCAAGCAATCGCCGTTCTAATGACGCCGACTCTGGGCAAATGACGAAGGTTGATCGAGAAAGTATCGCTTGAGCTTCAACAGCGCTTTCACTTGTAGACTGTCTCGAGACTTATTCATGAATGGCCACGCCTGACTCGACCACTGCAAGATATCTCACGCACATAGAGCGTCGGAAAGCAGATTACTGAGGTCTTCCGATCAACATGGATCAAGTGAGTTAATGCCTTCGCGTAAACCCCTTCCGCAAGAGCCAACATCTTTTTCTCGTGTCTTCAGAATGCCTTCCGTAATTTGCTCTCCTCGCAAGCTATCAAACCGGGAACCGGGCGCTCAGCCGGAGTCTTGGGTACACACGCAGCAAAGCGAGGTGCTGGTAAATCAAAGAGCTCGACATACAAGCTAACCAAGGACGACATCAAAAAGGACAAAGAGGATGCCGGAAGTGCTCTAGATCTCGCTCCGCGAAAGGCGGCCAAGAAGGGAAAAGGTCGGGAAAATGCCGACGGATATCAGGATCGGTCAGAGTCGAGGAGAATGGGAAAGGATGACGAGTCGAACGAGTTCAAGGCCGCGGAGAAGCTTGCGGAGGACTTTGAAAGGCGAGCTAGGGAAGAGGGGCAAGACGAGGAGGCGGTACGTCTGTGTCGCTCTCGCGGTACCCATCTCATGCTTTGCCATAGATCGCAGAACAACGCAAATACCTCGGCGGCGATGCCACCCATTCCATCCTCGTCAAAGGTCTCGACTACGCCCTTCTTGCTGCCCGAAAAGCCGAAATCGAAGCGACAGAGGGCAAAAAGGCGGAAGACGAATTGGACGCGTTCATCGAGAGCGAGCAAGCGGAGAAGGCTGTTGAAGTGAGGGGAACAGGGGAGGCGGCTATGGGAAAGAAGCGGACGCGTGAGGAGATTGTACAAGAGCTGAAGCGGCAGAGAACGGGAGCGGGGCCATCAGAAGCGGCACCGGTACAGGAAACTCTGGGCAGCAAGGTGAGTCTCAAGAACTGACCTACCACTCAATCTAACGGAAGTGCAGTTTAAATCGATAGCGCAAAAGAAACGTGAAGCGGAAGAGGCACAGGCTCAGGCGCAAGGCAAGAAGAAGCTGAAGAAGAAGAAAAAAGTCGTTGCGCCGTCCGCTCCGACTGCCCTGGTGGAATCAGCGGAACCGGCGCCGTCAACGGTAACGAATGCCGCTGCTCCACCGGAAGTACAGGATCTCCAGCGGAAACCAGAACCCCAGGTTGACGCACCGCAACCAAGCGGGCCGAAGAACGCACCGATTCCCGGCGTGACACCCCTACCGGATGACGAAGATGACGATATTTTTGGCGGTGTTGGCGAGTATGTGGGTGCAGTTGACAGTGACAGTGAGAGTGAAGACGAGGTCGAACGAAAGCCGAGCCCGAAACCAGAAAGAGCAAGATCTCGCTCTCAATCAAACGACAGCAAACGCGGTCATGACAGGTACAGCGAAGGTGGACGTCATGATCGTACACGGGAAGACAGACACGACGATCCCAGACGGTCGCCGCGCCGCTACGAACGGTCAAGGAGCGGAGAGCGCTACGGCAGTCGAGATCGATATGGTAGTTACTCGCGTAGATCGCGATCCCGGGATTATGACCGTGGCTATCCGCAAAACAGACCGCAGTATCGGGAATACGATCGTAACTATGATCGCGATCATCGAGACCAGCCGAGATATGATGAGCCGTATGAGCGGTCCAGGGGCGATCGGTACGACAGACGGCCGAGAAGCAGGAGTCGCGAGCGCTCCTACAGAGACGAACGCACGCACAGACGGGAATACAGGGACTCTCGCTCCCGTTCGCCATATCGTCCCCGCGATCGTTCACCTTCGCCTCGATTGGCACTCGATGTCAGCCGTTCACCGGAAACTCAGAAAAACAACCCGATACAACCACCCTCGCGTTCGCCTACGCCAGTCGATATCGATGCGCTTCGTGCGCTTTCCCAATCACCAGAGTTCTCGGACGAGGAGGACCCATACGCCGGTCCCATCCGTCCCGGTCAATCGTTGCGCGCTCTCGGCTTCGGTTCCTCTGACGTGCCGTCTGCCAAAGAGTTGCTCGAAATGGACGCCATCGCAAACAAAGCAGCCGAGCGGCGAGCCAACAAGGCAAAATGGAGAAAAGCGCAGGGTTTGGCAGTTCAAGAGGGTGCCGGGGACGACGATGATGACGGGGGAAACAAGAATCGACTTGGGCAGGAGCTGACAGAGCAGCAGAAGCTGAGACGGGATCAGCAGCGATTGCAGGCCTATATGGAGAAAAAGGAGAAGGCGGCAAAGGAGTAATCGAACAGCAGCATCTCTATACTGATCTCGAATGACACCTCAACACACGATACATAGAGCGGATGGAAGAAACTCCATAGCTTTTCAGTGATGAGCACAAAACAGTGAACGAGAAGCCAAGTGAGGTCCAGGCGGCACTGCAATCAACGAAAATGAATATGTACAAGCAGTGTTATCTTGACTAAGATCTCCGGGCTGTCATCTGTAACCGAGTCAACTGAGTCGTGCATCAAACGAGACCGCCATCTGTGCGCTGAATGACAGGCTTCCATCGCAGTCTCAGCGGCATACAATGAATCAAAAAGGTATGCATCTACAATCGTAAGAGGACTAATTCCAGACTAGCTCTTTGACCTAAACAACCGACCGATCCTCGATGCCTTTTCTTCCGTCGGCACTGACTCTTTTGCGGCGGATGTGGCCGCTTTCTTCTTCTCTGGTAACGGCGGCGCAACAGATGGCGATGAATTGCCTTGCTGAATCGATCTTCGTTGCGGGGTTGGCGCGATAGGTGGCCCGGAATGTCCATTCCGGGGACTACGTGATTCTGGTCCGCTGATCGCGCTGAAAGAATTCCTCCCACCTGTATTCTTGGGCTGCAGTTCCGGCATCTCGATTTTCGAAAGATAGATCGCAATCCGTTGTGGAGGCGTATACTTGCGCTCCTTCTCTATTGGCACATCGTCCAGCTGAATTACGCGCGGTCCCGTCTTCTTGTTGTTAGAGCTGCTGTCGTTTTCATCTTCAATAACGTATTGGAATAATCCCCGGCCTTCTTGATCCAAGCCCATGCGATGACGCGCTCTGATTCATGAATGGAAGTGAGACAGAGATTTCTACGAAAGACAATCAACTAACCTCTTCGCTGCGTCCGCGACCTCTACTACCTTTCTTACGGCGTCTGGCGTGGCTGAACGCAGAACAAGGAAAAGAAGCGAATCGTCGCCTAACAGGTCGACGCATCGTGAAACATGCGGCTCAACTGGTCCCGTAGCGGGAATGTAAATTTCGTTTGGATCGGCGTTGAAGTTGAGTGCTTGTAAGCTGAGCATCTCTGAGGAATCGGAGGCGGTTTCCCGCAAAGGCAACGTTGACGTTGATGTATTCGGCGGGGCAGTAGATCCTGCGCGGCTCTGCAGCGGAGAGCCTTCTTTGCGTGAAGAGATTTTGTCCTCTGCTGCGTCAATGATGGCGAGGAGTCTTGCGGGCGGGTTCAGCGATAACCGAAGGCGATGCCCAGGTACTCACGACATGTATATCGCTAATTCTAGACCTGATCACCGAATCAGCAGGCGAACTTTTCATCATACACAGCCTGCTTACCTTTCAAATCCTGAAAGTCAAATCTCGAAATATTATAGTCCAAAAGCTGTATCACTCCATCTTTCCCCTTTGCAGGTGGTTTCGCGCTACATGAAGGGGAGTGAGCGTCATCGGCCTGCGGTATGAGAAGACTTACACGCAAATCTGCACCGAGGGGTCTGGTTTCCGATCGATAGCGCAGACGTAGTCGGACCCGAACGCTGGCCGCGACCACTTGATATGCTTTCTGAAGCCCATTAGATCAGCTAATTGCCTTGGTCTCGTTCGAAGCACTTACTCCTCGTAGGTGAATTGCCATTCCTGATATCGACCACCAAAGCTGTCAATTCGCATATTCTCTAACCCTATCTTGACTCACAAATCCCCTGAAAACAGCATACAGTCAGATTGAGCGTCATCCTTCTACTGATCAACGTACAGAGACCCCGAAAACTCGAAAGGTATATTCATATCTGGATTATGTAACTCCAAGCGTCTCTTCTTTGCTTTATAGCTCGGTTGCGCAGAGCTGCATGATGCCAGTCGCACCGAAGTATGTGCGTCCACGAGGGAAGCGTCGTATCCACCGAATGCTACTGTGGGATCCTCTCCATCAGCTTGGGCGCTATCGCAAGCTGGAGGTGTTGAGCTGAGACGTCCTCGATAACGAAGATACCGCACTTCGGAGCCACGTGATGGCTCGATTAATTGGATCAGGTGTTTAGGATCGGTTGGTGATGGTCGGATGAGCAGTGTGTAGAGGTTTGCGTCTAGCAGCGACATTTCACTGGACAGCAAGGGTCGATGGATGCGCTGGAGATGCTGTCGCCAAACTAATGAACGCTATCATCAAACACGGTCAAACGACTTCAGAGAAACAGCACAGCGCAAGACATGATCGCCGTTCGGGGACGGCCGCCGCAAGGTGGAGGCCGCGAGGCGATCGGAGACACGAACGGATTTTGTTGGTTGTCAAGTCGAGGTTTATGAAATCAGGTTATGAGTACGACGTGATCATCTCTCGAAGACCGCTCAATCGCACAGACAGGTACCCGTCCCGATGGCCAAGAAATCGAAATCGATAGCGACTCAGAGCGCCTCCCCTGCTGCGGCATCTGCCGTGACCGCAAAAGCCGATATTGACAACATCTTCGCAAAGCCGTCGGCATCGGTATCCAAACCTGCCACGACTGCCGAACAGACCAACAAGAATACTGCCGCAGAGACAACAAAGAGCAAAAAGAAGAAGAAGAGCAAGACAGCTACCTCGGAAGCATTAGAGGAAGCTACTCAGGCAAAGGAAACGGTCGAACCGACGAGTAAAACGAAATCAACAAAACGCAAAGCAGCCGACGCCGTACAGCCAGAGCCTGAGAATCCAGATACACCCGCTCCAGAAGTTGCAGTATTCTCGGATCCCTCGGCCATAAATACAAAGAAGCAAAAGACGGCAGTGCTGGGGAAGGGAAAGAGCAAGGAGCAAATGCAGCAAGAGGATGAAGAGGAGAGGGCATTCCGGGATTCGAGAGGCGATGGACCACGTGAGTCCACTTTCCACTCATTATGGCTCTGCAGAAGTCGCTCTGGGAAGATGCCTCTTTCTCTGCCAAAGAGATTGGTTCCCGCTGGGCGGAAAATCAACCTGAAAACCCGGAAGAAGTAGCCGCATATGCAGACTGCGGTATTGAGTCATCGGATCTCGACTTCCCCACGTCGTAGATCCTAATTCGATTTACATCTTATCTCTCGCCGTTGATGTGCTGATCCTTCATTTCGGTATACGACAGGTCGGAAAACGGAAGAGGGATTCTTCATCTTCAAGGAAGCAGAGCTGGGAATCAGGCCTGAAAGCGGAGGTAACGTCACAACGGATTCTCCTCTGCCTGTCCTGTCATGATTTTGACCTGAACCGCCTCTGCCAGATACGCCGCTCTGTCCGTTTGATTGTGACTGTTGTGAGTGGCATGATTCCCTTGGTAGATACGAACACATTGCTAACGTATTCTGTCCCGCCGTCGGGTTTTTCTTCATAGGTTTCTAATACTACATATCAAGATGATTATCAGCTAGCCACGAGCTCACCGATATCTCAGCGCCGCTATCGCATGAAAGGCCTCATACCAGCTATATGGCAACCGACTGCAGATCGCACGTCTCAGCTGCAACCATACATCTATTTTAACGGATCTTCCTATCCTAGTCATGTTTGCCAGCAGTACCGGAGACCAGAAGCTCGAGACCGCAGCTGTGACTGCCGCTACGACCCTCATCGCTATGACACCGTGCCGTCTCGTTCGCCAAAAACCGCCGTCTTTTCTCGACGAAGTCCGGCGAACCGGGATTAGCGACGACGGTAGCGAACGAGTCCCTGCTGGGCAAGCGGTTCATGGCTGTCGCTAACATAGATATCATGAGTGGTGACCTTCAAAGCGCGCCTCCGATACTCAAGTGAACCCGCGTCCAGTCGTCGTGCCCGCGTGGATCGCGGTGCAGGCAGTACAGGAGGCCGTTGCCCTCGCTCTTCGAGATCACGTGACTGCGACCAAGTTGCGAAAGTGTCGTTCGGCCAATCACCCATTACCATCAAGGCCATCTTCAAGTGATTGACCTGGACATTGACATCGGTCCGAGAACTAATGTTCATCTGTCATTCGGTCAGAAATGTTAGGCCATATTGACGATCCCCAACCGCAGATGGAAGACGGGTTATCGAACAGTCCAAGCGTTCTCTCCTCGAATTTCCTGAAACATGTTTGGTCGCTCAATCCAGGCTAATTAGACTGGGATCGACGCACAATACTCACACGCCGAGTCCTCGTACGCATGCTCCTTTAGGCAGGCTTCGTATCACCAATCATCTTAAAGTGGCCGAAGGCGGAATCTGACTACTGCTCTCGGAAGTAGTCGCCTGTTGTAGGGCCCGTAGAGAGCTGACGGTATCTGGTGATTTGGTCGAATCACCGATCGCTCACCTGGATAAGGTCGTGGCTGAAGTCTGTAAGTTGAAGGAAGCGAATAGTATCTGTGCTGGAAGCCGACGGAAAGCAAAGAAGACCCGATGTCTCGTCGAGTGTTCCGTTTCTGAAGCTCGAAACGCGAAGCTTGCACGGCGGACCCCGATCATCTGCCGCCAAGGCTTCTTCGGTATACTCTTTGATTTGGCTCACATTCTCCGAATCCTATCCTAATAGGTAATGGATGATAGCAATTGAGCTAGATATCTCGCGCCGAGTCTCGCCTTACGACTACCCTCTCCCGCTGGCGACGCAGATCTCCATTTACCTGACGTGATGAGTCGTGACTGAGCTGCTCCCTCATGGCTCCCCCCATGTCAGCGGATATACTGACGTCTCTGAGAGAAATTCAGAGAAGTCTTCTGACGAGCCCGAGGGAAAGGAAAGGATAGACGCGAGCCTTTCCATCACGTTTCATCTGGCGTTTCATCTTTTCATTTGGCGGTTTGGGCGGACCTGCGCATCCTGGTGAAGAGCGCAGCGACGCGACTCCATGACAGCCCCTTCGCTTCATGTGCCATCGTTTCCTTCGCTATGTGCCAGAGTATCTTTCCAATGATTACCCAGCTGATTACCCGCACGCCGAGAACAAACCCGAAGCGTTTCAGAATGCCCCACCCGAACATGAGGCGTTCCATCAAAGGTGTGATCGGAAAATCAAGGATTCTCAGGGATTCTTTGAAGGAACCGCGAAACGACCGTGATCGACGAAGTGATGCTTCCAAGCCTGCAGGCTCGTCGGGTGACCATTTCCCTCTGGAGCTATGCCTACGTCTCGAGCACGGCGGGACCTTCAAGTCACGCGCAACAGCTGTGGCTCCCCCTTGTGGTGAATTTGCTGGTGAAGCGCAGGGGAGCTCACAGGCGTCGCGCCTACGGTTTTCTATCGCATCGTGCTGTCGAGGCACGTTTGAGATCAGCGGCTCGTTCCAGTCACCCGACTTCCGTTCTAGGCAACTTCCGGTCTTTGATCACGGACGCGGATCTGTTCGTTTCGAATAGGAAGACGGAAAGGCTACTCAAGTGTAGTATCCTTTCTTTCCTTCATCTCCCTAGGTTCAAGCAGGCGATGCAACGATACATATATCCTTTCCTGCGGAGGTTGTTGATCACCTCCCGTCCTTCGGCCTTCCAGTGGTGTGTTTTGACAACATCCACCACGTCGTCCCCGGTTGATTCGGGAACGTCCGCCAATTGCCGCATCTTTCAGCCCAATCGCAAGTCATCCGTCCGGCTCACGTCACTCCCCACCTCCCGCCTCCCACCTCTTACCTCCCACCTCATCAGTCCAAAGGTACGCAGAAGCGACGCTCAAGGAGGTCATCGTCAATCCTTTCCCGCTGACAAAGATCCTTTTCTGCCATCATCCAGCTTGTTTACCACCTCCCAACCTCCGTCTCATAAACACACAACCTGCACCAGCGACGACTCCACCATCAGCATTATCCTCATCCCGTCACTACTTTACGCCATGTTTTTGAATGAAGATCAGCTGTCAGACCATTCGTCCTTCGAAGACTACATTTCCGTTTCGCCACCTTCAACAATGGAGCTCAATAACCAGGCTCAGTCAATCGCCATGCCCCCAGTCGTCCCGGAGATATCTTCTCATGGCAACGTTCAGTCTGACCCTCAACCGTTTACTGGTCAACTCGTCGACTTCCGCCCGGCCTCTCTTGGAAACGCCAATCCGGAAGGCATCCCATTCGAGAATGCTATGCTCTCGGAAGTCTCGTCTCAAGGGTGAGTACTCAGTTATCCCAGACTCACCTCCCTGCTGATTCGCTACTAGGACTTGCTTCTTTTATCAAACTCCGATGGTCAATTATGCGCCAATGGTGCCGCTTTACGTGGATGCGATGGGTCGTATACATCAGTCCACCAACGGTTATCCGGGCCTCGCTGCCGAAAGTCCGACGCTGTATCCTCTTAGCGCTTTTCCCAATCACGACTCGAACGCCACCAGCAGTTTGCCGATACCCATCAGTCAATCATTCGGAAGACTGCAAACGCTGTACGACAGCAGCCTTTTGTCGATGAGCGCTCCAGCCCGGATGCCTGTCTATTCAGAATACCTGACCCCGATGTCGATGCCGATGCCGCAACAGCATCCAGGTTTGTTCAGAGTCAACTCCGCAGCGCCTGCCACCATTTCTCTCGAACCAGCGTCCGGCCCACAACGCTCAGTGTCCGCTCGACCTACTCTCCAGACTGCTCGAAAGCGCCGAGATTCGTCTGTCGAAAAGGACAAGGAGCCTGAAGCTACCAAGACAAAGCCCACTGGAGTGGCTTTTCCGGCCTATGTCGATCGCGTCGAGATTCCCGACGATTGGAAGCAGATCTACGAGTCCGGCCAAGATCTCCCTGCTGCTTTGGCTCGGCCACCTTACGATTACGCTGGGCTGATCGGTCGAGTCCTCCTGGAAGATACCGACAAACCGAAGCGCATGACCGTTGCCGAGCTCTTCTACGCCTTGATCAATAAGTATCCCTTTTACATGGCACATCCTCGCCTGCTATACAACGGTTTGCGACACAATTTGACCGGCTGCGAAGCCTTGATAAAGGCAGACCGCCAGTGGGGAGATCAGGCCAGTAGCCGATACTGGACCATCAAGCCCGGCTGCGAATCTTGCTTTGGTACCGGATACTATGTCAGGGACGCGGCCTCTCGAGGGGCTGCTCGAGCGAGAAAGAGTGCAGCGCAAGCGGAAGCCCAGTCTGCCGAAACTGCCGTTAACTTTAGCGGCTCCGGCTCGGCACTCAAACCTAGAGTCATACCTTACTCTGCCAAGTCCACCCGTCCAAGACCTCCTGTTAAAAAGGCAACCAGCTCTCCAGAATTGGACTTCGCAAATGCCTTGGAATTGGCCGGTATGAAGCGAAAAGCTCTCGCGAACAAGACAAACTCGGACAGTCGCAAATCGGGAACAGGACATGACATTAATGTCGATGTCGAATTCGAGAACATTGGCAAAACCTCTCGGGAGAGAATAGGCAAGAAGGGAGCCATGAACGCAAAATTGGAGGAACAGCCCTTCCGTATCACCCTGCCCAATCGCACCAGGGTGTTCCCCTCCGTTGGCGTTCTAGCTCCAACGCCAATGCCCATTCAGTACAGCAACATTGCCAGCTACCCTTCCGGTTCGATCCCTCTGGGCCAGGCGGTGACGAATGATCTCGCCATTAACGAACCAAGCAGACTATCCTCCCTATCTGCACTCGCCATATCAGCGCCGACTGCTCGCACTATGCACGTTACGGAATCGAGCGCGAGCGAAAGCGACTTGACTTCGCCGGAAGGCTCTTCTTTGGCTTCCGCCCTGGATTACACGTTGGTTCAACGACGCTCCCAGGAGGAGTTGCAAGCCGTTATGCAACAGCAGACGCAATAGGAAAAGAAACAGAAGAATGTAACACTGCAAAGCAGTCAGATATCTTAAATCTGGAAAACACACACCTGATACGGGTACAGGATGTAGGATGCCTTGATGGCAAGCTATGTCCTAAATCTAATACATGTAACTCTGCTTCTCGTCCCGGAAGATCTTCCGGAAGACCATTCTGTCGTTCAATATAGTCTCGCTCTCATATAGGCTTCTTACTCTTGATGCAAGGTACACGAGTTCAAAGGCAAATCGTTTCGTTTCTAGGCGATAGCCGCGGATAGATACGCTTCTTGTTTGGCAAGATTCTAACCTTGAGTCACGAGAACCTCCTGCTCGACACAGAACGTCATTCCCTACGCCAGCAGCCGTCCTGGTATCTGAAACGCGTGATCTCCTTATCAGCTTTATCAGCTTTGATACCTCTCGGACACCGAAATGGTCACCGGTTTGGGTTTTGTACCGTAGTGGGTCCTTCCATGAGGCGTTGACGTCATCTGGAGCGGAAGGATCACGTTCCATCACCAAGACTCCTTGAGGAGCACCCTGCTTTGGAGTACAACCAAGTGGCCGAAAGCCGAGGGCATGAAAAGGGGGAGTCTACTCAATCTCTTATCGCGCTATCGCAAAATCTGCAGGAGAGACAGAGGATTTAATCTGGTAGACAGTCCCGTATATATGGAACGAACTTGATCAGCGCGATTGACTTTGTTTCCTGTCTCCTCCGACGCGAGTACTGAAGCCACTCCAGATAGCGGATCAAACATACATTCATTGAAATCCCAAAACTCGACAAGTGAGTTCTCGCCTTTTGCCGGATCATCTGGATCATGTTTATCGCTCCCTTGGTCAGGATGTCAACCACTAGTCACCCGGAAGAAACAGCGGAAGAGAACGTCTTTCATCCTAACTTCAACCAGGCCGACGCCAACATCATCATTGAAAGCAACGATGGTCGGAAATTCCGTATCCACGATTATTTCCTGAAAGCCAACAGGTATGCCCGGCTCTGAAAAAGGAGACGTTGCCTGATGAGTTCGTTACTGCCTTCCAGCCCAGTTTTTCGGGACATGCTCTCTTTGTCGACCGGCTTGAAAGACAACGTCGTTCCGCTGCCAGAAGCAGGAGAGGACATTGCAGCGCTTCTCAAGGTCATCTCAGGCACAGCTGGAGACGTCAACGCCAGCAAATTCGATCTGAAAAAGAGCTTTCGCCTTCTGAAGCTGGCTAGAAAATACGACATTGCCGGGACACCTCAGTTTTGGATCGAATCACTTGTTGAAGCCTGCACCAAGAAGGACCCTCTGGAGGGTTTCGCGATGGCATGCGAAAGCACACCTATGGAAGCACAACTCGCGAAACGGGCGATCATGCTCTTTCCTTCGAGTCCAGTACCTGATGTGTATCTGGAACAAAGAATTCCCTCCGGGACAATGGGACGACGAGACGGAAGGCTCGACTTGACAGTCTACCCTGAATATGCGAGGGAGACAGACCCTGCGTACTGGAGCCCCGAATATGTTCAACGATTGGCATTGGTGAATTACAACCGATACGTCCGCGCTTGGAGCCGTGTCTATGTCCAGCCATACGTATCCACTCAATCAAGGTCCTCTCAGAAAGCTCTGGAGGAGTTAGCCTCCACATTCTATTCATTTCTTATGCAATAGTCTGGCCCACGTGGTAAGTCATCCGATTCAGCATCACCGTAGTTCTGATGTATCGAACTACCCTTAGATACCAGAGAGAATTACTAAGCGAGACCACCTGGAGTGGACACAGTATCGCTTGTTCGCTCTGCGCAAGCTAGATGATGAGTCTACCTTTCAAGGCGCACGTTCTGCAGTAGATACGAGGAAGGCAGACGCAAATTGTAAAGGCCCGCGTGCTGTTATGAAATGCCTCTTTGTGTTGAATCGCCACATTATGCTATTCCGCCCACACTGGCTTCTGAGAGACGCAGTCTGATCCCTCCCTGAATAGACAGTGAACATTCCAGGACCGAGCAAGAGCTGTATTCCTCCCAAGCTTTCTTGAACGTCCTTCCTAATGCTGGCTGCCCATGTCTCACTTTGATGAAAGCGATCGAGGCGCGCTCGTCCGGTCTACACGTACCTGTGGTCATTTTGGGCGTTTACCTTGTGCGACGGTGTTGCCCTTCCCTCTCGGCGAACCTCACCATGGCAGACGTCGAGTCCGGCCGAGGCCTACGTTCTCCATCGGCCCTTCTCTCGTTCCGGCACATGCCCAAGACCCTCTTCCAGCGGCGCGCAAGACTCGGCGTCATCGTGTTTGCATGCTTCGTCTTCTTGTGGTGGGCTGTGCCATATCATCCGCGTCGGCATATTGCGACATATCAACAGCCTCCTTCGGCATGGTCATGGCTGAATCCTCTCCAATGGCGCTTCGTTCCCGGCGCGGCACGGAGACAGAGAATACAAAAGACCTACGATCGATACGCTCTCGCTCCGGACGATCCCTCACCCCAACAGCTTCCACCACCGCACGCCATTTTGCCGGACGTCAAGATCACTCGCCTTCCATACCCTTCGTCGCACCAGCGTTTCCCACAAGCGGAGTTGCGCGACCTTTACCCGGCGGGACCACCGGATCTGGAAGAGGAATACAACGAACACGTCGTCGCTCCGCGGGTGCCCGTGCATGAATTCATCAAGAACTGGACGAGTCCCGAGTGGTTTGACCACCAAGGCAGACACGCACGGCAACTGCCTACCGTGCAGCACGATTTTTCTCAGGAATCTGTGTCGGAGGAACGACGTAAACTGAATGAGGATCGCGCAGAGGCTGTCAAGCGGGCATTCGTGTATGCATGGCAGCAGTACAAAGATCATGCGTGGGGTGAGTCATGTTATGCATGTGTGTATATGAGCTGACGGACATAGGTCACGACGAGGTCCGGCCTGTCAAGGGCATTCCGTCGGACCCATTTCAAGGATGGGGTGCAACCATTATCGATTCCCTCGAGACCCTTCTCATTATGGGTCTGCAAGACGAGTATGAGCTCTGCCGGGAACACGTATGGACGGTGGACTTCCGGCTTATCGGCGGGAACGACTGGGCCCGCGGATGGCGCTCAGACATAGAGGATAAGCCGGAAGAGGACGGCTTGGAGAAACGGGACTACCTCGACGAATACGCCTACGCCGATGAAAACCTGGAGCGGCAAAATCGACAGTCGTTCCAGACGATGGCAACATTCGAAACCGGGATCCGATACCTTGGAGGACTCATTGGAGCGTATGACCTCTCGGGCGATAGCATCCTCCTCGAGCGTGCCAAGGAACTCGGCAAAATCCTCGGTCGGGGGTTTGAGACGACGTCGGGCTTGCTGCTTGCCAGGTTTGATGCGGGCAGCCGGGCCCCTTATTTCTTCAACGGGAGGGTATCGCTTGCCGAAGTCGGGTCGATGACGCTTGAGTTGACGCGGCTGAGTCAGGTCACTGGCGATCGCTGGTACTTTGATCGCGCGCAGCGAGCGATCGATTACATCCAGAATGTCGTTGTGCCCGCATCGGATCTTGCGCCGCTGGTTCCGGCGACATTCGATAGCAATGTGCCAGACAAAGTTGTCGGATATTACACTTTTGGCGCCATGGCGGACAGCTACTACGAATACCTTATCAAGCAGCATCAACTGATTGGCGGCGCCACGGATCAGTTCGCCGACATGTACGCACGTGCCATCGATATGGCGCATCAGGTCCTAGCCGTAGATCTGCCGTATTTCCGCGACCGGCAAATGATGACCTTTTCAGGAAGAAATTCTCCTGGCCATGGCAGTACATTTGACCTTGAACACTTGACATGTTTCGCCGGAGGCATGCTTGGCCTCGGATCCAGGTTGCTGGATCGGCCGGACGACCTCATCGCAGGCGACGCCTTCACTCGGACATGCTACCACCTCGGCGCGTCGACCGCCTCGGGTCTACAGCCCGAGATTGTACACTTTTTGAATCCCAACATGCCTGAAGTCGACTTTTTCGAAAACATTACCGCTATCGTCGAGGATGCTGAGGACGAGTATGTGAATATCGTCAAGCTCAAGGGAATGCCTCAAGGAACGACGAGCGTAGACGGGCGATACTTGGGCAGACCGGAGACGGCCGAATCGGTGTTCTACATGTGGGTCATGCAGAATCCATTTGAATTCTCGCTGAATATTTGCAGGTACCGACTTACGGGAGATCCAAAGTGGCAAGATCGAGGTTGGAGGATGTTTACCGCCTGGATCGACAAGTGTACAGCTCAATACGGATTATCTAGCGTTGGAGATGTCCGGCAGAAGAATCCGAAGCTTACCGACAATATGGTAAGTAAATTCCTCTGCGCGGGATCGACTGAATACAATCTTCGTCGGCAGGAATCCTTTGTGTTTGCCGAGACTCTCAAGGTGAGTTTCCCGGAAGACACCTGACGTGGTACTGACAATTCGCAGTATTACTACCTTTTGCACTCGTCCCCCGACTTGATCTCCCTGGATGACTATGTCTTCACTACTGGTAAGTCGACATTCACCGTTTGTGGCGACTCTGACCATCCTGCAGAGGCGCATCCAATCCTGCTTCGCAACCGCAAGCCGGGAGCTGATAACTTCTGGACACAATCGGCTGCAGCCCGTGAAGCAGACTTGGGCGAGCGTGGGAGCGGCACGGATGCCCAGCACTACACAAGGAAGCAGAGAATACAAGAAGCGGAAAAGCAGAGGCAACACGCGCCGCCAGGGAGCAAGGGCGTCTTGGGAGCTGGCTTGGGTAAGTCTGTCGTGCCATGTACGAACGACACTACAACGATTCCATGACAGGTCGTTTCCGTGGCAGTAAAGCGCAGCCGGAACCCAGACCGATAGGCATGCCACCATCGCAGGATTGAATCCATGGCGAGCTGTAAGAGCGGTCAACCTGGTGTCCCGTGATGGGGGCTTGGCAGGAAGGTCGCGATAGGTTATGGCGTTGTATTCTTAGACTAGTATAAATGTATCACCGATTGTTGTCTGGATACCGCATGATGCAGCGATAGGTGTTTTGGCGCCTTATGTCTACAATACAGGCAAACCCAACATACTGACTCTACTCAGGTTCCGCACTGCTGCCAATCGAACAGCGTCCAGACCTTTCAGCGTCGTTCGCATGCCCTCAATATCATTTTCCCGATTCTTTTCTTGCTGTGCCCGTGATGGCAGTAGGCGGTTATCTGACATTGCGCGCGTTGTTTTGCTGTACGGCGAGGAGGACTGAGTCAAGCGGTACAGCGAGCCGAGGTATTGTTCCGGCGCGTAACTGGCGCCGGTAGTGATCTCTTCCAGTTGACGCATCAGCTCAAAGGTGTCGCTTGCCGACAAAAGTACTTCCTCGTCTGGGCAACGTCAGTCAAGTTCACACGAGCGAGGCGTGACCTACCCTCAAGAAGCGGCACGCTGTCCATGAGTAATATTGCCAGGAAACTCTTAGGCACATCCTGACTGGCAAACAAGGCGCCCAGTAATTCCGCCGCCTTGCCCTTTTCGCCAGCAGCCATGGCATTCAAAAAGTGCTGGAACCGAAGCAAGAAGCCGAGACCGGTCTGTCCGAGCAGTCCTCTGTCCGCAGATACGAATGGCGTTGCAAAGCTTGCCGTGTCGGATATGCTGCCTTCTCGCTCATACACCGGTGGCGGATCAAAGGCGCGCTCGCCGCGACCTGTCAGGAATGAAACGGGTATGCTTTGGACAGCCTTTTCATATGCCTCTTGACCTGACGAAACAAGTTAGCCATGTCTCGGCGGTCCTTGGTACACGACTTACCCTCTACGATGTACACATTCAGAATGGCATCGGTAATCACGCGTAATTGCCGCTTGTCTCCAGCGCGAACGGAAAACGACACGGCAGCGCCGAATCGACCCTCACTCAGCATACGCTGCGACATGACCTACAAAACTGTTAGCAACCGCAATGTAAGCGCGATTGGAAACTCACTCGACAAATCTCCTTCGTCGCGCCCTCGAGACGGTATTCTTCCGCAGCACGTAGCACGCTTTCCACCCTGTCCAGCTCGCCTGACCGGCTGTCTTCCTCCTCAGCTTCATCAACGACCATGTCGTCATTGCTTGATATTGGTCTCGGAACGGGAGTCCGCAGTCCGACGTGTGACAGCACCGCGCGCATCCTTCCGATTCCAATATCACCCGCGGTCGCCAAATAGTTGCACGCGATGTTCCAGTATTCCGGTGTCGAGAGCAAGAATTCGGCGTATTCTATCACCATGTAGTCACGGATGTGCTGTTCAAAGCTGCAGGGCAGGTCAGCTCGACTCCATCGTGGTATATTCAGGACTTACGCGGCCTCGTCGTCATCCACGAGGGCCAACTTGTCAAGCAGATCCGTTAGATGTGCCGCTAGCCAAATATCCAGTTCATAGCAGCTCATCAAAGCCTGCAGACAATCAGCGGTGTATTAGAGATCAGCCACTCCACATACCTGCGTGAGTTCCCCCATACACAGCGCATGCTGTGCCTTGTCCTCGATGATGCCCAGTGTTGGCGGCAAAGTCGCGTTGATCTCTTCCAATACCGATCTAGCAGCACAATCAGCACAATCTCTCTATCAAGGCAAGCGACGCACGGCAGATCGTCCCTCTTCAATCCCGGCTCAACTAGAACGCCCCAGGCAGCCACCGCCCCGGTCCATTCCTCCGATTCGCGTAACAGCGCCTGCGCATTGCCCAACAACAGATCCGTCACATGCATGAAAAACGTCTCAAAGCTTCGCGCCAACTCGGCAAGATCCTGCTCGTCCTCGCCTTGCTCCTCATCCGGCTCGAGCTCGAGCCAATCTCCCAAGCGTTCCTTGCCGCGCGTGAAGGCCGTGATCTGGGCGCGGACGCCTGCACGCCATTTGGCGTGCGCGAGGACGAAGGAGCGTTCGGTCGGGTACGCAGCGGCATTGTTGGATCGCGGCAGAGAGTGGGCTGCGCTCACGAGGATTTGGGCGAATGCCGCGATGGTGCGTTGCGGATGGGCTTTTAGGGTGCTGAGGAGGTGGATCGTCATGCCCTTGAATCCGCGGAGAATTGTTCTGACGAGGCGTCAGCCTCCGCAGCTCGCCTGATGATGCTAGACATACCGAACGACGGCCTCCTCGAAATCCTCGTGTTCCCATTCCCGACGCAGCAGCATGACATTCTCCACGAGGTTCTTCACTTGCGCCGCGCCATCCGGGTCATAATAGCCGTTATACCAATCGAGCAGTTCCTCGCCGACGACGGACATGCCCTGGCCGTCTAGTGGGACATAAAGCGTGCTTGCAAGCTGCAGTGTTCTGAGGATGGAGTGTTGCCGTGCGCGGAGGTGATCCTGCGATGTGTTAGTGATAGAAAGACCGAAGATCGAACCCACTTACATCCAGTCGTACATCCTTCACAACGTCCTCCAGCCTTGCAACATACTCATCCACAATCTGTCGATAATAGATAATCTGCTGCCTCCCGGGCCTCAGGCCATCCTGTACAGATCCTCCGAATTTCGACTGCATAAGCGTCAGGCTCGGCTGCGACGATGCAGTGAACTCGAATCCGGCCGATGGCGTCACCGAGGCTTTGGAGCGGGCGAGCGGGTCCGCAGGGTCGGCGCGCGTGACGATGGTGAGTCGGATGTGGGATTTGTAGAGTGTCTGGAGGGAAGAGAAGATGGCGTGCGAGTCGGTGTAGAGCTAAGAAAAGGCGATCAGATGTGTTTGTGTGAGGGGAACAGACATCGGTAACAATGGGAATCTTTCAGCGGCGAGATTGCAAATTTGCGTGCCGAGAAAATTCTCTCCCGTACATAGTCATGGTGTAACAGTGGGAAACAATGACCCTCTCAAGTAATAGAGCTTGACTGGCCGAAAGCCGAGGTAATCTCAACGCTCTTCATGTTTGGAGCCGACCACTATGAGGCAGTCTCACCCCTTCACTGTATCCTCTCCCGCAGCCAACTTCTCGACGTATTTCGCTCCTACACTCACCTGATTCAACCCGCTCTCCGTCCCCGTCACTTGCGAAACCCAAACCGTGCGATCCTGCTCAAACGCTCCCTTCCCCTTATCACTCTTCACCTCATCCACACTCCTCCCAAACGCCCTCCTGCCCCCAATCTGCACCTTGCCCGAGACCGCTCCCAAGTCATCCTCGGCTGGCGGCTCGTGCCGAACATGTACGAGTCCATCACGGGGCGCGATCCATAGGGCAATGTCGGTGCCGCGCGCGGGGGAGAAGGTTGCGGCGATGGTGCGGTTTGCCGAGGTGAATTTGGAGAGAGCGCCGGGAGGTATGGGCGCTGGATCGAGGTGTATTGTCGGGGCGGACATGGCTGGGCGGTGGACTGGAGGGAGAGACTGGAATGAACAGTCGCCAAAGTCTGTGAAGAGGAGATCGACCAAGACACGAAACCGTGATATCAGCTTGGGGCGCACCAGTCACCCTACAGTTAGTATACAACTGTTGATCTCTTAGTTTGACCTCACAGCTATTCAGTTCACGACCCCTCTCATACCTCGAGACCATGCCTGCCCCGGAGCCAGCATTCGCCCGCCGCTGGCGCACAAAATTCAACGCCGCCCTCGACCGCGCCTCACCTTCGCGCACAACGTCCACCACCTCATTCACCTTTCCGCTCGCGCAATACCTCTCCCTGCATCTCGTTCTCTCCGCCTTTCTCCTCTTTTCATTCACCGCCCTTCCGCGAAGCCAGCCATGGCTCGATGGCGTACTTGGAAGGACGCCGCGCAGTGCGGGGCAAAAAGTATCGGCGGATAGGCCCGAGTGGGAATGGATGACGAGCGTGACGATCGATCCGGTGATCACCATGGGCTGGACCTGTGCGGGGCTTGCGTTGAGCTTGGGATGGTGGAGTATGCATTTGCGGAGGTGGTGGGTTGCTACGCGGATAGCGGAGAACCCCGAGGCGAGAGCGCAGATTGAGAAGAAGGATACCTTGACGGTACGTCGATCCGTCACCCAACAACCTTCTTTTACTGACGAATCCACGCAGATCGCGCGCGACGCATTACTCGCGACCCTCGCCGCAGCACTCTTGATCACGCCCGTCCTCGTTCTTCTCGGTGCACCAACAACATCCCAACACGCCCAGACCCTTCTTCTAGCGCTACACCTCGCTCTCCTCCTCGTCCTCCCGCCCGCATACGCACTCGGAATCCCGTCACTCTACGAATCCGGCTCATACGAGCGCTTTCGCCTTACCCGTCTGTTCTGCGAACTCGCGTACGTCCCCCGCTTCTCCGCCACAACTCACACTGAACGCTAACCCTCTAAAAGCCCCAAGACCCACCTCGAGCGCGCAACCGTATACCCTGTGATCGGCACCATCCTCACCACATGGCTTCTCGTCATCTCCCTCGCCCTCGACTGGGACCGGCCCTGGCAAAGCTTCCCTTTACCCCCGGCCTTTGGCGCAATCCTCGGTTTCATTCTCGGTGGAATCGCGTGCGTTGCGCGCGGGGTGTTTGATGAGGCCGTCGAGGCGTCGAGGGATGTGGTGAGGCTGGCGGAGGAGGAGAGGGAGAGGGCGGCGGTGGAGGAGAAGGGGAGGCGGAAGAAGCGGAAGGGCGGGAAGGCTGCGTAGCGCTAAATGGTTTACAAAGGTGATATCATTCTTCTCGATATTGAACGGTGAATGGAAAGCCGCCGCGAGTAAGAGTTCTGATAGATGGACAACGATTTTGAGCAGGAAGCCTCGTTGGCGTGATAATGATTGACCATTAATGTTTGATCTGCATGTCGGATGGACCCCTTCTGCATCATAAGTGCTCGCAACGCTACAAGCTCCTAGGAAAAGTACCGGCTCTTCTATGCGCGCGAAGTCGAGAGGAGTGACTGAACATGGTTCGGAAACCCGCAACCGACTGCAGTACTATATAGCTTACTATATGAATGTGGCTCAATTGCTCGAATTCGAAAGGCAATCGCATGGAGGAACTCGATGCGACAGAAACTACTCTGGTAGAAAGCCAAAACAGTAAAAAGCAAGCAATGTATATCCACCAATCGCGACGCGCGACCAAGGCAAACTCAAAAACAGTACAATACAATGGGCAACCAGGCTCCCGGGAGATATATGCGCATATAACAATTTTGGCCTGTTGATGGATCCCAGAGATCGTGGTGCTGAAATGTTCATCCGAGTGCGCGGGCGAGAGGCGAATATCATCGCGTTGACAACGTCAACGAAGAAAGCAAGAGGTAGCGAAAAGGCGAAGTCGTCCAAGTGACGTAGAGAGTAGAGGCCGGTCGATCCGATTATTGACTGAAGAGACAATCAGAAGATGTTCCAGCAAAGACGAACCAGTACTCACCCGAAACCGTAGAGGGTCTTGCCCTGTCGCTTGAGAGCGTAGACGACGTCGAGCGAGGTAACGGTCTTTCGCTTGGCGTGCTCAGTGTAGGTGACCGAGTCCTTGATGACACCCTCAAGGAAGACCTTAAGGACACCTCGGGTCTCTTCGTAAATCAGACCGGAGATTCGCCTATGATAGTGGTTGATCAGTAACGTTAGATAAGATGCGGGAAGGGCGCACTCACTTGACACCTCCTCGTCGTGCCAATCGTCGGATAGCGGGCTTGGTGATACCCTGGATGTTGTCTCGCAATACCTTTCGGTGTCGCTTGGCTCCGCCCTTGCCCAGACCCTTTCCACCCTTTCCTCGACCGGACATTGTGTTGTTGCTAAGTTGTTGTTGGGGAGTGGTGCGCGAGGCGAAGACGGGGTTGTCAAAGACGAAGGTGGATTGATAATTGATGAGATAATAGTTGACGAGAAAGGTAAGGGAAGAGAAAGCAGGGTTATATAGATCTCCTCCTGAACTGGCAACCCAACGCTCGTGGGCAGCGTCAGACTCCGCCTTGATCGACATTGTAAACAAACAGCCAGCGATATCAGGCTTGCACGTGACCGCCAAAGACCATCACGGCGAGGAGCGCGATTCATCAGGCCAACTCTGGCCTCTAGAAATGGTTGATGGATTGATGCCTTCATGTCCTTCATGTGCTTGCCGTGCGTGCGGGAACCAGCTCGGGGAACTTAGAAAGAATCGAAGCCCTTCACGTTGGGTGAGGGTGGAATGATGGCACATCAGGTTCGCCAAAGGATGCGAAGCCTGCTTGGTACGGAATGGCAATAGCGAGCAGCTTATCGTTTCGACTGTCAAAGGCTCAGAAGAACCAGCGCGATCAAGCTTCATACGGGTTCTAATACTGTTCTAATCAATACTGTAGAATCTCCGATCTCAAAAAGCAGCGTGTGAACCCGGCCCCTGTCGCATCCGCTCGACATTTCTTACAGCGCGAACAGATGTGCGACGGCTTTTCAGACTACGGGCCTTGGTATCATGCTTCTCACAACCTGAACAGGTTCAACCTGACGACCAAGAGCTGAAAGATGCTACGCAGAAGCCTTTGCGGTGATGGCAGAAGCTATAGGGAAGCGCTAAGCGAGAGATAGACGATAACCCCAGATTTTGTGATGGATGCCATAGATGCCCCGAGAAAGCATTCGTGGGTCTGGAACCTGTGTCAATTGGAGGTATGGAAGGTTATGGAGCTGGTTATGGCGGGATGTGATTGCGGTACATACGTACAGATTTGACGTATCGAGAATATATAGTGTTTCCATCAGGAAACTGAAAGGTGCAATCACACCGACTTTGCCATCTTTCTCATCCATTGCAGGAGGGATCGCCTCAATTCCCATGGATCTTGCCTCGGTAAGAAGCCATAAGCAGATCCCTGTGCGGCGCAAGTCGTATCTCGGTTCAGCGGGAATCGATCAATATATCCCCAGGGACTCCTGCGCACTGTGGCGATTCGTGTGAGTATCGGAATCACGTTTTCCAAAGCTTGCTGGCACCGGTTAATCCTCTGTTCATCTGTGTTCTGATAGCGTATGACGATCTCGTATCCTATCCAGAGTCATACGGAATCGTCGGAAATCCCGGTGACGGGAGTACAGTGGACGCAAGTCATGTGAGCACCCTCACGCCTCGGATCTGAGGGAAAGTCCCAGCACCTCACGTCCCTGTGAGCCCAATTTTGTCTATATAAGTCCACACTCCTGACCTGTTCTTGCCAGTTGAAAGGATGTATAACCACATAATCAATCATGATTGCTGTACTTGCTCTCTTGGTCGCCACCTCACTCTCGGGAGCTTCAGCCTGGGAGAAGCAATGCCGCTCGTTCAAAGCCGACTCGGTCGCAATTGTCAAGAATCTCGAGCCTACATACTATCCTGCCGGAGCATTGATCAACGTCACCAGTCCATGGAGCACGCTCACGACCTCGGATCTGCCAGCCTTTTGTCGACTCAAGTTTGACGTCTTGACCAATCCGGAAACGGGAAAGACAGCCGGTACCGAACTTTGGTTACCGGATGAGTGGACTACGCGGATGTTGGGTTTTGGTGGCGGAGGCTGGAGCGGCGGTGGTATGTCCTGATGAGCTGAACATGACCAGTATATTCCTGATGACTGTATTTTAGTACCCTTCGAATCAATGGGCGTCGTCGGCGTCGCAGAGGGTTATGCGAGTTTTGGAACGGATGGTGGCAAGTATCACGATGCACCTTCACAACTTGCGCTGATTGTGTATGAGCAGGTCATCAAGGCGACTGGCTAGATGGTAGTTGGGGACTTAACAACGACGACGCAATCATTGACTTTGGCTATCGCGCTATGCATTTGTCCGTTGTGGCTTCAAAATCGTTGGCAGCGCTCTATTACGGCAAGGAACACTCCTGGAGCTACTTTTCCGGTTGCTCCAATGGCGGGCGTCAGGGCATCAAATCGATGGCAAAGTATCCTGAAGACTTTGATGGCTTGGTGTGAGTGCCTTATCACCCGAGTACACCCATGCAAAGTTGGACTGACTTTCTTTCATCAGCATCGGATCCCCCGCAAACCCTTTCGGGAAATGGATTCCCTGGACTCTCCACCAGTCCCTCGTGATGCAACCGTTCAACAGCACTAAGTGGGTCTCGGTCGACACCTGGGCTCTCATTCACAAGGAGGTTTTGCGACAATGTGATGCTGTCGATGGGGTGAGTCGACCACGTTATACCTCAACGGGCTCTGACTCCCGGTTTAGGTCCTCGACGGATATCTTCATGACCCTAAAGCCTGCAAGTGAGTAGCGTTGCCCGCTATAGAGATCCGAGATTGAGAGACCTCTTCAAGCTTCCGTCCCGAGCTCCTCGCTTGCCGGCCCAATGACGATCCCTCCACATGCCTGGACCTGGATCAACTTGAAACCTTCCGCAAGCTATATTCCACTTACGTCGACGCAAACCAAAATCATCTCTCGGCCCCGTACTACCTCGGCGGGGAACTAAATTGGGGGACAAGTGGAGTGTCGACCCCGAGTCCTTGGCAGTTTGCGGAGCACTACTACAAGTACTTTGTGTTGAAGTAAGTGTGGAATTGTCAATTTGTGAGCGGGACTGTAAGGTGACAACGTGGATCTAGCGACACCAATTGGAACTGGAAGACCTTGAATGCTTCAACCATTCAACTGGGCATTGACCTGAATCTGGGAGACATCGACGTGAGCCACAGTTCCAATTCTCGTAGATACCAGAGCACTAACGACTCTGCGGAAAGGTCAACGTTCCAGATTTGACGGCATTCTTTGCCCGTGAGGGCAAAGTCATTCTATACTCGGGCTGGAGTGATGAGATTGTCAGTCCCGGCGACAGCGTAGGTGAAGTGCTTCCTGTCTTGCCTTACGAACGCTCATGTCGGCATATGCCTGCTGCAGATCAAGTGGCACGCCGATATGACTGCGCATACACTAGCTCACTCGGAAATCGACCCTGATAAACACACCAGACTTTTCATGATTCCGGGCATGCATCATTGCGCTGTACGTTGTCAGCCAGCTCACTGAATTCATCACTCATCGTCTTCCAAACAGTTCGGACCTGGGGCGTGGTCTTTTGGTGCCCATAGGCACCGCCTCCTTGCACCTCACCTACATAATGAGTCACGATATGACGGTAGGTTTCGTAGTTCCCTCACAACCGCGGCCGCTAACATGCTCTAGCGCAAGCGGCTATGGTCGAATGGGTTGAGACTGGTCGTGCGGTCGACGTACTGATCGCGACGAAGTATATCAACGATAACGAAGGGATCGCTTTTACCAGGAAACTATGTCCCGTACGTCGTTAACGCACCTGAACCGCTGTCTCAGACCGACATTATCACCTATCAAAGTATCCCCGGAGGGCTGTGTTCTTGGGCGGAGACGAAAACTCGGAAGCGTCGTTTGAATGCCGCTGAGCGAGGACTGTGGAGGGGGTACACCCAGGCGCTCGTGTCGACTCAGTTGTGAATCGACACAGCGGAATTTGACTGCGAGGTGGTTCTTCCTCTTCGATGTCTTGATTTTATATAGAGTATGCCGTTTTCCGTCAGGAGCTTGCTTTTCCAATGGAGTGTATGGACCATCCTACGTATATGATGTAAAGTCAGAACATGAGAAAGTGTCAGTCGTCGCGTTGCCCAGCAGCCATATTACGTGGCGCGCTGCGGTTCAAGCAAGAAGGCGGAAGCAATCAACGTGTAGGGTGATCGTGCTTGCTTCTAGAGGTGACGACTTGAATGGTCTTGCTCTATGTCCTCCTCTTCTGTGATCGGTTCAATCTAGCCCTCCAGTCATCCCATCATGTCGGATCTCTTCAAGGATATCCCAGAGTTCGTCGAGGTGAGTAAGATGCAGCGTCATTCCGAGGTTCGGAACTGATTGACGGATCACGCGCAGGTCGACATCGGGGAGAGTCTGACATCGCGGACGGAGAGTCTTTGTACGTTCATCAGGATGAGGAGAGAATCTTATGCTCATCAAGTCGATCATAGCTTCGTTTCGTGAGCTGGGACCGCCAGATCTATGCCACGTCGTTAAGACATCAGGCTCAAAGAGCGCACCAAAAGATGTAAGTGGATCTCAAAGCTTTTCGTTCCCTCGCTCACCTCCTTTACAGATGGGATCATACCACTACTGGTAAGCAATTCCTGGAGAGCTTTTCATCAATGCTGAATTTGTCATAGCTCTGGCGTCGAAGCATCATCATCAGCATCCCTGGCTGCATACCTAAACTCCCTGACGTTCGCGGTGGAAGACACGGCTGCATGGTTCGGCGGCAGGACCAGCACATGGAAAGTACGAAGTGGAACGTATTGTTGCTTCAATGCCTTCTCGAGAGTCGATGTGCGGGTGGACGTAAAGATCCCAGGAGGAGTTGAAGCCTACGTGGTTGATTTGAGGGGAGAGAAGTAAGCACATCATGCGAGTTCTAGAGGCGATGCTGACTTCATGAAGGCGCGAAGCAACTCCGGCGATATGGCAAGAAACATACCTCTCGGCTATCCTTCGTGCAATCCGATACGCAGACGACGCCAGCTATCGTCTCGCCGGCTACCGAAAACTCAACCCGATCACGAGTGTCGAAGGTGAACTGAAGTTTCTCGAAGCAGCTGAAGCCTTGTTCTTCAAGGGTGAGTCTCACGCCTAGTTCTTTTGCGTATTCGCTGACCTTGTATAGGCTGGCAACTCGGCTCGGATCCCGAAATTCAGGTAGCGACCGTCATCTCCAATCATCTTACCGCCGGGATCATGAAGTACTTTGGCGACGCCTTTAGGCTGGAACATGCCGCCAACTTGTTTAGCAAGCTTGTCGAGCGAGAACCAGAAGTCGCGGCACTGCTTGCCCAGAGCTTCTTTGGCATGAGTACGTTTATTCGTTTATAACCTTATTGTCGCTGACACTGCGCAGACGAAGAAGTAAAGGCGGTACAAATACTCTCAACCGCGTTGCATCAGAACCCGCAATCCTATGCACTCTTGCATGCTCAAGTTGACTTCCTTAAGAGCAAAGGCCGCACCGATTGGGCGCTCAAGCTTGCAAAGCAGGCCGTCAATTGTGCTCCAAGCGAGTTTGTGACGTGGGCAAAGTTGACCGAGGTGTATATCGATCTTGGCGAATATGATTCCGTGAGTCGAGAGACGAACAATGTGGATAATACCTGATATCTGTGATAGGCTCTCTTGACTCTGAATTCCTGCCCCATGTTTACCTTCAACGAACGGTGAGTCATATACTGCCGACGGGATGGCCGATGCTGTACTGATATCGAGATAGTGATCTGCACCGGATGCCAACTCCGGCGAGGACCCATCTTCCAATCAAGCCGGTAATCGCCGCTTCCAACATCCTCGACGAGGATTCGGCCCGTGACAACGAGGTGAGCAAGACGGGTCCGTAATATGGTCGGTACTGATGCGATCTAGGCCGATATCGCGTTGCTGCGTCTGCCGGCACCAGGGCTCCGTGGAACATTCGCCAGAGCTTATGATCTTCTGACGCGGCTGGTAACGCAGGTTGGGTGGGATGATCTCTTGCGCACTCGATCATCAGTGTTTGTGATGGAGGAAGAATATCGTAAACATAAGACCTCTCGGTCAGTGGACGGTAGTGCAGGGCATCAGACGCCACAGACCGACGCTCAGGACGAGGCTTCAACCCGAGCTATCCGATCTCCCGGCGTCACGCAGACTGGAGAGGCTTCCTCCGGTCGAACAGGCTATGGCGACGCGCAACTCGAGGTCTCAAAGTCGCCTATTCCGACGATAAGGATCTCCACTGAATCCGACCACGAGAGAGAGAAGGCGGCTTCACAAGCCGCTAACGGCAAGGTGCATCCTCCAAGCACAATCCATGAGGAAAGCGAAGGTGCTGGTCAGGGAGAAGCGGAGCCAGAGGTACCGATCTCTCATGCACAAACGCCTGAACCTGCGCATACCGCTGCGGAGGCGTTCCCGGAGCCGCAACACGCTGCAAATGGGGAAGCAAAGGGCAAGCAAAAGGCAACCTTGAAGTTGGAGGATGAGGCGGCGGAAGAATCGGAGCTGTCCTTCAGCAACAAACGTCTGTGTGAAAGATGGCTTGACAACCTGTTCATGGTGCTCTACGAGGTAAGTCTCGTGCAGCCTATCATTATAGTTACTGATATTCTGCAGGATTTGCGAGTCTACACGATATGGCGCGCAGAAATCTCGCATTTCAAGACACAGCACATGTCATACCGAAAGACAGGCACCGAGGTGAGTAGGCTAGGCGTCATTCGACATTCGCTCATTTCGCGAAGTGGGAGATTCTTGGAGAACTCGCACAGCGACTACACCACACTGAAGAGGCAAAGGACGCCTTCCAGCGATGCTTGGACTCCAAATTTTCCGCCAAGGCATGGATGAAGCTTCTCGAGATGTATTCGGAGGAAAATGACCTGGAGCGCGCGCTGAACGCGGCTATTCGGCTCACAACGTATCAGCACCGGTAAGTCAATCGGTTCATCTTCCCCTCATTGTTCGACTCATCGCACTCGCAGGTGGTACATGGAATCGAGTTATCCGACCGAAGTAGCGCATCATATCTATAAATTAGGTCAGACGCATGGACACGCCAAAATTTCGTATACGTTGATGAGCAAAGTCAGTCACATCACATACTCCTGGTCACCCGTACTGACTGAGCATGACTCACAGAACCTCCCGACCGGTATAATGGATCTCATGCAAGGCTATCTGAAATATGGAGCGGAATTCCAGGTAGGTAAAACTCATCTTGTGTATACTGGTGCTGATTGTGGTTCTCAGGTGGAGGGTTACGACTTTTGAGTACAGTTGTATACTATAAAATTTATTAACGATGATGCATATCGTTGAACGCTCGATCTGTGAAAATTACGCCATACGGTATATGCCATCACTGTCGCTGATGCCTAGATCTTCAATTGTGCCTAGGAACCCCATGCACAAGGCACCTGGCGTCAAGGCTCCTGCGACGTCGTTTTTGCGTAATCGAGCTCAAAGCGTTTGGTATCAGCCAATATCACGATCGATCTCACGAAGCGGCCCCTTCTGGGATAAGCTCGCTCCAGGGTGTGGGCGTGCTTTGATGTCACGAAAGCCTTTACAAACCATCAGGCGAGATACGATAATCTGCAGATTTGCTCATTCTCTGGTATGCATTATTCGTAATATCTCGGGTATATCATATACAACTAATCTACTTGGCTTACGCATTCCCTACGAATCTAGTCTATCCTTCGCCTTGCTTGGGTTCAGCTTATACCCAGTAAAGCTGTAGCGCCATGAGTATTCTGCTATTACCAGGCGACGCGTGCGAGTACACCTTCAGGATCCCTACATGCGGAATTCCATCAGCGAAAATCGCCCTCGGCACTAAGACAAAACTTACCGCCTAATGAAATATTTGCGGGCTTCGTCGAGTAAGAGCAGCCCGATCGCGAACTGGAGACAGGGAGGTCTGATAAGTACAAGGTCATTCAAGGCAACTTAAGGACCTACAGTGAAGGGTAGGAAAATGTGTTCTACCGGCACGCCTCTTGTCAAGAATGCCTTCTGGAATACGGGGACATATCTGCGCAATTCCATTAGTTATTGCCGCAAGCGAACGGGTTATGACTGACGAAAAGAAGAACGCCCAAGCCAACGATGTGAGCATCGCCGGCAAGATCCATTTGTTGATACTTGAAGCCTTTCCGAGGAACGGGTGTTGGAAGATTGACAGCATTCGAGTACGCGTGGCGAGCAGATTTCTGCCAAGGCATTTGATCAGCTTTGGCCGAGCGTTGTTGCTCTTCGGCGACCTACCCCCATTGCATGCCCTGCAGAATGAAAGAAACAGGTCAGAGTTAAAATCGAGGTGGCGGAAACTAGAACATACGATCAAAGTGAAGAAGTAGACGGATTGAGCGCGATTCACCTGCTCGGCCACGAAGTCATCGCTCAGGTCACCCTTATAGCCACCGTACGCCAGGACGATGTCGCTGAAGGGAACTCCTCGCCTTTGCAAGTACCTATATATCTCATTGATATCAAGTCTTCAACCTGGGCGCATCAGTCTTACCAGAATGCCATCGAGCAAGCGCAAAGAGACTCCAGCATACCCAGCACGAAGTAGGCCTGGAATAGCAACTTCCAGTCAACGAGTCGATCCTTTTTCGTGTTTCGGGGCTTGCGCAGCAAGAGGCCGGTTTCGGGTTTCTCGAAACACAAGGAGATCGCGGGCAGAACGTCGGTCACCACACAGATTATGATCATTTGTAGACTGGAAAGGATTTGCGGAAGGCCGAGGAAGACGTTGAGGAGGATAGGCATGAGTTCGGAAAAGGCTGTTCCTGGGTCAGCATCTGGCGCTTCTGAGAAGGCATTGTACTCACATCCCGCCGGCAAAAGGTAAAGAATCAATTTGCGTAGATTCTCGACTGCTTGCGAATTAGCCGAATAGCGCTGAAGCTCTCCGAATCACTTACAAACTAGACGACCGTATTCGACCCCGACTACCATAGAAGAGAAACTCTCGAGAAGGATCAAGTCGGCAGCCTCCATGGCGATATCTGATCCCCCCGCGATAGCAATTCCGATGTCTGCTTGCTTCAATGCTGCAGCGTCATTGGCCCCATCTCCAGTGGCGGCCACGATGTTTCCACGAGCCTGCATCATCTTCACGATTCGCAGCTTCTGCTCGGGAGTAGTCCGGGCGAAGACGACTTCTTGGTACTGGCATGCTTGTTCCCATTGAGAGTCGTTCATGCTCATGACGTCGTTACCAGTCAGCACCAGGCTTTCGGTGGCGGGGTTAAGGTTGTCGGGATCGTATTTGGTCACGTCCGTCACTTCGATTTCCCGGGAAAGATTCTGAATCGTATGGACCCGGTTCGCGTTCGTGATCATGCCGCATTGCTCCGCGATGGCAACAGCAGCTGAGAAGTATCAGTAAAGTCCCTGCCCGCGTCAAGCTACTTACTGGAGGCGAAGTCGCCGGTAACCATGAAGCATCGAATGTATGCGCCTCGCAGGATGCCGATCGTCTCACGAACATCTTCCTTCGGCGGATCCACCAAACCCAGCATTCCGACCACGACAAGATCGCTCTGGGCTTCGCTGTTGATATTATCAGCGAATTCTGGAGAATCATATGCCACTTTCTTGTCGAGGTCCTGGTGACTAAGGATCTTCTGCGTAAGTAAGATCACTCGCTCCCCGCGAGCCGCAAGATCTCGCTGCTTGGCCTCGAGACGGGCGATCAAAGTGTCATCCAGGGGGACGACAGTGTTCAAAACGGGATCGAGCGCATAAGAACACCTTGCAACAATGTCAGTATTATCCTGGTTGTATGAAACAATACTCACCTCGTAAGCAAGATATCTGGGGCTCCCTTAGCTAATAGAAGAAGATCGTCGGAACTCATATCAGGTAAGGAAGGCGATGGAAGCGCAGTGTTGGCCGATTTGAAGAGCTTGAGCACTGAGAAAGGTCAACAACAGAATGTTCAAGATGCGTGCCACCTACTGAATTTGGTCTTGGAATTGAAGTCGATGCGGAAGATTTCTTGCCACTCTTGTCCACTTTCGACGATGGACTTGATCGAATCAGCAAAACGCAAAATTGCCGTATCGGTCGCATCGCCCCGAATAGGCCGAAGGTTAAATGGGACGTCTGGCGCTGTGTGTTCGAAGGTAGCGGCGTTGCAAAGCCCGGCAATGGTAGCGATATGCTGAACCTGCGCAGCGTCTTCTTTGATCAGGATTCCCGAGTGTTTCAAATCTTTGTCGAGTGCAGTGACGGAAACGACCGTCATCTTGTTCTGCCAAGGGGGTCAGTATGAATCGGCAGCGACGTGGAAGCAGCTAACCTGAGTCAGTGCTGAATCGCATTGGGAACTGATCAGTCATAATTCTCCATCCTGACACGGAACTTACTGCCAGTCTTGTCACTGAGTACCATTGAACAACTGCCCAAGGTCTCGACCGTCATCAAACTTTTGCAGAGTACCTTGTTCTTGGCGAGCGCGTTGGCGACCACGGAGAGCGAGATGGTCACGGATGCCGGCAGACCTTCAGGGATGAATGCCACCATAACAGAAACGACATCGATGATCAGAACCGGAACTGTGATGAAGCCCTTGTGCTTCTTGTCTAACCAAGCGCCCCAAAGAATGATCACGATGACCGCAAGCGAAATGGCGCAGCTGGCGATGATGATGACGAACCGAAGGATTTCTCGTTGCAAGGTCGTGAGTCCTGGAGCATCGCCGGTTGACAGTTTGGCGATTCGGCCGCTGAAGGTTGGGTCAATACGAGAAGCGAGGCGCGAGCGTCCACATACAAGACCGTTGAATCCGCTGTCTGGATGACGATACCCAAACCCGAGCCTCCTACGCAAAGACTGCCCTGCAGGGCAATGTTGCAACTTTCCAGGAAATTGTCTGACGTAGATTCGGTAGTCGCAGCGATTTGCTTGGACTCTCCCGTCAAGATCGATTTGTCAAATTTGAGATCCGCTGATACGCTGACGAGGCGCAAGTCTGCAGCCACCTTGTTGCCTAACTTGACGTAGACCTGGCATCGGGATTTAGCGGAAGTCCCTGAGTCATGGCGATCAGCTTACCAGATCTCCAGTTACGAGATCTTTCGGATCGACACTGGTCTTTGACCCATTGCGCAGTACTTCCACTTCGGCAGGAAGCATTTCCTTGATCCCGCTCATGACCTTACCAGTGCTGTAATCTACCGACGGGTTGATGAGTAACTGCTTTCATACGTAGAGTCTTACTCACCTTGCCACGCGTTCTGTTCAGGGAAGTATCCGGTCAAGCCTAGCAAAGAAGACTGCTGAGTGACTTACGAAGAATGACTGTAAGGAAGCGACAACGACAAGGACAATAGCGAGAGCAAGATTGGCAACAGATGGATTCGGTTCACCGAGAGGTTTCCTGCGACCAACTGCATTAGCTGCGGAGAGACAGGCGGCTCTAAATGCCTACCAGGCAATGAAACACAAGATGGCCGCAATGATCAACACCGAGCCGAAGCCGCCAAAGATGTATCCTAGCCATCTGCAGTTCCCTTGGATGAGAATAGCAGACGACATTGCCAGGTTTGAGCCTACTTTTTCCAGAGCTTATTTGGAGGCTTGCTGATCGTATTCAAACCGTTGCTTTTTAGCCTTCGTGCAACTTGATCCGCGTCGAGGCCGTCCTTTACAGATGTGGCGAAGCGCTGCTCGGCCTCCTCGATGGAAATTATGTGAAAGTCCAAAGTCGCAAGGTCTTGCAGGCGATAAGAGCGAAATCGCCGTTCCACTTTCCCGATGCTCACCTTTGACAGCCTTGTCCGTATGCTTCTTGGAAGCAGTAGTAGCGGCACCTTTCTGGGTGTCCGTAACGTGTATGCTGAGCGTCCTGAAGTTAGCAACAGTCCGGGCACCAGCATCACCACGAGCGGCATCGC
Source organism: Naganishia sp. PG3902-1 (assembly GCA_023628075.1). Lineage (NCBI taxonomy): Eukaryota > Fungi > Basidiomycota > Tremellomycetes > Filobasidiales > Filobasidiaceae > Naganishia > Naganishia sp. PG3902-1. The sequence continues at coordinate 416,332 of JAMALH010000006.1, forward strand.
GCCGAGCGGCCGTTGAGTTCATTCTCGTTATCCGCTCTCCGTCGAGGGGCGAATGCTTGATTGTCAAGGTCGGGGCGATAGTGAGCGGACGTGGCACCGCTCGGTCTCGCTGATGCTGACGATGCGGGTACGGCTGATTCTTCTCCAAATCAGGCGCGGTCGATATGGTGGTATCCGCATATTCAGAGTCCTTGGTTATCGATTTCTCGTCCATGATGATGGTGATTAGTTGTGAGAAGTGATGCTCGTAGAACAGTGACGGTGACTTCGATGTTATGGACACTCCATTAGGGCATGATGTTATAAAGGCGGCATGACTTTATACATGCAACTCTCAGGGTGAATAGTCCAACAGCAAAGAACACGAGCGTCAAGATCCCAGATCTCATACGCAAAGAGCCAATAAAAAACTCCTCATGCTTACGGTCACTGGGTGCAAGTCGACCAACAAGTAGAATGTCTACGTTGAGCAGCGCGCTTGGGAAACCATCCAATAGAATCGGCCTCAATATACGAGGAGTGGAAATACGACTGAATTGCCAACGACGAGAGAACATGACGGTTGACTTCTGGCGGATATGCGGGCGTCGTGTTTCTGCAGCATTCGGGCTGCCCTTGTGTAATAGCTCGCAGCAGGCATGCAGTAACAAGCTGACATGGCGATCGTTCGCTGTGATCATCCAGGCTCTACTCAACTAGAATAGTCTCTGGCGCTGCATGTGGCACGACGGCAGTCCAAATCAGCTCAGATTGACATGCCTCCGTCTCCAGAAGCAGAACGAGCGAGGACCGTAATGAGCTCGATCGCGTCGCCATGCTGTGTGCTGGTGTTTCACCTGCGCTTGCTGATCTGAATGAGAGGCGCGAGGTGTTTTCAATTGGGCACATTGAGAGTAGCTGACCAGAGTTGGCAAGCGGTCTTTTGGCTACCCAATGGCCAAATCGCTCATTCCACCGACACATGGTGCCGGACGGATTGCCTGATTGGGAAGTACTCTGGCAGTTGTATGCTAATGGGATTGTCAACATACCACAAAGCTGAGAAGGGGATATTTCGAAGGGACATCGAGTCCGCACTCCGCTGAGGGTATTCCTGTTCTTCTGTGACACTGGTCATCGAGTTTTCTCGAGGTTTGAGATTCCAGTTGCCTGCGCATGCAGAGTCACCACAACCCGCAGCAAGATCCTGCTGGGACCAGCAAGAAAAGGGCATGTGCAGCGGGGCGCACAGATCTTTTGTAGAATATGTCGTTTGAGTCCCGTACATCATCTTTCTGACAAGTCATCACTTAATTTCGCCGTTGGAGGTCGGGAAAGGCATTCCCACTCGGAGACCAGCAGTGTTCATTGGATTGTCCAGCTTGAAAACACCACGGGACATGCCTCGATGCACCGTACAAGCCTGACCCCATTCCTGCCACATACCCTTCCCATCTATGATGTCTGTCCAGCCAGAAGCTGTGCAAGGCGCCGATAGTCTCGCAGCAGCTCGCCCACTTCGGACAGCTTCAAGTCCGACACCTCACCTGCAGAAGATCGGGTCAGCGGACAGTTGAGAATGCGAACGATGTCACATACAGGTCATGAACCGCTCCAGTGGGGGTCCTGCATTGTGATTCTCAGTGGGTAGCTGGGAGCTGGAGAGAGCCGGCGAGATCAACGGAGAATCATGACTCCGAGGCACAGAAGACTCGAGTTCCAGAGGAGTTGACCAGGTAGTTCTGCGACTCATGGTATTCCGCGGTGTCTTCGCAGCGCTGAAAGACCCCTGTAGATATATCTTGAGATTGGTATGCCACCTCTCGATAGGCAACTTACCTTGGGCGGCGGAATAGAATCTGCAGGCAAGCCAGTCTTGGTCAATCCGGACAAGTTGGCGAACCGGTCCGAAATACTGAGTCGCTCGGCACGAGCATCCTCTTGCCCGCCATTTGACATCATAGATGTCACGCTCCGAATACTCCTCACATCGGAGGGCTTTCGCCGCAAAAGAGCAGCAATGTCGTTGACCGAAGCTGGAGGTATGCCGTCGTGTTCTGTATCAGCATCGCTATCGGAAGCTTCGTCCGATCCTCGCTCCGAGTCTTCGTCGACTTCGCGAATGGAAGCCGGACGGCTGAGAACTTCCGTCATCTCTCTGCCAGCGCTCCACGTGTGTAAGCGAGGTCGCTCGCGATGAGCTTGTGCGGCGTTGGCGATACTAGCAACGCTGGCAGTGACATTGGCAAAGGAGAACCCAGAACTTCGACGTGTGGACAGCGTTGGACGTTCAGGTTGTAGACTACCGTTCGACCCTTCGGATTCGCGCGACATCACGGGTTTAAGGCCAAGATTGGGAGTGACGAGTCCTCGAAGCGCAGACCAACTCGAATCGACGACTGCCCGAGCGGATCCCGCTGCTGTTCCTGCCAACTCGCCGACTTGCTGTACTCTGCCTCTGAGTTTGCTGGAAGCCGATGCAATGCTCGCCGTATCGGGATCGCTCTCGCGATAGAATAGACCGATGGGCGATAGATCCTCGACGCTGCGAACATCAGCTTTGGGCTGTAAGACACGACAAAGACCTACCTCATGACCTTTTCCGCGGAGGATAAGCCAAGGTCCGCCAGATCGACAGTCTCCAGAAATTCAACTGCCGCAGTGATGTTGACAGTGACATAATTTGCTTCACCGGTCGCACAAACCGAAGTACGGTATCGCTGAATGTATAGCAAGTGCGATACCATGTGTGGAGGATTCGATTTGACTATGGCGTAGATGATCAACGGCAACAATAGATCCGCTCCAGATACGCCGCTGCCGATCGTTTCAGACTTGGGTCCATGTTCGTCTGAATTCCTTGTTTCGCTGGTCGGGGTCATATTGCTTGTCATGGCTTCATGTATTGACATCTCTTGCGCCGCATCCGGAAGGACTAGATCAGGCAGGGTCTTCGACGGCATTGCAACCGGCCGGTCCGCCACAGGAGTCGCGGAGGGATCCCCTTGATCCTTTTCAGCTATACTTGGGGTTATCGTTGATGCACCCTCCGATGCGCCTGTTTCGGTTTGCCCGCTCAAAGCCAGGTCCACTGCCGGTGGAGATACCGTGGGTTCAGGCGATTCACATCCCTCGCCCTCCGGACGCAGCCTGATTTTCGGCATGCTTTCCAATCCGTCTTGAATGACTATTAGTCAAATCCCGAGCAGCGATGGCTGACCTACTGATTATCACTTTGTGTGCATCGATGAGTATATCCGACTTGGCTTTTGGGGTGGAGTTGGTAGGATCATCAAGCCGTTGTAATACTGATCATCCCGTTAACGAAGGCCATCACTGTTTTCTGGACGCGACTCACGGCTGCCCACGTCCTCGATCATCTTCTGCAGCCCCTGCTCCACTCGGCGGTTCCGCTCCATGAGTTCGGCTTCCTTTCCAGGTTCAGCACTAGTCTCCTTGACCACAACGCCTAGATGCTCGAGGGACAAATCGAGCAAGTTCATGGCGGCAATACGAGAAGATAGCGCAATATCGTGTTTACCGTCGTCTGATGTCCCCGGGGAAAACATACTGGATACTGGTCAGCCGGGTCTGACGAAGGAAAGGCTCCCGTACCTGATATAGAACACTTCACAGACAGCCTGCTCAACACGATCCGTCCCTGCTATCGCCTGTTGCTCCGCTGCTTCTTCAGCAGCATGCAGCTTCGCCCTTTCCTCGCGTTCCCTCGCGGCGAGATCGTCCTCGGTTTTCACACCCTCTATGAGCGGAGAGGCCGGTGCTTTTCCCTTGCTGCCTTTGCGGCGAAGGCCTGAGAGCGCAGACGGCGCAAGGACGGGCGACTTAGGAGCCATCGCGGCAGCCAGATGATGCGCGTATAATTCGTCATACACCGAACCCATGAATCGCTGATAGGTCGACGAGGCTTCGTCTGCGTTCTGGAAGTTCAACGCTTCGGCGGAACTGCCGACGGACAGGAGACTGGCTGTTTCGGACACGAAACAGGGATGCGTTGCCGCGACGAATCCGATGACCCTGTCGGCGACCTTCTCGGGAGCGACACCCTCCAGGTCGTCCTTTATGCGGCGATTGATGGCCTTGCCCATCGATCTAGTAAAGTCAGGGTATTTGATTGCGCAATCGACAACCCAAGCGGGCACTTGGAAGCCATCCGGAGTCGATGGCGAGTCTGACCGCATGGCAGAAGCTGCGAGAACCGCCTGGGATTGCATTGTCGGCGTCTTTTGCCCATCGAGTGTAACACTTGAACTCAACTCCGTTCCCGAAGCCTCCTTGTCCTCGATAGGCGTCGACACTTTGGGCAAATCGGCCGCCTCTTCTATTCTGCCTTCTGCGGGTTCCTGCTCCTTCCTATCTCTCTCACGCGCGCCAAACAGACCAGCAAACGGATTCAACCTGCCTTGCTTGGCATCAACAGCGAGTTTTGTCTCCGTGATCCCACTGACGACGCTAGACAGGCCTGCGCCGATACTGGCAAGACTGGCGTTACTACCGGAGCGCGACCTGTTGCCTTTCTCTGATGTTCGATGCCCATCAGCAGCTGACTCCTGCAACGCCGTCGCAGGAGCCGGAAAAGGCAACGTTGTGCGATTGATAATTGAGCAGGTCGGAAAGGAAGCTATGCGCGAGGCTGCCGGTGCTCGACTCTGGAATGATGACTCCGCTGACGTTTTCTCTATTATCAAGGGCTGTAACGCATGTAGGGATGCACTGCACGGACTTAGCACGCCGAGTTAGGCGAAAGATTCAAGGCGACTGACTCACCTTCTCGTGACGGGATCACGGAGGCCAGTCATCAACACATGATCAGCCGGTAGACAGGTCTCGAAACGCAACGTGTCCCTACTTAGAACTTAGCCAATGTAACTCTGGAGGCGTACGACTTACTGCTCTAACGATCCAACAAGGCCGGAGAGTGTGACAATAACCTCAGATCCCGGCGCCGTGTAGATAAGGTGATCTTTAAACGTTTGAGGTGTGAGAGGAAGGGAGGAAGCTGGCGTCATTGGAAGAAGTAGTGTAGCCTGTTCGGCAATAGATGTCAGCGAAGCAGGCCATGAATGACCCCTACTCTTGTAATCTACGGGCCCGCGCAATCTGATTTGTGACGTCTCGCCTCGGTAAGGCACTCCCACTTACTTTTCCCGTCGTCAGCACATCCACCACCGTTGCCCAATCCCGGCTGGTCGACCCAACTTTGCCCTCGCCGCGCTCTCCTTTGCGGACCACCTGAGTCTTCTCAAACGCCGTCTCCAGCATCTGCATTCCCAACATTCCACTCTCGGAGACCTTCGCTGACTGCTGAGCTCCATTCGTACTCAAAGGCGGTGCGGCAGAGATGCCTGCACGCTGTGCTGCTGCTTTCAACTGTTGCAGTTGCAGTCTTGATGTGACATTGCCCTTGACGCCGGTCGGCGCTACGGATGCATGTGTATACGATGCCGTTAAAGCAGTCGTCACGGATGCTGCAGCATGATCCTTTGTTCCTCCCGGTGTCGTGGGGCTCGCAGTCGGCGGCGCAGGAACAAGGGAGGCTCCTACGTTGGTGACACTACCGGAATGGCTATGTCGTTGACGGGGCTTGTACGGCAGCGGTGCATGCGTGCCCGTTGCCGTTCCCGTCTGCGACGCAGCGGAGGCATCGCCCAGAGCCTTGATTGTCTTGTTCTCGCTCGGCTCCTTCTCAGTCAGGCTCTCCCGTCGACAGAGGGAACCGCCAAGAAGTGGATGTTGGACACCCGTTACGGTAGGTGTTGTCGGCGAACTCGATGATTTGCTCGACGGCGCGGATTGCCGCGGTCTGAGACTGTTGAACATCTTGGAGCGTCCGGTAGTGGATGACCAAAACGAGCGACAAGGTGAGATTGCTGCTCGCGCACTCGTGATGCTCAACATCGAGATGACACCTTGAAGTGACGTACAGCCTGTTCAGCATCGGAAACGGCAGAACGACCAATTTACCAGCTAAATGCCGTTTTTCGTACATTTACGTTCTTTACAGGATCTGCTCGGTCCGGTTCGATCATGTTCCCTCTGTCGTTCATCATTGTCAACTCGTGTTTCACCTCGTCTCCGTCTCGTCCGGTCGCCCTATTCTCCTTCCAACATGACGACACGTGGAGCTTTCATCGTCTTTGAGGGACTGGACCGATGTGGCAAGACGACACAGGTGGATCAGTTGGCAGAGCGATTGCGTCGGGAAGGACGGCATGTGAGGTGTTGCAAGTTTCCTGGTTAGTTTAACGCTCTCGCGGTGCTGTCGGATACTTGCATTTGTGGTGGAAGCGATAGCTCGTGAGCAAGGGAGAAGGGTCTTGTGTCCGAAACCTGCGCCTTGACGATACTCGTCTCCTGGATCATTTCACCAGCTCCGGGCATCCATGCTCCATGCCAGCAAAACGAATCTGACATGACTTATCCCAGATCGCACGACCGCCATTGGCCAGACAATCAACTCGTACCTCCTCTCTCAGACCGACATGGATGATCACGCAATTCACCTCCTCTTTGCCGCAAATCGCTGGGAATGCGCGTACGTTCCACGCGTCTTCCATCATGCATTCATCGTTTAAATGGACAGGAATGATAGAAAATCGATAGAGGATGATCTCGCAAAAGGGATCACCATCATCGCGGATCGCTATGCTTTCTCGGGAATCGCTTTCTCCGCTGCTAAAGTATGTCTTCTCATGGCGTGATCTTTACATATCCTTTCGCTAATGCAACCCTTTTGCATTCTCGCAGGGCCTCGACCGGACATGGCTTGCCACGCCCGACGCATCCCTTCCAGCGCCCGACCTCATCCTATATCTGGCCTTACCCACGCAGGCTGCTGCTGCACGTGCCTCATATGGCGAAGAGCGGTACGAATCGCTTGCGTTGCAGGAGCGTGTTAGGAGGGAATTTGATGCCGTACGGCGGAGAGTGGAGGAGTTTGAGGGAAGGAGTGGAATGTGGGTCGAAGTTGATGCAGCAGGTACGGTGGAGGAGGTAGCGGAAAGGATATGGGGCGTCGCGAGTGCGCCGGGAGTGTCGGGGGAGGTCAAAAGACTATGGGTGTGACGTTTTGGTGACCCGCATTACCCCTTTCGACCGACGTCGAGTATCGCTAAACCATCGCTCAGCTCACGCATCCTTGTTCACATTGATCGCGAACAAACGGGCGATGGGACCTCCAGCAGCCATGAACCCGGTTTAAGAGCGAAATACCACGAAGGATCTGTTGCCATCCCTAAATAAAACATTGTGATTCGATTCCGGGTTGAGTTCCTTGGTCCCTGCGTTCTGAACGTACGTGATCGACATGATGCGAAGGTCCTGGAAGCCTCGACATAAGCGCAAGGAAGAACTTTCTGAAGTGCCATTTCAAGCGCTAGGCATCTCCTCAGGCAGAGCCAACGAGGACGGATGCTCCGGGTCTCAAAAACTGCTCTCGATGATGGCAGCGCGAAGTCGGACCCTATCCCGGGTAAAGGAGTCTGGAGCGATAACGATTCGCCGAAGCTACATATTCACAAATCCACTACAATCTGCATCAGCTTGGCCGAATCCTAGCAGTACCGCGGACACACTCAAGACTGATCCAGAAGATTTCTCGGGTACGTACGAGGTAAGATTTGGATTCGAAGGATACTGAGGACGCAAAGTACAGCTGCAACGTCAATGACCTGAACCCGTCGATGATTTTCCGATTAGCGGCTTGAGTGATAGATGAAATTGACACACCCATCTCGGTCATTCGTTGTCGTCTTGTCCTAGTGGCTTGACAGCAGTTGAGTCCGAGTCCCAGCTGCTATCAACTCACCGGTGCAGACCTGGGTTCAAACCCGGGTCATCACCGATCCCGCAAGGGATTTGCGACTTTCTACTCAATGATGAACCTAGCCCAGCGATCAATGTTCCTGTGTACCACGTGCTGAACTGTACATATACACTAGACGATGCTGCGCGGTCAACTGGTGCTGCAGGTTGACCAGGTTGCAGGCCTCACTTTACGAACCGTTCGCCCGATCATATAAAGTCGCCTTGAAGTTAGGGTCCATGCCCAATAGGGTGCTCTAATGGTGGACTGTGACGGCGGGTGACCCCTGTATACCCAGCAGACGGCAACAGCCCAGCTTGTATAAAGTCGTTCGAAACGAATAGAGATAGGTTGGGCATAGGACGAGATGGTTAGCAAAGCGAAAGGTCAAGACGACGATGAAACTTTTTTGCCATTGGTAAATACTGCATCTGTTCTTTTTTTCTTTTTTTTTGAAATAGAATCCTTCACAAGATGTAGACGTTTTTATTTTTTACATGCGATGAGAGAATCAGCTCTATTGCACAGTGAACCATTTGGGGATGGAAACAAGAGTATCGTGCTGCTACAATTGAGACAGTACACGAGCGCGGTGTGCACAACAAATTCGTGAATGCAAAGGCCAGGAAGCACTGGAATGCGAGTACGGTAACACATTCGGATCTGGTCCAACGTTAAACCCCTAACCCCTAACCCCTAACCCCAAAACTAAGTGTAATGCCCTGAACTTGCATATAGATGCCACGACCATCTGGGCATATGATCAGCGTTCGATTCACAGTGCTGCTCGCAGAGCAAAGGAGTCGCATATGCATCTAAATCAAGGTGCCTTTGCATCGCGTTTCCATCAGTCCGAAAGGATGTTTCCTGATCGCAATCAACTTACAGCGTTGATGTCTGCCAATTCGTTCGTTATGTGCCAGTGCGTCGACTTCTATCCTTGAAGAAACGCGGCGCACATAGGCGATTGCTACCTTCACCCTGAAATGAATCCGCCTGACAATGAACCCATTCTCGACCAGCAACAGGTGTGAGTACCCCCTGCACAAATTCTCCGCTTCCCTGCTCACCAAACGCTCTCCCGTCCAGGTCCATGATCTCGTTGTTCGCCCTGTTTGCACTAAATGGCACGGCCCGCATTCGAGCGTTGCACTTTCCCCCGGACACGTACTCCCGACTGACGACGTACATCAAGCGAAGCTGGCGGGACGGAATCGAGTGGGCGACGCTGCAGAGCGGCGAAGGATGGGATTGCTTGCTTAAGGGAAGCCCATGGAAGAAGAAGGGATGTGAAGAGTTGGAGTAAGTGACGGCGGTGCTCTCCTCTCGCCCAGATCAGCGATTTAGGACATAGCCCGGAGTCCAAGAGCCGAGGAAGAGGCGAAAGAGCGGTATAGCTGATACGTTTTATCGTGATCTAGGTCTATTCGGCTGATACTAGGCATAATCGACACACTTTCTCAAGACGGTTGGCACTTGGTGCAAGAGGTTCAGATTGGAGCGTCGAAAACAGATGTTCACCACTTTGTATTCCGCCACGACTGCAACCGTTTGTCACGCATCACTGATAGATTCTTCGCACTTACGTTTCCCGGTAAGTGCCTTTTCTAGCCAAACTCCGTGGGATGTGAGCTGATGTGTTTCATTGAAGTACCTGATCGCATCTCCCTTGTCGACCCGCCCATCGCGCATACACCAGCCATCATCTCCGCTATCAGGTCCGCCATTTCAAATCCAGATCTATCGCCGGAAGAGTTCCAGCAAAGTCCGATTACTTTTCAAGCGGAACTCAAGATCAAGTCGGGCTTCAGGTCAGATGAAGGGATATTTGAACAAGGACTGGGCCGGACGGGAAGTAGTTCCTACCGTTCGAGTCAGCCATCCCCCAGGAAAGCCAGAAACAGACAGCTCCACAAAGTTGCCGAGGGTAGTATCAGGGTCAAAGATGAAGCATGGGTTGGGTCAGGTGTATATGGATTTGAACTGGGTGGTTTGTCGGTCTTTGCTGGCAAAGGTACCAGCGATTTCAAATATGAATCGTGAGTTTTCATCCGCTGCCAAAACAACATCACAACACACAGATGTTTGTTAACATGCATTTAGACGACAGCCGAGTCTCCTGGTCGCACTGCTCGCGAATCTTCATCAACAAAAGTTGCAGCTCGTGACGTCTGTGCGTTTGTTACCTACCAATGCTCGGCGCGACATCTTGATCTTCAGACACCCGACATTCAGAGACGATCTTGACAATGCGGTGGAATTGATTCTGCCACCACGGCTGAGCTTCCCCTCGTCCGACGACAGTCCCACGAGCCCTGGTCTTTCATTCGAGACCAGCGGAGCGAAGAAGGCGAGTCGGCGGAACCTGCGAGTCCGGCCGTCCTCTTTGGCTTCGGTAAATGGTGCACCCCTGCTACCGTCCATCCCAGCCTCCCCCTCGACGCCCTGGACCGATGCGGCACCGTCCTCGTATCGCTTCAACAATTCATGTGCGACAATTGACAACCCGAACGGGAACTTTCTTCTAGATCGTCCCGAGGTGGAAACCTTTCCCGAAGCCTTCAAAGCACTATCTCCCAGTCCTGCGACCGGTATCGAGCCGCAAACAGCTCCACCGCATCCATCGGTTATGCCATTCACTACCAACCAACGAACACACAAAAAGAGTCTGAGCATGCCAGCAAAGGTCGCCAATGCCTGGAGGATTCTGCCACCAGCTCACTTTCACCAAATTCCGCCTACCAAAGCGTCGTCGCAGCCGAAGCAAGTGGATGACACCGATGACAAGACCGACAGCGACACGACCGATTTGCGAGCTACCCCTTTGCCGATGTGGCCCCGTTCCCCGACAAGCCCAACGTTCGTGTCCAACGGGCCCATCAAGGTGAAAGAACCCCTAGTCGAGCCACGAGCGCCGATCATGGCGAACGTAAGGAACAGTCACGCTATCCGAGAAAGTCAAAGGCTCGAAGTCGGTCTCATTCATTTCCAATCCTTCATTACAAGCAAGTCGAACAGTGACAGCGGAGACAAATCAGCGAACTCATCAATAAACGAGAAGGCGCGAACGAGGTCTGCAAGCGGAAACGATGCCAAGGTCTTCCCGCGCCCTCTAAGGAGTATCCGAGGCTTCTTCAAGGCCTTGCGATAGTCGCACGAAACATGCCAGCACGGCACAAAGTCCATCACATCGGGGTGCGGGGAGGACAGCCACCTAATTTCGAATAGGTTCTCAGTGCATTGTCCCCACTTGTTCCCGTTTCAGGAAATCTAACATTGAATGCTTAAGTCGCGTGGTACAACTCCCTAGCTTTACATGTACACATCAAACAGACTTGATAATCGAGCCCCACGGCAGTATTCGGTCAAGCCGCCCGGGTACGCTTGCTGTCGGCCTCCATGTCCGAAGCATCTCCTTCGTGCTGCCTTTTCCTATCGCTCTGCATGCCGACGGCCTTGGAATCGTCTTGGCTTGCCCCCAAACTGCTCCTATCTCCCCGCAGACTGTTGGAATCACCATTGACAGGCGCCTGCGCCTCCGAATTAAGTGTCCACCCTGCATTTGCGTGATTCGCGGGAACGTTTAGATCTCCGCTGGGATCCCTTGCACCGGCATCGTTCATTCGAATCGGGCTGCCGCTCCCAGGTACGCGGACATTGGTTCGCAAGGCCGACGGCTGCTGGTTGAGACTGTTGAACCAGGAGCCCCCCGGAGCGTTACCCTGCCCTTCATTCGGCCATAAGAAGCCCCCTTGGGAAGGCGCAGAGGTGCTTCCGCCGGACCCGCTGTCATTCGCAGCGGAAGATTGAAACGAGATGCCATCTTGAGGCGTATATTGTCCATTGTCCATACCGGGCGCCTCGTTTGGCTGACTGCCCATTCTTGCGCCGAAGTGATTAACGGCATAATCCATACCGGATGCGGCGACGAGATCCTTCCACTGCATCTGCTGCGCCTTTTGCTGCCGGAGGTAAGCCAATTGCGCCTGCTGTGTCTGCAACGCCGCCTGCAACTGCGCGGCTGCCGCCGTTCTTTGCCAATCGAGTGTGCCATCCTGGCTCATGCCTTGGGTGGTGGGAAGGTGATAAGGAGTGTAAAAGTCGAGTCCGGCGTTCATGGATGGGTCGACAAATTCTCCAGCCGAGACGTTTTCCTCTGGCAGTCCATGACGCTGTCCTGAAGGCATACTGATGGAGGCGGTATCGGACCCGCCCGCTTGCGGTAATGAAGGATTACCGGGAGAAATTTGTCCGTGGGGACCACCAAGGCGTTGCGAATAGAGTGCGTTGAGCGCAGGCTGAGAGCCACCGTTCACAGGCAGCGAGGCGACGGACGGCGTGCGATTTTCCCGAAGGGCCGCCCAGCTCGTGAGTTGTTCTCCTCTAGCCATGTCCATATCGCCGATATCACTTCGTTGACGATTCCTCCCCATGCCCATCCATGACGGTGGCGCGTTTGTTCCCATACCCAGGTGATTGGGAACAGCTCCATGACCAGGGTATGGCGGGAAGCCGTTGCTCAGTTGCGCTTGCATCTGCAGATAGCGGTATTGTTCTGCCCGACGTTGTTGCTCCATCATGTCTTCTGCATCCCGCCCGTGCATCCGATAACTCGCGAGCGCCGCCTCGTGGTCCGGGTGAAAAGACCCAGCAGACATCCCATTGCCGGCACGGGTGTACAAGCGAGGATCGACGGGTCCGAGGTCGGCCTTGCCTCCGTCCCTTGAAGACCTTCGTTGCGACTTGATACCACTGTCAACCGGACTTGACAAGTGATCGTACGAGGGCATCGTCACTTCCTTCCATTCGTCGCGACCGCGAAGACTCATGTTGCCACTCGCAGTGATGGGAGCGCCACCGCTATTAATGCCCGACCCGGATGCGGCGGGAACATCTTCGTCCTCGTCCGAATTGTCGCCTCCTCCGGATGCCTGTTGCGCCGCAAATTCCTCGGGCTTCCGTCGTTCGACAGGACCGGCGTACTGCAGAAGCGAGCTTGTCAGGCATGATCTTGAATGCGCGAGGTTCACAAGACTTACCGCATGATACCTGTCGATGGCCTTTTCTACGCTGTCCGTCGACGAGAACTCAAAGAGCTTGCCGGCAGAGTTGAAGACGATTACGGATACCTGTTGCAAGAGGAAGGAGAAGCGCGTTGAGCAAGGGGTGATCCGAACGAAAAGCGCGTTTCGCAACTCACCTCGGCACCGCATAACACGCTCAACTCCCATGCCTTCTTCATCAACCCGGCCTTTCGTTTGAGAAAGGTGACATTTCGATTTCTATCCTCCTGTGTTGGCAGACATCCGGGAACGAGAGGCAGAGAGGAGACCGTACACGTTCAGTCACGCGCTGAAAGGACCGCGCGTTTCCCCGATGACAAAACTCACCGCGAGTCGCTTGATGACGATCTTTTTCCTGCCCATCTTGTCCGACTATCCACTAGGCTCGTATGGGTGAGGAACCGTCGCAGCAGTGCAGGGATCCGTAGGAGGATACACCGAACAGACGTGAGCGCTCGTTACGAGTTGTGCTTGGCGTTGGTTAATTCGGGCCAGGAGGGTGGTATAATTAGCAGCACCCCGTAGGAAGTGGATTTTGACACCCGGCGGAGGTCGACGATGCAGAGATGGTGAATGCGAGAGACGGATGGAGGATGTCACCGGTGCTGGACAGCTGGAGATCGTGATATAGAGAATGCTCATCGATGCGATATCGCTACTCCCCTCGCCCGACCAAAACAGCAAGGCGTACGACCATGCATGCCTCCCTGGCTGTGCTCCGCAGTGATTCGAAAACAGCTCCTCGGGACTAGTGCGGCAACTGTCCGGCCTGCTGCCCGGCATTCGCGAGAGTCTGTTCTCATTGGCGCGATCTCGCGCGTTTGACGCTTTTCGCAAGTACTCCCGCTGCCGACTCTGGGCGACCGGGTGATCTCGAGCGCACTGGGTGGAGTCGGTACATGATACGTGACTCTAGCCGGTACATGCATATGTGTTGGCTCTGATATTGCCATCTATACAGGACCGCCAATCGAGGTCTTACGGACGCGAGATTTACAGTGTAAGAATGTATTGAAAGCTGTATCTCGACAGCTATTTCGACCGATTCTACAAGATTCTCTGCTTCCCTCAATGTTTCAGGTGAATTCCTCTGTTCGATGTCATGGCGAAGACTGTGAGAGCGCCGTAAATCCAGATCGCAAGAATGACGTCTCAATTGTACAACATGAGCAGCGACCCCGAAGCGACCGCAGATCTATCGAAGAGGCTCAGCAGTCAACAGTTCTGCAAAACAGCGATGAGTCTATGGTCGCCACCAGCAATCCAGAGGGCTCACCGTTGGCCTGCTTCTTTGCATCGCCCTCCAGCCCCGTCTCGTCGGCATCATTCGCTTTGAGGAAGGCCTCGACCTATGGCGATACGGTTAGCACTGCCCAAAGGCGGCACTGCTATCTACTTACCTCATCCATAATGCCCTCTTCCTCTGCACCTCCGGGATCATCCTCGGGATCGCTATCCCCGATAGCGTCAATGGCAAAGTTTGGACGATGCATCACTGCCTCCTGGGCAGCCTTGATCATATCCTTTTCCCTTTCCTGCGGCACGACTTCGGCCGATTTTGCGCTTGCCGTCGTCTGGACCGTGGTCGTCGACACGACGGACGAGCTCCGCTTGCGTTGTGCTTCGATCTGCGCCGGATTGAGCAGGGATTCCCGTGTCTGTACGTCCGTCGTCGCGTGCACGGGATCCAGTTTACCGATCGCGGGCTTCCTCCATTCGGCGTGACGACCGAGGGCCGAGCCGATGCCGTCGGCGAGACGATTGAATCTCGTCTTGTTTTCGTTGGTCAGGACCATGTTCATCAGGCCGCCCACCAAGGTGTCTTGTTTGGCGTGGGTGACGTGGTATTCGCCTTGAGACGGTTCGAGCTGGAACGACGCCGCCAGGTCTGTGCTGAAGAAGCCTTCAAGCAGCTCGTCGGCAAGGATGACCATCCGGAACGTTGCCAAATCTGCAGCCAAAGGCGTCAACTCGTATGTCGTTGGGTTTGACCAGACTTACTGAGGTACGGCGCATTGTGCGGTGTCGACACAGACTCGGCTCGCTTTCGATTCTCGGTCGCGCTCTTTTCATCCGGCGAAACGGTCTCCTCGAGAGGCGCCTCGTCCGGCTGCAAGCTCGATTCTGGAGCTGTCGCATCGCCAAAGTCGAATGCGTTGAGGATGAACTTGGACACTGCGGCGAGATACGCGTCTCCTGGTTCGTTGCGGAAAATAAACTGTGTACGAAGGGACGTCATTTTCGTGCCATTCGGCGGAAGAGCGAGGGTTTTACCAGCAGGGACTCTGACAGCTGAATCACTTCGTCCTTTGTGAGATACCCGTCCTTGTTGTTGTCGTGCTACGAAAGGTGGGGCTAAGCGGCGAATACACACGACCCGTCGTCCCACATACCAGTACAAAGAACCATTCTATGCTTTCCATTAGCCCTCCCCATACAACGCTATCGAGTCCAAGTACGACATCCTATGATGATAATTAGCGTTGATTGGGCAATCGAGCGGCTGCTTACCTGAAGTGACAGGCTGCCTTGATGGGTCGTATCCCACCAAAAGAAGATTCTATCGTCGAAAGATCAATCAGGGGTTCCCGCAATCCACAAACGACCACACCTGTCAATCAACTCGTGCTCGGCCACTCGTCTCGTGACCCTCTGCTGGAACGCATTCGCCGTGACCGTCTCGTCCCTCGCCCAAGTGGCAATCTCGCTCAGGAAAATCTTGAATGTCTTGAGGTCGATCCGCGTCTCGAGCTTGCCCGCCGAGTCCTGCGCGCTCCCCGGGGTGGCTGGCGGCACGGGGGGCGAACTCGCCTCGGACGCGCGTGCTTTTTCGGACGCGGCCGAGCCCATGTTGTCCGGGTTGGCAACGACGGCGGCGAAAAACTTGTCGTAGATCATGCTGACTTGATCGCGCGAGAAACGGCCGATCGTCTTGAGGTTGCGCACGGCGGCGCGCTTGGAGAAACTCTCGATCTCGTCGGCGATGATGGCGCGGAACCTGCGTCGTTCGGAGAAAATGGTGTCGTCCGTGATGACGTTAAATTCCCGGAACGCGACGACGAGCAGTTCCTGGAAATTGGTGATAGCGCGTACGCGCGGGTCGGAATGCGACGGGTGGGCCGAATCGCCAATGGTGGCAAAGTAATTGCGCATCGCGTGGATAAACATGCCGTCGTCGGTGACCTCGAGCAATTCCTCCGAGTTGATTTTCAGAACGGCTGCGCGGTTTTTCAGTTGATTTCATGCACGGCAACGGGTTGCACTTACCGAGGCCGATCTGGAACAAGACCTTGACGCCCATTGCCAGAACACAATCGACGATCCGGAACGCAAAGATCAGCGGCATCGAGTTGATATACAAGCTCAAGAACCAGCTGTATCAACCGTGTCCATCCCCAATGAGCGGAAGCGACGAAACCCAAGAAAGTCACTCACGGCAACGAGGCGACCGATATCTGCACATCGACCGACTGGAAATGCTCATAGATGATCGGCAAGTGCTTTGCCACCAGCGACTCGAAGACCCGCTGATCTAGCAGCGTGCCCTCCATTGAGGGGCTATTCCCTCTGAGATCAGTGATCCGTTTGACTGGGCTTATGAACCCAGGACAGACCTGTAATATCCCGGTAACATCCGATCGCAGAGGACTTCGAGTAGCCAGAAAGCCTGTTCTTCGGACATGTAGCTGGCCCACCCATTAGGATGAGCGAGGGTGCGCGCAAAGAGATGAAGGGGCAGCCGACTTACATGAGAAGTCCCGCCACGACGATATTCAACGCCTGGCAGTACCTGTTCCCAGTCCATCAGAGTCAGCAACGCCGGCATACACCGCGCTCCCTCGTCGCGCGACGGGCTCACCCCAACTCGGGATTCCGAAAGCTATACGCCACGAGTACCCTCCGCAGCCTGCCCAGGCCCTCCTCGGTCTGATACGCCTTATATTCGGGCAAGCTCCTGTTCAGATCCTTTTCGATCTCGTCGGTCGATTGCGACGTTTTGCCCTTGTTGGCTTCGAGCAGGAGGGCGTACGTCGACCGATTTGCGTACCGGAGGTCTGTCGGTCGCGCGCGAGGAGGCGTGAGCCGAGATGGGAAATGGGGAAGGAAATGAGGGGAGGAACGCACAGATGGACCCGCTCATGACTTCCCACAACTCGCCGCGCAGGCGACTGGGCAAGCCGACCTGCAACAGCCTTTGAAACGGCGGATACCTCAACAACGTCAGGTTCCTGCCGTGTACTGTGAGATACTCGCGCCAGAGCTTGAGCTTGGACCGTTCCCTCAGTTTGCGCGCATCACCGGGGTACCCGAACGTTTCCCCGAGACCACGGGCGTACGTCCCTTGGCCGTCTCCACCTGGTCCCCGTGCGTCCGATTCGGCGCGGGTGATGTGTGCGTCGGATGCATCGATCAGCTGAGCGGTAGAGGCCGGGAGGGAAGGGTCGACGTGCAAGAGGTATTCCGAGTAGAGGCTCGGGACGAAGGATTTGAGTTGTTTCATTTCGTACAGTTGGGCCTTGAGTGCGTCGCGGAGGAGGATGGAGAAGTGTTCGGCGGTCGGGAGGAGGGATGTTAGTTGGAGGATCTGCAGATGAGGTGGTATGAGCGTATCGGTCCGTCGAGGTAGGGGGAAAGGGATCTCGGCCAACATACGACGCGCATGCCGTGCCATGTGGCGAGGCTGAGAGCAAACACTCCCGCACGGCTGTTGAGCCGCTCGACGCGACGGATCGTGTAGAGCGGGAGCGTGAACCGCGCGGACCGCTTGTCGAGCGAGATGAAGCATAGGAACGGCGGCAGGAGGGATAGTTTCCCCGACTGATGAAGGAAAGAGCGTTTAGCGGGTGCTTTCCCCTTCCCTTGTTACCTTGCTGCGGGACGCACGTATACCTCGTCCTTTCCCTCGACGCTCAACACCGCTCCAATCTCCATCTCCTGCCACCCGGACCCGGCCCCTCGTTCCCCGCCGCCGCCGCCGCCGCCGTCTCTCGAGGCGGAAGTCTTGACCATCACGGGCTCCTTGCCCTCGCCCGTTCCGCCCTGGAGGAGCGACTCGCGCGTGGGCACATTGAAGAAGAGGCGGGACTGGTCCTGCTTTGTCGGCTCCTGGTATGTGCGGAGGTGGAGCGGGAGGGACATGGCGATGGGCGGCGAGGCGGGGACGGGCCGGGAGGGCGCGCACGGGCAGCGGAGGTCGAGATGACCGCGCGCCGCTCGGCATGAGTCACGCGTGCGGATGCAAACACGGCGGGGTCGTCCTGTAGCTGCTAGCAAGCTTGATTGCCCCGGCGCTGGCTTCTTCTTGCGCGAGGATGCCTGCGGGTCCCCTTCACGCACCATGGCATTCCCCCCGTCCTTCCTCCGCCCGCTCCCCGTATCCACCACCGCGCGCAATCCCACGCCAACAGCCCTCGCCCACGCCGCCCTCCAGCCCGGCGAGGAATGGATATACGCACAGGACGGCGTCGGACTCTACCGCGGGTCCGC
The DNA here is from genome assembly GCA_023628075.1 of Naganishia sp. PG3902-1. Classification (NCBI taxonomy): domain Eukaryota; kingdom Fungi; phylum Basidiomycota; class Tremellomycetes; order Filobasidiales; family Filobasidiaceae; genus Naganishia; species Naganishia sp. PG3902-1. Next base: position 434,683 of record JAMALH010000006.1, read on the forward strand.
ACGAATCCCCGGTCCCCCTGCCTACATGGTCACTGATCTGCTTGCGCACAGAAACACCAAAATCCCGACGCATCAAGTCCTCTCCGTGCAACTGACCACCCATCGACTGCTCTTTATATGCTCCGAATCCACCACCGCACCGCACCTGCAAGTCCGTCTCGCGGATATCCGGCAGATCGAGCATTATACGGGATTCCTCAGGTCGAGTCCGAAAGTAACGTTGCAGCTTGGCCCGTCGCCATCGTCGGCGGTGGGGGCGATGGAGGGACTCAAGGAAGGACGTTGGACGTGCGGCGTTTGTGGATGCGAGAACGATGAGGAAACGGCAACGACGACGACGACGACTTTGGGCCTCCCAAAATGCCGACTGTGCGGTATCGCCCGTTCAGAAACGGACACGCCCTCGGGGCCAGCCTCCACACCATCCAGCATTGCCTGTCCACGCTGCACGTTCCTCAACCCACTCACACGCACGACATGCGAGCTCTGCACCGCGAAACTCCCCGCGACTGCCACCGCCGTCGCCGCCGCCACCGCCGCGCCCGAGGTCGTGCGGATCAGTTTCCGGAGGGGCGGCGATAAGGAGGTCTATCGGCGGTTAAAAGTCGTGCTGGCGAGTCGAACGTGGGAGGGTAGGAGTGCCGGGGGAGGAGAGCGGACGGGCACGGGCACGGGCACGCCGTCGAGGGGGATTGGAATCGGTGAGCGCATCTTGTGATCGCGTTGACGGACGGCAAGGGGTGGTGGCGCTGACGCAACGTAGATGGGATTCTCGCCGGGATCAGCTTGGAGAACAAGGTCAAGACGGACGAGGTCAAGGATGCGTTTGAGGACCTCGAGGCGCTCATGCTCCGTGCCGGGGAAATGGTCAGTCGCACGCTCCGCCCTTTTCATGCGGAGATGAATATTCACTGGGCCTCGGAACCATTTTTGCTTCAGGTCAAGATTGTCCAATCCCTCAACGCCAAGCTTTCCACCACCACCTCCTCCACCCGCACTGAATCCGGACCGGATCCGGACGCGGAAACACGCACCTTTCTCCGCTCGTCGCTCGTCCAGCTGGGCTTGCCCGTGCCCGCGATCACACAGGACGCGCACGCGATGCAGGGCGAGCAGGAGTACCTGGATGCGTTGGCGGGCGAGTTGGGCGGGTTGTTGACGGGTGCGGGAGCGGGGGAGGGCTTGATGATGGGAAGGGAGGGCAAGGGACTCGTCGGGATGGACGAGGCGTGGGTGGTGTGGAATCGCGCGCGCGGCGTGTGTGAGTCCAGTCCCCTAAGGGAACCAACGTATTTGGCATATCTGACCTCCTTGCAAAATCACCTGCCAGCCCTCATCTCCCCCTCGACCATGCCAAAAGTCGTGGACCTCCTCCCGGCGCATACCCGCCCGCGCGTGACCGCCCTCCGTTTCCTGAGCGGCCTCGAAGTGCTGCACACGCCCGTCTACGCGCCTGCCAACTTTGCGCGCCGGATCAAGCGCCGCCTCGAGGGCTCCGTCTCCGTCGGCTCGGCGGAAGAAGCGTCGCGTACGGAGCCGGAGCCGTACACGACCACGCTCGAGATCGCGCTCCTCGAGGCGCTCTCGGTCTCGCTGACGCGGGATATGATGGCGTTCATCACGACGATGGTCCCCGAGGCCGGGCTCGTCAGGGACGATCAGGGCGCCGGGATCAAGCACGACGGCGTCGGTGTGGGCCCCGTGGAGGAGCGCTGGTACCGGGACTTGATCTCGGGGTTTGTGTGGACGGATGGGAATGGCCGGTCCGGTCGATAGCTAGATAGGAGGTGGCATGGTCATTACGTCATATCCCATGGAGATCGGCTGCGGATGCAATGAGGCGAGGAGGCATCCTCAGCTTGTTTGCCGCCGTCTTCCCTTGCCGTGCTGATGTGGGCGGTGACTCGTCCAGAGCGTGTACAGTACGCAGCATCGTTGATCCCCTCCAGCTAGCGCCATCTCCATTGCCCACTCGCGCGTATCATCCACTGCCCCGCGCCGCAGATCCCGAAGCGAATTCCACATACCCGCGACAGCGTCCGACCGATCGAACGTGCGCCAGACTCCATTCCCCCGGAAACCCAACAGATCATCTCGTACCCATAGCGATCAACGACACCTAGCACATCGTTACCGCATAGCCCATATCACTCACGCCCTCCGACGATGCCCCGCGATATCCCAGTAGAAGACGACCCCAGTACGCTCTCCACCTCCCCCTTTCCCCGCACGATCCCCGCATCCCATGCGCCCGACGGCTGACACGTCTCCGCTCCGCTTGCGCAGCTGTCCATCCCGTTCCGTTCCTCGTGACGGAAGAGGATGAAGCACCCGCGACATTGCCAGAGTCCACGGGGGAGCAGAGCAGGGTCAAGACGATTCTCGGGCTGTTGAAGAAGTGAGTCTTCCGCCCGTCTGTTCAAGTCGATCGCGGGGATGGCATGTCCCCTGCGTTTCTATGTGAAATGGTATTCCAGGCTCAAGTGCTAACATGCAAGTCTTGTGATTCGCTCGTCCTAGATTGATAGGTGTCTCCGACGTCGCAAACCTGTAAGAACTTGAAGTGCCCTGCCTATGCCGGTCCCCGGGACTGACGGACCGCTATCGCCCGATCGAAACGCTTTCCACAGCCGTCTCTCCCTTCCGGCATCCCTTCTCGAGCCGATCCCCAACCTCGAATACTGGTCATACTGCGACCGCGCCGACTTTTTTGCCGCGTGAGCTCTCCGCCCCGTGACACCACACCCCTTTTGCGCGCGAACACTGAACCGATGCCTCCCGCCGTCACAGCCTCGGCGATTCGCCAGACGAATTTGAACGCATGCTGGGCGTGCTGCGGTTCGCGTTCTCAAAAGAGCTCAAGTTCGTAAGACAGCGTATCGGGAAACCTTACAATTCCGCGCTAGGTAGGCTCGGCCGTTTGCCCCTCGGGGAGCGCTTTATCGGATGCTCAACTAACGCGCCACATCCTTCGCTGACGATCACCAGGCGAACACTTCCGCTGTCATTGGCGCGTGCCACCGGTAACTTTGCACCCTAAAACGCGGGAACCCATCGTCAAGGCGCACCTCCACGACGCTACGAATGACCCGGCCTCGTCCACTAACTCGCCGGCGCTCGGGCCTTTGGATATGCGGGACGACGTGTAAGTCAAGAGGTCGTCGGCCGACTCGTCCGGACGATAGCGCACTGAGACCTTGACCTCTCGATTGAGCAGCTCGATCAGGTCATCGGCGTCCAAGACAAGCGTGCGCGGTCAAAAGCCGACAGACACGCTGCCGACGAGCATGTCGGCGCTGAACCTTCAGAACGGGGCGGGCGGTAGTCCAGAAACGGCGGATAAGGAGGACATCGTCGTATTCTTGGTACGATCCCGCAGAACCCAAACCCCCGTCTGCACATCGGAAAGCTGATTCTTCTCTGGGATATACAGTGTGAACAAGTCTCCCATCACCCGCCAATTTCTTCCGCCTACTACGCTTGCCCATCCAAGGGCGTCGAGATGACGTGTGTCGATCAGATCGCTGCCAAGGTGTCCGGCATGAGTACGTTCCCGTTTCCCGGCGTCCGTGGTAGATGGCCCGCCGCTCATTCCGCCGTTCTCGGTCGCTTGCAGCTGTACAGGTCACGCCGGGCGAGGCCAACAAGGGACTCTTTATCGATTTGAGGGAACCCTCGCCGGGTGCAGGCGAAGTGAGTCTAGTCCCGGATGCTTGGCCCGTGGGCTACCTATTGATTCTCTTTCTGCGTCGCGCATTCAGCAATACCAATTGACGCATCCGACGGCACAAGTGAATGGAATCATCAAGGGTTCCTTTTACGGTACTGTCAGTAACGCAACATATCCCGACATCGAACCGAGGTTGATGCCTGTGTGTGTTTTGCAGATCAGTGACAAGGTCATCGTTACCTGTCGTGGCGGAAGGCCAGGAAAGAAATTAAAGACCATTATCGAGTACAAGGACGAGGCAAGTTTCGATTACGGAGCACAAGTGGACATTTGAAAGGCTGAACTATGTCTCCAGCCTTGGCTCGGGAAGCCTAAATTTGCGCTCGAAGGCATCATCTTTACGTACAACCCAGACAAACCAGAGGAGGAAGAGTGGAGCAAGATCAAGAACGTGCCTTCGGATCGTATACTGGCGAATTTGGAAGGATCATGGCGCAAACAAATCAAATATAGGCGGAAAGGTGAAAAGGTCTGTGGCGGTCCGGGGATCCTCATTCTGGAGATATCTGATAGAGCCACGTTCAGGAATGGAAGGTACTTATCGACCTGGAACAGCTGGATTTGACGCCGCGTTCCGTCCGGCCACTCCATCAGCAGGAAGAGCAAGAGAGCCGACGCTTATGGGATCCGGTGACATCCAACATGTTGTCTAAGAACTGGAGCGAAGCAACCAAGCAGAAGCAGACAATTGAGCAGGTATGTCATCGATATCTTAATCGACCGTGGTCATGTGCTTATAGACTCCATCTGCAGCGTCAACGAGACCTAGCGACTGAGCGGAAACAGAAAGGGGTAGAGTACGTAGACCCTTGTCGGCCGTAAGAGTAGTACAATTGACCGCAACCTTCCTTGATAGACACAAGCCCGTCTATTTTGAAGAGGATATCTCGACGGGCAAACCAGTACTGTCCGAGGCAGGCAGGAAGGCTGTCCAGGCCGAATTGGAGCGGGCGAGGGAAGAGTGACGGCGAGAATGGAATCATTAACACCGACTCGGAACGATCAGCCATAATCTACCTGGCGTACGGTCCCCTAATGTTACCCAGATCCCCAAGATGTCCTTGGAATGATCGCGAATAATGTTGTAATGGAGCGATAGACTATACATGCCGATACTGGAGCAGCATCTCAATCACTTGTTGCCCGCTAGAGAATTGCCTTGCGTGTATGTGATGTACATAGCTAATTTTGGGCTTCCGCACAAGGCAACGACTGATTATACTTTACAGATCCTTTTTCACCTCGACGGGAACAGCATTGAGCGAAGGGCTCGTGCTACCGGCGGTTGCACTAACGGCAGCCGACCTCATGTCAATCTTGAGCTGTTCGCGCTCTTCCTGCTGTCGTGCGTATTCCTGACCGGCTTGCATCATCAGAATGCCGAGAAGACACTGAAGGGAAAAGTTGCCAAGCTATGAGTCAGTCGTCTGGCAAGTTGGGGATAGAAATTTGAGACTTACAAGACCGATGAGCGCATTACCGGCGGCAAGAACCCTGATCGCTTCCTCCTTTTCGACAGCGGTGGCGACCTTGAAAGCGCCCTCAGGCCCGGCCGATTTGTTGAACAGGTTGAACGTAGCCGAGTTGGAATTTTGCATGGCGATCAGCCTGTCCTCTGTCACTGATCGCACCGGAAAAGAGGGGTGAATGTCTGGTACGTTTATGCTTCCGGTGTGCGTGACTCACGGATGGTACGCAGATTCGGGACATGGATGGTCAGGTACATGATCAAGGCAGCGACGTGGAGCACTGTCGCACGGCGGTGCAGATCATGGTTAGACTCTGCACAACGCTGGAAAAGAACGCGGACTTGCCCAGACTGCTGCCGTCGAAGAACACGGCACTCTCGCTCCAACCATTCAGCTTTGCAATCAACGGCAGCAAGGGCAGTCCCAGAGCGGCATGCAAGACGGCCTTGACAGCTCGCGGCGCATCGAACCACATGAGGTAGAACGTGTAGGCATTGTCGAGTGCGTCCGGCGTCAACGCTCGGTAGAGCAGCGGAATGTCGGGAATCTGGCACACGAAGACGATGCCGAGGAGGAAGGAGACGGAGCCGAGGATGGTGGACTGGAGGAAGCCCATCTTGTGGCAGGTGGTGGAGCGTGGGTGGGGTGACCTTGGAGCTGACCCTGGAAACGCTAAGGCAGTCGAGGGGCAGATAACGTTGGGTCGACGTCGGAAGCGTTTAGCTCGCTCGCTCGTGATCGCCGAGTGCGCGAATGGGGCGCACCCACTCAGGCTGCAGCGTATGAAGTGGGGCATGATGCGCGCGGGACCCTTGTGCGCGCGGTCGACGCGAGCATTCTGCTTGATACAGTCACACCATCCCTGGGGTGATGCATACCAGACATAGATCACGACTGTACAGCGTCGCATCGGACTCCCTCGATATACACTTTGCCAAAGCTACAATGCCACGTAATTGCCTTTCGAGTATGACGTTGACACAGCGATAGTCGATGCCGCCATCGTGCGAATTTCGGTACACATGTTGCCGTATCTCCAGGCGGACAATAGGCCGAGGCTGTAAAGACCGAACCGGGAGGGCCCTCGGTGAGTATCCCGGTCGCGAGCGCAATGTCGTTGGCGAGATCCCGATAGCGAGCGCAGCGGTGTTCACTCGGGTCTCGCTTTCGCGTTGTCGACCGATGGCAATATCGTTCATCGGGCAAAAGACATGGGAGCGAACGGATGGTGACCGGCCATGAAATCGAAGCTTTGAGTGACACTCGGCGTGTGTTCTCGCGCCGTGTGTCAAGGCACACAAGGCGAAAAGCGATGGCCTAGGGAGGGCTTCATTTGCGGGATTGATGAGGTCTCCCTGGACGGACGAGAAGGGTATGACCCTAGGTGCCCAGCGATCGCAGACGTTCTTGCAGACGAGTTTGCATCTCGCGCCATCGAGCTGCGCGGGCCGATATCCCCCTCTCCTCGTCGATATCATGGAGATAGTCCAGTGCCCGTACCTGTAAGCTCAAGTAGCAAACCGCTGTGTCCCTGTCCGAGAGAGGGACCTGTTCCGCTGTGTCGTCCAAGGAAGACCGAACCCGAGTCGCTTTCGAAAGCTTCTTGCATGTGGACAGTACCTGCAACGCCTCGCTCTCTGCGAGCAGAATTTCCTTGTCGTGCAGGTGACAAGCGATCAATTCGAGCCGAGCCTCGCACAGGTCAAGGGTAGCCTCGATCGAGGACTCCCTGTTGATCTTGGACGATTCGAGGTATACCTTGGCGGCGAGTAGAGGCTTGCGCGCCTGCGTCGCTCCAAGAGGTTGGCGCGCGAGCGCGGCGTTGATGATTTCGATAGAGTAGAGACTCGACGTGTTGAAGTGTTCGCGCGGCGGTTGCTTTTGGCCGTGATCGAGAACAGTGGTGTCAGTCAGGAGGCAAGGGCGTTTGCGTACGTGCGTCTAAGGATGGATGCACTTACCGACTGTCTGGGATTCCCGTCGGCACGATCCTTCTCGTCTGATAGGGTCGCCATGGGATCCCCATTCACGGATGCAGCGGGATCCATCGTCAGGCTCCAAGCCTCCAAGTGCTGGGAAAAACCGGCGCAGGGATGGGTGTAGGTCCGTAAGCAGGCAGGATGCGATCGCTGCGTGCACTTTGGACAAGACCATACATGTCGATCGACGCGGCCTCCACCTGAGCGGACTCTGCCTGTACGCTCTCCCAGCGGCCATCAAGCTGGCCATCATGACGGATGGTCGCACCCGCGATACCATTCCATCACTCCTATCGCCGTGCCGCACTCACCACCGTCACGCCCACCATGGACGACGCAGGCGTGACAGGACTCCAAACGAGCGGCTCCGTCAGCTCCCGATTCGTTTCGCAGAATGACATAGACGAAGCCAAGAAACGCAAGGCAGAGGAGTGGAAGGCAGCCTACGCTCGGTATGTCTTCCGAGTGATGCGCCTTCGGCTTATAGTCACCGTTCTGAACGCGTGCTATTCAGGCTGGGTCAAGAACCGCCGCCGCAGGAAGAGGAAGCTCCATATGATCCCCGGTCACTATACGAGGTACCTGCCCTTGCCGCTCAACGCCCAAGTGATAATCTCGAGCTAAAGCCCGCGTTCCGCCCGCCCAGCGTCTATCCGTTCAAAAGGAAACCAAAAAGGAAGAATGGGATGAAAAGATGCGTATGGCCAACCAGTTTCGAGGCCTGGATTCGGATGAACTGCAGTTTCTCGACGAGACGGCGCGTCTCGAAAGGGAACGACAGCGCAAGATTGAGATGCATGATGCCGAGGAGCTGGCGGCGTTCAAGTGAGTCTCGCCGAGGCCCGTGGGATACCGATTTCGGCACTGACGCCTGGTCCGCTAGACGGATGCAGCACAAGTCGGCGCCAATACCGTCGCCGACGCTCGAACCACCGCCACAACGGCCGAATGCCGCTCCGACGGCGGTACCGGAACCGTCCGCTTCCAAGCCAAACAGTGTCTCGGCGCCTTCCAAAAAGACCGTCAAATCGCTGCTCAAGGGCGTGATCAAAAAGAAGGACGCAAAAGTGAAAGAGGCCGGGCCCGTTTCGGAGTCCAAGATCACGTCGGCGCCGGCCTCGACACCGTCGCCGGCAACGCCCGTTGCGGAGCCACCCCCGACAGCTCCATCAGACACCATCATACCGTCGGATCCTCCAAGCATAGTGGAGACGAGCAAAAAACGACCCGCACCTGCGCCTGCACCCGCACTGGGCGCATTAGGGGGATACGATAGCGATGAAAGCGATGATTTGACAGAGGCAGCGGAACCCGATCCCAAGAAAGTCAAAGTTTGACCCGTCCTTGTTGAGTTTGCATGTTCTGAGAACTGACCATCGAGATACAACGTGTATAAAGTGATGGCGATACAAGGGGTCTATGTATGTAATACAGTATAAAGATGCCTTTCCTCCTGACCTAATTCTGTTGTCGTGTCACACGAGTTGAGACCTATTCTGCTCGTACGACTTGGCGACAGTGCTCAACCTAACAAAGATCCTGAACAAGCTGATGACCATGCCGAAGACGTACATGATGAGGCTGAAAAGGACGAATGCGATGAGCGCCGCTTGTCGATTGCACATGTCATCCTTTTGGCTGCTCCTGGTGATAACGGACGGAAGGGAAATGCTGTAATCGTTACTCGTCCACCATGGGTTAACGGAAGAGCATTGCAGAGGTGTGGACATGTAGTCGGAGATGGTGAGGGACAAGTCAGAAGACCTGGCGAGATGAAGGGGATCAGTAGGGATGACCCATGGGGGAGTCCGGAAAGCGTACCATAGTGCTATGAAGAATAGATCCAAGCACACCCACAACATCTTACTCCTCACCTCCCACAGTCCAATAGGCCTGCCAAACGCCTCTCGATACATGACAATCAGACAATGGATCACGGAGACGGATCCATAACTGATGGACAAGATGGGAGCGCTTCCAAGGATGCCGTCAAGATCGGCCTGCTCCTCCAACTGGAACAGTTTGCAGCCGAGACCGAGAGCACTGACGACTCCTACCAATGTAAGCATCCGGAGGTAGAGGGTTGATCGCGCGTCAAACATGAGAAATTCATGAAGCCGGGTGCGCCGTGTACCTGGTCCATTCTTGACATGGGACCGACGCAGCGCAGCCCACTTTGTCAATGCGCGTTCGGTAGCGCCAGCGTTGCCCTTCTTGCCATACCGAAGTCGACGACCTTGGATCGAGTTCCCGCCGGCGAGACGTCGTCCCGACTTTTCCGAAATTCCGCTGAGGGGTCCACTGCTGTCGCTGCTTCCGGCACCCGCCTGCCGTTGCCGAGACCGTCTTCCTTCCTCCTCTCGCGAATGCGTCGGACTGTGCCCATTCGGGCTAACACCTCCGTACTCATCGCATTCGAACGCCGTTTCCTCAAACGGCTGCAACCACGGATCCTCGACAATCATGCCCCGATGACGATGGGCATGCTGCGGAACACGTTCCAGTGGTCCTCTTGGGTTACGACTCTCGTGCTTTCGCCCGTGTAGACCGTGATCATGTTCCCTCCATGGAGCTTCCCAGCCATGGGGCGTCGGCGGCGCTTGCGCCTGATACATGCGCTGCTGGAACATTGGAGGCGGCATGTCGGTCGTCGTCGTCGTCGGTGCAAGCCGTGTCGTCGAGGTCGGTTGGTTGACGCTAGAGGTGGGTCCGGAGGCCGGTACAAAGACGGGAGGAGGCATCGTAATACTCAATTGCGGATGGTGTGCCCGGCGAGGTGATGTCATTGGTGGAGCTTTGATAGCGCTTTCGGATACCGATGGAAGCTCGAGCTGCAACATCTGAGGCGACTCGACCATTTTTGATGGCGGGGTACTCGGTGCTGGAACGGATCCTGCAGTATGCTGCGACGATGCTCCAGCCGTTCCCATGATTGATGAAAAAGGCCCAGTGGCATCCTGAATTCCCGCAATAGGCGGCCCAAGGGAGAGTCCATCGACCGGCGGCAGATGTGACTGCTCCTTCAGCGTTGTCAACGGTTCCTGCGATCCGGTAGTCGACGAGAACGGCGGATCATGCGCATGCGACGGTGCAGCCGGCCGCGCGTGCGTCCCGTCCGTCGACTGTCGACGACTGGCCGGCAACGACATGGCCTTGAACCGCGCGCGGCGCGTCCTTGCCGGACCGCCGGGGGTCTCGACGCGCGGCGGTGTCGGAGCGGCCGATACCGTGGTCAGGCTTGGAAGCGTTTCGCCGGCGGGTGTGAATCCGTGGACGGACGACCGTCGCGAGGTGTCGTCCTGTTTCATCTTCCGGATATCCTCATTACTTGCGCTGCGTCTCCGTAGTTTTCCGGGAAGGTGAAAGTAGCTGCCCATGTGGCTGTGGATGTTGCTGGATAACATGCCGAACGGCGGTCTCGAGGGCATCGTGCCTTGCTCATGCTCGACCTGTTGCATCTCCACATCCGGTTCACCCATGGCCGATCCGCGCTTGGACGCAAAGTAATCCTTGCCGAGATGCTCGCTCTCCCTGCGCAGCTCTTCATTCGCCAACATTTGCTCATGCCATGCATTGTGCAGACTTTGCACTTGTTTCCAGCGTCCCGGTTTCGCAAACGTCCACCATGAGGCGTGTGGCTGTTGCATGTCATCGTCATAGTCGCCGCCGACATTGGACAGCGTGAGCGAGAGAGAAGGCGCGGCCGCGTGCGCGGCGGGCGAAGTGGTGCTGATCCGCGGCGCTTCGGTGGGTCCTAGTCGCGGGGAAAGTACAGGCGAAGGTGGGTCGAACGCTGCGAATGCTGCAATGCCAAAGCACATACGCGTGTCAGCTGTATATCAGCATTTCGGATCGAGGTGGTCAGACGTACGTGGCACAGTGCGAACCGCTCTCTTCCTCTCCTTCTTTGCGCGAGCTTCCGCTGCAGGTCCGACCGTCCCGCCTCCATCGCCCTCTTCGATTTGTCCCTGGTGGCTCGGCGGCTTGCTCAGGCCAACGCTGCCGAGCATGACTGCCGTCGGTATATGTGGCATGGGCACGCTTGAGGCCGTCATGGTGTCATGGACGGAGGGACGTGGGCTGGGACGGCGACTCCCTTTAATAGCGTGGCTGCCAGTTTCTGCGAAGATCACGGCTAGTCACCTCGCCGTCTGTCTCAGCTCTTGATCAGCGGGCCGCTAACTCGTAAAGCGCGTCTCAAAAAACAATCCCGCCGGGGGACTTGTCGAAACTTCAGGTTTCCAGCGAGAAACAGGCCGGTTTAAGGGAAATAACAGTCTCCAGCTAGGCTCTTTATCGGACGCTCGGAAGGGAATGCCGAGTGTGTCACCCAAGTTGACGCAATGTCTATCCATTCAGCCCCCATGCCCGGCTCGACGCAATCGACGTACACGGCGGCCCCGGGTCATCATGCCCCAGCGTGCACACACCACCCAGCCCGCCCCAGCTCCACTCCGGGCCTCGACGCATACACACCACCGGCTCTTTCTCGGTCCGTTGCCAAGCGATTCCGAAGGGCCCAGTAAAGCCAACACAGCACGTGTCAAGCGGTATCGTGCGCTCCTCAACCGTGACCTCGGTCGCCCGTCGGACGATGGCGATGATGCGGGACTCGTCCAAGCAGGTCACATGGGCGCCTTGGGCAGTTTTCCGGGTCTTCGACGGCGACGGCGGTCGTCCGCGTCGCAAACCCTTGCTGCGGAAGCCTCGGCGGCGCCATTCTTCATCATCGGCCATGAATTCAGGTCGGCGCGCAAGGTAGACGAGCACGGCACTGGACCAACTCCGCCCATTGTCCTCATCAATCCGGATATCGTTCGTTCGGGCGTAAATACGTCGCCGGACAGCAATGCCGCACAAAGGGAACCGCCCAGGCCGGTTTCCCGTCCGTCCATCTATCCACGATCGACGATGGACCGTGCCTCATTTCGTACAGCACGAGAGACACCGGTGGAGACCCCGAATACCCTGGCCCCGTCAAAGACAGCGTCCAAGAGCATCGCGACTCCCGGCACGCCATTCACCGCTCGCACAGGGACGACCGATTTCTTTTCCGCCAAGAGTACCCTCTCACCCGTCGACGATCTTGTATCCGTCCAAGACGAGGAGTCCCAGGAAGCCCCGGAAACAGACGCGGCGTCGCACGAGGCGATCATCGATGGTGCATCACCGCTCGTGATGTCGCCCACCCGACTGGACGTATCCGCCACCTCCCCGCGATTTCGAACAAAGCTACGTTCCGCCTTGCGTAAAAAAACTTCGACATCCGCCGCGCAGGATATCCCCCCGCTACCCCTACCCGCTGATGATACCAAGGGCAAAAGACGGACGGTCCAATTCCCCACCGAGGCTGCGTCACGTGAACCAGCGCCGCCACGGGAAGTGCTGGCAAGGACGGGGAGTGCCGTGCAGGGGACGAGCGCGGGTGTGGTGGAGGCCGCCAGGAGCAAGCAGGTGAAGGGTGCCAAGGAGGATGGGGTTTCGTCGAGTGTCGTTCCGGCAAAAGATAGTGGAGAGGCCGGGGAGGACCAGGAGGAAATGGTCAGCCTTAGAGGTAAGCGGAACTCGGCTGACGGCATGCTTCGGAACTTTTTGCTGATGGTGCTATCGATAATCGAATAGACCGTATCCTGGTTGCAGTCGGGAAGAATACCCATCCGAATTTGTCAGGTTACGACGAGGCGCAGGCTGTGAGTGACCTTTGGACGACTACGGGACTCGTCTCGCTGACATCGCGCACAGAGGAGGAAACCATCCGAACGGATCAAGGCTATTGAAGAGTACCTGGTGGTCTACAGGAAAGGATGGGTCGAGCTCTACAAGGAATGGGTAAGATTGACACCTCCGCACACGCGACCGTTGCTGATAACCTTCAGTCAACGCCGATCGGGCGCACATTTCGCAAATCCAAACGTCTCTGCTTTGCCATTCCTCTGGTAGCCAACGTCACCCAATTCTCCGTATTTTCCCGGCGCGATCTTTCGTTTGCGCTTTGCCTCGATACCGTCACGATGCGTGATGAGATTCGGAAAATCGAGCAGGCGGACGCACAACACCCCTCCTCGTCTGATACGCAGACGATCTCCTCTCGACGCAACATACTGGGCAGAATGAAGCAAACCAAGGAGTTTCGATGGATTCAAGAGCAGACTCGGGGCGGGAAGAATCGGTCACTCGTCTTCGTCTTTATGGGTCGCGAGCGGACGCGCATGCTTGATTGGTGCTGGCAGCTCTGGTCGGAATTGGGGGGACAAATACCGGAGCAATTGAGGGTGCAGGTACCCGTCTTTGACTCCATTATTGATCTCCCTCGGCCGTCTGGGGAGAGGACAGCGACCCTTCGGGCCTTTTCCCGAAGTCAAATCTTACTCGACGTCTTCACTGCCCTCAGGGCGCAGTTGCCGGACTATGATGATCTTGTTGCCCGCGAGAGGGAGCGATCTGGAGGCAACGAACCCTTGAGACTCGAGTTGGCTTGGGAAGCCGATATGCATCTCGACTGGATCCCACCGTTTGCCGAATGGTCTGTTGAGAACGCTCGACGGGATTGGGCGGTATTGGCTGGATTGTCTATGATTCAGGTTGGTGTCAAACTGCAGACGCAGATCGTATCGTATACTAACGTGTTGCAGCTCAATGATCCCTGCGAGCTATTACTTCTACCCATCAAACACGACGCAAATGACCTGAAGCTCGCCGATGGCATGCGCCTGAACGAGCCGCCAGCCATCGAGGGTTTCCTGCATCGACTTACAGGCCTTAAAGGCGCACCGATAAAACGCCGAGTGTTCGTTCACACGCAGGCTGGTATGTCCGCGGCTTGAACGAATACGAGAAAATGCACCAGTCTAATGTTCCCGCCTGCCAGGTTATTTGTTATCGATGTCACCTCAAAAGGCTCAGACGCCGCTTGCATCGTACCACGAAGTCGTAGACGACGAACAAATCCGCGACGCGTATTTTGCAGATGAGCGCATCCGCAACACCCGAAATATGCTGCACAGCGACGGACTGGTCGATTTTCGGAGCATCGCACGTATTGAACCCCCTAAAGGATCTGGACTATCGCCATTCGAGCGTCCAGGTCAAACCGATGAAGACCAGCTGCTGGAAGAGGTTGCGGTGCGAAGCACATTAGCGCGCCTTGCCGAATCCCAATTCGCGGTGATATTGGATTCTAAAGAAGTCATTTGGCTACAGGCATGTGGCTTCCGTCGCCTGGTCAAGACGCATCCTAAGTCTATATGTTCCCAACAGGCATCTGACCCGGCAGTAGCCTTAGAGTGGTTTACACGCGTGGGGGAGCTTTGCAAATACTGGTCTCATCGGCAACGCGTAGAGTAAGATTTCCGGTTCATGCGATTACTGCATATTGATGATTGCATTCTGGGCGCTCTATTAGCGCGCGTGATAGAATGGATCTGATTCGAGAGATGAACACTTCGATACATACAGCCGGAGCGATCGATTCGGAACTCGCTCGCGACACTCTGACTTGCCGAATAGCGAATTGGTGTCCTTTCGAGCGATGCAACACAATCTTGCATTGTGGACGGCTTTACATCAAGCCTTCCTCTTCCGAGCAGTTCCGGTGAGCATGACATACTACACATCGATGATCGAGGCTTATCCTTATCACGCGATTACCTAGGGAATCATTCTGTATTCTCGTCCCGGGTTTCTTGATGGAATGCTCTGTCACGGCAGCCGCTTATCATAAACGCAAATACACATATAGTCTTGCGGAAACCTACGTACGTTTCTGGACCCGCAAGGACCCCTGAGATGGCTGATTTCTCGTCTATTTAGGTGTTTTCTGGCTATCTAGCTCAGGCTCAACTTCATGACCGGTTGAGGGTCGATGATCCAATGGAAACACGTCTTTACCAGGATGGGTTGTCCGTAAGTGATTTTCTTCAGGAGAAGAATCGCCTGCTGATCATCCACGGTCGCTCTCCACGGAAGAGTTCCGATGGGGTAGAGGATTGCAGCTTTGTCGTCTGGATTCGGCGGGAAGAGACTATTCGGCCAGAGGTCGACTCGACGGACGCAGATGCAGAAGCCGCAAATAAGCCTGCTGCCATACCGAGACTGGCAAAGAGGGCTGCGAAGATGGTCATCTGCCGCGCCAGGTGTCAAGTGAGCGGATTACCCACTCTCGAGGTACCATCGCTAATCACCCTAGCTTTCAGCTTGAAAGAGATCTATGGGTTCGGGCGTTAAGCATCGAGATAGAGTCGCATAGTCGAGAGCATGCAGTACACCAGAACAGGTTGAGGCGTGGAGGAAACATATCTGCCTAGCTCTTTGCACCTTGTTTTGAAATGATGCATATCATCATGCTACAACGCTTCATGTGCCTCAATATACACTTATGCTAGGATCGTCTGTTCGGTAACGCGCGGTGCAGTCGCCTCTAGTTCTGCCTCTTGCCTCCCACCTGCGCCATGATCTTCGGCGTGGATCTCGACTTCGCTTTGGACTTCCATGGGCTCTGTTTCCGTCGTCATCACAGTCGCCTTGGCGCCTTCGTCGTTGCCATCATTGTCTGATCGGCCCACAGAGGATACCTCCGCAGATTCGAAACGTCTTGATCTCTTGACATGTCGCGGTGCCTCCTCCGACTCCTCTGGCGCGAAGTCTTGATCGTCCGTGTTAGAATTAACCTCTTGAAAGTCCCGTTTCGCAGCTCGCGTGCTACCCGTCTGGAACGACGAGCCTGTAGATGACCTTCCCAAACCCCTAGACGCGTACTCTGGTACCTCTTCCTCAAAGTCGTTGTCGAGCTGTGACTACGTAGCTGCGCGTAAGCATCTCGATCCATCCTTTTTATCTTGATGCGCACCTCGTTGTAGTTCACCACTTTTCTAGTACGAGACCTGGTCGTCAATGCGAATGACGAGGCCTCCAATTGAGCCAAAGCGCGAAGCTTTCGTAGCTGCGCCTTCTCATATCGCTCCTTCGCTCGGATGATTTCCTGCAAACGGTGAAGCATAAGTTCAAGCTGTCAGAGCGTCGATTGGACACCTACGGCTTCAGCTTCTTCAATCTTGGGCAAGTCTTCTTCGAGACGTTCGCCGAGCTTGACGTTGTTCTCTGCATTGCGCCTCTCCACAGCATTCTTCTTCCCGCCCTTTTTCAGCTGATCTAGCGTCTTCTGCGACTCCTTGTATTCAGCGATGAGATTTTCGTATTCTGCTTTCGTAGAGGTCAAAGTGTTCAGGGGAGTACCCATGTGATACATCTTGTTAGCCGCATAAACACGATACGAAGCTGAAAATCGGTGATGTCAGCTTGTCCACGCAGGAACCGAATTGCTATCCGCTCACGATCGACGCGGTATATGTATCGCTTGCTTCCATCCTTCAGTCCTTCGATATCGCAAGAATATTCTGTCATGATTGGTCGATTCTTTTTGGGAGCATAGAGACCGTCCAGCGCTTCGCGAACGGGACCCTTCGTCGTCACTGAGACGCAATTCGCTTAGTCTTCAAGTCCTGTAAACACATGACGAGACCTACGAGTCCAATCCACCAATTGTCTCAATACCTTCAGCCGCGCCTGCCAGGGCACGGCCCAGAAGCCATGCTCCACCAACGGGTTCCGATGCCTGCGATCTTCCAAGATATCGGTTTCCTCTAGGTCACGGTAAAGGTCGGACTCCTTGCGCGCAGATCCGGACGCGTCCACTTGATCCTTTGGCACGTAGCTCTTCACTTCATATACGTAAGAATCAAAGACAGTCAATGGTGATCCAGATTTCAGTCGATTGTCCAGCAGTTTCTTGACGGCAGTAGCAAGTTCATCAGGATTCGGTTCAGTCTTGGGCCTGAAAACTCAGTCGCAAAGTCAGCGACTATTCCGTGCGAGAGATTTATAGCACAGACTCACTTTCCAGCTGGATTGTAACCTTGGACACCCTTGAGCAAGGCAGATAGTACCTCAGCGATACCGTCATGCGGACCCATGCTCATCAGACCTCGCTCAAAGCTGAGAAAGATGGCAGGCATCAGCTCTGAACCAAAAGCACCGGGGCGCGTGTCGAGTGATCGGCAGGACGCGTCAAAGCCAGCCAGAATAGCTTTTTGACAGGAGTCCTCTGGCTCCCTGCAACATGTTATAGCCTTGACTTACTCGTCTACTACGCCTAATCCCTTGATAGCCTCCTTGCAGAACTTGACGATGAAAGCCCATACATACGGGACCTGCCAGCTGAGGACAAAGCTAAATACGATATAACAAACGGCGAAATGCAACGACGACTTACTCTGATTTGATGTCTTCATCCTCCGCATAATGAATAAGATCGTGTGATGGCAATCCATACGTCCTCTGCCGCTTCTCGACCCGTTGAATCTCTTCCACTACGGCTTTCGCTTTGCCTTTGCCGTTGGCTTTTGGTTTCGACATGACCTTTTCGGATCTCCCGCTGTCGGCTCCTTCTTTGGTTTTGGTCGAGGCCGCCCTCTTCCCTTTAGCTGGTTCGGCTGTGTACACCTTGGTCTTCTTGACGGCCGCGGGCTTGGAGGCCTTTACCTTTGTTGCTTTGCTGGACGTTCCGTTGGCTGTGGTTGCATCGGCGTCCGGTACAGAACTCAGTCCACTCGATACGGAGCTGAGGTCACTGTCTGTCTTTCGTCTTGAGCTCATGGTCCGAATCCGAACCAGCTTGTATGAGCACCCCAGGGATGCTTCAAGTGATGCAGATGATGTCGCTGATCAGAGTATGCGTTCCAGTACACATCTGGGGTGGTTTTCGATCGCCCTCGAGTTGAATTCGCGTGTCTTCATTTGGCTCAAATGTGACGCGCCCAGGTCCGCCGCCCGCCGTCGGACTGCTCATCAGCCCGGTTTGGGTTAACGGCTGTAAGCTGCCAGTACGATAATGACCTGTCTATCGTAAAAGGGGTCTTAGATCCGACGCCTGCTGTAAGGCATCTGGCGAAGGTGATGTCTGTCATGCTGAATAGATTGTGAAATCCAGGCGATATCCATGGAAGAATGCGCTCGTCATGAGAAGAAGCTGTGGTAGGCTGTCTATCAAGAGGTAGTTCCATCTTTTCCCAAAACCTCAATCGGCCCGCAGTGCAACTACATGTATCTTATATGTTTTTTTTCTGGAAATCCGGCGACGTCTTCTACGGCTCGTCGGGGTACAACATGACTGTTCGGGCACAGTACGACATTAGCAGGCGCCCTTCCGCTGTCCAGAAAAGACTTACGCTCAGGTCGAACCTTCTGGTCGAATTCCTCAGGGGTAAGCAAACCGAGGGCGACAGTAGCCTCCTTCAAGCTAAGTCGGGGAAACAAAATGTCAGCAGACATGCGTCCAACCGAGACAACCATCGAGCTTACGTGGTGCCCTCCTTGTGGGCCTTCTTAGCGCACTTGGCGACGTCTGCGCATGAACGAAAATCAGTGTTGGCTGCGGAAATCAAACTAAACTTCGGGTTCCACGCACTGTCGTAGCCCAGATGGCTGTTCAAGATAGTCGCCAACATCAAGGATTCGTTCAACAGCGTGGAGATCCTCTTCTCGTTGGCTTCAATGCCAACAACACAGTTCTTGGTGAAGCTTCGGCATCCGTCAGCCAACAATCGGATAGACTGAAGCAAGTTCTTGATCAAGACCGGCTTGAAGACGTTCAATTCGAATTGACCGTAAGAACCGGCAACGGAAATAGTGGTGTTGTTTCCGATAACCTGTGCGGCAACCATGGTCAAAGCTTCACACTGGGTGGGGTTGACCTTGCCCGGCATGATGGATGATCCAGGCTCGTTTTCCGGGAGAGAAAGTTCTCCCAAACCACAACGAGGACCGGAACCGAGGTATCGGATGTCGTTGGCGATCTTCATCAAGGAGACAGCGACGGTGTTCATGGCTCCGGAGGCTTCGACGATGGCGTCGTGAGCGGCGAGAGCTTCGAACTGCGGAAAAATTACCTTAGAGCGGTTTCCATGCGTTATCTGTGGCCAGACTCACCTTGTTGGGAGCGGTCTCGAACTTGTAACCAGAGATCTCGGAGATGGCTTCGGCGACCTTGACATCAAAGCCCTTCTTGGTGTTCAAACCCTAAAAAACCCTCCACATGAGCCTATGCTTCAGGCAGAGGCAAAACACAGCACATACAGTTCCGACAGCAGTTCCACCCTGCGCCAACATGCTCAATCGGGGGATAACGGCTTCAACTCGCGCGATACCGTTAGCGATCTGCTGAACGTAGCCAGAGAATTCTTGACCCAAGGTCAACGGGGTGGCATCTTGCAAGTGGGTTCGGCCGATCTTGATGATGTTCTCGAACGACTTTCGCTTGGCCTCCATAGCGTCGTGCAGCTCATGCAAGGCGGGAAGCAGCGAGGCGTAAATCTCGGTAACGGCGGCAACGTGCATGGCAGTAGGGAAACTAGTGAGATAGAACGCGAATTTGAGTACACCTGACACCGGCATTGAAAGGATATTGAGCGATGACTCACGTGTCGTTGGAGCTCTGCGACATGTTGACATGGTCGTTCGGGTGAACAGGCTTCTTGCTGCCCAGCTCTCCACCCAAGATCTCGATGGCTCGGTTGGAGATGACTTCATTGACGTTCATGTTGGTTTGGGTACCGGATCCAGTCTGGAAAACGACCAACGGGAAGTGGTCGATGAGCTTTCCAGAGATGACCTCATCGGCAGCCTGGCTGATGGCGTCGACGATCTTGGGGTCGAGGCCTGCAATGGCAGTAATGAGGAAAAAGGTGGACGGCCACAACGGTCACATCTTAACGACTTACCGTAGGTACCGTTAACTTGGGCGGCAGCCTTCTTCAAGACACCGAAAGCCTTGATCAGGGGCGGGGGCATTCGCTCGGTGGGTCCACCTGAAACGGCCACAACCAATTCAGTCAGTAAGGAATTGCCATCGGAGCGGCGAGCCCTACTGACCGATGTCAAAGTTCATCAAACTTCGCTGAGTTTGAGCACCCCAGTATCGGTCAGCGGGGACTTCGAGGGGACCAAAGGTGTCGGCTTCCTTTCGGATCTTGCCCTGGGACTACAGATTTGAGAAGTGCAGATTCAGTCTGACGTTCTCCGATCTCGCGGCCGATGCTGTCGCTTAGCCGTTCCCGTGAATGCCCATTCTATCGGCTCGGCAGCGGCTTTGCAACGCGTTGACGGCTTTCCCGGTCTACTAACCATGATGGCAGACGAAGTGAAAGTTCGGGCAATAGCCACGTTTGAGAGTCGTTGGGCAGTGAGCTATTCGTACGTGTCGAAGTATCAGAAGATTGGTAGGTGAACATGAAGCGGATTGTCGACAAGCATGCAAAGACAGAAAGTATCGTCAATGTTCTGTTTGACTGACGCTCGATTGTACGAGCATTCGATGTGCTGGAGAGCACCAAGCGGATTGCCAAGGGAGACGAAGAGATGTACTGACCCTTCCAGCAGAAGCAGTGACCTGTCGAGCGAACATCGATAAGAAATGCACTGCAGCGATGAGAAGTTTCTGTGAGTCTATATCCAGGCATTCGCAGCAAAGAGACCCACGTACAGCGTGATTCCGTGCCTACTTGACTGTCAAGAGCGGTGCCAAATGCTATGAGATTCTTCTTCAAGATGACACAACCGACTGCAAGCAGGAGGAGAGAGTATGCACCGGGACATCGGTCTGCTCGCTGCATGCTGGGGACCGTCTGTCGCCGGGTCTAGAAAGTCCGAAACTAAGCGAAAGGTATGTTGGGGCGCACCCATGTCCCTCGCCCTTCATTCGTGCGCGAGGCGATCATGCCGAAGAAAGCCGGCTCACCCAAGGTTGCCACGCATCGGTCGGTCTTCGCCACACAACGGGTCGGACTATCCTGTTGCACCTGCAAAGATGTACAATACGTATATCATAGACCACATACATCGCGCGCGACAGGCTGCCGGCCTAGAGACGTCTGGCCACTGCTAACGATCTCCGAGTTCCCTGGCCTTCTTCGTCACATCCTCCTCGTGCCCAGCTTGCACCTCCTGAATTTCCGACTTGGCCGACGCATCTACTCTTCCTTGACGGAACAGAGACGAGCCACCTGACGGTACCGTGCGCTGGCCACTTTCAGCCTCCTCCGTCACCGTTGTCGTTCCTCCACCCCTTCTCCTGGGTCTGGGGATCACGCTACTTGCCGCCGCATAGCCAGTTTCTGCATCGGCGTCGCCTCTGGCCTCATCGCCCTTGACTACATCACTCGAGACCCTGCCAGCTTGTTGACTATCCAGGGCATCGATAGGTGCGAACCCCGAAAGAGGCGATTTGTGCATCTCCATCCGCTTTCGCGCGAGTTCCGTCTGTTGTTGAGACAGACGTCGCAAATTGTCGTCAGCCGGGGCATTGGGATCGTTGCGTGGAGTGTAATCGGTTGAAGATTCGTATCCGGATGTTTGGCGAGGTTCAACCTGAGACGGCGAGGGATTGTGTTCCTTCGCTGGCCCGCTCGTTGAAGCAGGAGATGCGAACGGATACGTTGTCGATGGATGGCCATGCTTCTGGGGCGAAAAAGCGGAAGGGCTGTGGAGACTGGGCGGCATATTCACTGGCGGGTTGCGGGTGTCCGCACGGCGCTGCCCTTGCTGCGGAGTCACATTCGAAGACTCAGTCGGCGCTGACAAGAACTTTCTTTGGGCCGTCTCTGCTTCATCCCGTTCTTGAATCAATTTGACGTTGTGGGCCAGGCGATATTGTCGCTGCATATCTTTTTGAAGTTCCTGTCAACCAGATGTGTTTAGCGATTCAAACAGGAGGCTCGAAACGAATGGGACGTACTTCTTCCGAAGGAGGATCTGCTCGAGTAAAAGATAGCCCTGGAACTGATTCAGTACAAATCATTTGGGCAGGAGCGGAGTGCACTCACAAGATCTCCATTGTACTGTAAGGCAATTTAATCAGCGGAATGCCGATGGATCGAAAGACTTGACATACTAGGAAGACTCGCTCTTACTGTATACTCGGACAGATCATCGTATTGCTTCTTGTATTCAACGAATCGTTTTGGTCGACCGCCTGGAAAGCCACAATACGTTCGGACCTGATCGCCATAATTTCTGAACACAGACACTCACCGTTGGGATTCGGGTGTTCGTAGAATCTATTGCCTGTAGCCAGCGAGTTGATCGGCGATTGATACCAGCTTGTAGAGTGTACTCTTACCTTGCAAGTCATACCCGACAGGTTTCTGCAAGCCACGATCGAGAGGTTCAATACGAGCAAGGGATCGAGACGGGACTGAGCAGACTCACGTTTCTGCCAAACGGTATAAATTTTGCTAGCTTGCCAAATATGCGGGACATTTCGGTGTTGCCTGCGTGACTGGGAGGTGAGGAAAGACGATGCAACGGTTGTGAGTGGCCCTTAGGCTTTGGCGATAGATGACCATCAACTTTCAGTAGATCTTCAGTAGATCAGGTGCGAAGCTGAGACATTTCGACCAGCCGATCAACGCTTCGATTGACCGAATATGACGCGCCTGACCTCGCCTTATCCCGGAGCTCTGTTTCGTCATCACAGGCTTCGCAAAGAACAATAATGTATCGCTTGAACGCACCCTCTCTCGGCTTGTGCGATCGAGAAGCATATGATCCACTCGACCCTGTAGACCGCGAATTGAGCTAGACCACGAACTGAGTGCTGTGGTTCAAGCCCTCAGGCCAGACCTTCCGAATTCGTGTTGGACACGATATTATACATGTAATCCAGACAGGCGTGGCGGGATCCCTCACGAAAGTCCCTGCCACGCGGTCGAAGTCCCACTACCGCTGCCTCGGTGACACGAGAACAGAAGCCCTGTCGATAAGGATCAACTAGCCGTTGTACAACAGGAAATGACTCTAGGATCCTCGTTTCGACCCTCGTTTCCTTAGAAAGCATGACATGCTATCCATATTCAGCCGGACAGCAGTCCGCCAATAGCTACGGCATTTAGGTCGTTTTGACATGCTAGACGACGACAAAAAGACTCCATGAGTCAGGTTGATCAGCCATATGGGCAAGGGATCACTCACGAATTCGTCGATGGTGGTATACAGCATTCCATCCGAAATCAAGTCCTCAATTGCTTGCCTGTATAACAAAACGGCCGTCAGTGACCGTCAAAATGGTCAAGTTCTCCGTGCAGCACTTACATCATTTCGTCACCCGAGCTTCCAACGCGTCTCGCAATCTCGGCGACATGCAAACCCTCGTCACTCGCAGCGCCCTCAGTACTGACGACTTCCATGATACTCCTCGCCACCGGGGGGAAATCTGCCCATCGGTCATTGCCAGCTTGCTGTTGACCTGCACCGGGAGCATAGGAGCCGCTCGCCCCGCCATTTGGAGCTGTCATGCCACCACCGGCTGCCTTTTTGATAGAAGCAACATCGTTAGGAGTGATAGAGGTGCGATCATAGTAGAATTGTACGGACCATTCCTGGGTTTCGCGTACTCAAGCTCACGTAGACGCATTCTAGGAAATGGTAATGCACTTCGTTCATGTCCGTGATAGGCCGGACTGTTGTTGCAGAGACGTGACGTTTCTGGTTGAACGATTTCAAGGTTCCTACTACTGCTACGTAAATGTCCTGCCTGCGAAGCGTATATTCTGTCAGGTGCTTTCAACTTCGCCAGAGCCATGCTACTCACTCAATTCCGTCTGTCTTGCCGCTGTCATCTGTAGATGTGTCCAGCCATAGCCTGCAATCCACCGTCCCCGTTCCGTCCTCCACTTGATACGATACGTTGGTTGCCGTTGTAGAGATATTGCGCACTACACCAATGACTTTGACCTGTAGAGACGGCAAATTCAGTTCACCAACCAGCAATATCGTGCCGTCAACGTACACTTCCGAGCTCGACCCCATCTACCGAAAAGTCCGCATCTGGGTGTGGCTGACTGGCTTCTAAGACTTGCTTGATCGTCAACGGCCTCAAAGTCTGCTGTCCTCCTCCCTTTCCCTTCAAGTCCGAGATGTCAGCTACGAGAGAGCTGAATCGCGCACACACATACCTTGCCTCCTGGAGACTGACTGGCTCCCGCACCATAGGGACTTCCTCCCGCTGCGTTCACGAAACCGCCGGCGGCATAATATGGGTTGGAGTCCATCTTCAATGATACGCCTTGGAAGTCACTCGGTAGGATGGCGCGTGATCGATAGCTTTGGGTAAGACTGTGCCAACAGACCTATAATCTGATGGTTGCTCTTGCTCTTCTTCATCACTTCAAGTTGGAAAGTGATTGATCGGCCAACGCGACGAGCTGAGCGCGTCGTTCGCGACGGCACATGAAGAAAGCTCCTTACCTAATCCCTTTCCCCTGACCTGCCCCGATCGAAATAATTACGAAGTCACTCTTCGTGATGTCAAAGTTCCGGTGATTCCTCAACGCCCAGGTATCACGGCATATTGCATCCTTCACTCGATATACCTCGGACTATACAATGCCTCGACCCGCGCAAATACCGCTGATCAACAAAGCCTTTGTGCTGGACGCGCTCGAACACCATCAGACCCGACTGGACGGCAGGAAACCCCTCGACCAACGGCCATGGAAGATCAGCTTTTACGCTCAGCCAGAAGACGACTATGAGGAAAGCAATTCGGCGGGGGACAGTGCGACGGCGAGTGCGGGCCTGGGAAAGGTCGACGTGAGACTAGGAAAGACAAGGTGAGCATTGTTCGGAGCGGGTCATCGATATTCTCATTATGGTTAACCTGGACCGCTGCAGGGTGATAGCAAACATTTCCGCATCAATAGTAAAGCCGAGGGAGGACAGGCCGTATGAAGGACTGATATACATCACGTCGGAGATGTCAGGCATGACGAGTCAGTCATATGTGGAAGGGCGGTAGGTGCATTGCGATTGTCTTCGCTCTAAGGACAAAGCTATGCGATGGCCCTAATCTTCGCGGAATACTCAGCTCGACGGAAGAAGAGGTCTTGACAACACGCTTGATCGAGAAGGCAATAAGAAAGAGTGAAGCTGTGGATCGGGAGTCTCTGTGCATTCTTGCGGGCGAAAAGGTGAGGCTCGTTCAGTCAGGCGCCCGAATCGGGTGATGTATCCGACTTCTTGTTGGAGCCTCCCCGTCCCTGCGCTGATCCCCACCCGTCGTCTAGGTCTGGGCCATAAGAATAACGCTACATTATCTGTCGGATGACGGAAACCTGCTCGACTGCGCATGTATGGCCGCCATGGCTGCGCTCCGGCATTTCAAAAAGGAGGAAGTGGAAGTTCGGGGAGACGAGGTTACAGTGGTCAGTACTTTGGACGTGGTCAAACATGGAACAGTAAACTGATGCATGCATTCACTGGTATAGCATAAAGCTACCGAACGAGCACCAATGCCATTAGCGATTCATCACACACCACTATGCATCACCTTTGCTTATCTCGACAAGTAAGTCATATAAGATCTGAGCGTCATGTCATCGCAGTCGGTCGTGCTGAATGATTCGCCATTCCCAGCTCCAATCTCGTACTGGATCCCTCTCACATGGAGGCTTCCATTGCTACGGGTACATTGACCCTGACTCTCAACGCTCAACGCGAGATCTGCGTACTGAGCAAAGCCGGCGGCACGCCGCTCGCTAAGCATGACCTGATGCGTGTCGTACGTCTGGGTGTTGAGCGAGTGAGGGATATGACGAAGGCGTTGGAGGATGCGTTGAAAGCGGATGAGCTTGTTCGAGTGGTTGAAGTCCGGTAGAGTACGGTGCGAGGTTTGTCGCAAGGCTGCTTGTACCAAGCAGTCTAGGACCGACTTATCGGAATTTGAGTATTCTGGTGTCGATAAATGTTGGTGATTCCCCTAGGGAGGGAACGTTCATGGTCAAGAAACGAGGTGTATCGCTCGGCGAGGGAAAATCGTGCAACCGGCATAACGCGACCGAGTACTGATTTGCATTGGCTGTCTCCGGCGTTGCAACTCAAAAGTCGCCAGTATACATATGCAAATAGAGTTCAGCATTCTGTTAGAGAGCCTGTCCTTACTTACATCATCAGCTGCAGTTTATCTCAACTTCTATTCTCGGACCAATCCTACCCCGAATGGAAAGAAGGGGAGGACCGGGAAGCTGATCGGAAACACTGAACAAAGTAGCTCTCGATCGCAATTTGTCTCACCGAGCTGAGGATCTTTCAAGCGAAGGACACGAACAATAGAAAAGTGATTGTTGATGCGCCCCCCGAGGGATTAGCATTCGACCAGCTTGCTTAGCCGTCGAGCCACCTTCCGAACTCGGCTCATTCCTGAATCAATACCAGAGCAGCTGACTGGCTTGTCCCACTCTCGAGCGAATCAAGATCCGCGGTTTACGGCGGAAGAACAATGCATCAACGGTGGCCGGGCCGACAAGCATGAAGACGAGGGACTTGACGAGAGCAAACTACACGAGGTCTCGAGCGAGATACTATGGCGTCTCAAGAGCTAGCTCAGCTGGCAAACGATAGTACCAGCAGAGTTCAAGCTTTTGCTGTACAGTGGGTATTGCTGAGTAGCTTTGTACCTGTAGACACACGGGCATGCAGAGATTAAGACTGCTAAGTACTGCCTATCTCACCAGGCTATGGTAGACTCGGCGACACTTGGCCTTTCGGAGTTGAATGCTGGTACCGGCTGCTGCGCCGGTCGCTATCAGTTCTTCGTACAGGTCGACGCAGATCTGACTACTGGGACCTTCGTGCTGCAGACTTCAACGTCGCATTCTGGTAGCGTGCGCGTTTCAATCATCGCCCTTGCTCTGCTAGTCGTTACGACATACGGCTTCTTTGCATTTCAACGTAGTTGACACACTGTCTGTTGTGTCAATTCGGTCCAAACACGCCGGCAGTATCGCTACCATCCCGACTAGCGAATAGGACGACAGGAAGAAGAGTAGCAATTCGTTTCCGAGTCACTGCTGCCAGGTTGGCCACGACGCCATACCTTCAACAGCTTCTGTTCCGTTTCATCAGAACACCGCTGTACGCCAGACGTGTCGAGCGGCGAAGCGCAAGATACCATATACCCTCGCAATCATTTGCTGCAGCTTTAGCTGTCAGCTGTCATCTGGCGTGACCCATCAGTCCATCTATCATCGTTCGGAATCCGAAGGCTTTTGTGAGTTGCTGTTCTGTCTTTCGTTGATGGAAATGATGAGCTGAATGACGCGAATTATTGATCGAATCACCGCCTTCCTTTGCCTCTCGCCTCTGCCTCTAGCCTCCGCTAGCCGTGTGGAACTTCGCGTTTCTCGGCCATCAACCACCGAAAACGACGGCCTTCCTGATCAGGTTGCCAACCTGAAAGTGTGACTTATAGATCTGCTCTTACGCAGGGTCATCTCTGTCCGCTTCCAATCAGATCATCATTCGAAGGAAAGGAGAAGGCAAAGGAAGGGGTACGGACCTTGATCACGCATAAGACCACGAGGACTTCGGCATACTCCTTGGAAATTGGCATCAAGCGCCAATCACCTCGCACCGCATATCGGCCCAAGGTACGACCTCGATTGGGAAGCTGGCCATCAATCTTACAAAAGGAAAAGCGCATTGTTGGTATCCTTGGCAATCATCCTCTATCCCGCCTTCCGATTTGAGCAATAACTCCGTTGAAGTAAATTATCAAATCTTCGCCGAATTCGACTCGCCTGTGACCTTGAATCAACCCACACCTACCGACATCATGTCGTCTCAAGCCGAGATACAGGAAAAGATCTCGGCCGCACGCCGTGAAGCCGACCAGCTGAAGGAAAAGATCCGGCAAAAGAAGGACTTGACGGCAGATACCAGTCGTAAGTCATGACAATCATCCCGCTGTTGCATCTGGCTAATAGGGTTCACCTCGGTTTCTGTCTTCCAGTAAGAGCCATGTCCCAGGATGTCGAGCCCCTTCCTCGAGTCGTTCTGCGTCCTCGGCGTACGCTCAAAGGACATCTCGCAAAGATCTACGCCATGCACTGGGCAAATGACAACCGGCATCTGGTCTCAGCATCTCAAGACGGAAAACTAATAGTATGGGATGCATACACGTCCAACAAAGTCCATGCGATACCCCTTCGGTCTTCGTGGGTCATGACCTGCGCCTACTCGCCAAGCGGTCAATTCGTCGCATGCGGCGGTCTCGACAACATCTGCTCTGTCTACTCTTTGAGGAATAGTGGAATGGGTGGCGGAAGTGGCGGAATGGCCCCCGTGGGACAGGTCAGCAAGCCATCGAGGGAATTGAGCGGACATTCGGGCTACCTGAGTTGCTGTCGATTCATCAGTGACCGGCAAATTGTGACCAGCTCGGGGGATATGACTTGCATGCTTTGGGATGTCGAAGCCGGAGTGAGGACGATGGAATTCAATGATCACACTGGAGACGTGATGAGGTGAGTCGACTGGCGGAGTGAAGCGTGTGACTTTGCGAAATGACAATTGTGGCGTCTCCAGCGTGTCCCTCTCGCCGAATCAGAATCTCTTTGTGTCTGGCGCATGCGATGCCACGGCAAAGATATGGGATATTCGATCGGGCAAAGCTGTGCAGACATTTACCGGACATGAAAGCGACATCAATGCAGTACAGTGAGTCTCTGTTATCATGTGCAAATGAAACATGGGCGCTGATTCGGTCTTTCAAGATTCTTCCCGGATGGCCAAGCATTCGCAACTGGCTCAGATGACGCTTCCTGCCGCTTATTCGATATGCGAGCCGATCGTGAACTCAACATCTATGCCAATAACAATATTCTATGCGGTATCACTTCGGTTGCCTTTTCGGGTTCGGGGCGGCTACTGTTTGCTGGATACGAGGACTATAATGTCAACGTATGGGATGTGCTCAAGGGTGAACGCGTTGGTGTTTTGGCTGGCCACGAGAATCGAGTGAGCTGCCTCGGTGTCAGTCCAGACGGAATGGCTTTGTGCACCGGTAGTTGGGACAGCGTTCTGAAGGCAAGTCCATTAATTTAGTATTATGTAAATGGATCGGCTAATCATGCTTGCTTTCCGACAGGTTTGGTCATGAGGGATGCGAGGTGATGACGTCGTTTGTCAGGAAAGTGTAGGTCCCGGACGGGGCAGGAAAGGCGTATGAATCTGTACTATACAGCATAATGTAAAATTCCCTCGTTGTAGCATGCCACCGCTGCTGACGAGCAGGCGCTGTAGTAAAGTGCCATTGTTAGGTACCTAAGAGCCATTATCGTGTCAGTCGCGTTCGTGCGACGTCGCGATTGTCTTGAGCGATTCTATGGGATCGACGGATTTCAAAAGCATCTTACGCAGTGATAGTATTGATGGGTCCCGAGCGCGGATGTCGAAGGCGAAAAATCCGTTTGAGAGGAGATGGGCGTCTTATAGTAAGGTTGAAAGCCATTTGTAGGTTGACCAATGGATTAAGAGTCTGCCGCTAGATTGGGTCGAGAGCGGTGCATGTAGAGGTTCACGATCGATGAGGGAGAGCCTGCGGATTGCGATGTTGCGGTAGAGCCCGAATGGCGGTCCGCTGCATCTGGTAAACCAAGCGAGGACGATTTGCTGAGCGCTGGAGGGAAACCACCTGATTTCACATTGGATCCAGATTTCATCGTCGGCGGCGGGTTGCGACTGTCTTGGAGCCCTTTCACCGGTTTTCGTCCATCTTCCCTGAATGCTGAGTTCTCTCGTCCAGTGTCCTCCCGGGGGAGCATCTTCCGGTTCCCTGTTTCCTCGAGTATGGTGGCAGATAAAGCCGAAGAGGAGATGGACCTCTGATAGACATGACGCTTCGTCGGGATGACTGAATCTCCTACGCGGCGGGTTCTGGTCATGTCGGTTGCAACTTTCATCTCGTTCAACAGCTGACTACCCGGAGAGTCAGGTGCCAACCTCCAAGACCAGTGAGTCGCCGAAGTACCGAGACTGGTAGCAGGGCTGACAGGCGTATAGAGAACAAGCGGATTTGTCGAGGATGTCCGTAAGCTAGCGTGCGATTCAGACGTCGGGATTGCTGGCAGTGGATCCAAGGGAGGCGGAGTAGTCGGTCCTCCAGATCCATATACTGACGACTCTCTGCGATGGTGTAGGGGCGGAATGCTAGATGTCCGGATCGGCAGTCTAGAAGCGAATATTCTGCTTCCAGGACTCCTCGTGAAAGAATCGGCTCGACCGACGCTAATTTGGGACGTATTATTCTCGACTCCGAGTATAGCTTGCAACCGCTGAGATGTCTGATTCGTCCTTGACTTTGCCGATCCCGAATTGCGCGATTGCTCCTCCGTTGAGAAGCCATGGAAAGTTCTTGTCTGCCTTTGATCCTGTTTGTTCTCGCTCATAAAACTTGAGTATTTGGACGACCTGGACATTGGGGTCATCTTGTAAGAACCCTGAAGCTCCGACCAAAGCGGATTGCTCGGCGTGCGCCTACGCCCATCCGCAGCTTTTCGTACTGGAATATAGGAATGAGGGGGTTTTCGCCCGAAGACTGGACTATACCCAATGACTGACGGCTTCTGGTTGGTCTTGCTGCTGCGATTCTGCTCGTTCCACACTGCCTTTGTCTGCACTACGATTTCTTGCGACGGCGTCGTTGCTTTCTCCCTGAGATCGTTGAGATTTTGCGCTATTCCAGAACCGAGGTGTTCTGCATCAAAGGCTTCCATTGCGTCAAGCAGCCAAGGTTCCACAACGTTCCGGTCGAGTGGCTCATTTACACATTCCAGCTGATGAAAGTAGGTATCATTCTTGACACTGTTTTTCAGATTACCCTGACTGCGTTGTCGGATCATCGGATCCTTTTGAGCGACCTCCAAAGAAACTAGTGTTCCAGAAGTCGGAGGGACAGCGAGGGTACTGTTGCAGTGGTTGTAAATCAGCCAGCCTTCCATGGAACTCTGGGTCAGCATATCAGAGCACTCACGGATTACCGATATTCAGCTCAATCAAGCTCGCATTCCGTTTCCTGTTCGCCGGGTTATGTTTCCCCTCGGACCCCCTCAGCCCGCCAAAAGATACTCCCATCGAATAGATCTGGCGCTTTGAGGAGGCCTCAAGTCGACGTTTTGAGGGTGTGGCGATATCGACCTCTCTGTCCTCTTCTCGACCGCGACCAACCCACTCCAAAATACTGTTTCGAAGACCCCTCCCAAAGAATGTCTTCCCGACCGATCCTGGCGTATCTTGCGAGTCTGCCCATTCAGCATGGGAGCGAGATGGAGTGATTTCCGATACATCAAGCAGAGAACGCGCGAATCGACTTTTCCTTGGCTCCGATTTGTTTGCAAGCAGTAACCTTTCCGACTTCGATGGTGTGCGCGGAAGAGCCTTCGTGGACAGATCTATGTTGAATCCTTGCGACATTGCTCTTCGAACTGTGTTTCCATGATCATGCGCATGGTTCAGCTCTTCTGGCACCCTTTGACCGCTTTCTCCGTCAGGCTTGCGTGGACCAATCTTGAAGATCGAGCGCTGTAGCGTATCCATCAAACGGCGTCGGCTGTCATTGCTTTTCTTCCCGATGTCGAGAAACTTTCTGGTTGTCTTGCTGGCTGGCGCTGACGTCGTGTCCGAAGCATCTGTCGATGGTGGCGGTCATAAATTTTGCGGGATCAGAGTAGCTAAGCGCCTGATCGGTGCATCATCACTCACGATTACTCTTTCTTGTCATCTTCTCGTGTCCAATTTTGCCGCTCGTCGGTTGCTGGATCTCTACATCCCCTCCAGTCATCAAAGCATATCCCTTACCACTTCGCGATGTC
Source organism: Naganishia sp. PG3902-1 (assembly GCA_023628075.1). Classification (NCBI taxonomy): domain Eukaryota; kingdom Fungi; phylum Basidiomycota; class Tremellomycetes; order Filobasidiales; family Filobasidiaceae; genus Naganishia; species Naganishia sp. PG3902-1. The sequence continues at coordinate 466,556 of JAMALH010000006.1, forward strand.
AACCCGTCATCACTTTCACCATGTGGCTTTTGGGTTTTGGGAGGAGTAGGCGCTGGACGAAGATTTCCGAATGAGTGATGCGAGGATAGGGGTTGGCTTTGCGGAGGGGAAATTGGCGGGTGTTTCATGCTGCGACCTGGTGGCATGCTGATGTGTCTTCATACCCAGCTTGCCTTGAACGAGCGGGAAGACGTGACATAATGAATGCCTATAGGGTTGACGTATGGAGACAGCGTGCGACCTGGCCTCGATCGAAGCTTGGGTTCTGTTGCTTCTTTTCCCGTCCCGTGGATCTTCGTTTCACAATGAGACATCGATTCGCATCCGTAATCTTCGTCAGCCTTATCTGGTCTTCGTTTCAGATTTTATCTGCGCGTGAGAATGCCCATATACAACTTGGCTCCTTGGACTGACCTACAACTCGAAACTGGTATTCGCAAATGCTTTGCTTCGCTGCCTCTTAATTTCGATGAGCCGCCTCGATCACGGTTCAACCCATTTCCGCCAGTCTCGCAATCTCCTGTCGTATCTCCTCCAAACTGATCTTCAACGTCTTGGCATCGTCGAACTTGCGTTGTGCATTGGCTTCCCGGATATATTCCCTAGGATAGCCCCAACGCGTCAATCGACGGAAAGACACGTCAAACTGGAGACTCACTCTATCTGCGCTTCTTGCTCCAGAAGGGGCTGTAACATCATGGCCACTGTGTCATCCGCTTTACTCTGTTTCCCTGCAAGAGGAGGAGAGAATGGGCGACCCGAGCCGATTTCCGATGGCGCTGGGGTTGAAGAAGCCGATGCGACGGAAGAAGTCGCGCGCTTGTGTCTTTGCCTCTGTATGCGCGGTAGCATCTGAATGAGGAAAGCCATTGGATCAGGATAAAACGAAGCGACATGCTAACAAGGCGAGGCTTACCTGAATAATTCCAGCCTCCTTGCTGATGAACAAACCGGAGGCCCTTGTGATCGCTTGCTGCAGGCGCCACTGTGCAGACCCCTCTTCACACGGCTGATCTCGTATGCGCTTCGTCAGCATTTCGTAATCTTGGAACAGTTCGACAAGTTGTTTGTGTAGCGAGATCGTTTCGGGTGACACTTCGACTGGAGGGAAGTGTTCCGATCTAGCGAGCGGAGGGATCGTCATTCGAATGTTCCTGCCTCGGGGGTACCCTCGCTCTGGCGATACTCACTGCAATTGAATGATCATTTCCTGGAATTCGGGGAGGTAATCTGCAATCTCGGTCTCTACAGCCTTGAGAGCCTGTCAGATATCGGTGAATCAGCCTCAGACAATCGCTTCTGATTTGAACAGCGATCATGCGCCTTACCTCGTAGAGTCTCGAGAAGCCAGTGACCTTGGCACGGTCTTGCATCTGCTGCTTGCGGCTGTACCAAGAAATCGCTGAATCAGTCATCGAGACTTAGCCTTAACCATTCAATGCTTACGATACCGTCTGCCAACAGTCGCTGCAGACTCTCACCCCTTTTATCACGACCTCCTTGGGGGAATTATCCTCCAGACTGCCCGTGGACCGCCTGCTCTTCGACGCCGGTTTCGCTGTAGATCCCTCTGCTCTGGGCGGCACATCGTCGATCTTCAGCCAACCAACGAATCCCTCCTCTACCTCCTGCCCTCTTCCTGTTTTCCAATCGGCTACCAGCAGTAGCGAACATTTTACTCGACGCATACCGATCGGCAAACCCGTGCTGGGATTCACCGAGCTCTTATCAGATGCGCTAGTCGGTGAGGATATGCCGTCCTCTAGGTTCCGGGCAAGAGTTGCTGTAGATTGAGCCTGTGCAAGATAGTCGGGGGATGTAGGCGGAAGCGAACAGATGATTCGACCACATAATCGACAGTGGTGTTTCCGATTTGCAAGGGAGAATGACGACCTGGCACAAAGCGGCCGTCAAAAGAGATATGCCGTACACCGTCCAGTGACACTTACTGGCAGATCCGACATCGCTTCACGTCTTTATCTTCTTCCCACTTGACGATTCCCATCTCTGCTTCCCTCATCTTCTCCGCCGCCACCTGTTCCACGCCCACTCCACTGACATTCCGTATGCCTCGCCAAACGTCTCGAGCCTTGATATTATCGAGTTGTGATGAAAGGGCGTCCATGGAAAGGAATGTGCTTGCTCGCCCGAGTTTTGGCGGCGCAAGGGAAGACAGCGAGAGATTGGATTTGGTTGAAGATGATCGTGGTAACTTTCCCGGTGGCCCAGCGATAGCGGCGTTCCCGCTTTCGTCAGACTTTGTATTTGGCATTCCAGCCAGCGTTTGGGGATTGAAGTGCAGGTCAATGAGCTGAGCAGAGTGGAAAACAGACGTATCGAGATCAGTTGAATGCCAACGGACAAAGCCATGACACAATGTTCACCTTGCCCCATCGCCTTCCTAACCTTCCCTCTTCTTTACTGATCTCTGCGAGCTTGCGATTCCGCGCTTCCAAAAACTCTTCTGTGCGATAAGTCTTGACACCAGCTGGCTGAAATCCGGGGCGATACGGCGTCTGCGAGGCCCCAAGCGATGACCGAGATATCGACGGAGCTCGCTGCGGCTGTAGAACCGTTTGGACCTGCATCAACGAATGCGAGCGAGATCGCTGACCAGCCTGTGGATACACGGGAGTGGAGGTACCCGATGTGTTTGACGGTGGATGCAGACCCTTGTTGAGACCGGATGATGCACTCCTGATGAGACCGGTTCCGTTGCCATCGGGAGTAGCCGCCTGATTCCTGGTCTGCTCTTGCAGAGAATACGTCGAGCTTGATGCCGAGCGAGGAAGCGAGGTGAGGCTGGTCCCCTGTCCGGTCCCCGAATAGGAAAGGCTATGTGCAGAGCGATGCGCGTTGCTCCGCAAAAACCTCTGGGCTGCCGGTGACCCATTGTTGCCATTTGCAGGAGCAGGATTGGGAGCTGTATCGCTGTCCACGGATTGTGTAGAGCCGAGACGCGCCATATTTGCTGGTTGAGGAGGACCGAGACGGCGGCGCTGGGGCGTGGGAGCTGTGCCGGTTGAGACAGGCGGCGAAGAGCTCAGATGAATTGCAGAAGGTTTCGGTGGAGGCTTTGGTGAGGGGATAGACGTCGAGGCATTTCGATCCGTACCCGTGGGCTCGTGGTGAACGTTGATGGCGCCAGAGACAGAAACCCGTTTGGGCGGGGTCGGAGGGCTCGGGCGGATATACTCCAGAAATGAAGAGGGCCGGTGGGTTCGGGCTTGCGGAGGCAGTTGCAGGTGATCTGGACTTTCCACGGGGAGGGAAATCGTGCTCGTGCCAGCTGCTGTTTCGTCGATGGACGCCCGACCCGTTGAGCCTGCCGTGCTGTCTCCACCACTAGCTGTCGATCCGGCCCCAGGAAGATGCGTCCCCCACCCTGTGAAGCTCAAAGGCCTCCTCGCTTCGCCTCCCCCACCTGCCGCTGCTAGTCTTGCCGTGAGACCATCCCTTATACTTTCACCAACTCCCATCCCGATCCCGGCGATCCCCACGGCGCCCTTGGCTGCCTTTTCCGCCGCTTTGGACGATTCGATCCAACTCAAGCCATCGGATAAAGCATTCAGCCAGGCAGGAGAGGTTATACCACCGCCTCCATTCGGCGCGGGAGTAGGTGTGAATGTTCCGGTTCTGTTCGCATTTACGGTCGAAGAACTGGTGGAACGGGCGCGGAACGACGGAAACGGCGCGGATTGCTGGGGGATGACGGGTTCGGTGGAATCGGCGTATCTGTCTGACATGGTGCAAGGGCTATGGACGCCTACCCCTGCTGCCCTGCGCTTTCAGGGGGCTCCGCATGAACGAATATTGCATCAAACCAAAGCATATCGCTGTCGAGTTCGAGTGGGTGATGACGATTCCAGGGCCTCGCGCGCAACCGCAGCCGGCGGGCCAAGCGTTTAGGCCGCCGAAATAATTACGCCGAGCGATCGCGAAGTTATCGTGCTGAAGTGCAAGTTGAGAATTGTGGGCGATCAGTCATCTCGGGTCACTGCCATACTCCTCATTCAGCTTGTCACGCTCCTATACCGCACGCGTCGTGTGAAGCACCTCTCAGAATGGCTTCCATCAGTGCAGGTACCCGTAACCTGAAATTCATGCAGAGGGGAACGCCACTCCCACCGAATCCGATTCCCTCTGGCTCATCCCGCACAATCCCAGCCGCGGCGCAAGCAACACCGAACAACCGGACCCCGACGGCAGTTCCAAATATAACGCCAGCTGGACAGGCAGAGGAAGAACAGTGGGTGCTACCTACCCGTCGGCGCACTTTGGCAAAAGGCAAAGGCAAGCCGCCCGGTGACCGCTCGTTGCAGAAAACTTCCGCACGCCCACGCGTAGTCGTTATGAGCGAATCATCTTATTTGGCGTTTGTGGGATCAGACTCTATGGCAAGCGGTCTAGACGACCAGTCGTCGGACGAGGGTATGGATGACAGCGGAGTGATACCTATCGGAGGACGTATGACTTTCGGGACATTGCCATCAAAGCAGTCTGTGAGTAATTTGTCCAGTCCAAGGAATTTGAGGTCCGTCGCCCACGTCGCTCACAATCTTGCCAACAGCTGGATACATCGGTCGTCGACAATCGTGAAAAGATGTCGCATGCAAAAGCCACAACCACCGCCTCAGAGCGTTTTGCCGTCTTTTCAACGCCCAATGGGGAAGTATCTTCATCGCGGAGAAAGGGAGATGTAGAGGATAGAAAGAGCAAGAGGGACGAACGAAAGCGCACGAGGGATACAGAGGATGGCAAAAATGCGACGAGGGAGACGGATAACGGCCCACCCTCGTCAAATCGCAAAACGAAACAAGGTTTCCTACGCCCTTCGGGTTTCGATGATATACCACATAATTCGTCTCAGCCAGTGGGCCAGCAAAACGAGACTTCTGCGACAGCCTCCAAGCGGAACGGAAAGAAGCGGAAGAGCGACCAGCTTTCCGAGGAAGCAGACATTCTGACACGTGGTGCACGGGCAAGAGGGAAGAAAAGCAAGAAGCAGGCCAAGGGGGATGAGAAGCCATCAGGAACCATAGAGGCGAAACCAGACGGACAGGAGAAGAGTCGAGGCTTGGACGATGATGCCATGGCGGCGGAAATCGCAGGTGGCGATATGGATGATGACGAAGTAGAACGTTATCTGGAAGATGTGATGCAGGAGATGAGGGATGACTAAGGTCACACTATTACTATGTCATGACGTATCGCAGCATTGCCGCCTTACAATGGCGCCAAATTATCTAGAGCAACAGACAGCTTCTCGCTCGCGTCACTTTTGGACCGCTTCAAGCCCTTCTGAGCCATATCTTCCCCTTCGCCATCGGGTAGCGATCTCTTCCCATTCGCGCTCTTCATATTGCAATCCTTCCTTGTGTCATTCAGGGCTTTCCCGCTTTGGCTGCCTTCCAGTCGTTCCTGTCGTCTCCGCTGGCGGTTGCTGACCGGTTGCTGAGAGTCCGCGATGCCTTGGACATCGTTGGCTTGCTTCCCCTTGACCTTTTTGCCCTTGGACTTTTCAGATGGTTTTGACGGAGCGTCTTCTTCATCTCCGGATTCAGGGTCTGCTTCTGCCATTTCTTGGAAGAGAGCCTGGAAAGCGTCATTATACGTCTCCATCGTCGAGAACGACTTGAGTGGTACGCTCATGAGATCAAATGCCAATGCTATGATCGGTCGCTTCTGCTCAGACTCCGGATCGAAAGGTTGGATCCGCGGAAGCTTGGGATAACGCTGGGAGAAGTGATTCAACAAGAGGTATTTGGCATTCATCCTTGCATGCGATCAAGTACTGGTCAGCTTTGTGGCCAATGTCTTAAGGGACTGGAGACTTACCTGGATCCAACGTCGATGGCCTGCCCAAAAGTGCTGTGAGCCTTCATCAGCGCCATCTCGACCTCGGTGTCCTCCAGCGTGGCTTCATGGATCAGCAAAGTGGAATCGCGTCCAGCCTCAATCAAGCTGTCGCAGGGCATGGTATCACCCGAATACCTGGAGGACGTCTTCTGGTCAGCAACGACGGGGAATGTGGCAGCTCTTTTGTCAACTTACGAGATTTTCCAGCCAGATTTGTGCTGCATTGCTAGACCGTAAGCTTTGCCTCGATGGTTCACTTCGGGGGTCAGGAACGAAGTCAAGTCCAAATCATGCTGCATGGCTCGGGCGGTTTGTATATTACTAGAAATTGGATATATGTCAACGCGGAGGTTCATAATGACGCTTGCAAAGGAACACTGACAGCTCACGGCGTAGACCGTAATGCGGCTGGAAGTACATTTGCTCTGACCCCGTATCCTCCGATTTGGGAACAGAAGATTGCCCTTCGGAGTGCTTCCCGGTTGGCTCAGGCGAGCCCCGCTTGGTCCATTCTTCGTAGGCGATAATATCCACGAATCGCGTCTTGCCGTGTCTGTCTCCGATCCTCATGCCATTCTCAACCAAATGCAAGAGGATATACGATGGTGCCACAATGTATAGCGTTTGCTTCGGATTGTACTATGCCGAATGCGCAATGAATGATCAGTGCCTCGTGTTCCTAGAATAGCACGATGCCTTACCTTGAGTCTATCTTCAAGAACAAGGCGCAGACCGAGATGGTGATCTGCATGCATGTGACTGATGTAGACCATTCTAAGATTCGGATAAATCTCTTCGGCCATGCCTCGTGTGCCGAATCGTCTCCGCATTTGACCAAGCGTTCCCTCGCCTGCATCCAGTAAGACGCCACCGAAACCTGGGATATCGACCAGCGTTGACGAAACTACAAAAGGCGTTATTAGCAACGGCCTTGACCTTGGTTCGGCGGAGAAACTTGCCGTTTCTGTATTTTGAAGGAATGGCACTGCCGGTTCCGAAAGGCGTGACAGTGATCCCATAATCTTCTGGCAGAGACAACGCTGCACCGGAGGCGGACTCCAAAGACCGCAAAGCATCCGCGTATCGAGGCATCTGTGTCAATACAGCCTGGCGGGAGGCTTCTTGCCCTTGCGCTGATTCCGGGTAATTTGGATCGGCCCCGCTGTGAGGCAAAACTGCGAGGGGTGCCGCAGGGTACATTTTCATCGCTTGATATGCTTGTAGCGGCTTTGCGCGCTCAACTGAGAGTGACTGTCAATCAGTAGGTCTGCCAGACGCTCAATTTCGAGGTCTTACAGGCTGGTAAACTGTCCTTTTCACGCTTTTCCAGGATTGGCAATCGGAAGAGGTTCTTGTCAAGCATGTTGAGACGAAGCAGGCTCCAAGAGCTCGAGGTATATGTTATGGCATCGTCAATGTCGTCTATGATCGTGACTAATTGCTATATATCAGGAAGTCCGGTAAGCACTAGAAAGTGTATTCACACCCTTGACTTGCCTCGATCTTCTCGTCGAAACGGCTCGCCCAACCGATATATCTTGGATCTCGTGCAACCGCTGCAGTGATTCGGTGAACGACCAGATTTGCACGCTTGTTTCCACCGACTTGGTATTCTTGCAATGATGATGCCTGTAACAGACTGTCGACATGGGCCGCATCGACATCTAAAACGATTGCAGCCTTTGTAACGGTATAGGTCAGCCATACACAGTGATTATGATGTAAAGCATAACTTACTCCACCGTCTTGTGGTGCGCCGACCACATCTTCCGGCAAGATCACCTTCTTCTGTCCGGGATTTTCTGGATCATCAATCTCTATCGGCTGACCGGCGGTCAATTTGCCACGAATTGGGCCATTAGGCACTCCCAGCTGCTTCGCCTTGTTGTTATCGAATCGACCGCGGACCATGGGTGCTTGAAAGATGTAGGCTATGCGGATGTCTTCAAGTAATGATGGCTGGGTACTGGTCTGGTAGTCGGTTCCATCGAGTGGAATAGGCTGAGGGATATAGCTTCGCGACAATGTTTGCCCGCGTTGCGGTTTGCTTGGTCCTGATTGCGGCGCCTCAACAGCTTCACTTCCGGGAACTACAATGGGCACAGCCGGGACAGCAGCAGGAGTTGGGTTCGGATCTTTGAAGATGCCCTTCAAGATCTGCCGACGCCACCATCGAAGTTGCGGGTTTGTAAGGTGCTTGAGCTGGCGATGCGTATCTTTCCAAGCGAATGCAGTCTCCACGTTCGCATCGGCTTCGATGGTTCTGCTTTGATTACGGCCTTGTGGTCGAAGCGTCACCGCTCGGATTGAGAGCTGGTTAGTTTTGTAGACTGGTTGCTCGGATGCAACGGGTATATCGAGAATGCTGAGCGGCAAGCTTTCTCTGATATCGCCGAGGCGTAAGTCTGATTTCGACAAGTTCGATTAACAATAACTTACCTCTGAACAAAGGTTCGACAGGAGGCGAGAAATTGCGGCACATTTTCTGGTCCGGCGACCTTGAGAGCGCCCGATCCGCTACCTGCATCTGCCAGGGTCATCATGACCCCTAGAAAGACCGGTTGTCAGTTGCGACGAAACTGAGTAACCGAATAGGCGTACCTGGTAGACCACCGATACAGGATGCCGACCCATTGGTGAAGAAGACACCGTCCAACTTGCGAAGGCTGATCTTCTTCTGTACAAAGTTCCGCTGTGTACCTTCCCCGCAATTGATCAGATATTTCGCATTGTCGAAGGTGATGAGCAGACATAGCTCGGTATCGAGCGAAGGCGCTGTCAGAACTCTGACGTCCCACGACATCCTGGCCGGATCCGCGAACAAAGACCGGATTCTTGCTGAAGATGGTCTAGAATGGGGAGACGAGCTGCTGATCCCCCTTGCTGGCCATATACTGTTCAGGGTGTTGAGGAGGACAGAGGCTGCCGAGCGAAGACTGCGTTGAAACAGGATGGCGGTGGTATGTGCGGTGCTTGCCGTCCCGAAGCTTGCACCTAGTCCTATTGTTCGATCCCTTCGTGGTCAAGTGACTCTGCGGCAAGATGAATCCAGGTTCGACAAATGTTGCCTTTGTTTCAGATCAACCATAGAATTCAGAAAAATGTCGATTCGTCTGTCGTCACTTCGAGCGATCGCTCGATCACCATGTGTGGCTTCCACCTAGCGAGCGAGTTGAATATGCTCAGTTACTTCGTGTAAGCTCAGTCAGAGGGGAGGACTGGTTCGCGACTTGTATACTTCTCCCGTTACCTTATCCGAATCACACATCCTCACCAAGTCAAACATCCCACAAAATGGTTCGTACGTCGTGTACCCCCTCGTTCACAGTAGATCTGACGACTTTCCGCCATAGGCGACGAGCGACAAGCTTCTCGGTTCGATCATGCTGTTCACGGCCATCTTCGTGTTCACATACTACACAGTTTGGGCGCTGTTGATTGTGAGACGCCTCCCCGGTAGCCCAAAGTGTATGACTGCTCTCTGACATCCGTACTAGCCCTTCTTTGACCCGACCTCGCAAATCCACAACTACTTTCCGCCTCGAGAGTACGCCGTTCGACTTCCGGCATCGCTACTGGTGTTGGGTGGAGCCGCTGTTGCGCTATTCATAGGGAGCGTAATGTTGAAAGAATCACGCAAGAGAAAGTTGAGAGCGGGCAAGGCGGCGTGAAGGTACTCAAGTTATCGAGGGGTCTTCAAGTGAAGAATGGTGGTTATGGACAATGGTAAATCGCAACACACGACGCATGGTATGATCATAGGCCACAAGTGGTCCGCAGTCCTTCGATCCATCGGCTCCTCTCTCCCAGGTTCCTCCCAATGATGACCAACTTGCTTCCTCGCTCATCATCTTCCAGCTCGTGCGCCGCAGCATCCAGTTGATTCAACTCGTAAATATCCCGAACACCTTGCAGGATATAAACCTTGCCCTCGTTTGTGATGAAGAGACCCTTCGATCGCAGCACAACAAGTTTGTCCTCTTCCTTCTCAGTAGATCCTTCACCTCGAGCGATTCCCTCTATGCGATTCTCCCAATGCAGTGACTGGAGGAACGACTCGACGCTTTCCAGCTGCGAGTCCGAGAGGATAGGTAGCTCGAACACATAAGAGCTGATACCGTTCAAATGCTTCCGCGAGGCCTGGTCATGATCGTGCTCATGATCATGGTCGTGGCTTTCCGCTGAACCATTTTCCTGCTGATGTCGAATCGCCTGTAGACTCGCCGGCAGTTTCGTTTTTTCTGGGCGTCCGCTGGGACTCGAGGTAGAAGCAGAGTATCCTCCGATGCCGAATATGTTGCTCAAATCTACCGCTGAGCGATGGGTGCGTTTGAACAGTGAAGTCGGGTTTATTTCCCTGAAGTGGGATATCGGTTAGCATTTGCGTTCGAATGAAGACGTTGTCTCGCACTTACGCTATTCTCTCTTCAATTTCCTTGAATAGCGACTCATCTTGTACCAAGTCAGTTTTGTTCAGCAAGATTACATCCGAAGCGGCAATCTGTCTTCTCGATAAATCCAGATCAGTACTGTCTCAAACATGAGGTTGACGATCTCACCTCGAACATTCGTTCCCACTCTCTGGCTTCTGATCGTCTTCTAATTGCTGAAGTCGGACGATCAGATGGTCCAGGCAGAAAGACGTGTCAAGCATTGGCCCACTCACCTGAATGATGTTTTTCGAATCTACGACACACACGACCCCGTCTAACCGCAACTTTCCGCCCATCTCTTCGTTCGTCCAAAATGATCTTGCGATCTCGGCTGCACGGAAAGAATGAAGCGACTGTCTTGAGCATTCCCGCGGTTATTCTGTGACCGCAAACGCACCTGGATCCGCCACTCCGGTAAGCTCAACCACTACCCAATCTACCTCTTTCTCGCCTTCTGGACGCTGCGCGACCATGTTTTCAATCGCTGTGATCCCCGGCTCCAAAATGGAGCAGCACAGGCATCCGTTGGGTAACGTAAGGAAAGAGGTTTGCGAATCCTGCTCGGATGAAAAAGACATGGCGGTCGCTGTGTGATAACGCCCCTCAGCATTCTCACTTCATGTGCCGCATTGCGCACCCAAGCTTACATTCTATATCAGTGCTGTCGCCAAAGTCATTCATACAAACGGCGATCTTGTATCCATGATCGGCAGTCAAAATATATCTGAATAGGTATACAACGGATGATGAACGCCTGAGCCACATTGACATGTTGCACGCGTCGCTTACTGGAGCAAGGTCGTCTTCCCTGATCCCAGAAAACCTGTGAGCAAGGTTATCGGAATCTTCCTGTCGCTTTCGTCTGACATGGTGAGTGAAAACGCTGTGCTTTCGCGAACCCTGATGAGCGAAGAGGTAAAGGCCATTCAGAATGCAGACGGAAGTGACATTACTGAAACGGTTAGACAGCGTGCATCTTCGTCATCGAAGCGATCGACGCGCTTGAGTCGATGGAAAAGCGCGCCACGAATGGGCGCCACAACATTGATCGCTATCCGTGTTATATCCAACGTCTTCAGGTCACACTTCAGGACGCTGATACACATCCTATCGTGACTTTAGAAATAGCTCCGATAATGGTGAGCCGCTCGTGTGTGTTACAAAGAGCGGAATCCTATTGCTCACCTACGCTGCAAACACAGTCTTGGCGCGATCGACCAGCTGCTCCTTTCATGGACGACCGAGGTGAGTTTGTCGACCACTTGGCAGGAAGGATTCGCGCTCAGCCGTTATCATGATAATCATGATAGAGGCACCCCGGCCGTCGAGAGAATCTGACCGAGGAGGTCGAAGCGAGAGCCGCGATTTCGCCAGTCGTCCGTAAGTTCACGGATTTGCAGAGCCATCCATGACGACAAGCTCATTGGCATACGTCACTTTCGCAGTGAAGGCAGGCGAGATGACTTTGACAGGCCTCCTCCTAGGCGAGACGACTACATGGACCGACCTCCGCCCAGACGAGACGACCGAGACGATTATGGATCCCGGCCGTACAGGAGGGATGGCTTCGCCGACAGACCTCCGCGACGAGATCACACCGAGAAGCCGCCCCCCTCAGAAGTAGTCGGCGTGTTCGGTCTCTCTGTTCAAACTCGAGAGAGCGATTTGGATCACGAGTTCAGCCGATTCGGTACGGTGGAGAGTGTGAACATTGTTTACGACCAAAGGGTGAGCCCCTTTGTACATGAACACGGTTCTCATCTGATCGCTTGTCATTCGCAAGACCGAACGATCTCGTGGCTTTGGGTTCATCCGAATGGCGAGTATCGAGGACGCGCAAAAGTGCATTGACGGCTTGAACGGCGTCGAGCTTCAAGGCCGACGCATTCGTGTGGACTTTTCCACCACGCAAAAGCCTCACAACCCTACTCCAGGTGCATACATGGGACCTCGACGACCTGCTTGTAAGCTTCTTCTTCCCCATTAGCAAACAACCGGAAATTAATTGTCAAAAACCTGACAGACGACGACCGACCTTCGTATGACGACCGTGGACGATATGGACGTGATGATCGAGGTGGTCGATACCCGAATGACCGATACGACAGCCGACGGCCGGGCCGAGACTACGATCATTATGATGGTGGACGGTCAGTGTCTTAGCCTATCCTGGAATCTTTTCCCCTCCTGGAAAGACCCCTTTCCTACGGCTTTACCTTACTTGCTATTCCTTCTATAGACGACCAGAAGCTGACGGCGGACGTAGTGACAGGTACTCTAGGGATCGCGAGCGAGATCCCGTTCGAGTTGACCGAGGCGACCGGGAAGCCAGCCCTCGTCGAAACAGGGACCTCGAGTAGGTCGCTGCAACACTGGAGTCTTCCATTCCGAAGCTCATGCTCACACAAATCATCTAGTGATCACCGCTCAGGCGGTCGTCGAGCTTCGGGCTCGCCTCCCCCTCGTGAGAAGGATCCCCGAGCGGACCGATCTTTCAGGACCTACGACGATGCCCCTCCCGCCGGAGGCGATGTGCGATACTAAAGCAATGTTGTAGCGCAGTCCGGGATGTCAATGCACTCTGATCACCGGTCTCCTTGAACGACGGGGGCAAAAAAGTCAACACGCAAGAGGGACAAGCACAAAGCGTTTGGGACGGTTTTCAAGTTGAGCAGTTATTGTATCAGATATCTCAGCGTACCTCAAGTTAGCCTACATGAAGATCAAGTATTATCGTGTTCAAGAACGCTGCAATAACATATATAACTGCAAGTCGTCATCATTGTTCCGACCCTGCAAGCTGAAATCCGCAAAGAGCAAATCACTGAACAAAAGGGATGCTGCATTGACATAGGCTGGTGAGTGAAAACCGGATATCGGTTCAAAATGTACCTTGCCCCGCCGCGCCCTTGTCGGTGCGACAGCGCTGTTGGCTCCGCACCAGCCGCCATTCCTCTTCGATGACAGCAGCACCGCATGCTGCTCGGCTTACAATTATTTCGCGACAGTATTTGTACCGCGCGCGTTGTCTGCTCCACCTTGTTCGCCGATTCAGTGTTTTATGATTTATTATCCATTCATTCATACTCATACAACCGATAAAGTCCACGCGAAGATGCCAGGGTGTTTTGAGTTGTAACAGCGATGTGTCCAAGTGTGATGCACGAACATTACAAAAGCAGCTGACTCGATTCATTCGACCTGATGATAGAGCTATCCGACAGTCTGCGATTTGAAAGCTTAGGCTCCGCCGCTGTAATTAAGACCTCATGAGACTCCAGATTGTGGATAATGGGCTGGAAGCGGGCTTACACTAGGATGTTGTTACTGGAAGATGGCACAACATCGACGTTAGCTTTGGACATGTGAAGAACCGCAGCAATGCTTACATTGGGATATGAATAAGCTTGACGAAGTACCCGATGAACCCCATGACAGCGAATCCGACAGCGACGGCCCGGCAGAGCTGAATGTATTCTGTGACGTTTACCCGGGGATTCGTCAGATACGAAGCACGACAGGGGGAATCTCTTCGCGGCTTACCCTTCTGAGTCGGTTTTGTACACCTGTTGACGAACTTTTCCAATACGAACACCCGTCAGCAGAGGTCGTGCATGCGCAGATATCGAGCTTACCTGTGTTCCCTCCTTGACAAACTGTCGGGGCACCTCGACGAAATCCTTTACTGCGTCAGACATGATGGAAGTGTGAGGTTGCGCTGACAAATTCGAGGACAATAAGATAACATTGAAGTCGCTATTCCACGCGGACTCACGAGAATGAGATGAAGATCGGTGATAACCAGCTCTACCAGGGATACTCCCTGAGACCCGACTGCTATCACCTCACCCACCTCGAACGGCGCCAGCGATCGGCTGGCGTGCCTTCCACGAGATATCCTTACGTAATTCTGCCAGACCACTCCACCGTGAGAGTCCAGTCGCGCGAGAGGGCAGAGCAGATGGGCAGCGTGATGGTGCATGAACGATCGACAGCACAGTATCATTGTGGAGTGGTTCTGTTTGTCTGTCGCGTCTTCTGAGGATCCATCGGAGACATAGAGGAGAAGTAGCCCAGGGTCGTCACGAATCAGGAAAGGAAAGCGATCACACGAAAATGGTAAGTCGTGTTCTGACCGATCAAGCCGGATCACAGCCGTTGCGGAGCAGAGGATCAAGGAAGGAGGGGCGCGAGTGGGAAGACGATGAAAGAGGATGAGGTATCGATCTCGGCTTGGAAGGAAGGCCGCTTGGCAATGGGGGAGAGGTCTATTTGCAAGACGCGCGATGCTAACACATTCACCTGTTCTCCTTGTTTTTCGTTCCGTCCGGATCTCTGCACAATTTCAACAGCCTCGTAAGTGGTCTCCGCTTGCTCTACACATGCCGAACTCACTCAGTCTATCATGTAGCCCCGAAAGCAAGAGCGAGCAAGATGCTCAACCTGGTCAACTACCGGTTGAAGGTGACCCTGTAGGTCGCGAAGGGCAGGTCGCAGACAAAGGAAGATGGACTGATCAGCATCACAAACTCAGGAACGACGGTCGTGCGATGATTGGTCAGATGTTGGCGTATGACAAGCACATGAACCTGGTGTTGGCAGAGTGCGAAGAGTTCAGGCGTGTCAAGGTGAGTCAAGCCGAAATTCGTATTGCGGGGTAACACCTCATCTTTGCATCTCACGTCACAGGGAAAGAAGGCAAAAGGAGCAGACCCAGCGGAACCGGCGCCAGAGGTGGAACAGAAACGGACGTTAGGCCTGGTCATTGTGAGAGGAGAAACAATCGTGTCGATCAGCGTAGAAGGACCGCCCCCGAACAAGGATGACGAGGGCAAGGGTTTGATGGCTGGACCTGGAAAGGGTGTGGCGGCGGGTCGTGGAATGCCGTTGATGCCACCAGGTAAGTCAATCAACTGTCCAACCATTTAGCCGCCAGGGAAAGAGTGCTCATTGCTTGGGAACCTCCAATAGGAATGTCCGGTCCTCCCGGTATCAGCGCTCGACCCATGGCATACGCTCGTCCGCCCGCTGGCTTCCCGCCTGGAATGATGCCTCCCGGATTCCCTGGGTAAGCTGGAGACAGTGTTATGAATGCGCTCGGTCTGACCGTTCCCGCGTGTCAACAGTATGCCGCCGCAAGGCTTCAGGCCTGGGTTCCCTCCGGCAGGTATGCCTCCTGGATTCGCACCTCCTCCTGGAGTGATGCCCCCTGGGTACGTCTTAATAGTCGGCCTCATGGCCGCACTGTGTTGATGTGGATGTCTCTTTTCTCGCAGATTCCCCCCTCAAATGCGACCTCCTCAATGATCGGACGAATAGAGATCCAGAAAAAGAGTAGATTGGATCGCGATAGATCAAGGTTCCAAACGTCTTGGTGCATAACCAAAACGATGCGAGGGAATTGCGGCACCCGGGCATCTTGTATCATCAGTGCTATACTGGCAAACGCATATTATCAGACCGACAACCGGATAGCTTTGGTCAACGAGTCACACGTCTATACATAATGAGCGCTCCCTAAGCCCTGACTTTGGCATCTCGTCTAGCCCTCTTGACCGCTTTCGCCTTGTTCGTTGCTTGCCGTTCTCCAAAGCTGGAATCGTGCATAGCCTATCCACGAATAGTTTGTGTTAGTTTAATTTTGTCGTGACGAGCTTGAGGCGAGCGTACCATGCTTGCTACTCTCTTTGCCGTTGACACAATGTTGAGGTTGTCGGTGATAAGATCGTCAGATTGCTTCCTCTCAGAAAGTTGTACGCCTTCCAACCAGGGATTAATACGGACATGATGAGAATGAGGTCAAAGACGTACCGACTGCGTCCTCAATACCCTTGACCAATTCAGTGTCTCGTTCGGTAACAAACGTAATAGCAAGACCGCCTCGTCCAGCACGAGCGGTACGACCAACACGATGAATATAGTCGTCGGAGGCTCTTGGACAGTCATAGTTCAAAACCAGAGCGACCTCCGGAATGTCGAGACCTCGGGAACCGACATCTGTCGTGACGAGCACAGGCACGCCACCGGCTCGGAAACGCGTAAGCGATTGCAGTCGTTCCGGTTGGCTAAGATGCGAGTGAAGTGGGACCGACGGGATGTCCAGCTCCTGTAGCATCAGGTGGACCAGGTGAGCGGTCGCACAACGCTGGGTGAAAACGATGGTCGACGGAATATACCGCGCGTCGGCATCCTCCTCATCATCATCGTCGCGCTCCTTAGCTTTTCGCCGAAGATGATTGATCTCCTTGGGCGGATGGGTCAAGAGGTAATGTAGATGAGTCTCCTTGACGAAGGACGGCACGAAGAGGTATTCCTGGCGCAGGTTCGCAACGGTTTTGGTATCGCTCTCTACGCGATGAATGAATGGCTTCTGCTTGCCCGGTCTTGGCGGTCTGGCGGCAAGGGCCTCGATTCCCTCCGAGATGGTAGCTGTGAATAGACATGTCTGCCGGTTATCAGGCATATTGTCGAATAAATATTTTAAGTCTGGTGCGAAGGATGGCGTCAAGAGTCGATCAGCCTCGTCCAAAACCTACCGCAGCAAGGTGAGCAAGGTGCTAGGCATCGTGCAAGCGAGGAGACTCACCACGACCTTGACTCTGCTAAGATCCCAGTCGTCACCAGCACAATTCTTCAGCAAGTCATGCAACCGTCCAGGCGTGGCTACCACAACGTGTGGTCGATTCCGTAGATCCCGCGCCTGCTGCATCATATCCATGCCTCCGACTACCGTGACCGTGGTGAGTCCGAGTGGCTTTCCCAATACGAGGAATTGCTCGGAGAGTTGGTATGCGAGTTCTCTGAAACACCGAAGTCAGACTTATCGTGCCAGAAACCTGGAAATGCGCGTACCTTGTTGGCGTGAGGACAACCGCAAAGATCCCAAATGGATCCTTGGCAATACGCTGCAAGATCGGCAAAGCGAACGCCATCGTCTTTCCGCTACCCGTCTTGGCTCCACCAATGCAGTCTCGACCTGAGTATGGTTACAGTTCAGTTGGCGCCAAGTAGAATGCAGGTAAGCTTACCATTCAGGATGTGCTCGAAACATGCGCTCTGAATCTCTGTCGGTTTCCTGATAGAAATTCCAGCTAATGTACGAATGAGCTGCGGCGATAGGCCTAGTCCTTCGAACGTCGTCTTGAGCACAGGCTTCTTTGTAACTGCAGTAGCGGATCTGCTAGCCGGTACACGGGATATCCTTGAAGTGCTTCGTTCATCTTCCGCGGCTTTCACAGCTTTCCGACCCTGAAGGAGCGCTTCAGCGACATCGTCCTCATCCTCGACTTCCGAGTCTGGGTCCTCTTGAACTCGCTTCCCACGTGAATCCGATTGATCTGGTCCGTCCCCGTCGTCCCCGTCTTCTGATTCTTCTTCATCTCCCTCGCTTTCCTGGTCCTCCTCTTCATCTCCAGAAGAGTCCGACCTCGCGGCAATTGCATTTGTAGATTGTTCCATGAGCGATAGCATGTGGCGCTTCATTGCTTCATCGTCAAACGCCACGGCTCCTGTCGTCGGCTCGCTTGTATACGCTGTTCCGATCGCTTCGACTCTTCTCCGCTTGCGAGCGCTGTCGTCGTTGGGCATGGTGATGACTCCTAAGGTACTGTGAGTTTTGTGTGATTGAGAGGGAAGTTCCGATACTTGACGCCGGACATTTCACAGCATTTTGGACTACATCAACGCCTGTTCATGCGATATTTTGAACTGAGACACCGATGTGGAGGTGCACTTCGGAGATGAAGCGTGATTTGTCCACCACGTTTCAGGCACCTTCATCGCGTTTCATCTTCCAGGGTGACAGGTTGTAGGAATGCTTCCGTCGAAGG
This sequence comes from Naganishia sp. PG3902-1, assembly GCA_023628075.1. NCBI lineage: Eukaryota > Fungi > Basidiomycota > Tremellomycetes > Filobasidiales > Filobasidiaceae > Naganishia > Naganishia sp. PG3902-1. The sequence goes on from JAMALH010000006.1 coordinate 484,677, forward strand.
AGCCTGGGAGAGGAGTCGCTGGCGAAGTCCTATTTGATGCCTTTGGCGTCAAAAATGCCTTTCGCTTCAAAAGAACAAGGTGGAAGACCGGGAGAATCTTATTGATCGAAGTTTGCAAGGGAGGTTCAGGTAGATTGTCGTTCAACGTCATGTTCACCGACATCATGCATCAGCTTGTGGACGAAGCGAGCTCATTTGACGCACTCTCTCATGGAGTTTTGCAAAATCTGCAGAAGATATCCTTGTCAGATATCCACGATATCGCTTGGAGTCCTACGACTGGAGCCTCGACTCCTTGGGCCGGAAAAAGACGAAGCCAAAATGCAAACGCTCTGCTTTTGGTCGATCATCGTCAGTCGCCTTGCTCACACGATGGCGGCTGATGATACGATACGCCTTGGCACCTATCTCACGGGAATTCCCATCTATCGCACTGTGGGGAATACAAATGCAGTTCAAGTTTCCATTGGTGGACAGGATCTCAACCTGACTTTATGTGAGTAGATTATCCGGGCCGGTAGACAACTGCTGACTGAACTCCACAGCAACGAGCGTCAATCACATTCTACTAGCTAGTCCAGACTGCACGAATTGCGTCCGTGATGCCGACCAGTAAGTCACCTTGAAATCGAGGCTGTGCAAGTGCTATCGGCCTGATAGCTCCATATCTGAGTAGATACGATCCTTTGCGATCATCATTTTGGAAATCGACCAGCACCGCCCTGGACTACAAATTCGAAAACCCATACGCTCATCCGGGCCCACGAACAGCTCAGCAGGAAATCGATGTGGATTCCTCTCAGTCGCCAACATTGATCGATATTGATGCAGTTATCGGCTTAGAGCGGATTGAGGACCCTCGTGGGGACAACGAGGAATATACAATAGCTGTGGTAGAGCGAATGACAGATGCGGATGGGGGAAATGCGATAGCGAGGTTCGAGAGGGGCTCAAGCGGTATCTGGGGCCTTGGCATCGATACAGTGGGTGTGAGATTTCGAGAAGAGGTATCCTCAACTTACGTTTTCGCCCCTGGTAGACCGCTCCAGCAAATTCGATCATATCTGCCGTCAGGATCTCGCAGGGCGCGGACAACTTTACCGTCGGACTCGCCATGAATCCGTGGTCTTCCGACTTCACGTCTCTGGCAGGAGAACTGCACTGGGGGGCTGCACCACGTGATGCCTATCAAGGCGTTTTGTGAGCAGCGCAACGCCTTACCGTATTTGTTGCGAAAACTCACGCTTCATTCCCAGTAACTGGATGAAAGTATCCCCAATGGGCTCTTTCTGGTCAATTGCGGTGGACAAGCTCTCCGTGAACGGGCATGGGATATCTGCCAGGGGATTGTCAGTGGGTAGACTCTGCAAGCTCGAGGAGAAGCGCGACAACGCTAACGTCTACGAATCGCAACAGGCAGTCCTCGACCCAGGCTACAATGTGATCGCTATGCCATTCGCGGAAGCTCAAAAATTATATTCACATGTTACAGGCGCAGTGCAAAATGCAGATTATCCCAATAGATGGGTAAGCTGGAATACATACGTCAGTCTGCCTGCACACCTTCACACTCACTGCCTCGCTTTGGATGTAGGTCGTGCCGTGCGACAGCCAAATATCGTTCTCTGCCCGGATCAATTCGCGGACGTACACCATTCCCACAAGGGGCTTGATCCAAAGGCGAACCTCGCAAGACTGCTGGGGCTCCGTGGTATCTTGGGCTGCAGGCACGTCACCCGATCAGGCAGGACAGATTCTTATGGGGACACCTTTTTTGGCGTACTTCTACACGTGAGTCTGGAGTGCGTCTGATTCTCTCTAAAATTGACGTCATGCGTGCCACATCAGTGTACTGTATTATGACAACTCGGAAAGCGTATGTCACATCTACCTTATGAAGCCCTGTCTGAGGAGAATACACCATCGCTTACTACTTCCACTCATATACTTTCCTCAACAGTATGTTGGTATTGCTGGCAAACCTGGAATCGAGCCACAACCCACAAGGAATGATGGTCGTAAGCTATCATCAAGCGAAACAGGAGGTAGTAGGTCTCCAAGGTCTGAGTTTCGTATCGGAATCAATCAACTGATTCGGTTTCACTTCATGCAGTCATATCTGCTGTTGTCATAGTTGTTGTCTTCGGCTTGTTAGCCTGCTATTACCGACAGCGAAACACACCAGCAGGTTGGTATCATCGCGTGATGCAAAGGCAACATCGGATGGCTGTTAATCAGGCGAAGATGACAAACCCCTTGGGACTGACCCCACATCTCCTGGTCGGTCCGCCACCAATGCCGGATCCCCCTCGCGATCGGATATACTCGAAGCCTTTTTGGAAGGGACTGGCGAATCGAAACCGCGCCGAGGCGATGACGCTGGACCCTCATCCGGACGTAGTTCAGCAACAGCAGAGGCAAACCCTGCTCCCTGAGCAGCAGCAATCGACACTGGAAGCTCGACAGGATAGCAGCCAGCATCATCGGCATCATAGGTCACAGCATCACCGTCACCACGATAATCACCCCGAAAACCAGCAGCCGGGATTCTTTGGCAGACTCAGGCGCCTTTTCGGGGGCAGCGCATCTGAAGAGCGCGCTGAGTATCATTCTTCGCGACATCATGATCTGCAGCATCATCGTCATGGCCGACATGCGTCGGAGCTTAACCGCGCGACTCCAGCCAATTCCCGTCCGGAAAGCTCCCGCTCCCGGCATCATCGAGACACTCGACGTGGCTCGTATGACGATGGGGCTCATAGCTTCAGTGGATTCGACGCGGAGGCGTCTTTCTATCAGTCGCATCCGAATGGACACGGATCGCGCCTTACCTACGGATCTGCGCATGACCAGCGGGGTCACAAGGCGCCGATGCCTGGCGCGGACGAATTATTCTTTGATCCAACCAGACATCCACAGCATATGGGCGGGCCGATGTTCTACAATGGACCCCATGAAGCCTATGAGTATCGGTATATGGCTCCTTATGGTCCTGTTCCCCAACGATAGCCGTCCGACTACTTCCAGAGACTATTCCACTGGAAAAGTCTGGTTTTGCCTCTTGATCCGATCTGTAGGATGATGTTAATGCAGAGGTGTACTCGACCTGGAACATGAACGATTCAGCGATAACCTCGCGCCGGGGTACTTGCCATCAGAGTTCGGAGGGGAAATACTGCAGTCATGCAAGTCTCTATAGCTACGACGTCAAGGATATCTGGCAAGCGAGACCCGCATGTATATATATATGTATATGCTGCCTTTACGACCATGCACTTCCTGCAAAGGCGAGTTATCGAGGATTCTTCGTCACGAAACACGGCCGAGCATGCAGGCCTAACATTGAGCTCAACGGCATGTGGTGATTACCTAGGCGAATTGGCCAGTGCAAGCCAGGTTTTAGCATGGTCGTTCGGTGCCTTTGACGATACTATGTCCGAGGCGACTGGGTGAACAAAGTATAAAAGCACGACCGGACGAAGAGCGAAGCAGTCCTAGGTGGAGAAGTCATCAGGACTGTACAGTGCTACAGTTATCGCATCTAAGACCACTTGACGTTTCGGGAGCTGGTTCAAGGGGCAACGGAAGCAGACTGCCCGACTCTGGCTCCGATTTGGCAAACACGAGAAGCTGTCGTACATCAAAAAGTTCGCGCTTGTGCTTGTAATTTGCGCTTCTTTTGTGGTGTTGATCGAGAGGCGGGGCAGGCAGGAGACGGCGAGTATGGGTGTCTCGCTGGGTGGTGCCGAACCGTTCGCAGCTGTGACGGAATCTGGGCGGTGGTGCCGGAGTTGAGCTGATCGTTGACGACAACCGGAGACAGTGAAGTGTCGCGTTGCGAGTTCGGGTGCCAAGGTTCTTCCTCAAAATCGACATACATCAAGGTGAGACCCTTTCCTCAGCCAGCGATTTTTTGTCTGTGGAACGGAACTGACGGAGACGCTTTGTTACTCTTTCCTTGGACATCTTGTTGGATCGGTCGACATTGTTGGATTGGATCGTCTGGTGCTGGAACAATTCGGAAACGGAAATTTGTGGATCCTCGACTGGTAATCAACACAAAGATGGGTATCGACATTAAGAAGCACCACGTCAAGAAGGGTGCCCGATCGGCCCCTAAGAGTGAGGACCCGTACCTCCTCCTCTTGGTCAAGGTTAGTGTTTTGGAGGGACGCCGGAAGGGGCAAGGTGTTGAAGGGAATGGCTTGCGCCTCGACAATTACAGCTCTACCGATTCTTGGCTCGACGAACCGAATCCAAGTTCAACCGAGTCATCTTGAAGAGGTTGTTTATGTCCAAGATCAACCGACCCCCCGTGTCGATCTCGCGAATCGTCAAGGAGACCAAGGGCTCCAACCCCGATGTGAGTGGGCTAAATTCGGCCGTTTGGCCAATATCTCACGCGTGATCTCTTATTCTCAGGGATCCAAGACCGTCGTTATCGTCGGTACCGTTCTGGATGACGAGCGTCTCCCGGTTGTCCCCAAGCTCTCGGTTGCCGCTTTGCGATTCACCCGATCCGCCAGGGAGCGAATTGTCGCCAACGGTGGTGAGGCTTTGACCCTCGACCAGCTTGCTCTGCGAGCCCCTACCGGTTCCAACACCGTTTTGATGCGAGGAAGGAGGAACGCCCGAGAGTCAGTAGAGAAGTTTCGATATGTAGGCGAACATCGTTTGCTGATATGTTTTGGTGTAACAGAGCCGTCAGGCACTTCGGTGGTCCCCTCAAGGGCGGAAAGCCTTACCTCGCCTCCAAGGGCAGGAAGTTCGAGAAGGCTCGAGGAAGGAGAGCGTCGAAGGGTTTCAAGATCAGGTCCACCCACAAATAAGCGTGGACTCGATCGACCATTCCGAGGATGTGGACTCCGGTCTGCCGCTATCCCGACAACTCAAGCATCATCATACAGCAAAAAAACATGTGTTGTCAAACTCAAGGATATGCAGCGGGAGAATATGGAATCGGGATGTTTTGGGCAGATTCTGTCACGTATGGCTCAGGAGACTTCGATGCTGGTCAAGTCGATCCGACGGCGAGGGTACGGGTTGGCTCTGTTTATGTCGCCCATAACGGTGTATACGGGAATGCGCTATGTTTGATGGATGAAACCCTTGCTAGACACGCTGCATTCGTGATGAACTGAGACTGAGTTCTGCAACCACGGTGCCGATGCTGCACCGACTTCCGCAGTTCCGGCAGAACCACAACCCATATTGGGTTCTTTCACAGCCGTCTCCCTCTGGTCGCGCTCGATATATGGGGCGGAAACGCGACGTCTTATTCTCGTGAGACGCAAACTTATGCTAATGCCCATGACCCTACTCAGAGATCTCGCTGCCTGGATTGTAGTCCTTGTATGACCCAAGAGTACCACGGAACGGCTCTGACATAGCTCGCATGCAGTTGAGCAGAATTGCAAGCAGAGCGCTGTCAAAGCTCGAGAGTTTTAGCTAGCCAGCTATTGCAGCAGCTATTGCAGCAGCTACGCGTCCAAGTCCGAATTCGATCAAACCAAAATGTAAACACAACGGACTCGGGGGAGGACAGATTATCATGACTCTGTAGAGCATCAGTCAACACATCGCAGCAAAACCTTTCGTGGCTATTCGCTGTCATTGTGGTTGATGGACAAGATACGTGGGCCTGCGCTACAGTGATCAACCCAGCACTGGCTGCGAAGGAGTCTCATAGCCGCAATGAGCGGACAATTCGTCCTGTCAACACCGAATCACGGGAATCAAACCGTTCTACATGGGAAGACTTTGCCCGATATCAGCTTGGGATCCATGGCGGGCTCCTTCGATGCGGAGGAGCAGGAGGAGATAGATTTACAAAGGCAGAATGGTGGGGGTGGACGGGAACCTCAAGCAGGGAATGGAGGTTGGCGAGTAAATGGTGAGTTCGGCGTGCCATATTCCTCAAAGACCTACCGTTCAAACCTCTGTCCGGTAGTGGACGCTGCGTCGGCATTGACGCCACAAGCGAGACGCTCCGCTACCCCAACGGGGACCCCACCAACTGCATACCGCACAGCTGTCACTTCTTACGATGAATCCGCTTCAATCTCCGCTCAAGCATTCTCTAAACGTCGACCGCTCCCGAGTAGCGCTACGGACTCAAGTATTTCGGTTGAACAAGCCAAGCAGCCCGCTGGAATGTATTTCGCTTTCGGAGATGCATCGAAAGACAGTGCGGATGACGATGATGACCTCTTGAGCCAAAGTCAGATGCTTCCTGCCACCAGTCCCGGTTGGGAAGGTGCTACTGCCAGCAGGAGAGGTGGAGACGCGAACGGGAGATCAAGCCGTGCCAGTATGGCAGGGAACATGACGGCGTCCCGAAGTGGAAGACAGAGTGTGGCGTCCGGTGACATCCGGCAGTCGCAAAGTGTGAATCATGTTCAGCAGATGACGCTCCGCGATCAGCAGCAGGTAAGGCGAAGTCTGTACTCACATGTCTGGCTGGCTGATTTTGCCATTACACAGGACCACGAGAAGCTCCGTACAGAGAACTTTTCCTTGCGATTGGAGAATGCTTCCCTGAAGGAGCTCGTTCACAAGAAAATTGATAGGGACAAGGCCGAACTGTTTACCGAGAATGCAAGCCTGAAAGCCACCATTGAATCCCTGATGCAAAGTACAAAGCAGAACAAGAAGGTCATCCTGCAGCTTCAGCGTGCGCTGGAGAAGGCCGCAAAGGAGCAGGCATCCATGGAGGAGAACCTGAGAGCGTTGACTGGGGAAAACGGGGAACTCGAACGGCTCCGGGCAGATATCAGGGACGAGGAAGACGCCCGAATATCCGCGGAGAACAAGCTTCAAGAGATGCAGGAAGAGTTAGAGGAAGCAAGACACAGCCGATCGCGGGAAGAAGCTACCGAGCAGTATGAAGTGAGTGAGGTAGAGCGCTTGTCTATTCTCGGGGCTGACACGGTGGACACAGGAACTGGTCGCGGATCTCAGGGAAAGACTGCAGGAGGCTGAACAGGAAGCTCAAGCTGATCAAAACCGCTCAGACGAGGCCAAAGAACAGCTGGAGGATTTGCGAGAGGCAATGGCCAAGCTCACTGATGAACGGGACAGGCTGCAGGAGGAAGTGGATAGACTGCACGTCAGCGCAGGGGCAAATGAGGAACAAAAGGAGCTCGAGAACCGTCTGCACGATGAGATCGACAGCCTCAGCAGTGTACGTCAAATGGGATGTCGAAATCTTGATCAAGCTGATCTTCATCTTCCGTTGTAGGATAAAGCATCTTTGCAGAGGGAAATGGAGGCACTCAGAGTCACGTTAGCAGCACGGGAAGACGAAAATCAGGATATCGAACGGCTTCGACGGGACATCCGTGAGCTGGAAGCCATCATACAGGAGAAGAATGAGTCTCTAGAACGAGCGGCGGGTATGGAAGAGGAACTCGAGGAACTCCGTGCCATTGCCGACGAAAAGGAAGCGGCACTCGAAGAGATTGACGCTCGGAACAAGGCGGATCTAGCGGATTTAGACGAACAGTGGAGAGCTTCTCTGGCCCAGGCGGAAGAGAAGATCCAGATACTCGAAGACGACATTGTAGAGATGGAAGAACGCTTCAAAGCGACTACCGAGCAATTGACGGACAAGATCATGGAGGCGGAGAACCTTAACCAAGAACTACAGCAGGTATGCCCTACTTCGTTCTGGTGCAAAGAGCGCTTCTAATGGCGTTCTCGATGATCAGATGGACAATCAGCTTGCGATACTAGAAAAGGACAAAGAACGCTTGATCGAAGAACTTCGTTCGGCGGATCGCGAGGTACTGGAAGCCGACTTGACCCGAGAGGTAAGAACCACTGTCATAGCATTTGCCTCCGCTCACTTTTCTACATGATAGGCCGTTCATCAGTTGGAAGATGAAGCACGAGAGCTCAGGGCGGCGGAGGAACATGCCTTACGCGAAAGAGACAATCATAGAAGGACGGTCGACGAGTTATCCCAACAACTCGCAAGCATCGAGGGCGAGAGGAGAGCAGAGAAGGAACAAAACAGGCAGCTGATCGCTGAAAGGGATGACCTCGCAAACGATATGCGACGCAAAGAACAGGTACATGAGAGCGAGATAGAGCATTTAAGAGGTGATATGGAGCAAGAAGTCGAAAGGTGGAAGCGAATGATCAGTGAGAAAGAACAAGTGAGTCATTCTCATAAACATCGAAGACTGCCTGCTGAATGGATGCTGCCAGAGTAATCTTCGCCTGTCGCAGGAACTCGATGCCGCCCGAGACAGTCTGGCCCAGAAAGACGAGGACGTACGGGATCTGCAAGACGCGCTCAATAAGCTGGAAAGCGCGAGGAGGCGACTTGGAGATGAGCGAAGCATCGATCAATACTCTTCGCAATTGGAAATTGATAGAGTCAAGAGGGACTTAGCGAGAAACGAGGATCAGCTGCACCGCGCTCTTGAAGATATTCAGAATCTGGAAGCTACGCTCAGCGATAAGCAGGCGGAGCTAGCGGATCTGGTATGTGATGAGAGTCGTGATTGACATGTTGCTTATATCGATGGTCTGCCTTGAAGATTGCGGAAAAGCGGGAAATGGAATCTCGATTAACCGCCGAGCGACAGGATCGATTGGCTATTTCAGATAAGCTGTCTGAAGCAATGAAGGTATGTCTTCAAGGTAGCAACGGTGGCGCTCATCGATGGCTGATATGACAGGTAATTCAGATTGCTAGGCAGGCCGAGAATAATGCTGCTGGCTACCGAGAGCGCATCGAAGAACTCGAAAGGCGCCTCTCGGACGATCGTAGGGGCTTGACTGCCAGTATTCGACAGTCAGACAAGCCAGCGAAGGAAGTGCAAGATCTTCTGCGAAATGTCTATGTGAAGATCTCGCAGGTTCTCAGCCTGGACGTGAGTACCAGGATTATCGCCAACCTTCAACGCATTTTAACGCCAAGGTTACAGAACGACGTTCCAAATACCCCCACCGCTTTGCGGGAAAAGCTTTCCCTGCGTCTCAAGCAACTTGTTCAATTGACAGGTGACTACGAGAAGAAAATCCGCGGAGTGGAGATCAAACTCGAATATGGCGTAGCGTATGTGCCGGTATCGCCACTGCGCTGGCCCATTCTGATCTCCCACTTTACTAGGACTCTGAATAGAGAGCTCGACTCCAAGAAACGTCTGCTGGATAATGTCGAAAACTCGGTCAGCAAGATGGCAGCGGCGAAGCAAGAATGGAGAGCGAAACTCATTGCTAAGGAAGAAGAATTGGCTCAAGCCAAGGCAAGTTACATATATGCCTGTGCGCATACTCTCTCTCTGATCATTCTGCTTGAAGGCCCGACAGCGCGAAATCGCCGCGGAGTTGGCATCCTTCAAGGCTTCCAACACTGTCGAATCCTCGAGCGAACTCCGTTCGTTGCAGGTCAAGGCATCATCCGGGGATAAACGAGTGAACGCATTGACCAATCAGCTCGCCGAGTTGCAATCTATCATTTCTTCGCAAGAATCCAAACACGCCGACGCGACGAATAAATGGGAGGATCGCGTGAGGGAGTATGAGAAGCGGCTGAAGGCTGCTGCCGAGAAGGTCAAAGCTGAGAAGCAAGGAGGAAAGGAGAGAGTGAACCATCTGGAGAAGACCGTCCGGTGAGTCCTTTCAATGTGTGTCCGATGATGAGCATGATTGACAGAGGATATAACAGGGAACTGAACGAGCAGATCAAGCAGTTGCGGGCCAAGGAGGGTCGGCTCAACGCGATCGTTAGGGCAGCCTCTTTCACGCGCCATGATCCGGATGCCTTATGAAGGCGACTATAGTGGAAGACCGAAGTCTTATTGTATACTGTATGGGAGTGTGTGATAGCAGACTCTTCTCCTTTCTTGTCATATGTACGGTAACCCAAGACAGCGGATGAAAATATCTCGTTGTCCATATTCCATCAAGCCTCACTAATGGCGTCAAAGCTGTAACTATGGACTTCCGGCTTCCCTCCGTGCCGCAGTGTTCTACTATGGTGTTCTTGTGCCATATCATTATATACAACATGCGATCCCTCGCGCCGAGCTCGTACTTTAGCCTATTTCGTGAAAGCCTTGATGACCTTGGCCGAGATATGCAGGAAGAAGATGGATGCGATGAAGGAGATGGCGAGAACGATGACGACGTAAGGGTCACTATTCGAGGTCGAGCTCTTCAGCGTGTGATCCGAAAGTCATACGGCAAACCGCAAGCCAGCTTGTCCGTCTCCACGCAGGCCACGGGCACGGCGGCCGCGGCAGGAGGTTAGTAGCGGGGAGGCCAACTCACATTTGCAAACCCGATTCCCCAGAATCCGTGTACAGCTTCAACATGGTGTTGCTCGATCCACCAGCACCGGCGGCGCGGGAGGACGTAGGCTTGGGCGCCGTGGGAGCCCGACGTCTATCGCGAACAAACATGCTTATCAGGAAAGGCACGCAGGTATGCGGTTTTTGGAGAGCAAGTGTAAGACATACCTGACGGCGTTGGCTCCGGGGGGTCTGGAAACGGCGGAGGAGACTGCTCCGGCTCCTGTGGGCGAGCTTGGGCGGGGTGCGTCGGCCTTGATGACGAAAGGGAGGGGAAACAGCAGGGAACGCAAGTGAACAGGGTTAGCTTTATGTCACGGGAGCTGCGCGCTATTCAGTCACACGACGTACCATTTTGTGATACGGGAAAGAGTTGGGGAAGGAGAGTGGTAGGGTCGGCTGTGAGATCCGAGACGCGACAAGCTGTAGGAGTGGGAGAACGTAACGAATCCGACGACGGTAGATGTGTCGATTGGTTGCTAGGCCGTCCTCGCTTCGATCCGACGCGTGGAGATTTAGCATGGATTTGTCAATTTTGGCGGGGGGATTTGGGAACAATAACAGCCTTCGCGGAGTGCTCGCTCGATCGGCGTTCTCCTGCGCATCGGCGGCAATCACCGCGAGCCGGACCGACTGGCTCCTGGCGCGTTGCTCTGCTTGCTATTTCGGATATATGGCATTCCCCAGCTCATCCCCCTCGCACGGACTCCCCTCTACCCCATACGCCAGTCTTCGCAAAGAACACACTTGCGACCCAGACCCACATTTGCAAAGGACCACTTTACTAGCATCATGACGAACCCCGACCTTGTGGCCAAGTTCCCCCTTCCGACCATCACGTCCGAGGGGAAAGCTGCGCTGGATCAATTGCTCAAGGATACCGAAAAGGAAGGCAAGGTTCCGCCCGTCTTCTTCGCTGCCTGTAATGCCCAGGAAATCTTTTACGAGAACCAAGAGGGATGGGTGGAAGAGGAGAAGCGGGAAAGGGGTAGGATCAACGAGGATACCAGTATGTGACGTGGCGCATCGATAGGGGTGAAACCTGTTGACGGAATGTTTAGCGCTTCATCTGTTCTCCATGACCAAGCTTGTCACATCAGTTCGTTGTTCGATTCTGCTCACAACCGCAACCTGACCTCCAAATGAACAGGTCGCCTGTCTGCAACTCGTCGAGCAAGGCAGAATCGACGTCGATGATGCCGAAGCCCTTGCCAGGTACGTGCCGGAACTCGCGATGGAGAGCCTCCAGATCTTGGAGGGATACGATGATGAGTCTGGCAAAGCGATCTACCGCAAGCCAACCAGGGCGATCACCTTGCGAATGCTCCTTACCCATACGGCCGGTAAGTCTGCTTCGGCTAGTGAGCTTCGGCCTAGCTGAAGTGTGGCCTTCCAGGCCTCTTTTACACCTTTATCCAAGCGCCCAAGGATCCGCGTATCGCACGATGGGCCAAAGAGAACAGCCCCAAGGGCTTGTTCGATGCCGAAAAGCCAAAGGACTGGCTGACGCCCCTGATCTACGAACCCGGTACTTCGTATATCTACAGCACCGGCATCGACTGGGCCGGTGTCCTCGTCGAACGTATCAGCGGTCAATCGCTCGAGGAGTACTTCCAGGAGAAAATGTTCAAGCCTCTTGGCTTGAAGGATACGACTTTTATTCCACGTGAAGACATTCGGGCGCGGCTGATGAAGGTCCGTGCCCGCCCGGCGGGGGGTTCCCTTATTGCCTTGCCCGGCAAGGCAGTCGGTAAACCCGATACCGAGGACGAACTGAAGCTTCACTCTGGCGGCGGTGGGCTCTTTGGCACGTCCCGAGAGTATCTCCTCTTCTTGCAAAACATCCTTGCCTGTTCTGGCAAGAATCCCAACCCTCCCGCCTTCCGTCTCATCAAGCCCGAGACTTACGAGCTCTTGTTCGCGCCAGCGATCCCGCCGCTGAGCGACGATAACGATTGCCTCACCAAGTTGGTCGAATTTACCGGTAGATCCGGGTTCATGAAGCCTCCTCCCACGCCGGACACGGTTCAGCATTCACTCGGTCTGTTCCTCCATCTGGTTGATTCGGACCACGGACGACTGACGGGCAGCGGAGCGTGGTCTGGGATGGCAAAGACGATGGTATGTTTCCGATATTAATACGCACTGCCACGATGAAGCTGATCGCAAATCGTCTATGAAAGTTCTGGTTGGATCCTGCGAGCGGTGTAGCTGTAAGTCACATGCCATCGCATCCCTGCTCATCTACTGAGTTCGGTTCACTGGCGGTATAGGTTGTTTGCAACACCCAGCTGTTGGAAGAGGCTCCCGAGAACTGGGGTAAAGTATTCAACGCGTTCGAGAGGACATTCTACAACCACTTGCAGTGAGAGGACTGGATTGAAATGCATTCGAGAATCGCCACCCAATGTTGTATATCCGAAAAGGAGGATTGCTCAAAAGCAGAGTTGGACATATGCCTTGGATGCCGGTGCCGAGTGCCCTTTGTCTAGCACGCTATCGAGCAGCAGTTCTGAACTCATGAGCATATAAGAGTAGCATGGTGATAAGTGTCGCGGTCGCCGCTGCTCTCTCCGCCGTGTACATCCTGTGATACTCGTTAACCTATTGTTTGCGTCTCCGCAATCCCCTGTGATGATTCGTAGAAGACGTGGCAGCTTGAGGTTTCTTCTCTGCTGGATAAAGCTTCATTCTGAGAACAAGTATATCAGTAACAGCCTCGAACGCATGGACGACACTCGGTGCTCACAAGCTCTTAATAGAGGCAATGATTTCCGCTATTGGGAGTTCGTCAACAGCGCGACTCGTCAGCTGAGGTTTGGCTTAACGTCGCCGTAGGGGCCTGGGCTCACCTGATTCCCGCGCGCTTTCAGCTTCAAACTCGTAACGTTTTTCCGCGCCGTCCTTCCATACTACTAGTCGGAAGTAAGTGGGCGTCTTCCCGTACTGTTTGCAAGCAGTAATAGAAGTCGCGTGGAAAGATGACGTCTTCATGCTGTCGAAGAAGCCTCTCGTCTCGGTGGGCATAATCTAGATGCAGCGTCGAGATGAGCAAGCGCTGGATGCGCGGCAGGTAGTTCACGTACATGTATATAGTCTCCATCTATGGCAAGTATGCGATCATGTTTTCCGATAGGCATCTTTCGCTGGACTTTATATTTGCGATACGTCGATTCAAAGTCTATGCGCGAGCCATATCGGGGCTTGGGTTGCCCAGAGCCTCGCTTGAAGATGGAGGCTAGAAGAGCGGTCAGGACTTGGCGAGGCGGTTCCCTTAACGAAGACACTTACTGCTAGGATCGCCTCCCCGCCGCTCCCCATTACGCCCTCCTGTGGCGAACCCATGCGCTTCAGCCCATGATTTGGTGACCATCGCCAAGTCTACGCTTCCCATGAGGCTTTCTACCGTACGATCCAGGGGTAAGACCATACTGAGATCGCCGAGCATCAGCGCCCACTCGGAAGGATCCGATGGCTGCAAGCGCCTCTTCCTGATCAAAACCTCTATCATATCAGCGAAGTACATCTCGGAGGGTCTGTTGAATGAATCACCTCAGTTTAACGCTGGAAAAGAGAAGGATTGCAGGTAAACTTACACTGTAATCGTATCGATATGCTGCACGTCGCTTGTTCTAATCACTCGGATCTTCAGAGGCACCATGACACCTCCCATGCCGGATGGACCGGTGGCCAATGTGTTGCCAAAGGCGTGGGCGGGATCCGCGGGCATATCGGACATGATCGATGACGAGAACGCTGAAGGTTGTCGGCCATTGACACTTGAGACGCGACTGGAGGACCGGGAGACCGAAGGTCGAGAAGGGGCCATCGAAGTCGCCGCAGGTGGTGCCAGCGCCTGCGGCGGAAGCTTAGCTGCGTTTTGTTGGACTGAATCGGATGAGCTTGAGGAATGCAGCAATGAATGACGGATGAACGTACTCTGATTTGGATTGGCTTCGACTACTGCAAAACTATCGAAGGCAAACTTAGCAACACTGCTTTCTCGATCGAGAGCTACCGGGAAGGAGGAATAAGATATTATTCAATGAGAAGCGAAGACTCTCAGGTCTTACCGGGAAAGTCTTCGTCAACTTCGCCATCATCCTCTACAATGCGTAACGCCCATCCCGCAGTTGTTCTCCAAATGACGGGGTTCACGTCTTTGTTGGGCCCCTTGTCATGCGCCTCGTCGACCTCTGGCTTTCTGCCCTCCTCGCAGTATCTGAATAGCGCCCATCCTATAACCTCTTCCACCGAGACATCTTTTCGAATTGTGATATCGATTGGCTTGAGTGGTTCCGAGGAGAAGGGATAATAAATCTTGATAGACAGACTAGCGATTGAACTATTGTGCGGCGGCGGCACCGAGGCGTAGGCAGAAAAAAAGGTGCTTGAAGCGGTATTTGCTGCAGCCGTTGAACCTTCCTTGCTCGTCTTCGGAGGGTGAAAGAGTAGAGACAATGCGCCAGGTCGCGCAGTTCCTGCTGGCTGACTGGCCACCGTGCTCGTTGACAGGATCGGCCGCTTCTGAAAGGCGTGCTGGGGGTTCGTCGATTGAGACATGCGTGCTCTAGACTTGTTTTCGAAACCGTACGAGGAGGTCGTGTTGACCGACATTCGCCCTCCAATGTCTAATTCGCCGAAAAGGGAATGATCCGCTTTTGTCAATCCCATCTCAAAGTTGCTCATGCGCGGATGGCTCTGCTGGCTTTCGGGAGCGTCTGTACTGGTGTCTCCCGCATCATAGCCGTCGGTCGAGATATTCTCCACGTCAGACTCATCGGATTCTTCTGCCAGGGATCTCGTCTTCGGGACTCGACGCATCGAAAAATTCCTTCCAAGTCCTGGCAGTCGTCGGGATGCTTGAGTCATCATCGTTTGCGCCAGGATGCTGCCGTACTGTTCTCGCTTTGCGTGTTCGCGAGGATCCTCCCCGGGCCTAGGGATATTGTCATCATCGCTCTCAACAGCGCTTTCGTTATCGCCGAGAATCGCCTGAACAGTCGAGGGCGAAAAGGCAAGGCTACGGCGGCTACGGGACGCGTTACTGGTGCCCGATGTTTTGCGCGCCCGGGTATGGTCGGACAGATGAGGTGAACGGCTCTTTACGTATTTGGGCGTTTCCTCGATACTTTCGCTTTCGACTCTAGAGTTTCCAGGTGAGGAGATAACGACCATTGGCGCCGAGTCCGCTCGAGGACGTTGTATACGGCTGAGCGCCGGTTGACGAAGCGCTTGCGTAGGGGTAGGCAGTCCGGAAAGCGTTCTGACCGTTGGCGTTCGGTCATGGGATTGACCCTGATGTATGGTGGATGTGGAGAATGCCGAAGTTGACGGAGGGCGAGATGAAGTATATGATGATTCCATGGTAGAAGCCGTGCTTCTCCGAAATAGTCCGCTCTGTACACGGTTATGGATGCTCCCGTATTTGGCTGTCGGCGTAGCGGAAGCCGGGGAATTGATCCTGCTTTCATCCCTCTTCGGCACAGAACCCGCCAGAGATGGTATCGGTTGAGTATCATCTACACGAAGCCCCATGAAGCGTCCCAAGCCCTTGTTCGGTTTACCAATAGTTTTGCTGTAGTTCAACTTGACGTTGGGATCGTGGAATGGCTCCTCGGAGATGGCGGGGGTATTATCAAGAGGTCCTGACGAGAATGGTGTGCCGAGACTATCACCGGGCATGATTGTCGCAATACTGCTTTTTCCAGGACGGATAAAGGTTCCGGATGCCATGCTTGCATCGAGATCCTCCTTCGACGAAGAATCCTCGGTGTTGCGAGCTTTGCCCTTTCCGACAGTAGACATGACACGGAGGCCATCGTAGTCTGAAAGTTCCTTGTCAATTGCGAGTTCTGGGGAAGCTCTGTCATCTCCCGTCGCCTTCTGTGCGTCACCGGCCATCAAAACATCTTGTTGCAAAACATACGGGGAGAAGCGATTGACGCCATGTGTATATCGGTCGTCGTGTAATCGGATCAGACGGGTTGAATGGCTGTCCTGGCGGGAACTTTGTAAGTGATGCTTTCTCAGTGTCTCGAGAATGTAGCTGGTGGAACGATATCAACCCCTTAGTCACCCAGCATTGCAAAAGCTAATCCTGCTCACCTGGTATCAGAAATAAGAGCCATCTTAGGATGTCGACTTCACTGCCAGCATACTCGGTCGCCCGTCAAGACGTTGAGAGGCTTGAAAGCGGTTGTGAGAATTACGCACAGCCCAGTATGAGTACGCAATGTCATCAGCGAGCAATAGCAGTGGACTGAAGTTGAACGCTGTCCCTGGGTGTGCAAGTATGCAAGAACCGTGAACCGGAGAGCCGCAACAGCATCTCGGACTGACATCGGCTCAGGGTCCGAGCGTCATTAAAGATCCCTTTGCGGCGAAAAACACGTCATGTGGCGGTTCGTGAGTACGCATCCAGTGCTCTTGGTTCAATGGTCTCAAGACCGAAAGAGAAGCCTATACCATCTGCTGCCGCCAAGTGTGTGTGTGTCCCGAGAGACTCTGGCCCTTCTGGAAACTTTCTATCGCAAGCTGGCCTGGGAATACCCGAAGAGATTTGGATAATCGACGACTCACGACGGAAAGCCAGCATTTCAGATCCGCAAGATGGCCGAAGAAGACGTCGATTGGGGAATGGATGATTTCGATCCGTGGCAGGGAGCCGAAGAACAGGTCAATGGGAGCAGTACTGTGGAAAGGCTAGGTGGCGAATCGATTAATCAAGATGGTATGTTCTTCCTCGTGAAACTACTTGAGAACGAGTTTTTGACTCCTCTCTTTCCGATGCGTCACAGTTCGCATGGAGCAGGATCGAGGGTTACCCTCAAGCAACGTTGGAAAGGTTGAGAGCACGGCGGGAATTCAGCAAAGGGTAAACATCCACCTTTCTCGACCCTCGTAAAGCTGGGTCACAGACCCCGCATCTGAAAGTACGGTTGGCTAATAGCCATCATTCGATCTCGATTTCTGCTTCGTATCTGCGAATCTCATCTTTACACTACTGGTCTGCCACGTCAACAACTCAGCTTGCAATAGGATGGACCATCAGGACCTCGCGAAGCGATCCCGCCAAGCAGTACTTTTACAATCCTTACACTCAGGCTACAACATGGGAACAGCCGCAGGAGCCTCCAATTGACGAGTCTGGTATCACGACGCCTCCTCTGCCGCAGCTCCGACAGGAACCGTCTACAAGCCTGCAAATTCGCTCAAGTGGGAGACTGACTGACCATATGAAGATGGCGCCCATCCAGCAGCAACCGATCGAAGTGAAGTCGACATCATCGACGCCTGCAAATTCCGGTCGCAGAGAGATGAGATCGGGAAAGCCTTCTGATGCATCCGACGCCCAAGGCCCTGCTGCAAACCCATCCAAGCTTCGACTCATCGACCGTATCCAACCAGTGCGCTACACACCGCCAGAAAAGTCCTTGTCTCTCCGCTCCTCTAATGGCTCCGTTTCCCGTGCTTCTCCCGCACCACCCAGCCATCGGTCGGAACGAGCTGCGTCTGGCGCGAATGCGATCCCCGCGGAATCTTCGAAGTCACGAGACTCGTCGCATCCAGAACGCGCAAAGCCGTCTCCCTTACATTTAACCTCCCAATCATCTCAGCCATCCACAGGACCCAATGATGCTCAGAGCAAGGAGGATGCTTTCGCTTCGCAAAAGTATGCTGAGAAGATGCCGGAATGGCTGGAGGCAAACGATCCGAAGCTGGATTCAGACGATTTGTCTCGGCGTCGAATGCGCAGCAATGATGATACCAGCATGGGATCCGGCGCATCCAAACGCGCAAGGCTTGATCCGGAATCCGTCGTCGTGAAGGGTTCCGGTTCTACCGCCAAATCGGAGGATCGAAGCGCTCGACAGGACAATAGGACCCACGTCACTGAATCTTATAATGCCTCGACGTCCCGGTTGAACGACAAACGAAATTGTACGTTCAACTTGCATCTCGTGTCTCGTCTGCATCAGTGGAGGTATCTCCCGCTCGATATTGGGGCACATCGCTCTCTCCAGCGCGTACAATACCTCGCCGTGCGTTATGGCGGCGTACTTCGGCTCTGGCGTGTCTAGCTGCACGTCTGGAAGCTCTGGTCAATGGCACGTTTTGAGATGCTTTGAAATTGGAAGACCACCTGCGGCAACAAGTCACGTAAATTGGATCACTTTTGGGTCTAACTTGTGCTTCGATCTTGGATTTCCAGCGCGCGATGCCCCCCTTTCGGATAGAGACCGAACCCGCCCATCGGAATCTGGCAAACATGCGGACATCGGATCGACTCCTCGTACTACCGGAATTGACCACATACATCCGGATCGACAGGCTGTAGACGGTTCTCGGGTAATTAACATTCCGGTTCATTATGGTCTCGATGCACAAGCTGATGCCGTGCCAACATGCTAGACTGCCGGTGCTCGAGATCCTCCACGATTCAAGGCGGATGACCGCAAGTTCGCATCTGCATCTGCGCCGGATGATCGAGGCCGAGCGATGCCTCCCAGCGCCAACTCGCTTGGACCGCGTGGAAATCGAGGCTCGCCACCTTTCCAGGCTCCGCCGCCGCCAAGTGCAAGCGGATCTCGCGAAGTTCGTCCGTCAGGATCTAATACTGCGCCGTTGGTCGCTAACAGATGGGCGGGGGTATGTGAACAAGGTTCTCCCTTTGGGCACAACACTGATGTTTCGGTTGCGCTCCCAGGCCGCTCAAACCCATTCCAGCAAGTCCTCGGAGGCTCAAACCTCGGCTGGACTATCAAGGAATGACCAGACTATTGATCATGCGAGGATCGGAAAATCGACGACTAACACTTTGAGACCGTCGCAAATATCGGCTGAAACTTACAAATCCAAGGAATATGCGTATGGGCCGAAGGCAAGCAAGAACAACGGCGCACCACCGCTGAGTAATGAGGGCGCTCGTCACATGTCCGGTCCCGGACCCGCCATTCATCCACCATTGAATCTAAATAGCCGGCGAATGGCTGCCAGTCCGCCCCCACCTACACGACCTTTGATGGACATTTCCCCGCAGATGCCGGGACCGAATCCTCAATCCGGTTTCTTTGCACCGAATGGGTCATCGATGTCAGCGCGCGAAGGCAACTCGTATAGACCGGACCCACCGACTCGGGACGCGTGGCTCAACAACAGCAGGAGTCCGGTAAGCAGTCCATCATTATGTTGCCAAACCTCAGCTCAGACTCGATATCCGATAGGCCGTCCCCGGTTATGGTTCCAAGCTCGATCGTGCTTCAAGGTTTCCGTTGGAGCCGCAAGGGCCGATCCCGGATACGAGAAGAGGAGATCCGTCATTTGATAATGCCCCGAGCACGCGGCCGTCGGCGCCGGCACCAGTCGGCAGAGCCCGCAGTCCTGTCCCTCACCTCACGCCTCAAGGTCGCATATTCGCACTTGATCGTGCAGGTCCTCCTCGTCGATCCCCATCGCCAGGACGCTTCCGTCCAGGTCCCCTTCGTCGATCGCCATCGCCAGGACGCTTCGGTCCAGCTCCTCCTGTCCGTTTCGGAGACCGTCGCGACGACAGGATCACACGAACGCCTGACACTCTCGCGCCAATGCCGAGTCCAAGAGACGTCGCTCGACCTCACCCCCGCGCGCCGGATCTGTATACGCCCGGCGGACGAAGCCCTCCTCGTCAGTCGCCGCGACCTCCCGTGCCGCCTTTTGCGTTTAGCGACTCTGCTCGCGATCAACGATTCGATGCACGTCGGGGACCACCGCCCGGTAGAGGGCCTAGCGGACATCGCTAAGATTCGACGCTCTCAGTCGAAAGCTATTCAGCCTAGGCCAAGCAACGTTTCATTCAAGAGCCTTGTCTCGCCTAAAGCACTGATATCTGTTGTATCACTTCTGAGGCTGTTCAGAAATCCGGATTGCATGAACATTATGTTGCAGCACAAATCATCACGCCAGAGCCTCTTCAGTTTTTGTTGGACTTCCAGTCAGGTCGTTAAGATCTGCTTCAGGTATTCCACGAACCCTCTGAATGTAACCCTTTGATGCAAGATAGACAATGCTGTCTCCTTTGATCGATTTCTCGCTCGCAGTGGTGACGAGGAAGGCAACGTTGGCATCTTGCATGGCAAAAGTCTTGTGGAGAACAGACATCTCGAAAAATCACCGAGCCGACGATCCACTTGATCCGAAAGTGACTGTCCACTCGGCCACTCACACGCGCGCGTCGAGTTCGGATTTGTCCGGCGACTCGTTCCGACGAGCCGAATGAGATTCGCGCAGAGAGAATGAGGGGGGCTGAATGACAGTAACATGCATTCGGCAGTCTCGATTCATATACAGACTGCTAATAGACAACTACACAGGTTGCAGCGAGAGATCTGAACGGATTACCCACAGTCACCATGTCAACCTTTGCAAAAACCGGCCGAAACATCATCTGCATCGGCAGAAACTATGTCGCTCACGTTCACGAGCTAAACAACAAGGTACCCAAGGAGCCATTCTACTTCCTCAAGCCTACGTCAAGTTATATTGAAGCAGGCCAGGGTCCTATCGAAGTCCCGCAAGGAATCAACTGTCATCATGAAGGTGTGTTGTTTGTGCTCATTTACCGTTTTTCGTCCAATGTTTGACCGCGTCTTAATTGCTTGACCTTGACATTCAGTCGAGCTCGGTGTCGTTATAGGCAAAGGAGGTCGGGATATCCCCGAGTCTCAAGCTCTTGATCACGTTGCTGGATACAGTACGTCTTTAGGTTGACTTGCTATATGCTTCGAACGGCTGATATCACGCTGTCTAGCTCTTTCCATCGACGTAACGGGACGAAATTGGCAGGAAGAGCTGAAAAAGAAGGGATTGCCTTGGGCTCCTGCCAAGGGCTTCGATACTTGGGCTGCTGTCGGGTATGTCGTCAGATCTCAGTGACTTCGCTTTGCTTCCCCTGCGTCGCTCACACCCTTTCATAATAACAGACCCTTCATCGAAAAGTCGAAGCTCCCCTCTATTGACCAGATCGGTCTTTGGCTCAAGATTAACGGCGAGACCAAGCAGGATGGCTCGTGCTCCGACATGATTTTCAAGGTGCCCAAGCTGATTGAGCACGTTTCGAGCATCATGACTCTATCGGTGAGCAATCAATCATCAATGACACCTTGGGTCCCATTTCTGACATCGCTTGTGCGGCCGGCAGGAGGGCGACTTGATCATGACTGGGACCCCTTCGGGCGTCGGACCGATGAAACCTTCTGACAAGATCCAGGTTGGTTTGACTTATGGTGCCGACAAGAAGGAAGTCTGCAAGCTTGACTGGGCTGTCGAGGCAAGGAAGGGTGGATATGTGTATCAAGCGAAATAGAGCGCCCGTATAAGATTATCGGCGTTGTCTGACAAGCGCACAATCACTGCATTCTTTGCGGGTGGGCCAGATATGGTGTACGCCGTCCGCTCTTCGTATATTCACCGATCCGAGAACTCGTTTTGGGCAACGAGCTGGGCAGGGCAGCGGGAGACAACAAGGTGATCTGGCGCTGACGTAACGTTGCAAGCTGGCGATCGTGTGTCTCAGCATATGAGAGTTTGTGAGGAGGTCGTTACAAGAACATCGCCCAACATCGTGAACCTAGAGTCCATTGTTTGGGCTGACGGCAGGTCTCCAACTCATGGTCCCAACGCACAAGCATCGCACATCATGACATCAACCGGCGAATCGATATTTGCGCTCCTGCCGCAGAGCCGACCGGGATTACGAATATCAAGGGATCTGATTATCGGCACCGTGCTTGGCTTGACATTGACGCTTTCCAGCGCCGGGTTAGCGCTATGGCTCAGCCGTCCTCGCTGGTGGACACGTGGATGGCAACATGAAGTGACAGCACCGTCGGAAAATGCACTGTCCAGTCGAGATGAAAAGTCGCCCATCGAGATCCGGTCGAACGATGTTGTCCATGGAGTCCTGGGTTTGATCGGTAAGCGAGTCCATTTATCGCCTGTCTTCGGACTCCTGTACAATATATGTTCTATGCTACATCAGGAAACACCCCTTTGATAAGGATCAACTCATTGAGCGACGCCGTGGGAGTGGAAATCTTAGTACGCCGGACTCATTCATTCTAGACTATCGCCGAGCTAACGGTTCGCCATGTTTGTTCTGCTAAGGGCAAGGCAGAGGTCCGTCGGCCATATTCGAGCTATGAGTCATGACTAAGTGGTACATCAGTTTCTAAATCCCGGAGGATCCGTCAAAGATCGCGTCGCCCTCAAGAGTACGTCTCGCAGACAGGTACCTTTGGTTTTCAGACAGCGTGTTTATCGAAAATGTCATCTCATCAGTCATCGAGGACGCCGAAGAGGCCGGGCTCTTGGTTCCTCATACAGGATGCAAGATTTTTGAGGGCACGGTCGGATCAACAGGAATATCGATAGCGACCGTTGGACGCGCAAAGTAAGTTCGTTCTTAGCCGTCTGCGTTGCGCATGGAAATGACGGCTTTCTGTCTGTACGTAGAGGTTACGAGTGTTGTATCATCATGCCGGATGATGTCGCTATCGAAAAGGTCAACATCTTGCAAACGCTTGGGGCGGAAGTTGTTCGTGTCCGTCCAGGTGAGCGTCAAATGCTTCTTCATGAGTCCCCCTTGATCTCCTACATTGACACGATCATAGCCAGCATCGTTGACGAGAAGCAGTTTGTTGTGAGTGCCTGGACCTCCCGTGCGGAATGGAAGTTGGCTGATCGCCAACGTCTTTAGAACCTTGCACGAGCGCGAGCACTTGAATTCGGACACGAAAGGGCGCAGTCGAGCGTTTCGCCTGTAACGGACCAGGAGGGACAGGCTGCTACAGATGGAGATGATATTGTGGCGACGATCGCCGAAAACAGTGGAAGTAGTGATGATAAAGGTTTCAGGCCTCGAGGCTTGTGGGTATCTCCGCAAGTCACATGGACCAGAAATATGCTGAGTGCCAGTCATTATAGCTTTGCGGATCAATTCGAAGTGAGAATCGCTACATCGTGGCGCCGGAAAAGCTGCGAGTGTTAATGTCTTGTCGTGATGACAGAATAGCAGCAACTTTGAAGCGCATCATCGTGGAACAGGGCCCGAGATCTGGAAACAGACTCGAGGTAACGTTGACGCTTTCGTCAGCGGAGCAGGTGAGCTTTGCACATATGGCATTCGCCTGTGACAGTTGAGTTCCTTACCGCATTCTCAGGCACCGGCGGGTCTCTCTCCGGCACGGCGACCTATCTGAAAGGAATGAATCCAGGCATGAGAGTCGTATTAGCGGATCCCGAAGGCTCTGGCCTATACAACCGCGTCAAATACGGCGTCATGTTCGACGTCAAGGAAAAGGAAGGTCGGAAACGACGGTGAGCTCGGTATGAAATCGAGTTCCCGTATAGAGCTGACTTCACGATGCGAAAAAGCCATCAAGTGGATACGGTGGTACGATAATAGCTGTCATAGAGTCAACCTGACAGCTGACAGCGGTGGCTCTCATAGGTAGAAGGCATCGGTATCAACAGGCTTACCCATAATTTTTTGCTCGGTCAACATCTCATCGACGACGCATACCGGTAAGCCATGCGAAAATCCCACGACGACTCTCCGTATATAATTGAGCTTTTCTCCTTCTTGTTGTCTAGCGTGACGGACGCAGAGGCTGTCGCGATGTCCCGCCATCTGAACAACGAGGATGGTCTCTTCCTGGGCTCCTCGAGTGCATGCAATCTCGTTGCATCTGTCCGACTCGCGAAGAAGCTTCCTAAAGGCAGCACTATAGTGACTATATTGTAAGAGCCAGTCCTCACGCGCTTCCATGAGATATGACTGACCCTCCGGTTCCAGATGTGATGCGGGAACCAGACATCAAAGCAAGGTAGGTTTCAACCCGGCGTGAAAAGCTGATGAAGGCCTAACGTATCCTTTCCAGTTCTGGTCCGACGACTACCTGCGAAAGAACGGTATTCCAATCTCCGCGGATGTCTCGACAATACTGAAACCTTGAGGACTTGGTATAGCATGCTTTTAACTTACTTCTGAAAATAATGACGTACAGCGATAGCATGAGCGTGGTTTAGCGCAACGATATGATCATCATTTACCTTGATTACAAACCGATTTGACTGTATTCATACTCGAGGCTCCCTCTGTTACCTAAGTCACGGAACGATGTCACTGAGAAAATGTCCGCCGGTCGTAGCTATAGCATTCTTTCCGAAGAAAATTGCGAAAAACACCGTTCTCAGACCTGAATGTCGTTAAAACCAAGATGTGTACAAGTCATGTTTCGAAGTGAAGAATCCGTCGCCAACTGCTTGCGTTCTCGAACAGCGCAAATTCTTGCCCTCCGAGTGGGTCGTGGTGTACTGAGTCTCACCGATACCTCATCTTAGCGAGCTGTCGCTGGTCCTCTTCACCACAGCGTAGCAAATAAGCCTGTCTCTCGAAGTGTTTTCTGTTTGGTCGGCTGGCTCACATCATGGCCCTGGCTCATTCTGCGTGGAATCTGCCATACGGAATGATCGAGAAAACGGTTCTTCATCGATGCTGGTAGAGGTGGCAAAGAAGTTCGGACGTTGCTGGGTTGCAGCGCTTGCAGACTGCCAGAGCAGATTGACGATATCGGAGACCTTGGCTCGGAAAGGCAGCGGCGTTGGTGATTGTGTATCTTGTGTATCTTGTGTCTGTTGATCGTGAGACTCTCCGCCAACTGCCCATTTCTTCATGACAGTCTTGGCCATATCCAACGCCTCCAGAGCCTGACTGTCATATTCATTCATGTAATGGTAGTATCTGTCGCGTTACCAGCAAGTAAGCACCTGCACTAAGATTCTGCAGAACAGCTTACTGGACAAGAGCTGAATACGTCAGCCCAAATTTACCGACGAGTGGCCAACAGTCGAGAATAATATCGCCTTTAAATGCCATCCATTGAATGGCCTGGCGCGACCTTGAGACAGTTTCGAGCCATCGTGAGCTTGAAGGCTTGAAAATAATGTGATCTGGAACATTCCCGTTACGTCTGACGAAATTGCGGAAGAACAGGATCTGGATGCGCTAATTATCAGTCTGTTGAACACGGTTATATGATTTCTCCTTCCCGGAACATGGCTAACCTCTATGGTCACAATGGCAAGAAGCGTCAGCCCCCCTTGGCGTGATGTATCGAGACCATGATACTGTAGTTGCGCAGGAAGCGCAGCGATATTATTGTCAATGTTATCGAGAATCTCTTGCAGTTCCAGGTCGGTGAGCCGCCTTATGGCGTTGGGCCGGTAGATAGCTTGAACTGCTCGAATTTTAATACAGTGAACGCAAACCTGCAATGCCGCGAAAAAAAAAACTTACCCACTCTGCCCAGCAGGCAACTCAGCTACGGAATCATCGGAAATCAAATTCCTGCCGATAGGTCTGGTTAATACCTGCTCACATGATAAAAGTGCTTCTGAAACGTGTAGACGCCTTGGTGATCTGCGATGTACGGGGAATTCATGAGGGGGTCGTCTTCATCGAGCGGATTCCGCATCTGTGGTTGTCCATAGACAGCGGAGTACCTGTTCGGCCACAAGGGTCTCGTTAAGCGAAGAGCGAAGATGGCTAAGGGTAAAGAACTTGCCAGCTATCCACAATGATGCAGCCTAGCCACACAAGGTGTCTTTCTTCTAGCATGGCTGGCGACCAGTGTGAAGGAGACAGGCGATGAAGACCGATATCTTGCGACATTCGAATCGCCTGTGATGGCGATCAATCTTCGAGTGCACGAAACACCGAGCCCAGCATGCGCGTACCGTGGCGGAGCGAAGCCAAGCAACAGATCCTCCTTCTGAATTTGTGCCACCATGCAACTCCTGCAGAGTACCCCATGATTCAGATCCACTGCGCATGCTGCAGACTTCGAGGGGAAACTCACATGTGACATAGAGAGCACTAGGATGATCTTGATATTGATCAATGTGGAGCACGTCAAGACACCATGCTCGATGATCAAGCAATCCAACGTCCTCCTGACTTCTAGGAATAAGCTGTGCGGTACCTCTCGCGCAAGAGCAGCAACGCTAGCAATGGCAAATAACAGTGGCCGAGGCAGGGTTTCGTGTCGTCTGGCGTTCTCCGCCAAGACGATGGGGCAGATGGGTGCCACGTTCGCCGCATACATGAACGCTACTGCAAGTGGAAGTCAAGTACAGGTTGAGTTTGTCTTCAGCTTGCAGACTGGCAGCGCAAGTGACTCACGCTTGCTTATTACTTCCGAGCTGAGTTGTCGCCTATAAAGCGCATTCTCCTTCTGTACTAGACCTTCAGGATTTGCCGAGTATAGATACTCATCGGTCAGCCGAAACAGTCCGAACCGGCTGTCATGATCAGCAACAACGTCTTCGTCGGGTAAATCGTTGAGCAGACTCGTTACGGCGGTTGCGCCTGTGTTCAGAACGCCCTCAGGATGGGATCACAGACAAGGGAATCTTCTTACCGAGCAATCTCGGTTCGATGCCGACAATCTTTAGGGCAGCTCGAGGATTTGATTTCTGCGTGAAGGTCGCCGCTGGATGATCTAGCGGACTGAAGTTGTGTTCGAGTATGTGACCGGTGGATATCCACGATGGATTATCGCGCTGCGGCTCCTGTAAAGGTTGACACCCTTGAACACCCAAAACTGAGTAAGGCGTGTTCATACTCACATTCGAACTCAATCGGCGCTGCAAACGACCTTGCGAAACCGTCTGGCTGACTGACTCGACACGCTCAAGGTTCTTCGATAAAAGTGGTGACTGCGGGTCTTTCCTTCCGTGATAAGGTCGTTGTCCCTGTGAGGCATAAGAGTTGCTATTCGCATTGCCCGCTTCTGACCATCTCCCGTCACCGCCAAATGACTGACGTGATTCATAGCTGATCCTCTGAGGAATGGTATCACCCATGTCAGCGCTCGAAGGGCGGGATGATAGGGGAGCACGACAACGCGTATCGAGAATTTCATGGCGGTGGATAGGGCCCTGGTTCTCCGTCGTACCAATCGTATCAAGCTCTCTCCAAGCAGACGCAAAGGAAACAGGCTTGAAGCGGGTTTGAATAGACGCATCTGGCGCAATTGCGTCCGGATAGGAGGTCACCTTGCGACGTGCGTTTGATGTCTGAGAGCCCTGTTGCCCCAGCAACTTTCGGAGTTTGCGTTTGTCCTGCGAGACTGGAATAAAAAAACTCTCCAACTTTCCATAGGCACTCTGCCTCAAAGTCTTGGCCGGAAGTAATGTCTCGCACGAAGCCTTTGCCTATATTCCCCTATCAGCCTTTACACCCGTTAAGAGGTACATCCTTCCGAATCTTACCTGAGCGCAAGGAGTACATATCGATGCTTTATCGTTTCCCGGAAATTCGCATCTGAGAAGGAACGCGATCAGTGAACAACAAACTCTGGCCCTCAAGGTTGGACGACGTACCTCAGCTTCTTGTCTCGACATCTGACCGAGGATACAGACCGGCCTATTCAGTACGCAGAATCTAGAGAAGAAATCTCTTCAAAGCCTTACCTATCGCAGGCCCTCTGAATTTGGACATGATCTTAAGCGTCTAATAGTACCTCTGTGATTCACAATCTTACTGACCTGTGTCTTCCTGCGTTTCCGTTGGAACGCCACTTCATCAGCCTCTACATTTCGAATAGTAGTCCTTCCATGTCGATCTTCGGATATGCCCTTGTCCATTGGTGTGTTAACCAAACAATTGCTGGACTGCCGACAACACTGCAAATTTCCCAATATATCGTCGCCAATGTCAACAAGCCCAAGCCTCCAGCGTCGAGCAGCAGTTCAGGGTTGCGCGATATCAATCTGCCCTTGCTATCATCTCCACATACCGTCTTCCTGTTCTGAAGAGTATGGCCCCGCACTTTCCCGCCGGGACAGATAACGAGTAAGTTGCCGATGACGGGGCGCACCACGGGATATCCCCTAGTTTCGAATTCGCCGAACCGCTCTCGCAAGTTGCAAGGGGATCGCAATGCGATCTCCATATCAAGCTGTTGTTCAAGATTCGTTCAGGCTCAAGCTTGTCTCAGGGTACAGCAAAACTCCTGCGACCTGATGCGGATGCCTTGACAGTGAACATGCATGACTGATCGTACAACTCCGATTCACCCGCACACCAGGACGAGAGGCAAAGAGCCCAACCTTCTGCGTAATGTGCACCATCTAGCCCCCGAGCCATGACTCCACTACTTTCTACCTCCCGAAATCAACCCTCCTCTACCACCGGGCGTGCCCTTCCTCGCATCATCGAAGCGGCGGACAATGACTTCGCACTTGGTCTCTCGGCACAGCTGTTTTGCAGACTGCTTGACGGCCGGGGAGAACAAAGTCAGACCTGCTGCCTTTTCGACGCTTTCCACTGTGGCGATGTCAAAGTCAAGGTTAGCTAAGCATATGTCTTCTGTGATCGATCAAGATTTGACTTGCCTGGGACCTGGAAACTCGTCAACGGTACTTGATCAGGAATCACGGAATTTGGCAACACGAAAGCCCCAATTGCAACGTCCTTGATAGTATCGGACACGGCACCAGTCGAGACCGATTTACCCGACCCGCCGAAGCCAAAGGATGAAGTGGCGGGGGTTTTGCTGGTCATGATGACTTTGGCGAAATGGGTCGGCACGGCTATGTTGGGCGGGTTTCCGATGACTTCGTAAGACTGTGAGGAATTCGTATCAACAAGAAAGTCCTCTAAGCCGCGCCGAAGCCTCTCGGCTCACCACGCGCCATTTCCCATCGGGACCTTGAGCTGGCAGATACAGTGGAACCCTGAATAATCCAGTCGGCACGTGTCAGACCCAATTTTTCCCCCAGTCGCCGTTCTAGATTCTCACGTAAAGACATAGACATCCTCGAAATTGCCCGTCAGCCTTCGACAGAAATCCTCGACGTACGCCCAGTAATGCCTGTTGAATCCCTCGCCGACCTGCGGCGCGATGTTCGTCAATAGGAAAGTCTCGTCCATTGCTTGCTGCGATGTTTCTAGTCCGAAGGAGAGAGGCGTCAATGCCGGGGTGGCCAGCCGCGACGACAGGAGAACGTACTGGCGTCGGCAGCGGGAACCATGTGACCGCGATCGTAGCCACTTCTGAAATCTGGTGCAAGCTTCAGAACGTGCTCCAACATTCCAGTCGTTCGACTTACAGTCCTTGAGTCGGGCTCGGAACATGGCTGGCACGTCCGGATCCTCCATGAATTGGGATCGACTGCGGTCCCCCTTCTCCTTTGTCGCAGGAGCCAGGGACGCCGCTGCACCGTTTGAGGGTGTAGCGACTGGGACTTTGCCGAGATTCTCTGCGGTCAGGTGTTCGGCTGTCTGTAGGTTGAAGGATGAATATACATGTCGTTCATCAGCAAGGGCCTATGAATGGAGGCTCTTTGAACCGTACCCAAGATGGATGCCGCAGGCGACGGTCATACGCAGCGACATACGCTGTCCGCTTGAGGATATCAGGGACCGGTCCTGCGATGAACGCAAAGGGAATAAGCTGTGTGCTTTGACAGTTTGAAGGCAATGGGGAGAAACCACATGATCAAGGCCTCGTCACTGCGAAGAGCACCTGACGCTCATCACCTTCTCCGGATATCATGTCATTACACCGAAATTATCCTCACCCACGACGCCTCCTATTCTCGCTTTACGCTACTCACCTGGAAACCCATACTTGAAGACCTCGGTTGCAACCTGCGAGGCCATCACCGGTCCCGCGACCGGTCCCGTTTTTCCCGATAGAATCAAAGCCTCCCTTCCTTGCGACGGAGCAGGACTCGAACCTACGGCTGGAGCAGTACCAACGGGAACAGGCGTAGGAACGGCCACGGCCGTTGGTGCGGGGTTGCGGGGTTGCTGCGGCTTGTTGAGCAAAAGCGATGCAGCGCCGACACCGACGGCAAGACCGACAGCAAAGATACCGCCTTGGACGACTGGACTTCCGGGCATGATTCAAACGCGGCGACGGAGTTTTAGGCAGTCGCCACACCTGACGAGAAGATCGTTCAACATGATCCCCTCCCTCGGTCATTCTCTCCTTCCAGCTGCACGTGACCTGAACCCGAAATTTGTGTTTGAGCGTGGGGTCTCCAATCCTCGCGGAAGCAATCTTCGCCTTATCAGCTAATTCGGTCCATGTGGTCGCCGACAGCCTCGCGTGCGTTATTGGCTGGCAGGGTCGTTCTGTTCGCCTCTGCTTATATACCGCAGCAGAGTCGAGGATAGCAGGAGCAAAGGACTGCATCCACACGGATCCCATCATGAAGCTTCTCTCTGCCCTCACCTTCGTAGTCACATCGGCAGCTCTCGTTGACGCAAAATAGTGAGTCCGCGCGACATCATCCAGAACGTCGCTCATCTGCTTCGGATTGCAGTTTCTCCGAAGGATGGCATCCGGGGCAGCCTACAACCCGCGCGGTACCACAGGCGACAGGGAATGTTGGAGCGTGGAAGCTTGGAAACCTTCCGACATCGCCACAGGCGACGCCGCCCGTACTCGATGAGCGTACGTTGTCTCCCTTCTAAAGACTTGCAGCCTTTTGTCATTCCAACCAGCTCACATACCTTGCTCCTGCGCGACGACAGCCCCCAAGCGACCAGGATTCATGCGCGCTCTTTCGGAATCCTTGACAAGCGCGACGGGATTCAATGTTACGGGTCTCTACGACCGTGTACAGGCGAACGAGGAATTTGACCGGAAGACGGATGTCGTCGATGGGTTTACGCGTGTGACGGATGCCAATTTCGATGAAGTGGTCAGTCTCCCCTTCAGAAGAGGCTATGCTGTACAGAGCTTCCGGCTGATCGCATGTTTCTTGCTGGCGACAGGTTGTGTATGAGCGCTTGGATCTAGCGGATGATCATGCGACGGAAGACGATCGCGTGTGGTTCCTCTTTATGTGAGCTCTACCTCTTGCTAAGTCCCAAGACGCATAGCTGATCCGCAACATAGCCACGGACCGCCGAAAGATCCAGCGTCATTCATGTTCTGGCACGCGATCAACAACGCATCCATCATGGCGCAGGAACCTGGAAAGGAGATTCCGGGCATGAAATGGGGCCGGATCGATTACCTCACCGAGCTCGAGCTGACCTCGCGATGGATGCTCTTCAAGTGAGTATTCATCGCGCACCTGATATCACCCATACTAACGCCAATCTCCGCTTAGACCGCCCATGATGGTGTTCGCCACCAATCGAGGCAACGATCTCCGCTTCGTCAGACCGGGTCACATCGCCGCCAACGGCACCGTTATACATCGATTCCTGAAGGAAGAGCACTGGCGAGACTTCCCGATATGGGAAAGTCGGTATGGGCCGAATGGAGACCGGTACGTATCTTCTCTGCGAAGATGGCTTGGTCAAATTCGTGGCTAATGTCCATCTTTGCGATCCCTGCTCCAGTGCATGGATGCCGGCTCTCTATGTCAAGATCAACAAGGCCTGGACGCGCCTGACGAGCATCTTCCCCTCGTGGCTGCTGGTCGTCCTGTCAGGAGTGCTCTCTCAATCGCTGCTGACTTTTATGCATCGAAACGACAACAAGAAAGCGCCCAAACCCGTAACAGGGGAGAAGAAGAAAGCTATCGCGGTCGAAGAGGCGACGATTGTGCCGAAGAAGCAGGCCGTCGAGGTGAAGTCGACGCAAAACAAGGCGCCGGCGAAGGCGACCAAGGCGAAGAAGGGCAAATAGGCTTGTTGTAATTGGCACATATATCACGTAGGAGGAAAGGAGATCCTCTTTAATTGTCAACACCTCGCCTGACTACGCAATCAGTGCGACTGGAACCTGTTGCTCTAATTAGGCTGTTCTGTATATGCTCATCTCGGCGAATCGCTGTAGTACAACTCGTGATTACCAGTTGCGTCCACATCTGTCGTCTTTTTCCCTGACGGATCAGGCGATACTGCTCGTTCCGTCGGCGCCTCTTCCGTGATCTCTTCATCGCGACACGATGCGTGTGCCTCCTTCAAAGCGAAATTCTTTTCCCGCGTAGCGTAGACGTAGCGCTTGAACCGACTGTAAAAGAGAACTGCGGCGATGCCGACTACCAGGAACAGGCCACAGATCGACCCGCCAATCACATCATAGTAATCCCCCGCAAGCGCAACTCCATCCCAGAATTTCCCGGTCGGTTCCGCCACATTGAGGATCAAGCTAAGGAGCTGGATGGTCCCGATGACGAGAGCGACGATGACGGTTACGCCAGTGAGGATTGTCGAGTAATAGAGGAAGATCAGTGGGTCGGGCTGTCGCTTTCGCGGTTGAAGAGTCGGGGTTCCGGTAGTGTCGGACGAGGCGTCCATCTCGAGTGTTGGAAGCTCGTTTTCGATATCACCGGTCCTGCTTAACTTTACGCCGTCACGCGGTACGTCGACTGAAGTGCCAGACTCGATATCGCCTTGACGTTGCGCCTCAACCCGTGACAGATCGGCTGTCAAAGGATCTTGCGAGTCTTCGGAATCCTTCACATCGACGTCGTCGTTATCATGCCACGTGTAGAGGGTCAACATGAGACCGCCGTCTGTGGTATCGATAAGACACATGCCCGCCGTGAACAAGATTGGGAAGATCATGATCAGCCAGATGGAAGTCCCTTGAACGGCGTGAATGGACGAAATGCCAAGCAAAGCAATCTCGGACGAGGTGTCGAAGCCGAGGCCGAACACAACGCCGAGTGGGTATAGTTTCCATGGCCTGCAGCGAACCGCACGATCAGCGAATATCCTGCCCGCTTGGTTTACGACTTACCTGTCGACAACCCGGAACAATTTAGTAAGGACCCTGAACATGGGTCCGCCGCCGGAAACAAGCCATTCTCTGCCTTCGTTGCCAAACTTGCCATTGTCCTCCGCACGAATCACTTGACGCAGTTTGCTCGCCAGCTTGAAGAGGACGTAGCCATTCATGATTCCGAGGAAGATCAAGAAGGCGGCTGAGACGGATGTGCCGATGATGCCGCCGACTCGGGAGAATGAATCGAAGCGATCTGAGATCGTGGCAGTAGTAGCGGCAACGACGAGCGATGTGACAATGACGATCCTACGATAAGGGAGCGAACGCTCAGTGCCCGTCAACCGAAACTGATGTTGACTGAACTCACGTCGAGTGTCCCAAGCTGAAAAAGGTGCCTACGGTGACAGGTCTCTGCCCTGCGGCAACCAGTCGGCGGGTCATCAGGTCGATGAGCTGTCATTAATGTACAAGATTATCAGCTCGTCCTAGACGACCAGAAATCGACCAAGCTTACCGAGATATGATCTGCGTCCAGGGCATGTCGAAGACCTAGGGTATACGAGAGAGCTGCGGTTGGCAACAATGGACTGGTGTTCCGCCATCAGATTTGACGACTGCATATCAGGGTTCACCGGAGTTCAAACTCACGTGTGCTTTGACTGACGCAAAGCGGTCAGCTGTCAGAAGCCAATCTTTTTAAGAAGCGCTGCAGACTCACCAATATGATTCCGCAAATGATCCAGATGAGAACGTTGATCGATGCGACAAACAGAATGATGCCGACCGCGTTCACCGGAATGCGCCGCAGGTAAGGAACTTTACCATGGAGGCGTGCGAACCGTCGAGACGTCTGAGCAGACAAACGTTTGGCCGTGGAACGCATGTCGGGCAAGTCGTTGCGTGTCTGGCAGGAAAGGAAGATCTGCTGGAAACGCTGACGTTTTTTCCCTTGTCTTGTCAAATCTTCATGAAATGCAGATGGGCGGTACAAGGTGGTCGACGACACTGTCAAGATGCACGGCTGAAGAGGTCAAGGCGCGTGTTTTGCGAAGGGGTACCATGGCCAAGGCAATCTGCTTGCTTGCAGAATAAAATGTTGGCGGAGTGCGGGGAAGCTCTGCGGGGACCGCCAATCAATCGGTGTCTTTCGAAAGATAGAGTATGCGCCAGCCGATTACGCGAAGAAGGACGGTGCCTCAGATCCGAAAGCTGATCCGAAAAGAGCGGAAGAGCGGGAACGTCGAAACGCTCGTGGAATGTCAGTTAACTGCGCTGTGAACTGTGTTGCATATCGCATACTCGGCGAATAGCTCGAAGCCTCGAAGGAAATTTCTTTGACTGAATCGCTCGGCGATGATAGAAGATTCTAGGGAACAAAATACGGAACAATCCAAAGATGACCAGATTTTTCACACGGCCTTGGAAATCATCTAGGGTGACATTATAGGTATATGGTACATGGTTACTTAGATACAAAGCGGCTTTTCGATGTTCTTAGTTGTACATTCTTGGGCATACGGCCCGATTTGCTTCAAGTGCGCTTAGACCACGGCTCCTCGACCTGGCGGAGGACCGGAAGGCGGTTGATACGCTGCAAAGGAGAGGCGCAACGAGTCAGTCGTGTTCACGACTCCTCTCAGAGGCTTCAAGACTCACTGTTGGAATCCGTCCTGTTGTTCGCAACCGCGTCATACTGCGGCGGCGGCAAGTCATCCGTGCGACCTCCGGCCTCCTCCATTCGCCTGTTCTCCTCTGCCTGCTGGTACTCGTATCCATGCTCAACATTACCGCCGTATTGATAGGCGGAAGATGGTTGATACGTCTGCGGCGGCTTGCTCGGCGGTGCGCCTGCCGGAGGCTGATATTGTGCGGTATAGTAAGACGAAGTCTGTTGCGGCTGGTAATTGCTGGGGTATGACTGCGGTGTTGTCGTCGGCAATGATTGAGATTGAGCCTGTTGCCTGAACTTTGCCATCCGCCGCCTGGCAAGAGAAGCCATCAGCATGTCAACTAGACACGCACAGTAAGCGTGTCTAAACTTACTTGCGAATTAAGGCACTCAACCCCAGACAGATGAGCAGAACGCCTACGGCCACACCGATTCCGATGCCGATCCGTGCCCCGTTGGATAGACCATAGCCGCATTCATAGTATCCTCTATACCAACTGTAACAAGTCGCGGCACGGGCCGATGGCAAAAAGGCGAGGGCGACGATGCCCGCCGCGAGTGAATGGCGGACCAGGAGTTGTGTCGATTGTGTCATATTGTTTGAGCGATGCTTGACGGTGGCGGAAGAAGTTACGGCGGCAGCGCAGTCTCTTTGATAATATATGTCGAGCTTGCACAAGATCGACGCCCACGAGATGCCGAGAATGTGGCGCAAACAGCATTTGCCAATGTTGCCAAGGATAGCAGTCTGCGCGATCGTGTTTCTCGCTGACAGCTCGCGGCGAATGATGTCATGTCCGCACAGCCGGCCGGACATGCTTAGATAAGCATTCAGTGGCGATCCATCTAGCTTTTCTGCTTGGCAGGACGGCAAGCTGGACGGCATCGCTGGTGGTACGTCTAGTAGTACCCCCATCGATGCCGGGCATCGCCATCGCCGGTCTGCTATCTCTGGGCCGCTATGAAGCTCTGGGCAGACCGACCGGTTTCTCAGGTATCGCTGCATTTAGCGACTACAGTCAAGGCTCAGATTATATTTCGAGACCGACACCGGAACTCGCTATTGGAGGACCCGAGCACGACTAGGCATTCCCTCGACTGATTCTACATACTCAGCCCGCGCAAGCGCAGGTACTCTACAATCGCAGGATGCGAGTCCAAGCTATTGAAATACAGCCGCTCGTATTTGTTCATCGTTCCTTCGAGCATGTACGAGACATGTCGATGGCTAAAGAAAGTAAATGCTGCCTCAGTCTCACCTTTGGACTTGACGTAGCGATGACTCACAATAAGGGATAGATCAAGCTGTAGTCCATCGTCAACTTGACGAAGTTCTCGACGGCGTGTTTCGGAGTGGAAGAATAGCCCGCGAAAAGAGCCTGATGTATTTTATCTTCAACACATAAACTTTCTCTATGGTCATTTCACAGCACTCACAGGACTGGTTGGAACAAAAATGATATCAGCAAACGACCGCAAGATCCGCTGCCCACCGCACTCACTTTGCCAACAACCCTCTCGCGGCCATCACCCCTCTCACTCCCGTCTCATTCCGCATCGTCTGGACATCTCCAAGTTCCCAGATATCCCCATTGCCGACACACGGTACCTCACGCTTGGCCGCGTCGACTGCGAACTTTATCGACGGTAATGAAACTGCCTGTGTGGAGGCTTGATGGCGGGTGCGACCGTGGATCGTGAGGTGGTTCGCGCCAGCATGTATGGCTGTAATGTCGGGATTGTCAGTAATCATGACAACGACATAACAATATTCACTCACCCGTTTGAACAAGCCGCTCAGTCAACCTGATAATGTCAAAATCAGCTCTGATCTACGCTGAACGACCACTAGACACGCACTTGAGATCCGTGTCAACTCGAATCTTGACGCTGACATGATAATCCCATCCCATGCGGTCCTTGACAGCGCGGACCATGTCCGCTACAATCTCCGGTTTACGCAGCAACCCGCTGCCAATGCCTGCAGCCAAGATACGAAAGGTGTCAGCGACGGACAAGCACCCGTGCGGAGGCTCTTCTGCGTACCGCTGGCATATGCCCAAGGTTGAGGACAGCCCTGGTAGGGAAAGTCAATTGAAGCCAACGCGTATCAGATAGCGGACATACGCAATTCAGGTCAATGCCGTCAACGAGCCTCAGATTATCCCCTTGCGGGTCCTCCACTGGCGCACTGATCAATTCCACCGCATCCGCTAGTGCTTTCCCGTTGGGTGATGCAAATTGGGCCAAGAGGATACCGCGAGTCAGTACATAGTCCTCGCCTGGCGAGTGCACTGTAGCGGGAAGTCGGCCGTACGTCGCGTCAATCCGGTCGGCGCAAGGCAGCGGGCGTGCGGCGAGATCCGAAAAGTATGCCTGGTCTCGTGCAGAGGAATGATTGTCCTCGTCTTCGAGCTTTCTTCGTTTCCGACTTCGTTCTCGCATCCAGTAAACGCCGCGCTCGTAGCGGCTCGTGGAGAAGTCGGCGGTTCGCGCGATTTGTGAGCGGGAAAATTCTTCGGCGAGGATCATCGGAGTGTGGGTGATCTAGTGGACGGGAGATGAGCAACTATGCATGGATACCTTGATCATCGAGAAGAGTCTTACGTGGGTTTCATACATTGAGGCCAGGTGCCTGAAAGGTACTGAAGAAGAGGTTCACGCATGAGCTTTCGACATCCATGAGAGCTGAACACAGAACTCACACTTCGAACAACGTACCAAAGGGGCGAGGATATTTACATCCTCCCTCTCTTCCAGCATTTGCCGAGGTGTCAGAGTTACGGGACGAGGGAGCTCGTCCACATCCACAGCGGTACCGGATTGCGGGATATCGTTGGCCATGATAATAATTGATTGGGGGTGATCTGTCGGCAGCAGTTGAGGTTGCGTTGGCGCTGAACGGACGGGGATACAACCCTGGACTGCCACAGCGTGGATGGGGAGTAATGGGCACAGGCCGGCTGTTCGAGCGAAGTCGTTGGCGACCCATGAGACCGAAGCGATGAAGCACAAAGCAACATCTGCAGCGGTCGAAGCGTGAATGTGTTTGAGAATTGTCTCGGATCCTAAAAGAGAGCAGGTGGGGGGATCGGAGCGGGGGAAGGGCGCCCGGCTTTCTCGCTTTCCCGCCGCATCAACTTGGACTCCTCGCATGCGTACAGCATCAGTGCTACGCTGGTACAACAGGAGCTGCGGCTCGTTAGAACGGATCATCACCACCCAGCACGTCTGCATCAAACCCATCATCTTCTTCCAGATCCTGATCCACATCCGTATCTGACAGATCATCCTCATCCCCGTCCGAATCAGGCTCTTCGAGAAACTGCAGGCATCCGACGCCGCATCCCTTCCAGAGAATAGGTACTTCTTTGTCCGCTCCACTCACACGCGCCCATTCGATCCGCTCGACGGCGGGAGCACCGACATACACTTTCCGCGTGTATACCTGCTCGTGTGCCGGGTTCGGACACGGCGAAAAGTAGGGGTTCTTTGCCGCGTCGTCCAGAGGTTCATCTGCCGTTGCAAGCTCCGACGTACGGAAGCTCGCAGACGATGCCCTTGCGCCGCTGAACGCCGGATTCGGGATCCCGTCGTCGTGTTTCCTGCTCGAGCTGGAATGACGATATGCCGCTTTGGCAGCAGCGATGACGGCCGTGGCTTCCGTCATCGACAAGCATCTCACGCGAGTGATCAACGCACGGGCATCGTGCAGACCATGCGTCACCGCTGCCGTTCCCCGTTCCTCGGGTGCTGGATCCCAGTCGATTGATGTCAAGATTGGCGGCAGATTGTGTGATTGCCGTGATGACAGGAGCACTGAAAGGGCCATTGAGCGAAGAGATTCCGGACCATCGCGGCGGACTATCAGAGGTTCCAGCTTACGACCCGAGGGATACACTGTTATTTTGGCGAGATCTGGCGAGCGCTCGAGATCGGTATTGACAAAGGTGAATTGTTCCAGCTTCTCTAGATCCAATATGGCGGGTGGGAGTGATCTCTGCAATATGGCGGTTGTATCAGCGTCTCCGGCGAGAGTTTCGTGGCTTGCCACGTACAATCTTGTTATTGCTAACGTTGAGCTCTTTTAGATTTCTAAGCTCGTTGATCGCCGCAGGGAGCTCAGTCAATTGATTATGCCCTGTCGAGTGACGTTCATCAGTGTTTGCCCTGAACGCGTTCTCCGCCAACTTGACTCACGCAGAGCCAAGACAACGAGATTTGTCACCTGGAACAAAGCACTTGGCAGGCTGTGACACGAATCACATGGTCAGCGTTTCGTCCTCTGGCATCATAGATAACGACGGCTCACCATGTCAACATGTTATTGCTCAAGATCAGCTGCACATCCCCACGGCTCGCGCCCTTCCACGATCCCTTGTCCCCGGGATTCAGCGTTCCACTCGCACTCCGCATCCAACCGGATCTCGTCGACGTCGACGAGGGCGCCGGAGCGGCAGGTGTAGCTCTAACCAACGAGCCGACCCCGAGCTGTGCAAAGGAGACCGTCTTCCCCACGTTCATGCCGCGTCGAGTCGTTGACTCGGTCGGAATCGTAGCAGATGACGAACGGGCAAATGTTCGTCCCGTGCCAGCCGATGATGCCATGTGGTGCGTTTTCCTGAAATTTGACAAGGCAGACGTCGACGGTTGACCAGGGAAAGGAGACATCCTCAGCTCTGTCTTGTTCCACTCCGGCTCCTTGCCCTCAACCAGAGTCCGTCCCGATAATGCACTGATATCCGAGACGGCGGTGCTTGTCGTACTTGCAAAGGAGTCACCCTCTCCCAAAGCCGACGTTGCTGAAGGCACACGCGACCACGACGACGTTGCGTCCGAGTTCGAGGCTGTACTAGCGGCAGATACTTCTCGATGCAGTGCTGAACGTGTGCGCAACGCGCGTGAGGGAGGTTGGGTAGTGCTCGGCCCGGAGACTGCCCGGGGAACAGCCGCTCGTAGGGTGATGGCCGGTGAAGCTTGTTCAGCGCGTGACGTTCCCGATAGACCTGATACGGGTGCTGAGGTGTACCGCTTGAATTGTCGAGCTCCCGCGGACCCAGGAAACCGTGCACCAAAGGATCCCTGTGCCATCACAGATGGCCGTCCGTCCTCTCGTTTTGCCAGCCTCGTCATATCCTGCAACTCTGCAATCTTGTCCCCTAGAGCTCGCATGCCCAGTCCGCTCAAATCGAGCGTGGCCGCTGTTGAGGCATTGGTAACGTCGGCGTCAAAGATGAGCGCCTCGATTCGGGACTCGATCCACTCTGGTGTGCCCACTGCCATCGCCTGATCCCTTCCTGATGGTCTGGCATGCCGATGAGCGTCCCCGCTCGTGCTCCCAATATTCAGTCGTTTGACTTCCTGCAGCAACCGCGCAATCTCGTCCTTGGCCTCGCTCACGCTTGCAGGCATCCCACTGAGCACGCCATCCAAAGGAACGCCCGGCACCCTTTCAATCTCGCGGCGTCGACGACCTGTTGCAGCCGTCGTCTCGGCATTTACGTCCTTTCCAAGCTCCTCT
The DNA here is from genome assembly GCA_023628075.1 of Naganishia sp. PG3902-1. NCBI lineage: Eukaryota > Fungi > Basidiomycota > Tremellomycetes > Filobasidiales > Filobasidiaceae > Naganishia > Naganishia sp. PG3902-1. The sequence continues at coordinate 524,910 of JAMALH010000006.1, forward strand.
TCCGGCAGGAGCGTTGCTGCGAACTGAAGCGGACGTCGAACGCGAGATTCGAGGACGTCGCGTGGTGGTAGAGGCTTTGATGTGCCTGAAAGGGGGTCGACGGCCATGATGTGACGGGATGGAAAATACAAGAGCAGGCAGGCTATGGCAGGTGCTCCACCTCTTCTGTGCTGTACTTGTACTTACTCGCAGAGAATCGCGTTTGTTGACTTTTTCGGAAGCAACGGGCATGAGCGCAATTATTTCGGCGAGTAGAGCGATAAGTTGGCGGACAGGGAGGCCACGCACGGTAGAACGGAACGATCAGCCTCGGTTACATGGACATCTCCTCAACATGCCCAACCTCAAGAGTGCTCTGCTGAACGCCCAACACGCCTCGGCGCAGAAAGCCGCAAAGGCAAAGCAAGAACAGGCCAAGCTCCTCAAGCAGAAATCCATCACGGGCGCCAACAAGTCGCAGAATGCTGCAAACAAACGTAAAGCGGCAACACATACGGATGAATTGGGCAGGATCGTCAAGGAGAAGAAGCTGCCAACGTCGACCGGTCAAGTGTCACGCGCGCCTCCAGTCATGCCGTATGACAAGGACGATACGATCCTCCTTATCGGTGAAGGCAACTTTTCCTATACCCTGTCGCTTCTCTCCCCACCGCACTCGCATCCGGCACATCTTGTCCTCGCCACGGCGTACGATACGGAAGCCGTTTGCTATGAAAAGTATCCTGACGCCGCCGAGCATGTAAGGCAAATCAAAGAACGCGGCGCAGGAGTGGAATTTGGAGTGGACGCGGCCCAACTTGGGCGATGCAAGGCAATCGGGAAACAGCCAAGATGGAGTCGAATCGTCTTCAATTTCCCTCATGCAGGTAAGTGATGCAGCTCGATGATCTCTTCCATCCGTAACATCGATCCTGCAGGCGCCGGTATCAAGGACCAAGACCGGAACATCCTCACCAACCAACACCTCATTCTAGCCTTTCTTCGCTCATGCCAGCCCCTCCTCACCCGTGGACCTTCCCGCCAACCCATCGACCACAAGGCGGGTAAACGCACACACAAGCACCATCAAGCAAAACGTCGTGGAGCGCGAGATGAGGGCGATGATGGCTCGGATGCCGAGGCTGCCGTCGCATACGCCGCCGGCGGTCCGGCTGATGAAGTTTCCGAGGATGAAGACGAAGACGCCGAGATGACGTCGGCCCATGACGCCTTTAATGCTGCTATCGACGCCGGTGCTGCCAAAACCTTCCACCCACCAACAAAACAAGGCACGGTTCTTGTCACGCTGAAAAACAGCAAGCCTTACACGCTATGGGACGTCCATCATCTTGCCACACGTCCACCCGCCCATCCCGTCAGAAGACGCGCCGGCGACCCAACAGACGACAAGCAGCCACGGTACCGCTTGCTGCGATCGTTCGCTTTCGATCCTGCCATGTGGCCTGGCTATGAACATAGGCGGACACTGGGATTCAAGGAGGGCGTGAGTAAGACGGCGAATTTGGAGTTGATGCAAGGTGGGGGCCAAGATGGGGAGGCGGCGGTCGGGATGTGCAAGACCTGGGAGTTTGAGCCGAGGTATGAGGGTGAGCGGGGGAGACGGTAGACTATGACAGGATGAAAGTTGTATTTCTGTATGAATGTGTAAATGTTCAAGTGTTGTGCTATTTTCGGTCAGGTTCGAGGGCGGTATCATGAGCTGTATTTCGGCGAGGGTTATTGAATCGCTGGGTCAGGAACCGTGTAGTAGAATGCGCGTCGCCGGCATAGCAATGGCAGCGGTATCCTCGAACCAGTTACAAGAACATTTGCCAGCGATCGCCTTGGTTTTCATCATTGACGGACGGGGCTATCCAAGGGAATGTGCAGAAAATAATGCCAAGAGGCTGGCGATGAGCGAACAAAACTACGGCAAGGTTCCACACATTCACCGTGCGTATTGGCCAAATGATACCAAACGGCGGTCAAGCTCTTAATGTCTACATCATCGGCGACTGTGAAATCGTTATTTCATTTCGCAATGGTTTGCCCGCATACAATAGTGACGCTCTCCGTGTTCGAGGCGTCATCTTCCAACCGAATACAAGCTGTGTGGTTCGCCGTCGCGAGGGCCTGTATCCTCGCGCCAGCGTTGCCATTATATTAGAATCCATCTATACTATTTACCCCTCAGGGCCGTCTTGCTTTGCGAGCAAACACACTCATGGGTCAATTCGAGATCCACCTGCCTTCTCGTTGCCCGTCCCCGATGCCGAGGGGCTGAGTTTGTTGGTGTATTCTCCGTTGCCGTCCACGTAGACTTTGGAGTCGACACGGTGCATCCTGAGTTCAGGGTCAACCGCAATGTAGTCGTGGGTGAATTCGCCAAGGAAGGCGTCATCGATGCCGACGATTTCCTCCTCTTCGGTAGCCTTCAATCGCAAGAACGGAATGAAGTGGAACATCCAGCAGAGAAGAGTGGTAACGCCGAAGGAGTAGGCCATTGCGGCGGTACAGTCGGCAAGCTATAGTGTAGGAGGGTTCGTCAGCACTGCTTTTCCAGATGACGAGAACGCCTGCTTACCTGGTAAGCCAACTGGATATAGTGATGATCAATCCATCCACCTGGGATTTCGGAGCCGTCCAAACCAGCGACGGAAGCTTGGGCGAACAAAGCAGTCAACAAACATCCCACCATACCACCGATACCGTGTGTGGCGAAGACATCGAGGGCGTCGTCAATGCGCAAGAGGAACTTGATTCGAGTAGACAAGTTGCAGACCGCTGCGGTGACGAAACCAATGGCAACGGATGCCGGGGCGCCGACGTAACCGGACGCGGGAGTGATTCCGACCAAGCCGCAAACGGCGCCACTGCAGAAACCGATGGCGGACCACTTGCGCTCGAGCCTCCAGTCCATGAACATCCATGTCAATCCGCCGACACTGGCAGCCAGGTTGGTAACGACCATTGCCATAACGGCTCGCAGACTGCGGAGTATCCATCAATTTCGGATGTTTTGACAAGACGTCAACACACTCACTTCGCTCCCAATCCCGAGCCGCCGTTGAAACCGAACCACCCTACCCACAAGAACGCGGTACCAAGCACAACGAAGAAGGTGTTGTGCGGCTTGTAGGCGAGCGACTGTGTTCCGTAACCTCGTCGTTTGCCCAAGTAGAGCGCGGTCGCAAGGGAGGCGGTGCCCGAGGAGATGTGCACAGGGGAACCACCAGCGTAATCCAATCCTCCGAGAACGAAGCTCCAGCCAGCACCATTCCATGTCCAGCATGCTAAGAAGGCTCAATTGATCAGGGTGATGTTTCCACCTGATTATCTGTTGACTCACCGATCGGGCAGTAAACGATAGTCAGCCAGCAGAACATGAAGAGCAGAACAGGCCCGATTCGACCTCGTTCTGCAAAACCTCCGATGGCGAGTACAACGGTGATACATGCGAACATGCATTGGTCTGATGATCAAGGTTGCCAGGTCAGGTTATGCATGCGCTCTGCGACTGCGTCATGTTTACTTACAAAGCGCGAAAAGCAGGGCAGGGATTCTGCTGGAACCGATGGAGGGAGCCTCCAGCACGCCCTTCAAGCCGAAGTACTTCAAGTCTCCGATGAATGCCGACGCTCCATCCGAGAAGGCCAGACTGTATCCCCAGAAGAACCATTGGAAACTGCCGAAAATTGCGTTCAGCGCGGCCCTCTTTTCGAAATGACGCTGAATCAACTCACCTTCCAACAGCGATGCCCGCCAGTGAGAGATGCAGCATTGATAGTGCGTTCTTCCGACGCAGCAAGCCCGAGTACATCAGGCCGACACCGGGAATCATGAGCCACACCAGGGCGGTACATATCAGCATGAAAGCCATGTCACCGAGGTTGTAAATGGTTGCTTCGCTATCTGCGTCGGCGGCGTATGCCACATCGTGACTTGGGTCGAGGTAGGTGACGTTGACCATGGCGGAGAGGTCGGAGAACAAGTGAGGTGTTCAACTGATATCGAGTCTTGATTCTTTGGCAAAGAAGCAGACGCGAGACGAAACATGTAGCATGGTAGGGGAGATATATATCGGACGGGAGGGTCACAAGTAATGGGATATCGGAGATCCAGAGTGACATGATTCGCCCAAAGGGAGGTCCCCGTTTCAGCCAGCTATCCACGGGCATCGGCAGCGTCTGCGAGAATCGCCGAGCCGTCCTCTTGGGCTTAAGCCGCTCACGAGACGAGCCTGCCATGTATATTGAGCGGTGGCTTGGCTTGCGAGGTCTTCCATCATGTTATCAGACGTTGTCTCGTGTATCTCGAACGTATCGTCCTGCCTATTCTGCCTGGAGGGGTTGAGTGCGATAAGGAGAACACTCTGCTTTCATTTACTCTGCATTCGCCTGTGGGATTTCTTGAAATTCAAGCTTTGCAGATAAGGACCCGCCCGAGCTGACGGCTGCGGCCTCTCAGATCCCTATCGGTCTTCTCCTTCGTGCTGTAGAGGCGATGACGGAAAGCTGCAAGATCCTTATCTGAACGTGGCGTGCCAATGCGGAGTAATGCTTATCTGAAAGGGATAAGTCACCGTAAAACTGTACATGCCTCTTGCAGTACAATCCCGGCCTCCATTCGGCCCGGGCTTGCCAAACTGACAGCCGAAAGCTCGAAACGAGCGAAATCCGAAATGACGTGCATTATCGCTCGAGATCGCATCATTCGGCATCCTTGGCAATCCTCAGAGTCAGCTGACTTTTGGCTGCGTTTTCACCACCTGACATGCCATACTCGACATATCCATCAACATGACAGAGCTATAGGATCGAGAAGAGTATCGCATAGGCTGTTCCACTATACTCGTAATTCAGCTCATATTGCGGCAGACGTCATCGAAGCGAATCCGCGAATCCCTCGTGCAGGACCATCTAGCCCACCTCTAGGCTCCACCTACCGACGACTGCCCGCCATGGCCATGGTCACAGAGACAATCCACGAGGACGAGTCCGAACGACACGACCGAGCGATCCTGCCAAAATTCCCAACACCAGCCCACAGCCGATCCCCAGCGCGACGCACCCTTTCCTCAACGACGGTAGAGACGAATGCTGGCCAGGGTGACACGTTGAAGGGGAAGCTGGCGCGGGCGTTGAGTCCGCGGCGGGGTAGTCAGACGACGATCGATGGCCAGTCTTTCGGTAGTGAGTGGCATTTGGCTCTGTTTCGCCCGCTGTGGAATATAGCTTACCACTCGTGTCTACCTTGTTCTATCTCCTTGCTTGCTATATGCTTTCGCCTCGCCTGTCTCATCCTAATCACCGACGATCGCCTTCCCCCGCACTTGAAACGCTGCACCCATCGCCCCCGCGGCCGTCTTCGTTGCTGATTGGCTGGAAACGGACGCACCTCCTATCAACGCGTGTAATCCGGATCCGCGCTTGCGTCCCATGGCTTCTTTCTTATCTTTCGACTCAATGTATCTCCGATTGCATCATCACGACGCCGCTCGTGCATCTCGTTCTCATCGACGCAACTCGCTTGGCTTTCTCTTTTGCTCGTCTACTGCCTTGCCATGCTTCGGATCCCTCCTCAACTGCCTTGGATCTGAATCTCGCCCTGCCGTCTCCGCGCCGAAACAACTACCGCTTTGGGTACCCTTGCGTCCTACTATCGCCTATGATACTTTGACTCGGCCATTACGTCTGATTGGGGCGCTATCTTCGACTTTGAACGTCTGTGCCCTTATACATCGCTAACGGACAACTCTCTGGACGTATCGCTGAATCGATCCGACCGGGACCACCTTGCGATCTTGGACGCAACCTACTACGCACAAACTTGCGATTCATCACACAGGGGCCATGTCACGCAGCGAGTCTCGCGGAAGAGACATTATGTCGACCGGCAGGTGTGTTCGCTCTCCAGATCTACAGTGACAGTACTGATATGTCTTTGTAACACAGAGGGGGCGCAGGCAACGCCGTTCGAAGCCCAAGCAGGCCAGCAGTATTGAGCGGCGGTGAACCTATCCTCCCTGGATCAGAACGAGGTCGGACCGTTGCCCCACGAGATTCGTCCGCCGATAGAGTCACCCATGCCGGCCGAGGCGGATTCGGAAACACACGATCGCCATCAGCGCAGGGACGAACCGAGATTGCCAATGAGGAAGCTCTGGCTGCTAGGCTTGCTGCTGAGAGGAGAGATAGGGAATTGGCTGCTGATATCCCAATCAGTACGGGACGTGGTGGTGCCGGTGAGTTGTCAGGATACGTAGGGATCTGATCAAAGCCGACAACTTGTCCTCTGCAGGTAACATCGGCGGAAGCAGGTCTCGAAGTAGACAGCGGGTTCCCATGCAGGAGGCTCCTGTCTATCACAAGGATGTCGATGTATCAAGAACGACCACTAGGACGACCGCAACCGGACATCCCGCATACGTTGTTAGTAGACCCATCGCCCATGAGGTACAAAGCTTACTCTATCTAGTCTGGCGGTCGTGGCGGCTATGGCAACATCATCCCTGAGTCGGAGCTGACCCCTGAGGAACGGGCAAAGGTAAGAAGTTATACATTTCGATAGCGGTCACCTAGAGCTAAATCCAGCAACCACCAGCGAGAAGCTGAAGCTAAGCAAGAAGCGGCTATTTGGGAGAAACATCGCCAGGAGCATTCCGGCGGACTGTAAGTGCCCACACAAATTCTCAAGATCCCGGCTAACTTGCGTCTTGCCCCAGACATTCCTCTGGCAAAGGAGGTTACGGTAACCTCGCGCCAGTAGTCGGCAGCGATATCGACTTCAACAAGCTTTCGCTCGAAGAGCAAGAGGCAAGGGCCAAATTGAACACGCACGAGCACGGATTTATGACAGGCAAAGGTGAGGGATTCCCATCATGTACGCAACAGCCGGCACTGACCTGAGTTCTCTCCCCTAGGCGGCGCCGGCAACTATCATGGCCAAACCCTCGAGGAGCCCGGTCGAGGCCGCGACTCCAATCGCACCAATGGCGGTGGCGGTCTTATACAGAACATTTTCCGCAGTCTTAGTCGATCCACGGCCAGGAGGGAGTGATCGATACTGGTGGAATTGGACCTCCAGGACTACCTCGGGCATTTAGGTTTTAACTCGCTTCTCGTGGCCCGCTTTGGGATTTTCGAATTGTTGTCAAGTGTTAGCTCGTTGTCAAGATTCTATGAAATATCATCTGTACATCATTGACCAACCAGAGGAATATGTGCAATACCGCTGCAAGTTGTCTCCGAGTATATCTGTCCCAGCAGATTGCACGTAGATGGACCAACTCACGCGCTGGTTGTGTGGCGCGCACAGAAGCGGAATCTAAGTATGAGTCATGTGAATCATGGCTGTGCGATGCTTCCTCTTGCTATCGCTGTGAGACCTGCTACGAGTGATGTGATATCGGCTCGAGTCACATTATCTCTTGGTCCGACATCTTTCTGTCACTCACACGACCCAGCAGCAGGAAGGAGGACACACCAGCGATATCTGAGAGCACCGTCATAGGCATTGAGGCTGTTCGCCCATCGACCGACATTCGATACACAGCGCCTGCATACTCAAACAGGACTTCAATTCGCTGACAACAACCCTGCCGACTGTAACTGGTGACTTGCTTGCATCTCCTACCTACACGACGACTTTGGGAATATGGGTCAATCGAACTCTGCGCAAAGGGAAGAATCGTGAGTCGTCTCGTCCTTGCGCAAAGGAAGCCGCTTTTTCCCGAGCCATTTTACGCTGAGCTCTCTCATGCTGAAATTAGTTATACCAGCGGTACTGGACATCCGGAGAACAATGCCTCAGCTACAGCAGAATCTATGCTCGGAAGAGCAACGAGACTCCACCGATACTACTTCAGCGCGAGTCCAGTTCCAACGGCAGAGCCCTTGACGCCCGATAGCATGTCTTCACTTCAAGTTTGTCAAATACGAATGTGCCTTCGGCAAATACTTCCCGAAGAGCTTGTCAACCCAATCTTGGACTATGCCGAGGTATATACCGCTTCCACGAGCAGTCGACACCAGCGAGTGGTTTTCGATGATAGACAAGGTTCGGTGTGGTCGATTGCGGACCGGCAAGCGAGGGATCGACATTGGATCTATCTTGCGAGTCATTCACTCTTTGGTCGTATGCCTCGGATGTCCAACACGACGGACCGCGAGGATCACGAGAACGGAGGAGATACTCCAGAACTAGAAGTACAACAGGCGGAACACCGGGAGAATGATGGGGTGGAGGAGGAAGTGTCGGAGGATCCTGGTGCGCGTAATCCCTGGAAGGTCAAGGGCATCCGGGTCAGCTTCGAGAGCCGAGATCAAGGCTGGACGTCAGAACACTATGAGGGAGACGGTACGTCCTTGAATTGAGGTACCGAGCTTGCACACATGACAAATTGACAATGTTGCAAACTTTAGACCCATTTGGGGGATCTTACACTTGGTTCGAGATAGCAGTCGGACGGGACGGTATTGTGCTACCTTTGACAATAGATATTCAGCACAACAGGCGTGGTAAGCTTGGAAACGGATTCCGTCTCCCGGGCATGCTTCTGATCTGTCCACTGCCTCTTCGCTCTCGAACGATCCCAGCGAATCGAAATGTACAGCACTATGACCACGATCTGCCGCTAGAGTCTCCTGTGCTACAGCAAGCCCGCAAGGGGGACTGTCTTCTCCTCTTGGCCAAGGCCAGATACGCAGTAAGTATGCGCGATTCGTGGATGCTACTGGGAAGCTCATGGCATTCTGCTGCTGTCCAGGGATGGCAGAACATCGTACAGTGAGTGATCCGCTATACTTACCGAAGGGAGCAAGCTCTGACGAGGACTGGCGATACGCTTCGCCCAGAATGGCAGAATTCAGGATCTACTACGGTTTCTAGAGTAGGGTTTCAGCATGATACTGAAGTACTAGCTGGCTGCAGGGTGCCGTCCGTGATCTCATCTCCAAAGAGGCGTTCCTGAAGTCACTTGTTTTGTTCGAAGAGCTTGCATAGTTTGCAGAGATCAAATGTAGCACGGTACCGATGGTATACTGCTGCCTAGAGAATGACCACTTCTTCGCTTACGAATTTAAACGGCTGAGCTCGACGACACATTTCACATCCATCGCAGCTTTCTGACTGAATGGTGGCAGTCCCGCAAAGCTATGATACTTTGCTGCATGAGTCCACACCATCATATGTATGTTTCCACTACACCCCTATCGGGCCCCCTCGCACTCGGTGAACAACGCAACCCCGCAGACGCGCTTTTGGCTGGTCACCGCCTCCGGAAAGAAGCTAAAAACGCAAGCGCGTCCGGGGAAGAGTGCGGGGAAGCTCGCGGGCGGCGGGTGATTACTGAGCAGCAACTGGTCACTCACTCTGCAGCCCAGGGCGTCGGTCCGTTCGCTACCGCTGCTCTGCCAACACTCGCCGCCGTCGTGAGCGTCACAGCCTCAAGGCGTGTCTCGAGATATCTTTCTCGGCGTCTTGTGCGTCTCTCTTTTGCATCGCGGGATCGAGGACAAGCGCTGCGTTGCCAGTCTACTTCACTCGTGCGCAAATCTGGTGATGGGATTTGGTACGTCGCGCACGTTATGTCTGCGTTTCAACTTGTTCCACTCACGTATGTCGTCTCGTCAGGTTGGAAGGACCCGTCTCCGGTATCAGTAGCGCTTCCATCGGCGACGCCGTCGGAAGGGATGAATGCAGCATCTGGGGATACGAGGAACGGCATGTATGGGTTTGCAGGCCCGGATAGTAGCAAGCCAAGGATGAAACAAGAAGGATTCAAGTAAGCTCGACATAATTTTGAAGGATCTGGCATCACTTACATGTGAGGTCTGCTGTATCAAGCGTATCACAGACGGCACTGGACAACAGCAGGATCGCAGAAAACTATTTCAACAACGTCTTCTCGATGGCACAGCAAGGCCAGGACTCTAACGGCGATCAGCTTAGCAATTTAGCCTTTGATTTTAATACCTTTAATCTGCAGCAAGCTCTCGCTGAACAACTCCAGAGCATCACCGCGTCCTCGAATCAGCGCGACCAGCAACAGGACAACAACATCAGCAACAACACCCATCAAGGCTCGAACGATCCCAGCGGGAACATGGCGATGAGTCCCGAAGACGCGCTGACGGCATTTGTCGCAAACAATATCACCCAACAAGACTTGATGGCGGGCCAGCTCTCATCAAATGCGCATGAAGGCCATAACGATTGCAATGGTGATGGGCAAAACGGCAACAGATATAATCAAGATCTTGACACCCCTTCGGCCAACGGTCAGCAAGGTAGCAATATAGATTATTTATCTCCAGAGTATTGGGCGGCATTGGAACAGAATACACAGTACCAACCTGCAAACGGGCTCAACAACGTCGACTTCAGGAACGCTCATGCTTATCAGCGAGGCACTGGAATCTTTGGTCCTCAAGCATCAAGCGGTCAACCCGAAATGTCAACACAGGATGCACAGCGTCTCTTTCGACAGCTCCAAGCTGGTCTCAAAAGTACGCAGCAAGGACAGTCCGGCTGGAATGGCACCAGTACTCAGCCATTCGCGAACCCGGCGGATCAGCAGCAAGATCAGCAGCGAGGGCGCTCGGGGGACATGTCTTCGGCCAGGGCTATCCCCACTCAGCAAACCCTCGCGCAGTGCCTTTTGCCGAGTTTCTCTCCCCTCGATAAGGGAGTCAGCAATTTCGATTTCGATTTCAGCAGGCTCGACATGGCGGGCGGGCGTATGGCGAATCCAATCAACGATGGTAATCTCGCGTCGGCTTCCGCGACAGCAACAGCGGCTGTCATGAATATGAACATGGACTTTGCGAACGCCAACGGAATAAACGGCATCAATCCGTCTTTTGTCGACCCATCTGGCGTCTCGATGAATAGCTATAACAACAATATCATGGGATCATCAGTGTTCGGACAATCCCGGGACCGGCAAGGCGTATTCGCGCGCGGTCGTCAATTCGATCAAAGCGGAGGAACACCACGAACTAGCAGCATGCTCAGCACACGTTCGCCCAGCACTGGCAGTGGTCGAGATGTGGATATGCAGGGATCGCTGACTTCCGCGGAAGCGGCGACGAAACCTGGTGGAATTGATCCTGCCCACCTACAAAGGCCGCGATCGCCGTCTGCCACGCGGGCTGGACGGAGGTCATCCTCCAACACTCGAGTACGAAATGGCGCGAACGATGGTATCGGTCCCGCAAGGCGCCCATCATTCAATAGTCACACAGTCGCACGTACTGCGGCCATGCAGGGCTCATATCCGCATCCGCATCATCCGGCGGTGGCAGCACCGGTGGCCAGCGCCAGTCGCCCTCAGCACAAACGCTCGTCGTCCTCAACTAATCAAGTACATACGCTGGCTTCTGGCAATAACTCGCATGGGATTGAAAAGGATGCAGAGTGGCGTCACCTGGCGGGGATGGGTTCGATTTCGGTGACAAGTCCCAAATCCGCACATGCGCCGTCCTTCAACGCTTCAGAAGGGGGGCTCTCGAATTCACCCGTCTCCAATGATTCTCCTGCCTCGGCCGTGCTCAAGTCTCCGCCAACCGCTAAAGCAAGGAGGTTGTCTGGCAACGAAGCAACTTCGACTCGACCCAGTGCTCACAGGAAGGCATCGACCAGCCGAAATCGTCGGGGTTCGAGAAGCTCGATTGCTGTCAAGAAGGAGGATCTATTCGATGCAGGGGATGGCTCCCTGATGGAAGCGGACGATAATGCGCTGTCTGATGGAGAGCACGAGGAAAACATTGAGTATGCAACAAGTTTCACGAGTCCTGTTTGGTTGATGGCTGACCCAATTATCACAGACTCACGCCCGAGGAAATGTCGAGAATGACCGATGCGCAGATTGCCACAGAAAAACGCCGACGCGCACATAATCTGGTCGAACGCCATAGACGAGAAGCCATCAACAAGGGGTTCGTCGAATTGGAGGCCCTACTGAGTTCTTCCGATACCGCCAGGCGTCTGATCCAGGAAGCCAAGATGAGAGATGGAGGGGACGACGATGATGACATGCCCACATCCGCAAAGAAGGGCAAGAAGAGCAAGAAGAATAACAAGAAAACGTCCGGAGGTGGCATGTGCAAAGAAACGATCCTTCAGAGCGCTTTGGCTCTGCTACAGTAAGTGGCAAATCTCGACTGCTGCGACTCTCAGGCTGATCGAGGGGTATTCCTCAGGGAGCAACGCCGCATGATAGACGAACAACGAAGTATCATCAGCACGCTGCGAAGCCAAGCAGCTCCCGCTACCCACGCGAGTGGTTCGTCTCTTATCCCGGACAGCGTCTTCACCCAGTTGAACGCCAACTATGCCGCCTTGGGTATTCCCGGGGGAGACGATTCGCTGCGCACGGTGGACGACGTCATGGGCGCGGGCTTGCAACCCATCATGCCGACCGCTGCCGACCCTTTGTTGAACCGAGGCCGTCGACTTTCCAGTAATTCGGATATTCGTGCGCGAAGTCGCTCGGCGATCCGATCGATGAAGGCTATCCAGGAGTCACCTGGCGAGGGGCATCAGGGGTGATATTTCAGGACGAGTGGACGAGGTAGTATGATGAGTACAGTACACGTTATATGGACATTATCAGTCAGGCGTCGAATAGACGACAGATCGTTCCATCAGCTATAATAAATGCGAGAACGTGACACAGGTTGTATACAGGAAAAACGCAGACACGATTGGATGAATTATGTATTCGCATTGTGACGATGATGCGAGATCTCGGTTCCGAGATGTAAAAGCAGCACATGCCAAACAGTCTACGACATCTCTACATCCACCGCGCGCTCCTCCGTGATTGGCGCTGTCGGTGCCGCTGCTTGTACAGGCGGCGGCAGCGGACTATTAAAGATGCTCTCTGCTGGGTTCGCCGTCGCCGGTATCGGTCCATCCAGCTGCTGGTCGCTCGTGGTTGTTGACGTCGTCGTTGTCGTCGCCGGCAGCGAATTCAAATCGACCGTGTTCGCCCACGGGTTCGACAGCGTCTTGGTATCGCTATCCCACGGCACGGAGAAGCGCGTCACTTTGGGCTTGTCCTGCAGTACGTTCCGAATGAGTCCCTTGAAATCTGTTATCACCGCCGGCGGCTCAAGCCGTCGTGCCTCGTCTTCGTATTCCGTGTTGACGTAGTATCCGACGCGGACGAATTCCTTGTCGCGGTACGAGGCGGTGAGGATGAGAACGGTGACGCCGAGGATTTCTTCAGATGACGTTGATGGGAGGAGGTCGGGCTGCGGGGCGGAGGCGGTAAAGTCGAATGAGTTGACGCCGACTGGTACCGGTCCAACTGAGAGCATGTGGGTAATGCGGTTAGCATGAGGGAATCGAGCAGGGAGGAAAGCCGCGATGGCTGCATCCGACTCACCCATGCATGAGTCTAGCTCCTGATCGTATTCTTCTGATTTGGCATCTCCCACGTATAGCAGCCTCCACTCAATGTCTAGAAAAGCGAGATGCATCGTCTGTCGACTGTTGGAATGGACAAATAGGGAGAAGCGACTCACCTTCTTTCAGTTCTTCCACACACTCAAACGTGATCCTGAAGTTGTAGTCGTCTTCCCATCTTGCAGGGTTGTTCAAGAGCTGGATGTTGCGGATATTGACGATGGACTAGGGAGCGAGGAAGTGAGCGTGAGCGGAGGGGAGCGGCGCGAAAGTCGACGGCATGAACTGACCATTGTGATGCTATCGCGATGGTGCGCTGGGTCGGTGGATGCTTGGGCAACTAAGGCGTCGGATGGAGGAGGAGACGAGCCTGGAGTATGAAGGATGGGGTACGAATGATCGAGTTGATAGTCTATCAGTGGCAGCACCAGAAGGCAGATTGGTGAAGTGAATCCATGGATCAGAAGCACGCACGCGCCGTCAGACGCCCGACGCGCGCCCGTTTCCCTCATGTGCCGTGCTTCATTTACGGTCTGGGCCAAACGCGCGCGGGGGCACTATACTTAATACACGTCAGAACGCGACGTCCCCGTGAGTGCGATCGAGATTTCGGGCTTCGAGGTCGCTAGCTGTACGGTGAAACCCAGGCATCTGATTCATGAACTCTAGAGTTTGCAGCGTAAGCAACGGGTTCCCCTCCGTTCACGACGCTTCATTCCACAATGCTCCGGTCACTCTTTGCCTCGATCTTGCCAAATACCCTCTCGACGGCCGTCCGCCCGTCAGTACACGCGCCGTTGCGCACCGCTTCGAATGCCCTCGTGACCGAGTCGAGGGGATGGTCGCAGGTGTGGCAGGGACAGCAGAGATGGCGGTCACAGTTGGCGCCGAAGAGGACAAAGTATAGAAAGGCACACAAGGGGAGGGTCTCGGTGAGTAGTCGCTGAGCGGTTGGCGAGGAACACGTAATTAACCGATTACTTTCCGATAACAGCTACCAACTGTAAGCCCATGACCTTGACGCAACGCTATCCCATTCTGACAACCACTTGATTTCCAGGGAGGATCAACAAAGGGCACAACCCTTCAACTCGGCAGCTTCGGACTCCGCCTCCTCGAATCCACCCGTCTTACCGCTAAGCAACTGACGTCCGCCGAGGTCGCCGTCAAGCGCAAGATAAAGCCCGTCAAGGGCGCCGAATGCTGGATGCGCGTGTTTCCCGATGTGCCCGTGTGCGTCAAGGGGAATGAAACACGTATGGGCAAGGGAAAGGGCGCGTTTGAGTATTGGGCGTGTCGGTGAGTTTTTGCTGCGGATACGGTGTCGACGCGTACCGGTCTCGCTCATGTCTTTCTCTCCCCTCCAGAGTGCCCATGGGCCGTGTAGTATTTGAAGTCGGAGGAGGAGGTATCCGTGAGGAAATCGCCAAAGAGGGTACGCCTCCCTCACCGTTCGTGAGCCCCAAATCCCACCCTAACTCCCATCTTGCTCCTCAGCCCTCCGTCTAGCATCTGCCAAACTCCCTGTTCAGACGGAATTCATCTCGATAAACTCGCTACCAAGGCTCGGATCGACGTTGGTTAGCAAGGCGGCGGTGACGCCGGCAGAGGAATCCAAGGTGGAGATCGCGCTCGATGCGATTCCGGAGGGACCGGCGGATACGGCATTGGCGGGTGCAACGGTGCCATAGATGGGGTGCTGGCGCTATGCATCATATGCATTGTTGTTCAACGCTACGGGGACCTTGTCGTGGCGAAGCGGACCCCCCTCCTTATGGTGGAAGCTGCGCAGAGTACCTTGCGAGTTGATCCGAGGAATAATGCTATCAAGCGATGATTCTGTGGTCGGCCTTGACGTGGAGATTCGGTAGTAGCAAGACCTATATGGACGACAGCGCCTCGCGTGGTGATGGCTGTGCGCAGAAAGCAGTTTCGGTACGGGCCAGAGAGGCAATCGTCTCCCACCTCACACGTGAGATCCAAGGTCTGCCTCAAAATATTGTCCATGCATTACAGTGCAAAATCTAGCTTTGATTATCCATCTGATCCCCCAGACTGGTCTCTACCTCCTTCATCAGCCGCTCAGCTTCTCGATCCTGAAGCTTTTGCCTCTTCTTCTCGATACCTTCCTTGCCGCCAAACATCTAAACCCACAAACGATCAGCTCACGCTCACGAGAAAGCTACTCAGGACTGTACCTTGATACGCTTCGCTTCAATCATGGCTTTCCGCTCGTCCAGTTTTCGCTTCTTCATCTCCTGTGCCGCCGTGAGCATCACTTTCCTCTTCGCTGGCTCTCCGTGCGACGGCGGCCCAGCAGCGACCTCGACGGCGCGGCCCTGAATCTCCTCTCGCGCCTGTTGTGTTTCATCTCTTTCTGCCTTGAGCGCGGCCATCTGCTCGGCCCGCTTCGCTTCGTCTTGGGAGAACTGATAGTGTCCGGCAGCTCGCGAGCGGACTGGAACAGGGCGGAAGGTCATGGTCAGAATAGCATGATATTGCGGCGGGATATGGGTCACCTTCTGCATTTGCATCATAGTGCTTCGTGTCGGCTGGTCCCTCTGCTGCTTTGAGCCGGGCTTTAAGTTCTTCCTGACTTGGCTCGTATACCGGGAAGAACGATTGAGCCCCATCTGTTCGAAGCGAACGAGCATGATGAATTGCCAACGTTGAATCTTATTCTGAGCTTACAGATCACGTTTGACTGACTGTCCCATGAAATTGAGTCAGCCCAGACGGTTCGACGCCCTTTCATGTAACAACTTACAGAACCTCTGCATGTGCAGGCCCGATTCTCGGCTGCTCCGCCTCAAGCGCTTCCATCGGATCATACACCTTGTCCCCGGCCCCTCGTCTCGCCTCCTCTGCCTCTCGCGCCTCTGCCCGTGTGCCCATCCTCGTCCTTCCCAGTTCATCCACATATTCAACTTTCTCGCGTGAAAAGGCATCGTCGTATTCCTCCCTGGCATCGTCGCGCCCGTCCCGCCGCTCGGCGGATTCATCGATATCGCTCGAATGCTCTGACCAGTCGTCCTGTTCTTGCCATTTGCGGTCAAACTATGCAATCGCAACGCATCAGCCTGGTCACGACCCACGATGCCGACGAGCTTACGTCGACCGCCACGTCGGCCAATTCCTTTTCTGAAAGGTTTCCGTACTCTCCCCTCCGGAGCTTTTCATACTTTTCCGCCTTGATACGCATAATCTCTTGTCGTTGTTCCTCTGACGCCTTGGAGATGTGCGCGAGATGTTTCCGATTCATGTCATTTCGTGCTTCCATAGCCATACGCTTGACGATCCCGGGCGAGGGCCGAGCGAATTTATCCCTTGACTGGTGAAGCACCCGTCAGCGTTGTCTAGTTATCAAACGGGCAAGAAAGATGTCCCTTACGAGCGCTTCATGTTTAGGTCGTATGCGGCCCTTGGAAGCCGTCCTGCCTTCCTTGTCGAACGTACTCTGGTGTTCCGACACGATACCCTTCAGGTCGAACAGGGTACTCTGCGAGATGGTCGGGACGTCTTTCGTGGCTTCTTTGCTCGGCGGCATGATCGGCCGAGTCTTGGAGGTGATCTCACCCGCGGATGGTCATAGACTCGATAATCCTGGATGAACGCATCACAGACCATAGCTGGCTCCGCGTGAGCTAAAGGACCGAGGATCGCCCGTCGATCACCAAAGGACGTTCACACCGAGGATATTCGTGTCTCACATTTCACCATGCCTTGATGCATGCTCCATCCCTCCACCCAGCGTGCCGTCCCTCCCATCCCTGCCACTTCCACCTGATGCTTCCCACACCGGACTACGGCAGGCTGCACGACAGCGTCTACGAACCGGCAGGTAGGTCCTCCCTGTGTAACCCCCGCGCGCAAGCGATCCAGAATCCTGATTGACTGATCCGTGCCAGCATTTGCTGCTGCCTGACAGAGGACTCGTTCATCCTTCTCGATGCACTGGAGCAGGACCTCGAGCAGCTTAGGAGCTCTGAGCCAACGATATGCCTGGAGATTGGGTACGTTCGCCAGTTCCTTTCGTGTGTCGCTGACCGCTGAGTATCCTTCCGTTTCCTTACTTCCCAGCTCAGGTTCCGGGATCGCTTCGGCCTTTCTTGCAAATGTGATAGGTCCTTCAACAGCACGTAAGGAGCGGCTCACTGCTCTCAAGCAATCACCGCTCATGGTCGGTATTTCCCAGTCTTCCTCAGCACAGATATCAATCCCAATGCCTGCCTGGCAACGCAAAACACCTCGCAGCTGAACAACGTATGTACCATCTCGAGGCCCATGACCGCTCCGAATCAGGATACCGATGCTTCACAAATCACAGGTCAACCTCAATCCCGTCCGCTCATCCCTCGTCGACCCATTCCTCTCAAGAATACGCGCCATCCATGGCGTAGACGTGGTGCTCTTCAACCCGCCCTACGTTCCCACAGAAGAACTCGAGTGAGTAAACGCCCGCCAAAGGCTGCTCCGTCATCTGGACCTCATTCGCTCGAAGACTGGTGGAGACCCAGCAAGGGGGTGAGATCGGCGCGACCTGGGCGGGTGGCCTAGATGGAATGAAAGTGACCCATATGGTACTGGACTTGTTGCCGGTAAGTTTCCTCCGAGGTGAAAATTGCTCCATGCGGAAAAGAGGCCTGACTGAATCGCCCTTTTTCAATCTGCAGGACTTGCTTCAGCCACGAGGCGTCTTTTACCTCGTGGCTGTGAGTGAGAATGATCCGCAGCAGATATGCCAAACGATGCGAGGGAGGGGGTTTGAAGCCGAGGTATGTTCTGCGATGGGCGGTGGTGCTGTGTGAGCTGATGTGACGTGACGATGATAGGTCGCTCTGAAGAGACGCGCGGGAAGAGAGTTGCTGCATGTCCTCAAGATTGTCAAGCCCGCCGGCGGAGTGAAGCATCACAGTGACGTCTAAGCAGTTGTGTTCTCGATGACTCGAATATCTGTTCGGGTCGCGTGCTATATTGGACCTAACATATCAGCGGAGATTTCATTACGCATATCAGCTTGACTGTGCGTCGAGTATGGTGATCCATCAGGACCTCATTCGTAAGCGTCGGGCCCCTACTCAGACAGCCAGATCTGCCGCGATCCTGCTATACAATCCCATCCATGTAGATTCTATGACGGCTACGATTACAACGCCAGGTAATCCTTGATCTCGGCCTCTGTCAGCTTTCTAAACGTCGGCGCCAGTCGCTCCCCACTCTTCGCTACCAGCTGATCTGGCGACGTAGGCGTAGTAACGATCCCGATCTCGATGGTCTTTTCGCTGATCTGACCCTCAAAGCCTTCTTTCAGTGTCAAGAGTGCCGTGTGGATGGCGTCTTCCAATGAAATGTCGTCGTTGTATCTAGAAGATAACCAAATACATCGAGGCTTAGAACGGAAAGGATTCCCGATCAGGAAGTCGAACGATTGCTCACCGCTTTTCCAGGAACGTCTTGGCGTTTACCATGTTTTTCCCGATAGCACTCGCCTTCCAGGCCCAGTAGCTTCCCGACGGATCCACTTGATACAGGGACTGTCCACGATGCGAATCCCAGCCTGCTATCAGAAGTGAAACGCCATACGGCCTTACACCACTATGATCCGGGCAAACCCCCATCAGGAACCCTGTTGCAGGTGATATACCATGAGACTCACCCTGACTGCGTCGACTTTTGAAAGATCGCTGCGACATCCGACACCAGCACCTTGGCCGGTGGATACTCTCCGTACACCTTCCAATACGCCTGGGCGATCTTTCGAGCCTTGGTGACGAGTACGCGGAAATCGGGGCCCATGCCGCTGTAGACGAAGCCGATATTAGGACAAATGATGGCGACTTTTTCTAATGATGAGTCGTCGATGAGGAGGGAGGGGCTCTTCTTTTCGGTTGCGATGACGACGCCGTTCTTGGCTGGAGGGTCGGGGAGGGTTTAGTGAACGTGGAGATTCGCCTGGGGATTCCATAGGATG
Organism: Naganishia sp. PG3902-1; assembly: GCA_023628075.1. Lineage (NCBI taxonomy): Eukaryota > Fungi > Basidiomycota > Tremellomycetes > Filobasidiales > Filobasidiaceae > Naganishia > Naganishia sp. PG3902-1. The sequence goes on from JAMALH010000006.1 coordinate 544,273, forward strand.
ATGATTCGTCCTCTGTCTCTTACCTTTGATTCCCAAGCTCGTTGTACCTGCTTGTACCGCCGCCAAGGCATGTTCAATCTGAGCCAACTTTCCAGAAGGAGAGAAAGTCGTGAGGGAGAATCTGAGGAAAGGAAAGGAGGTCGGTAAGCCGCCCGTCAAGTGATCGGAGCGGGGATGGGTTCTGGCTGGACTTACGAGTAAGCGCCGCCGCCGGGAACAGACATGATGAGGCGTTTGTGCTAGGTGTGGCTGGGGAGAGGAAGTGTGTGGTTCAACGTCGTCGGTGAAAGGAAAGCAGGATGGTTCAGCGCCCGTCGCCAGCGTCATCCATGATGCACGATCTGTACTCTGCGAGTACGCTTCGCGTCGAGCGCTCGAAACGGTGACTAATGCTTTCCTGCCGGTTCCGTGCGATTTGAGTTACCTAAGCAACGTCGTCAGTCTCCCCGTCCTCGAGCATCTCCCGATACCTATCACACGCATGGCATTCTCTGGACTCGACTCGACACACACTGAAGCTGAGAACGGCGTGGCAAACGTCCCACCACTCTCCTTGCCTGATCACATCCCGACATGTCCTTCTTCGACGACTCGCCGGAGCTGGCGGATGATCTGCGTGACGTCTTCCACATTCTCTATCCACCATCGCCGACGAGTACAATACAAGATGACTGGGAGGAATCCGAGGAAGGTGCTTCAAAGCAAAAGTCCACAGAGCCGCAAGCGATAACAACAGTAGATTTGGATGGGCCAGTCAATGAGCTCCCGCCTTTGGATATACACGAACGGCAAGGCGAAGGTGTGGATCCTAACTCGATACCGAAGAGCAAGACGTCCGTCTATGTGGAAACATTGATAGGCAAGCTTTCAAGGGTGAGCTGATCTTCGTGCAGTATGGATTCCGAGACCGATCGCGTGTCCGGACAGAAACGTCTTCGAGCCATCTTGGATTCTACCCTCCCGTTGATCGGTCATGCCGCCGACGCTCATGAAAAAGTTTCCAAGAAAAGGAAGCTTATAGAAGTACTCCAACCTGGGATTCATGTACCCGAGCAAGAGCAGTATCGAAAATCAATCCTGTCAGTCCCTTCATGAACATACGACACAATACGCGCACTTTGCTCATCCGGTGCATCCAACATTCCAGCCCTGCACCACGTTTTCAAGCACAGTCATCGGCGCCGTTCGGAACGCCCGCTAAGCGGAATCGCCAACGTTCCTCCGAACGCACCTTGAAGTACACCAGTACTCACCCTGCTTATGCCCCATTCTCCCCACTGTCGTATCTCGCCATGCTACGAACTTTCAGCCTCAAGACATACCCCACGAAGCCGTCCGCCTTGTCGCCGCAAGCATGTGCTCAAGCCGGGTGGATCAACGAAGGTGGTCAGGATAGGCTGTTCTGCCGCGTGTGCCAGAAGGCGTGGAGAGTCGAGTTGCCGGGAGATGTCGTAGGCGGGATCCGCTTAAGTCCTCGGATGAGTGGGTATTCCGATATCTCGATATCCGCCACACGCTGACGGAGCATTTGCAGAGCAAAAGTACGTACAGTTGTTGGCTGAGCAACTCGTATCCGCGCATGCGTCCTCTTGTCCGTGGCGAGTCGTAAGTAGCCTCGGGGTGATCTTTGCTGCTGGAGTCTGACTTCATACCCCCCGCGGCTTCGTTACACAGCGTCAATGTCCGGGTACGACATCTCGGCCGCTTGACCCTTCATATAAACTGACTCCCTAGATACCGCTAGTTACCATTCATCAAGATCTACTCTTGCTTAATCCGCCGATATCGAGTCACCTCGCTTCATCTGCGTTGGATATCGAGAAGTATGTCCTGGCCAAGGGGGAGACGCCGTCTGTCGCGCATTTCGAGGAGGCAGACTTTGAGTTGCTTTCACCACTCGTGCGTCTTTCGGCGAGGACATTCGCGGTGTACGCTGATCGACCGACGTTTGCTTTTGACAGAAGACAATCGAGGTCGATTGCCTGACGAGGAACTTGAATGATGCGGTGGAAGCTGAGAATACAAGAGAGGACGCCGTCGGAATTATCCACGCCGCGGCATCGAGACCCGAACATGCCAGGAAATCGACAGCGATTTCCAGCACGGCTGCAAACATGGCCTTTTTCGGGTGGAATGTTTTCCGGCCGGGGTCTTCTGATCCTGTTGAAGAGCAGCCATTCACAAGTACGGTCGAGGTTGATACAGTCGTTCCTGATGTCTTGCGGTGTAAGATTTGCAATCGAAAGATTGGCTTGTGGGCGTTCCGACACACAAAGAAATCCGGCAACGGCGGTGTCCCAAACGCAAAGGCATTGGACGTAGTACTCGAACACCGCGAGTTTTGCCCGGTCCGAACGTTGAGCTCGAAGTCTGGTCACGACCGGGAAGACCGTGGCGCATGGTGGACACAGGCCGCGATTCTGCATTCAACACCGATACATCCCTCGCAGGACACTGAGCGGATTGGCGATCAGGTTGCCGATAGTGGGATCCCTGGGCAGCCGGGAATAGAGACTGCTGGGGATGGGGTCAGCAGTAGCAGCGACCTGGGAAGCGTTGTCTCCCTTCTGAAAGCCTTTATCGGCTAGATCACACATTTGCCTCGGTTGCGAGCTCGTGAGAATTCACGATTCCTGCGGGAAGCGTATGAAGGGCGACCTGGAGCATGTAGTCGTGCTGTATCCCATTTATATCATAGCATCTCCTACCCAGGAGTCTAATCGCATTTGCTGGCTTCCGAAAGAGATTGGCAAGGCCAGTCGAGTTGAGCGTACACCGGGCTAGCCACCAGACTTACTCTAGCTGCTAAGTATCTAGAAGCGCGTGCGATCGGGTCGCGCCTGAGCCAGAGACCGACTGGTTATGACGAGTACTTCGCCAGTGTTCACTACGTCCGCACCCTGCATTGCTCGTTGGACTGGTTGAATAACAACCTACCACAGCCTACACACCGGCTACAGATAACTGCGAAGACGAGCCCGCTGCAAGCCATCGCTCGAATACCGGAAATTCTGCCTGTGCCACTATCAAAGATCCCGCATACGAAAAGCGACCTTTTCACACCATGCCGATCACATATCCGTCTTCTTCGTCGACATCGACTCTGCGACAGCAAGCGCGAAACACACAGTCCCCACCAAGTACCTCATCAATATCGTCCTACCCTTCGTCGATGTCTTCATCATCGGACGTATCGAGCGATGACGAGGACGAAGACGAGGAATACGAGCGGGCTCTCATACAGGAGGAATGGAACGAGTCGTTGAGGCAGATGCAGATGTTGTTCTCGCTGGTCCTGATGCCTTTCTTTGGAAGATGGTGGGGCCGTCGGTGGAGCTATTGGGGTGAGTCAAAGTTCTTCGCCCTTCCGAGCATCACTAAGCTTGCGGTGCATCATCCTGTTTTAGCATATGAGAGATACCTGGCAGTTGGTCTGACGAAAAAGTTTTGGGGTCTGGCCTGAACTTAGGCTTATTTTGTGAGTCTTTCCTCTTCCCGTATTGGCAAGGGCGACTAGCTGATGTCTACTTTGTTGCTTCAGTAACGCTCACGGATGTATTTCGTGACTTCTCGGCGGTTGTATACTTTATTCATACTACAAGACCTTGGCACACTGGCATGTTGCTCTGGACCTGCACGGAATACGTCCTACGAACGCCTGGGTCTTTCCCGGTTTCTGATCTGCTGGACCACTCTTGCCAGCACGCTACCCTCTTGAACAACAAATCTGCGGCTCTTCATCAAGCGTATCACGCTTTCGCCCTCCTGCCATTTCCCCTGTTTAGCCAAGCCATCAAGAGTGATGAACCACGTGTCCACATCCGGCTCAACACGGTGATCGATCATATTTCGCAATAGCAGCAATGCTGCTTCGGTATCCATCGTTGTCCCACCCGAACGCTCCGCATGTCGAGACTGACCGCGCAGAATACGTTCCATATCATGTACGCCAACGGATTCCGCATACAGTATCGACCGCAGAACCATGTTGTAGCTGACCCTAGTCATCTCGACTCCCTTGGATCGGGCACGTTTGATCGTTTCGAGGCCTTCCGGAACCATGTTTGCGCGGAAATAACCGCCGGCGAGGGCAGTCCACGTGATAGCTGTAGCCTTGACTCCAGCCTTGTTCATCTGTTGAATCATGACCTCTGCGGATGCCATGGCATCGCTTGACCCCCTTTTAGCCAGATCTGCAATTAAAAGGGAGTACACATAAGAGTTGGGTTCGATGTTGGCTTTCTGCATGACGTCGAGAATGCCTCTTGCCACACTAGTTTTACCGGCGTCTAGCAGGCCCGTGATCAAGGTGGTGTACGTGACGAGATCTGGAGCTAAGCGGAAGCTCGGCATACGGTCGATGAGATCCATCATTGCTTGCAGATCCGTTTTTCTTGCGTAATGTCGCAGCACGATGTTAACGGTGAAGAGGTCCGGCTGATATGGCGACTTTGGGTCACAGATGTATTCGAAGAGGGATAGGGCTAGAGTAGCCGAGCCCGTCGTCGCCGGAAGATTGAACAAGGTCGAGATGAAGTGATTGAATATGCGCATCGGAGGATACGTCTCGGCTGCAATGTGGTTGTAAGCGTGAGGGGCAGTAGGAGAGAATCCTTACTTACACTGGTTGGCTTCCTTCTGCCACAACGCCTTGCAGTCCGCATCCCTGATCAATTCTTCCCACGCTTGCTGTAAAGCCTGGTAGTCGCCTTTCTTCCCTAATCCTGTAATGAGAAGCGAATATGCCTTGATATCCGGTGTAACTCTTTCCTCCCGCATGCGAGACCACGTAGAGATCAGATTGGCAAGACTCGCTTGACTTGAGACGGTCGTATGTCCTGATTCCTGATCACCATCTGACGGCGAGGTGTTGATCCCTGCGTACATTGAGAGCAATGCGTGATACACGGGTAGAGGCGTTGGCCTGGGTAATAGGGAGTATACTTCTGATAGTTTATTGTTGAAATCTTGAGTTTCCGCGTTGCCGTTGGTGATGGCGGTGACGAAGACCGTAAGAAAGAGGGATAGCACCCTCGCGCGCGCGTCGTCGTTGCTTAGGTGAAGAATGAGCGGAGAGCACGATTCCCACAGCACTGAAATATGCTCAGTATTCTTGGCCTTCGTCGCACGATTGAGGCGGGACGATAAGCTATTCAGATTTTGTAGTAGACAGGCGCCGAGAAATCTCTTGACCACCTCGCCGCACTCGTCGTCTGCCAGATGATCCCGCTGGAGTCGGCCGGACGCCGAACGCAGTCGAGATTCGAGCTTCACAGCCAGTTCCTGCAGGTCTGACCGTTGCACGACCCGCAGCGCCGCGGCCAGACCCTCTGGCACCGACTGCAGCAGCTGGTCTCCTGAATTTCGGACTACCGAGACGTGTGCTTCGAGCCATATTCCCAGCAGTTCTACAACGGGACCGACGGCGCGTTCATGAATGGAGGCGCTCTGCAGGGTGTGGCCTCTCGTCGTGGCCTTGGTTGTCGCCATCAATGCTCGTATACTGGCATCGAGCGCAGAAAGCACGTCGTCGATGTTTTTCCCGAGTATATCCGCCTTGGATGTTGCCGACGCTTCGTGCATGTTGCGCAACAAGTCCAGGTACGGCCGTTGACACTGGTCCACTGCTTCCTGCCGCTGTGCTTTTGACGGCGAAAAGACATGCGGTATATGCCGTGTTGATTTCAAAGGCCACCGCGACTGCGGGACGTCGTGCACTTGACCCTGGAACGCTCCTTTCGTGTCATCCTCGGTCCCCGTACGTGTTCCCCTGGGTCGCCGGGGGTCAGTGGGCGGTTTGGAGGGGATCGGTGGGGCACCGAAGAGGATGCTTGAGAGGAGACACCATCGTGCGAGGTCAATGAGCGTTTCCTCGGGGACCGTACTGGATTTGTCGTTCTCGAGCAGGCGAGCGACGCCTGGTGCGTATGGCGCAAGTTTGCGGAGATGATGCGTGTCGGTGGTGAGGCGTGAGGGTGTGTCCTCGATGAGACGAGATAGAATCTCCCAAGCTTGAGCAATCTTCGGCGGTGAGGCGGATGTCAAGCCTTGGTTCTCGGATAACACAAAGGAGTTATATAGGTCGTATTCGGCTTGACGTATATTGTCTGCACTAAATGGCTTGGTGTCCTGCTTGCGACTCGTGGGATCCGCAAGCTGATCGTCTTGAACAGGGCTGGAAACATCAAGCGGTGACTCTGATGGAGTCGAGACTTGCGCTGATGCGCTCGAGGTATACCATTGCACACGAGCTATTTGACGATGAGTCTACTCAAAGACCGTACAGTCAGCGTCCATAGCTTATACTCTCCTCAAAGACCCTTACACTCGTTGTCGTTGACGCTACGAAACCCGAGTCCTGGAAACGCGTCTGGATTCGACCCGGACGGTAGCTGCATGCGCGGGAATTCCGCGGCAGAGCCCATCCATGCCGGATTGAGTGCCGGCAGGTGTTCCGGAGCGACATTGACGCTTATGCCGTATGCCTTGCGCTCATGGACGCTGGTATACGTGTTGGGCGTCTGTGCGACGCGGACGAGACTGGGTGGATGGGCCACTGTGGGCGAGACTGCCGCTGTTGAACCGTGAATGAAATGAAATGAAATGTCTCGCCCCGATCGCGCCTGACGGGGAGCGGGTGCGCCCGGGCGAATCCGCCCTTCCTGCCTGCCTCGTCTTGTACTGTGATGAGTGAGTCTGCATTCAAATCGACCACATCCCAACAGACGTGCTCACCGTAGAGCAAGCTCGCCATCCTCACCATGGTTTCCGCCTCGACCGAGACGGATCTCGTAGCCCGGCTCTCCGCCCACTTCCCGCTCACCCATCCCATCCCGACGCCGCTCACCCATCCCGACTTGATCCACGTCTCGTCCATCGTCACAGAGGAAGACTTGATCCTCAACTCCGACAACCTGCGTGCATGGCTGCAGTACATCAGCAATGTACGAGGTCGTATCAACAAAGCACAAGCGGAACTGCAGCCCGATGCCTCCGTGGAAGGGTCCCTACTGGGCCCGCTGGCGACGGACGTGGCTCGTCGGGGCTTGCAAGAGCTCACAATGATCTTTGAACGCGCGCTCGCCATCTTCCCGACCTCGTTCAAGCTCTGGAAAATGTACATGACCACGCGCCAGTCGTACGTCTTGGGCACGATTACCGATGCCGCGGCGAAAGCGAGGAGACAGCACGCTTTGAGGGGCGCAAGGACAAAGACCGATGTGACTGAGATGCTGGCGGCTGCGGAGCAAGAGTATCAGTGGCAAGGAGGACTGGATGGGTTGATTGGGTACGAAGAGTGGAAGAGCCTATTTGCGACGGGAGAGCGGATGTTGGGATGTTTGAGCAACGTGGGTGGAGGCTTCTAAACACAACAGAGTTCACGTCCGAAATACTGATACGATTCCGTCCAGCTTCCCGTTGCCTGGATTATGCACCTCTCCGCGCTCGTCCATCCCAAGTGCCCCTCCGTATTCCAGCGTACATACGCCCGGAGGACATTCGATCGGGCTCTGCGTGCCCTGCCTCCCAGTCTGCATGGCCGGATCTGGGGACTGTATCTGAGATGGGCGGAACAAGTGGGCGGCGTGGTTGGCGATAGGGTATGGAGGCGACTGCTCAAGGTAGGTGCTCTCTAAGCGCAGGCTGGACGAACCGCTGATTTAAACGGCTATTTATCCTTTAGGTTGACCCGTCGTTGACAGAGAGGCACATTACGCATCTCCTAAACTCGACGCCCGCTCGACCCCTTGCTGCCGCCAAGTATCTCTTGCTATTAGCGCGAAAAGCACAAAAGGGGGAGTACGTCCCTCTCGAGGGGAAGTCCGCTTATCAACTGTTTGTGGACTTTATCGAGTTGACGGAAGCGTATGCCGAAGATGTCGGTATGGACCTCGAGGAAGTCGAGGCGGCGCGCGTCGAGGCGGCTCGTCTCGCTGCGGATGCCAAGGACAAGGACGGGCAAGCCGTGGAAGCGGAACCGGCGAGCGTCAATGGCAAGTTGATGCGCTTCGAAGGTCCTCCCGTGGCCCTGGCGGATGCCGCAGCAAAAGGCCTTGCGGGAGTTGACGCTTCCACGAGCAACAAGAAGCAGACCGATGAGGTATACGATGAAGACGTGGATCCTGCCAGCGGGAAAAAGCTCGATATCGAAAAAATCATCAAGTCCGACGGTCTCGCCATCTACAAGGATCAAGCCGGAAGGATCTGGTCCGGGTTGGCCACATATTGGATCAAGCGGGGTGACTTTGACCAGGCGACCGCGACCTTTGAGCAAGGCATATCGTCCGTGCTCACCATCCGAGATTTCACCCAAATCTTCGACGCGTACGCCGAGTTTTCCGAAACGATGATTTCATCGTTGATGGCCGCCATCTCGGATCCCGAAATGGACGCGGATACAGAGGAGGGCAAGGCGGAGATTGAGGAGACGGAGGCTGAGTTGGATAAGCGGATGGTCGATTTCGAGGAGTTAATGGACAGGCGGCCGTTCTTGGTGAATGACGTTCTCTTGCGGAGGAACCCGAATGATGTCGTTGAGTGGGAGAAGAGAATCGCTCTGCATGGAGATGACGATGCCAAGGTAAAAGATAGCGGGAGATCTCTTGCGCTTTCGCACTCACTCCTATGCGCTTTTCAGGTTGTCGAAACGTACAACAAAGCCATCGAGACCATCAACCCGCGGAAAGCTGTCGGTCCCTTGTACCCAGTGTACGTTAACTTTGCCAAGTTTTACGAGGAAGGTGGATCGCAGGATCCTGAGACTGGTGAACCGCGCAATGCGCCCGATCTCGAGGCCGCACGGCAGATTTTCGAAAAGGCCACCAGGGTGCCGTTCAAGAATGTTGACGATTTGGCAGAAGTGTGGTGCGAGTTTGCCGAGATGGAGCTGAGGCATGAGTGAGTCCGCGGTTGTTCCTGGAGATGTAATGCTCATCGGTATGATGTCGCTTTCAGGAACTACGACGAAGCTATTCGAATCATGCAACGGGCTACGACGATACCGCGAAATGTCAAGGTCAACTTCTACGACGAGGTAAGCAGCACGCACTGATCTCGACCAATGTCAGTACTGATCCTCAGCACCCCTCGTAGAGCCTTTCAGTGCAGAGTCGATTGTTCAAGTCGCTAAAGCTCTGGTCGTTCTACGTTGATTTGGAGGAGTCAATAGGAACGGTCGAGTCCACGAAAGCCGTCTATGACAAAATCATGGAGCTCAAAATCGCCAACGCTCAAGTCATTGTTAACTATGCGCAGTTCCTGGAAGAGAACAAGTACTATGAGGAGAGCTTCAAGGTATGTTTCGTGTCGCATTGTCAGCGAAGCTCCTCGCTCACAATGCTCGATTAGGTGTATGAGAGGGGTATCGATCTTTTCCAGTACCCAGTCGCTTTCGAACTGTGGAATATCTATTTATCCAAGTTTGTTGATCGTTATGTGGGTATCCGGTTAAGCCCAAACCAGACATGCGCTGATGGTCATGTGATGTTACAGGGAGGATCGAAACTCGAACGTACTCGAGATTTGTTTGAACAGGCCTTGGAAAAGTGTCCTGAAAAGTTCTGCAAGCCTCTTTTCCTGATGTATGCTCAACTGGAGGAGGAGCATGGTCTGGCGAAGCGAGCCATGAACATCTACGATCGAGCCGCTTCTGCAGTGCAGGACGCCGACAAGTTCGACGTGAGTATACAGCGTGGCCGAAGACGGCGACCTATACTGACCTGGCACTGTCGCCCCAGATGTATACTATTTACATCGCCAAGGCGACGGCCAACTACGGTCTTCCCGCCACCCGACCCATCTACCAGCGAGCCATCGAAGTCTTGCCAGACAGGCAGACGGCAGAAATGTGTCTGCGTTTCGCCGCGATGGAAAGGAAGCTGGGCGAAATCGATAGAGCCAGAGCCATCTATGCACACGCATCGCAGTTCTGTGATCCGAGAACATATCCCGAATTCTGGAAACAATGGAACTCCTTCGAAAGTAAGTCTCGGAATTTGGTCATGTTCTAGAAAGTATTGCTAATTATCGCACTCGCAGTCGACACTGGGTCAGAAGACACGTTCAGAGAAATGCTGCGTATCAAGCGATCCGTGCAGGCGGCTTTCAATACCGAGTATGTGCCATTTGGACAGATCATCGAGCAGCCGCTGATATATCTCGTCATCTAGGGCAAGCTACTTGGTCGCACAGGCCGAAGCGGCTCGCAAAGGTTTGGCCAACAAGGAGGGTGATGCCGAGGGGGAGGACAACGATGTTGACGAGTCAGATCCCATGGCTCGAATGGAACGCGAAGCCGCCCCGGCAATGCCAGCGACTGGTGGTCCAAGCTTTGTGCGCGGGACTGTCAAACCGGCTGGTGATGTGACGGTTGTGGACGATGATGCTGATGCGGCCAAGGGAGCGGAGGCCAATCCAGACGCAATCAACATGGATGACATGGATGACGATGACGACGATGAATAGGCTGTAGTATGTAATGTAATGGCAATAGAATTGGAGCATATGCGAAAGTCGCATATATCTAGGTCTGCGAAACCAAGGAGTCATGTTCATGTACGTCGGTGGATTCATTATGCCTAATCCTCGATCGAAGCGAAACCGGGGTGACCTGCGGAAGCTGAGCTATGGCAATCGAATTCTTGAGATGCCATGGGAGTCAATGTCAGCCTAATGATATCGTTTGCTGCGGTTCCGATTCTCATAAGGGTTGCTGTTTGTCGGTCGGGCATTCAGTAAGCAATCGTTGGCCGAGTATTCGAATAGCTTTCCAAATTATCGTTCATACTCACATCTCGCCCGATAACAGCCGGCCCCGCTTTGAGATAAGCCAGTGCCGTCATCGATAGAGTTGGTAACTCTAGCCTTTATCCACGCGAGCGGCTGGGGAGCCACTTCTTATCACTGCGGGTCGCCTGACTTGCCAGGTTGCATCCGCCGCGGGATGGTCGGCTACTTTCGCACAACCCATATATCTTGAGCCATCAGCCCATTGATACATTGCAGCGAGAGAGCCCATTCCTGACGCTTGACGCCAACCCAAGATGCCCTCGTTCGACAAGAGTGCGCGCAAACAGAGCCTGTCGTCTCCGCAAGTCGTGGCGCCGCAGCGCTCTTTGGAAGGCCAAACGATGGACGACCCAAATTCCCGGCTCAAGGAGATGGGGTACAACCAGGAGCTTCGGAGGTCCATGGGCATGATTTCGGTCTTGGGTCTCAGTTGCGCAATCATGGCAGTACCCTTCGGAACTAGCACCAGTGCGTACATTCTCGTTCTGCATTAGCCAATGCTAATTCCACCGTTGTCGCTTTCAACAGCCCTCAATCTCGCATTAACAAACGGAGGCCCCGTTACGATAGTCTGGGGTTGGATCTTTGTCTCTATGATTTCCGTAGCCATTTCGGCAAGCCTGGGAGAGATCTGCTCAGTGTTTCCGACATCTGGTGGAGTCTATTGTGAGTGAATCCTGGCTGGGCTTAGCCGGTCGCGCAACTGACTTTCATGACACTTTCCATGCAGATTGGGCTGCAATGCTTTCAACGCCCAAGTACAGCGCGTTCGCCTCATACGTCAATGGGTGGCTAGGATTGGTCGGAAACTGGACGTAGGTATCTGAGGCCTTACTCGCGGCAAGCCAGACTGATATCCCGTTGCGCAGCGTTACAGCGTCAATCACTTTCGGAGGTTCGCAATTGGTTCTGGCTGCCATTACCCTATGGAATGATACATATGTACCCACCGGTACGGCAGTCCTCTGCCTCTTGGTCAGCCAGCTCTCGCTAATGCATTCCCGACTTTCAGCCTGGCAAACTGTCCTAACGTATTGGGCCGCCCTCATTATCAGCGTCCTGGTGAACATCTTCATGAATAAGTATGCCGCAAGTCCTTGATGGTCGAGTTACGGGGCTGAAAGATACTCCCTTCCAGTCACCTCGAAAGACTTAATACTTTCTGCTTGTATTGGACGACCGCTTCCGTGATAATGTGAGCAATGACCCAGGACGTGCGCGGGGGCCCTGCCTTTTGCTAACGCAACATGCCTTACAGTGTAAGACGCCGAGATTCCTCACTGAAAAGATAGGTCATCGAGCTCAATATTCCTCCCAGATCATCATTGTTATCCTGGCAATGGCAGACACTCGTAATTCTGCAAAATTCGCTTTCACCCATGTAAATCCCTCGTTCAGACAGTCGAATCTTTTTTCGTGCTAACAGCGCCTTCTTCGTCAGTTCGACAACTCTTTCGCTGGATGGCCCAAGGCTTGGAGTTTTTTCGTCGGAACCCTGCAGGCTGCCTACACGCTAACGGGGTACGGTATGGTCGCGGCTTTGTGTGAAGAAGTGCGAGACCCCGTCCGTGAGGTGCCGAAAGCGATGGGTGAGTCATCCAGACGTTAAGCTTAGACGTCAAGATCACTCAACCCTGTTGGAAACTCAGTGCTTTCCGTCGTCGCGGCCGCCATCACCGGAATCGTCTACTTGGTAAGCAATTTGAGTATTTATACCCTCTGCGATGCTTACCGGTCCACGGCTTTCTTCAATAGATCCCCATCTGCTTCACTCTGCCTGATATCGAGCCATTATTGATGGTGGCATCCCTACAACCGATTCCGCTCTTTTTCAAAACCGTGACCGGAAGCCCCGGCGCAGCCTTCGGTTTGCTGTTCTTGATATATGGGATTTGGTTCTTCGCCTTCATCGGATCTCTCACCGCCGCTTCTCGAGCTACATGGGCCTTCGCAAGAGATGGAGGTATTCCCGCTTCTTCCCTATGGAAAAAAGTCAACGCCCGAACTCAGGTGCCTATCAATGCTGTGCTTCTATCCGCAGTCGTGAATGCTCTTTTGGGTTTGATCTACCTGGGATCGTACGCCGCGTTCAGCGCTTTCACCGGAGTCGCTACCATCTGTCTGGGTGCATCATACGGTTTCCCCATCTTGTGCTCTGTCCTACGCAAAAGGGCATTGGTCAAGGATGCTCCTTTCTCCTTGGGCAAGTTCGGAATGGCGATTGTGAGTAACGGTCGAGGCCAATATTCCCTTGCGCTTGATAACAGTTCCACTCGCTAGAACATTATCACCATTGTCTGGATCACGTTCTCTATAGTTCTGTTCTGCATGCCGACTGCTATCCCTGTTACTCCTGGAAGCATGAATTACGCCTCAGCTGTATTCGCTGGATTCACCGCCATCGCAGTTCTCTGGTATATCGTTAACGCACGACGACATTACAAGGGTCCTCTTATCTCCGCTGTCCGGGAGAGAGGAGACGGATCCCCAATCGAAGAAAGCGGATATCATTCGGAACCAAAGGAACTGGTCAAAACGATGTCTTGATGTAACCTGAAGTCTCTGGTAGTGACTATGTTGTATTTTCGCGTTTCAAAAGGGCAAATGGCAAATTCTACCTGAACATAATCAATATGAGTGACGGTGAGCGGTGGGCCGTTGAAACCCCCTCCCTCCAGCGTATCCAGTAAGCGGGTCCACTGTAGGCGGGAAAAACAGTAGCACCGATAGCTACGCTCGTGATCTCAATTCGGAATCAGTACTAGTACTTCAGGCTGCCATACGCTAAAACGCGCTTCAGATGTGGCCGTCGGACAAATGGGTGATGGTGATGATGGCGGATGTCTTGCATGGATTTAATCTACGATTTGCAGTTTTGCCCTCTCCAGTAAGGCATCTGCCCGCAAATTATACAACTCGTCGATCAAGGCTGACCGGAATGTATTCGGACCTTTGACGTCGGGACGTCCCGCTGCAATTTCCGCTGCGACGTTGATGACCAGGATACCGGCTATCGTCGCCGCGAACATGTCTCCTTGTACAATTTGCGATTCATTTTCGTATGGCTGTTTGACAGATTGGCTTGCAGCTCCGGTATACACGGTAATGGCGGAGCCTGTGGAGAAAGACGCAGACAGCAATCATTCATTATGTTTCGACAATCTGGAAACCTGCAGAAAAGCTTACCAGTCATACAACCGCTGCCTGTGATCACTCCAAGCTGAACAAAGAGAGTCAGATACGGCAAACAAACATCGAGCTTGGGGGGATATTTACGTATTCATGACCATTGGACAGCTTGACCACTGTGTCACCATCGGATACCCAGTCTTCCTTCCCTGTCAAAGCAACGATACACTCTAGGAAACCCAGAACATGTCAGTTGATTGTCATTCATGCAGTCGTGGACGCTCTACTTTTTCTCCTGGCAAGGCTCTTGACAACCAAAGCGGGATTCGCGAACCCAGAACCGACAGAGTCGACTCCACGGCTTTCAACCTATGCATGACGGAGAAGATGCCCGTCAATACTGGGCTATAACTTCGGTCGACAAACTTGCCTCTGACGACTCAGCTAGGGCTCCGATCTCTGCGGCATTACCTTTGATTACTGACGGTTGCCATGCCTGCAGTAGCTCTAAAACGCACTTCGATTAGTGGATCCAGTCATTCAGGGGAAAGGCACGCGAACCTTTCGATGTCTGCCTGCGGAACGCGGTAGCCCCTACTGCAACCGGATCAAAGACGATGGGTTTCTTATTGATATTCGCTGCTTTGCCCGCGATAAGCATGCCAGCTCTGTCCTTGATAGTTCTATAAGGACAAAGGATACATAAGAAATCTGTTGGGGCGCATACCAAGCTGAGCATCTCACCCGAAATTGATGAGCAGGCCGGAGATTGCCTTGCTCAAGTCTCCGACTTCTTGCTCGGCAGAAGCCATGATAGGCGATCCGCCCATGGCGAGTGTAGCATTGGCTGAATCATTGGCAACGACGATATTTGTGATCTGGAAACAGGCTAAGCGCTCGAGAGGGTCATAATGTGTACTGCTGTGAAGCATACCTGATGGGCTAAGGGCGTCGAACTACGGACGACTTCAATCAGGCCCGCAGCAGCCTTGATCAAATCACTCTCGCTTCTTTTCGCATATGCAGCTTTCCCTGTACCGTCGAATGCGAATACCGCATGGGATCCCGCTTGATCCTTCCGAGCACGGCGATATGAATCCAACACAGCGCGAAGCTTGCGTGAAGCGTTCTCTGGTTCAGTTGAGCCAACGATGTCAGAAATCAGGGCGATACCGTCCAAACTCTTGAGATGTTTCGGCGAAGGGCATCCGTGAAGTAGCTGGGGAAGATTCGGAAGATGAATGCCACCTGTAGATCCGTCAGCAAATGAATGGGTTAAATCAGAGAAGGCTTACCGATGGCGACGCTCTTGATGACCTTGCCATTCTTCTTTTCCCCAAGAGCCAGTTCATCTAGTATCTCGCCGACCCCGTCAACCCCGAGACATAGCTTGCCCTTCAAGTCCTTGCTTCCAGTCCACCAGACAGCGCCGATCCCGACGTAATCTATGAGACCCGACGCGGCAGCCGCCTTGGCTTCCTTGACGTTGGAGACCGAGATGCCGATGATGGTGTCTTTGGGAAGCAAGGATCTCGCGAGATCTACAGGCATGTCCGTTTGGCCGACGTGTAGTCCGGCCGCACCTGTTCACGAGCTTAGCGACGATGACATCACAAACGCTGCCTCGACATACCGATGGCCAAACAGACGTCAACTCGATCATTGATGATGAGCGGAACATTGTACTAGCATCCAGAAAGCAGAGTTCAGCTATTGCAACACAACAATTTGCAGGACGACCGCTCACCTTGTCCGTGATCTCCTTTGTCTTTCTTGCAATCTCGACAAACTGCGGCAAGGTGTCTGTCAGCCAGACACCCGATATGATCAGAAAAGCTCACAACTGACCTCTCCCGTATCGATGTTCTTTTCCCTCACTTGGACGATGGTGACACCGCCTTTCAACGACTGCTCGTGATGATCAGGAGACGTCTCCTAAAGAGTGTGCGCTGGCTTACCTCTTCCAAGCTCTCATAGTAGTCCTGCAGGAAGAGCTATTAGGCTTTGAATTCTCCGGTGCAGAAGAGGGAGAAGCACTCACCTTGCCCTTGGGAAGGAGCTCTCGTCCCGTGACGAGGTAGAGCGAGTAGTCGATGGTGTCTCGATCAAAGCCAACCATGGCGACCTCGTGCGATGCCTCTATAGCTGACGCTGAATTCGCAAGAGATGGCAGTAAGGAAATGTTACTCCTGCCCTATTCGCGACGACTTCCCTCGAGCGGAACGGCATTCGTTCGGCTCTTCGGCCCAGCATTCGGAACGCCGGAACGCACCCGAATCAATTTCATTTCGCTTCCGTGCGGGGCCAATTCGCGTTTCAGATGGCACCGCAGTTTCAGATGTCGAATCTTTCAAGTCGTCTGCCTCGAGTTTTGAACATCGGTTTGTATAGCGGCCAAAGGGCCTTTCGTAAGTTCATGGAGTCCACAGTCGATGGGTTGTCGGGAAACTCGCGAGTTGTTCATGATCCAGGTGGTCACCCGATCATGGACAGCGCCACCGCCGTGTGTCATGGTCAGGAAGTCAAAAGAAGACCCGAAAATGTCCTGGTCCAACCGCTTGGAACTCGACCGTGGCCGCGAGACTGAGTTCAAACATGGGAGAACCATGAAAGGTGGGTTGTATAAAAATCTAATCGCCTCCATGACTGGCAATGGCATGGTTTGCAGAAGATTCCGCACGCCAAGCGCAGGCTGTGTTTTAAGTACGCGTCTTAGAGACTTCTACAACTTTCACCAACCTTCACTGAAAGCCTTCCGTTTTTTCACACGCAACCGAACTCAATTTCCCCTCCCTTCCTTACCATATATCATGCAGAAGTCTCATCTACGGTCTCCTTTTGTGTTTTGATTCGCCCGTAATCCTATTATATACCTCCCACCACAGGAGCGCTCAAGATCTGACCATATTGCCTAGCTAGACGAAGGCACACGTTTCCCATTTGCCCATGTTTTGGCACAACAATCACCACATCTTTCGAGAAGACGCATCTCCCGAGCTAGTCGTCTCCGAGTTGAAGGCTCTGCTATTGGCTCACAAGGTTCGTATTTGCGATGCACCGCGAGGGCTCCTCTGAGTCTGCTGGCGCTCAAGCACAACGGTATCTCATTGCAAAAGCATTCTTTTCTCGAGCTAGGAGGACGTAAAGCACTTCTCTTTCCAGCCTCTCAGAACTGTGGGATGGAATGGAACAGTGATCCTGTACAAATTGACAGTGCGTGACTCTGCTTCGCAGATAGAGCTGTTACTGATCCAGAGTCGCTCCACACACGGCACAGCCATTACTTTGCGATGACAAAGGATGCCTGACAGTACGGATCTCGCCGGAGACGATGGAAAACATCATTTCCGCAATGCAAGCCGACGAGGTGAGCGGCATATTCGTCTCCCCCCTTCCGCGTAGGTATATATTAATGTCATTTTGACGACTTGAAAGGATCTCGTTGTTGTCTCAACCAAGACCAAGCTCTTCCAGATTGCCACCTACCATAGACACCGAGTCCAGCTCCGCACCGATTCTCCTCTGGCGTCTTCGCCCTTGCCGTCTCCCAATGTATCGGAGTTGAAGTTGCATTACTTTCCGCCAATGGAGAAGAGGATCGAGCCGGACTGGCAGGAGAATGAAGGTCGAGTTGCGCGTAATATATGATGGCCCTCGTGGCGACTTGTTGAGGCGTATGGCGAGCTGGAGGTCTACATTGTACAACCTGTTATATTGTGTTAGTATGGGCGATAAGTTACGACCGCTAATTTAGGAAAGAATGGCGGTGCAACCGAAGACTCTTTGGCAAAGCCAAGTATAAGCGAATCAACCCACAACCTTGCCACCCCGCATCATTAAACTTCCGCTGCAGGAACTCAGTAGCGACCGTTCACACACTGACCAACCGCACGAGATTGGACGGGCCGCATCCACGCCGGCGCCTGAGATCTGAGTTCACGCAAACTCTTTGTGGCGACTATTAACAATAAGCTGGTGCAAGGTCGTCTGTGACTGAATTGCCGTGATGTGCACACCTCGCAATGCCTTCCGAATCATGCCGATGAAGCGCAGCAACCTAAATGCGTGATGGATATTCAACGTATTGTTACACGAGGTGACAGTGACAACCCTCTTCCCAGACTTCTAAATGATGACTTGTCGCGACAGCCCTGATCTGGCAGTATGATTCGACCGTTGGGCTTTCAACTGCAGGTGCTGTATTGATCACACCCTACACTTTTTTGTTTTGCTCTTCCCGCTCTCATGACGATGTGCCAGGAATAGCTGAAATGATATCGTGTTCCCGCAAGAATGATTCTGTGGCACGCGCCGACATTAGCACGCGTCATCTTGCGACTTCTGTCAAGACTCACTAAAGAACTCGTAACTCAGCCAACTGATCGCTGTCGATGGCGCAAACGTAACAACACGTGCCGACATCCCGCGCCGGAATCCCTTGAGTCCGTCTCGTTCCCAGATGATCTTGATAGCCTCCAGCATTCCCTGTGCATTTCGTATACGCGGATCATTGGATGAACCTCGCGTCTGCAACAATGTCTGCGTTGCGGGTTTTAGTATTACAGATCGAGGCGAGCTGTAGGTCTACGCACCTTCGCGACATCCAACGGTGTCGTCACAGCCGCAGCGGTCGCGCCGGCTACTCCTCCCGCCATGACATGTGTCGACGGTGAGTACTCGCCCGTCGGGTTGAGGAAACTCTTCATAGCTTCGTAAACGGAGAATTGCACAGCCGAGAGCGGAATGCTCATTGTCAACGTGGTTGGGTATGAGATGTAGAATGCTTGGAATCCTTCTGTCCGATAGACCGTCTTGGCACAGTCAAGGACCGACTTATGAACGGATCCCCGTATCTGCATGCGCTGCTTGATGACTGCAAATAGATAAACCGGTCAAAACCTGTACTCATCGCGATTCCGAAAAGGAGACGTACCATCAAACGGGTTCATGAACGCATCAGATGCTATCGTCGCCGCCGCACCGGCCACCGCCGTTCCTGCGGTACCATGCATCCCTTCGTTCGCTCCTCCTGTCAACTCCCTCACAAACTCGTAAGTCCCGAAGTGGCAAGCGTGCGCCGGACCGGCACCCATGATCACGCTCGCAACACCACGCCATAGCGATCGAATACCCTCGGTGCTCGAGACGAGGCGGAAATGTTGTGCGAGGGAGAGAGCCTGGGTCGGCGCTGTGGCGAGACCGCCTGTAGTCGAAGCAGAGACTGCTGGTGAGAGGATTTGCATTCGAGTCTGACGCAAGAGAAGGAATGAACACAGCGCTTTGCATGTCTCTGGTGTCATGCGTACCTTGATAGAATCCACAGGGTAGATAGCGGCATGTTCCGAAATACCGGCCTGAAAGGGAGCGTGTCAGTTCAATGACGACTCTAATGAAAATGACCACGGAATGCAGGGATTTGAACCGTCGCCAAGAGCGTTCATGATGGATTTTCGAGTGTCATACGGTTGGAACGCCAGAAATATCGAAAACGATATCCAATTGTCGAAAGCCCCCTATCCCATATCACGATTCTTTCGTGTTAACCTCAGCCAAGAGACGCCGCTCTCTCCTTGTCAAAAGACGAGACTCGTTCGGAACACCTCAAGATGTACTCACCATCGCACCAGCAAACATATTGATCGCCATACTAGATCCCGCCGGCAAGCTCTCGTAGTCGATTTCCTCTTCGTGATTATGCGCCATCGTGTCTTGATTTTTTGCTGCAGGATCCTCCACCGACGGAATGGAGCAGACGTTGAGAGGCGTCTAAGTGGACTGTTGAGAGTGCGAATGGCAACACTGAATGGACGAGCGAGATGGCAGAAAAGATATTACAACGTCTGAAAAGCGCAGCCGGGCTTTGGCTTGGAAACGAAAGAGCGAGCGGTGCGCGATCGAGCGATTGCCTTACTTTATTTTCAAGATTTCCCGCCGCGCCGAGGGATTCGTCAGTAGCCGGCCGGGCGGCGGTGTGTGGCTGATTGCTAGACAGTGGGTGGGACTCCTCTCTTCGATAGAATGTCATCAGCTGTACCTCGTCCTCAATAGTCACAGACACCCGATAGATCTATCACAATGATCCCACGCGGACCTAGAGTCGAAAACTGCGGTGCAAATCAACAGACAGACCGTCGGCTCTATCGCCCGATTATCCTTGCATTCAAGCGAGACTGATTGGCTTTTGCATCCTTGCTCTGATATGATAAGACAGCCAAAATGTGAATCGGGGGCATTCGCCGCGGTTCCGGGCGGCCATGCAGGAAAGCCTGCAGGAAGATCACCCTTGTGGGATGATCTGCTGCTCTCGATGCAAAGCCATGCGAGCACTGTGTAAGCTATATCTGGACCCGCTGTATAGTAAAATGGTTGCAGTCATTACTCTTAGAGCCATTTTGCCTGGCATTGACTGACAGCTTGTCCAGGCAAAACTCCTCAATTGGAGCCTTCTGCGATGCCCTCTGCCGCGACCATCCTGTCCGCGAGCATGCGAGTCTCCCAAGCAGCTATCAATCCAGTGAAGCCTTACATTGACCTGCTCTTGGATGGCAAGAAGTGGAGCTTCTATGCATACGAATCGCGAAATTCCGGATAACGCAACTATATCTAGAAACCCCGACTACTCCTACAGCTCCTGGTACATCCGCAGACGGCACCGCCTACTGTTTGGCAGCGGCCGCCTCGGCGTCATCCTGCCTCTTCAACTCATCATGCTGCAAGATATCCACCATCTCCCATGGGTAATCCACCCAGACGTCGGGGATATCCATCCCAGCAAAGTAGGCCACGCCAGCCGGGATCTCGGCGGCTTTTTCCTTGAGCTTGTTGTGAACGACAAAGATGCCGAAATTTGTGCTCTCTGCGAGACGGGCGCGTTCCGTTTCGTCTTGGACGAGTGCGAGCTGGGCGTTAACGTCCTTGATGAGCTCTTTCAGGGCGTATCTGTAGGGAAATGGTCATCAGCGAGCGCGGGGAAAGGAGTGGCATGGCGCCAACTCACGATAGGGTCTTGCGCGAGTCATCGATTTCGTCAACGACGAGTATACGCTTTCCGAGGAGACCGCCGTGGCTGATCTTGCTTCCAAGCTGACGCAGGGCAACAGCGCGATGAGGTCCGGGATCCGACGGACACGCGCAGCGCGGACGTACCGTACTGAAGTCCAACCACTGAGTCCTGATAACCTCCGTTCCTACAACCTCTTCTGTCGTCTATTCGGGCAGGCACGAGAAATCAGCGAGACGCACATATTTGGGAGGACGAGATGATACCGACGTCCGGCAGGGCCTCGTACAAACTCAGACCAATGGCTTGAATTGGGATGTTTCGCTTCGTCTCGCCGACTTTGAGGAATGATCGAATGATCCGGGCTGGGATAAAGCCGCCGCCGCCGATAGCTAATGGGGTGCCGTCAAATACATCAGCAGTAGTACAAAATGCGACTATAAAGAACGCACCGATCATCAGGTCAGGTTCTGCAAAAAAGCGTGGCATCAGTGAGGTGCACTGGTGGACGAGTGAATGTCATTAGCGACTTACTGAATTCCGCCTTGATCCTCTCCGCCGTGGACTGGCACAAAAGGTGTATGTCATTGTATGTCTGTCTGAAACTATGAGCAGGAAGAGGCCGGAGATAAGCTTCATGTCGCAAACACGAAAGCATCGGCACGTACTGTCCGTCACCCATTGTTGCTGTATGATATGATTGGCGTAGAGTCGATAAATGGCCGCATGACTTCTTGTGAAAGGTCTCGACGAGCTCTCCTTTGAACTTTTGCCGAGTGAGACAGCGGACATGCGAAGCGCTCTCCGTTCCGGCTGCATGAGTCATCAGAAAAGAGGGGCGATCGAGTCCGACTTTGGATTATAAGCCACTTGAACTCGTATTCTCAGTGGCGAGTGGCTGTCGAGTAGTAACTCAAGAAGTCTTTGCGTCTCGACTGTCCTCCCTCGTCTTCAAGACTCGTCTTCAGTCTACGACATGGCAGTCGTCTCATCCTCCGGCTCCGCTCCGCCGATGAACGACTTTACATTGGACCCTTCGGCGCCGCCGTTTGCGTCGGGATCACAGGGTGCTGCATCTCGCGGTGGCCGGAACCGTGGTCGCGGGAGAGGCAACACACGGCCTCAAGATGGTGTCCCTCATGCGCACAATGCTCCGCAGCCAGGAGACGGGGCGTTTCTCGCTTCACAAGCACCAAATACGGGCAGTCAAGCGCCTGTGCGGAATGCTCGACGTACTGGAGCTCGAAAAGACGGACCGATAGATCCGTTTTTGCAAAACAACGAGCAGAAACAGAATTCTCGGAATCGCAACAGAGGCCGACGGCCGGAAAATGAGTTGCCCGCTGGTGGCGACCATCAGCGTGCTGGAATTGCTGGACAAGTGGATGGATCCGTTGGTGGTGTTATCCGTCAAGGACACGTTGCCGTAGCGCAGTCGTCCGTCGAACAGCCTTCGGAGGGTCAGACGATTGGACATGAGCGCGCGCCACGGAATAGGAATCGCAACAATCGTAACAAAAAGCCTAGCGGCGCGGAAAGTTCGGCACCGCCCGTGTCGACGAATGGTCAAGGCGAATCTTCGGAAACGCCGCGACAACCAAAACGAAACCCTCGGGAACGACAGTCTCAAGCCAATCGGAGCGGCAATAAACCGCCCGTCAATGCTCGACGTGCAGCATTCGGCGGAAAGCTTTCATCGTATGCCAACAAGGGCCAGAGCCAGTCCCACGACGGCGATGCAGAGAATCAATTTGAAGAGGCACAGGACCGCGCCATGATGGGCTATTCATCGCTCGACCGGCGAAACGTGTTTGGGATGACGAAAGAGGCGGATGATCTGGCGAGCAAGTTGATTCGGGGGTTGTCGACGCGGCCGTTCCTGGAGTGTCCAATTTGTTTCTCCGACTTGTTGCCATCGCAGGCGATCTGGTCGTGTTTACCGTCGAATTTGTTGGTGAATGCTACATCCGCGGATGCGACCTGCTGTTATACGCCATTTCACTTGTCGTGTATGCAGGATTGGTCGTCTCGCTCGCTCAAAGAATCACGAGAACGCTCACGAGATCGACCCGTAGGAGACCAATCGCCCATTACATGGCGATGTCCAGGATGCCAAAAGCACCGTGATACAACCGTCACCAACTACCAGTGTTTCTGCGGCCGGATCAAGCACCTCAAGGCGACCGAGGAAAACCGCGGATCCGGTTCCATTGCCGTTCCCCATTCGTGCGGTCAGAGCTGTTCGAGGAAACGAAGCTATTGTGACCATCCTTGCCCCTTGCCATGTCATCCTGGACCGTGCCCGCCGTGCAATATCTCCCTCGTCATCCCTTGTGCAAGCCACGAGCATCCCTTGGCTGTCAAATGCTCGACAGTGCGCGGAGCGAACGCATCGGCTCCGACGTGTGATGAAGTATGCAACCGCATACAAGACTGCGGACATCCGGACCATCGATGCTTGGAGCCGTGTCATGAAGGACCGTGTCAGGAGTGTAAGGTGCAAGAACAGGTCTCGTGTTTCTGCGGCACGGAGCAGAAGAGCGTCAAGTGCGGATGGAAAAAGGCAGACGAGGTGGAATGTGGCGTGCGCGAAGACAATGGCGAACGGACCTGGCGCGCGAGGTTTGGTTGCGGGAGAGAATGTGGTCGGTTGTACGATTGCGGGGAACACTCTTGTCAGGAGGTATGTCTAGGTTCAGCTTTTTCAAGACACAGCACTGACTCGCTAGTACAGCCCTGTCATCCTCACCCAATAGACCCATTGCCGTGTCCGCGCTCGCCCGACTTTGTCACGCATTGTCCATGCGGTCAAACGCCGCTCGTTGACTTCATGGTCAAACCTCGACAAAAATGCACAGATCCAATCCCGACCTGTGGAAAGCCTTGTCCTCGCCCTCAATCCGGATGTGATCACCCATGCGGTCGCAAATGCCACGAAGGAGACTGTCCTCCCTGTGAAGCGAGTGTCATCGCTGTCTGCCGATGTGGAGAGAGCAAGATCACGATGAAGTGTTGGAAACGTAAGGAGATGGACGAGACGGGCGAGATGGTGCTCTGTGATAGGATCTGTCACGCGCTACGCAGTTGCGGTCGACACGAATGCAGCAGGATTTGTTGCCCCTTGGCATACAAGGCAAAGAACAAGGGCAAAAAGCGGGAGCTCATGCTCGTGGAGGAAGATGAAGGCGGTCTGCATACGTGCCCACTTGTATGCGGCAAGTTGCTCAGTTGCGGAGTTCACACGTGTCCGCAGCTGGATCACAAGGGGCCGTGTGGACGGTGCCTCGAGGCTTCGTACGATGAGTTGGCTTGCGCTTGCGGCAGAACGGTCATGCAACCCCCTATTCGATGGTGAGTCGGTTTGACTGTGAATCAGATAGGGCGGACTCAGCTGACCTTGTGGCCTCTTAGCGGGACCGTTATCGAGTGTACTTACCCTTGTCACCGGCCGCCACCAAGCTGCGGTCATCCGAAGACGCCTCATACCTGCCACGAATCGGACGTCTGTCCGCCTTGCCCATATCTAACGTCCAAGTCATGTGCATGTGGCAAAAATCCAGCGGTCAAGAACGTCAGGTGTTCACAAGAAAAAGTGTCATGTGGTGCCGTTTGCGGCGCGCTGCTCGATTGCGGTTATCATCACTGTGAAAAGTCGTGCCATGCTCCTGGAGAATGCGAGTCTTGCCATCAAGTCTGCAAAAAGCCCAAGAAGCTCTGCAAGCATCCGTGTACCGCGATCTGTCATGCTCCAGCGTCTTGCCCAGAAGACGAGCCGTGCGCTACCTGTGAGTATCAGCCGACAAGACTGAGGTCTGTACTGACACACCTCTCGCAGCTGTCATCCAAAGTTGCCCTTGCGGTCACCTTCAACAACGCGTAATCTGTGGCGCCTGTACTAGCAATCCCGTGTCCAAGGAACAAGCCCAGCTTAAATGTGTGACCGAGTGCGCTCAGCGTCAGCGTAACGCTCGACTCGCCGAAGCACTCGGCATCAAGCCCACCGAGAAACTGGTCGAATATCCCGTAGAGCTGAGAGGCTTTGCTATGGCCAATCACCATTTCGTGCAGACGCTTGAGAAGACCTTCAACGACTTTTTCATGGGTCCACGACAGGCCGTCGTGCTCCCGCATATGCCTCTGTCGAAACGATCCTTCGCCATCAGTCTCGCCGAGATCTACCGTTTCGGTACGGAATTGGTCGACGCAGAGCCGAATCGAAGCGTGTCCATACGTCGACGCATCGACAGTCGGATTCCCAACCCAACGTTATCGAGCACTGTTTCAGCACCAACGATCAAACGTCAACTTGGAGGCCTAGGTGATTTGAAGCGGACCATGACAGGCACGTCTCAACCTGTCACAGTCGCGCCAACGCCTCAAGCGTGGGGTTCTCGGTCTCCAGCACTGCCTGCTAGTGGCTTCGCATCAGCTGCATCCACGCCACGACCTTCGCCTATCCCATCACCGACCATCCGACATGTCGAGCACCGACTGGCGCCAATGCCAGCACGACTTGGTGTCGCTAGGTCGAGCAGTCGACCCGCTACATCGCGGACGGCGTCCCCCGCGCCTGTACCGGCGATCGATGACAATGCGAGGGATTGGGATGCGTCGGACGATGAGGCCTGAAGAAGAAATTAGAAGCAAGGAGTACGTGTATTGAAAAGTGACTATATATACAGTATTGGGTACGGTTATGACCGGACAGACATTATTCTGGTTATTTCCGTCAAACCGGTGTGTCATGTTACACAACCCGAATAGGAAGACAATATACACCGTATAGATAGGATGATGGTATACGGGGTGACTGTCTAAAGCTGATGCGGACCTAGACAACTCTGCTCATGGGCCATTCTTCAGCTCGACGACACCGTCGATTTCCGCTTTGAGCCTGACCACTCTAGCCTTTATTGTGATATGTGTGTCGCCGCAAACCTCTATAAGGCGGTCTCGTAGCGCTTTGAGCCGCTTTGGCGTCTTTTGATTGAGCTGCGAGCGATATGTCTCTGTAGCCTCCGCGAAGGTAGTATAAGTGCGTTGATCCCGCGCGAACGTATATGTCTTCGTGATAGAGTTCTTCAGAATAGCGCATACTCCACGAAATTGTCTGACATACGGGTAACGGCTCCGCATCCGGAATCTGCTCGATCATGAGCGCCCATGTCGCCATGATTACGAGATCCATAGTCGCGTTGGCGATATATGCCTCGACCCCAAAAGCACCTCCCTGGACATTCCGCAGTTCTTTTGTGCAAAACTCGCGCATCATAGAATCGGCTCGGGCCACCGGCCCCTGACTCGCCTCCAGTCCTGGTGCGCCAGTAATGAAAGAGGAAAGCCGGATCGCGAGTGTGACTTCATGAACGGCTTTGTGAAGCCATATGTCGCCCTCTGACATGATGAGGACTTGCAAGTAGGATGAAAGTAAAGAGGGGTCCGAGGCTGGCAAGAGGGAATTATCGATAGCGAGTTTGAGCTGTCAGGTCAAGTCAGATTACTGTACCAGAGGTACTTCGAGAAGCTTACGTTCAGTCTCAATTGGCGCAAAACTCCTAGTGTTTCCTTTTTCTGAAAGTCATTCTCCTCGAGATGATTGACATAGCTTCTCAGCTCATCAGTTTTAAGGAATCTGACGAGAGGCGAGCGACTAACCGTGAAAGGGCTCCGCAAATCAATACGGCAATATCTGCCGATTCAACCTCAGTCAGTTGTGTTACCGCAGAAAGACTGCATGGACGCATACCCTGATGGGATTTCCCTATTCTCGAAGCGTAGACTATGGGAAATTCGCCTGCGTTTTTCTGCAAAAGCAGGGGGAAAGCGTGATCCCGAACTCGCATGATGTACCTGCGCTCAAATCAGTGGACAGCTTTATACGTATTTGATAAAAGACTAACCCAATGTCCTTCTTGTCTATTGCAGCATAAAGCTCGAAGGCATTTGGCGGTCTATCAAACCCTTTCGTTTTGCCCTCCTGCTCTGCCGACTCTGAAATCTTCTGCTTGCTTCTCCTCTTGCCCGCGATGAGCTTCACCCACGATCCCTGAGTATCCATGACTTCTCTCCGTTCCTCTTCATGATGACACTCCATGAGTGCTTCCGCCAACTGCCGCTCTCGCTCAA
This sequence comes from Naganishia sp. PG3902-1, assembly GCA_023628075.1. Classification (NCBI taxonomy): domain Eukaryota; kingdom Fungi; phylum Basidiomycota; class Tremellomycetes; order Filobasidiales; family Filobasidiaceae; genus Naganishia; species Naganishia sp. PG3902-1. The sequence goes on from JAMALH010000006.1 coordinate 571,316, forward strand.
GTTCTTGTGTTTGTCGTTCGAGTTCCGCCACGGACGCTCTACGCGCTTCAAGTTCCAGTTCTTTCGTCAGAGGAAGTGCGGTGGGAAGCACGAGGCATGAGGGTTCGACCGAATGAGCATTGGGTACTTCTGGAGCAGATGGTAACAGGGTCATTGTCGAATCTCCGGGAGGTGCTTGCCGAGTAATAGACTTGATGAGCGGAGCATTGTTGTAGGCCATCAGTGACGTTCTGTGTAGAAAATATCCCTTAGACGCCGATGCTCTTGATTACGATTCTGGCTCGCCGTTTGTTTGAGGGATGCCGACTTGCCGTCTTACGCTTCCAATTCTCGTTGGTGTCGACAGAAGATGTCTCTGGGCTGACTCGTCACCGAGCTCGCCCTCCACCTGCGGAATCAAACTGTTGTCGATCGCGAATCCGCGTCGCGTGCCTCTGAAACACGACTGGCAAGTTTCAAAACGGCAAATGCCCGTTGAGCATCGACAACAACATCGTGGCAGCGCTCCTTCAACTGGAGCAGCGGCAATATACACGTTCAGGACTACTCCGTCGATGTCAATCATTGATACAATGACCCAAATTACGCCCTCTCGCTCCTCATCGTCTGCCTCACTCGACTTTCTTGCGGGATTCTCGGAGGAAGCGGTCCCCGTTCGCCCACCCGTCGCGCCAGAAAGCGAGATTTGCATTCCCGTCGAGGGTCTGGATCGCCCGCTGAAGCTTGCAGTAGATGCTGGGCCTGGATGCGGTGGTATTACCTGGCCATCTGGAGAGGTAAGTTGACTTTCGAGATCGCTGCTTTTGCAACCGCGTGTACGCGCTAATCCTGCTGCGTTTGACTTGCCAGGTTCTGACGAGATACATGGCATGGCGGCATTCCACCGATGAGAACTACCTGAAAGATAAAACTGTACTCGAGCTTGGTAGTGGAACTGGACTTGTCGGCTTGGCCGTCGGACTGCTGGAGCCCACATCGAGGACTTGCATCACAGATCAGGCGTAAGAGACACAGTCATCTCGGGGGCAGCGCGCTGATTGCCTATAACTCATCCTACAGAGTGCTTCTCGACCTAATGCAACGGAACGTCGACCTCAATTTCCCGCAATATGTGGCAGCGGAAGATAATCTCGATACATGTCCGGTCAAAGTCGCCGAACTGAATTGGGGAGGAGAATTACCTGAGGGTGTTCCGCATGAGCCTGAAATCATCTTGGCGGCGGACTGTGTATACTTTGAAGTGGGTCTCAGAGACTCGCTTCAGATGTCGCCTGGATTATCGCTCACTCATATTCGTAGCCTGCGTTTCCCCTACTGGTGGACACGTTGTGTCATTTAGCACCCATCGGTGCTTCCCGGGAAATCCTGTTCTGCTGGAAGAAGCGCAGAAAGGTACCTCGTCCCGGCTCAGGAAGGTCCGAAAGTATGCTGACAAACATCGCCTCGCCATCCTTCTTTTTTCCAGGCGGACGTACGCTTCTTCAAGATGCTGGCAAAGCACTTTTCATCGACGCCGGTCACGGATGACCGGCCAGGAGAGAAAGAAAAGTACGAGAGAGAGGGCGTAAAGCTGCTGCGACTGGTGCGGACAAAGTGAAGGCATGCAATATGTCACCTATAGGTTGTATTCGAGCGGATGGACTCATGATGAGGGGAACAGTCGCATTTTCGAATGCCATCCCCAAAGCAAGACCACCAATAACGTGATCACTGCGCGACCGACTGGCAGTTGCACGATCGCAAATACCCACAAGGTACCGACGGGAGGCGCCTTCCATTCGAGAACAGGATAGTCAGAAACCCGCCGAAGATCTGGATTTCGAAGACGTACCTGCTCCGTGACCATTCGCCAATTGGCTTTGTTCATGAGCCACACCAGTCTTGACCCTGCTAGTATTGACGTCGTCATCAAGAGCGGATTCGTTATCCAATGCTTCTCATATCGGTTGGCTGCAAGTTTTATCTCAGCCACAGACTTCTTCTTTGTTTTCATAGTCTGGCTTACCATAAAATGTTAGGACCGCTATTGCTACATTCAGATTTACGATGGTCAGCTCCTATTGGTTTTGTGAGCAGAAGACTCACTTGGTACCGCTTGCAAAAGCCTGATCGCATAGTCATCGAATGGCGGGTGTTGAGAGTACTGCTTGTGCGACAGACTGTAATGCAGGTCTGATCAATTTCGCCGATTGCGCACGATCAGGCAGTACTGACATGTCGAGCAGGAGAAATAGTGTGGAATACGGTATTAAATACATAATCACGTTGAAGATCTCGTCCGCAAAGTCGATAGGCCTTTCATCCTCTATGCGTTGCCTTTCGCGAATCATCTCCATTTCCTCGTCGTCATCGTACTCGAGCTCCTCGGAGTCAACTCCAGCGCTGTCCAGTGGTACGTGGTGAATCGTGACATTGTTCGGTAGAGATGGAAGATTCTTGATCAAGGGTTCCGTTGCAGGATTTTCATCCTTCCGTCCGCCACGCCGTTGACGAACCTCGGATGGTCGCAAGCCTACAGGTATCGCTCCGGCTGCTTGTGCGAGGCGGATTTGTTCCTCAGGGGTGAGCTCTTCGATTGTGGGCATCTTGATCTAGGGTTGTCGATCAGGTTTCGTGATGCGATACTCGATAGTCAGCTCTTCAACCCGGTCGTCAGTGTCAACTCTTGATATGCACTTCTCCCTCGCGTCAACCCGGAATGTCTCAGCCAGAAGCGATCGAGCGGATTCGCTTATTTTGTGAACATGCATCTCATTCGAGCGGTCATGTTCATCCCCTGCAAGCCCGTCTGACCCTGGACAGTTCAGTCGCTGACTTTACCGACACCCCGACTTTTCTTGAAGGCTTCTTCTTCCGGAAGCTACGTTGGAGCGAAATTAAAAGCTTTCAAGACCGAACAACAGAGCCTCCCTTTCACAGGATTCGTTATGGCCTTCATCACAATTTCCGGCTACCCGTGTTCCGGGAAATCGACCAGAGCTCAGCAGATCAAGCAGGATTTTGAACGGAGACTACAGGATGAATCGTACAATGGTCCAAATCTCACTGTGGAAGTGGTAGATGATCCGACCAGCAAAGTATCCCGGGAAGCATATGATAGTAAGGCACACTCGGCATACGGACCCCAATTCATGACGAGAAAGCTGATACCCCTTGCTCGGGTTACTCAGATAGCTTAGCCGAGAAACCTGCTAGAGCTTCATTGTTCACCAATGTCACCAGAAGCTTGGGAGAAGACACAATAGTAATATGTGATGCGCCGAATTACATCAAGGGATTCCGATATCAGATGTACTGCGCAGCGAGAGAAGCCAAGGTGCGGGTAGCGACGGTGAGTGAGTCCGGGCATCGTCATTGTAGGCCTCTCCTGAATTGATTGCGCCTTTCAGGTATTCGTGGTCGCTCCGCCACAGAAGTGTCGGGAATGGCATGAAGCCAGGGCCCCAGAAGACAAATACAAGCCTGACACGTGGGTTTGCTGACTCGCTGTCCATTCTCATGCCTTTTGCTGAAAAGCCTACGAAATCCAGTTTTGACAACCTAATTATGCGGTTCGAAGAGCCATCATCAATGGCTCGTTGGGACTCACCGCTCTTTGCGATATCATGGGATGACGACCTCGAAGGCGTCAGCCATACAACACTGGACGACCTCTGGCTCGCAGTGACACAGGGAGTCAAGAAGGGTCCGACAGCGGCTGTCGTCACAGTACGTTATGCTTTGCTGGTCCATCTGCTGCATCTGACAAAGTTGTATCGCAGAGCGTCAAGCCACCCCCAAATGCGCTGCAAACGTTGACCAAGATCACAACACTGCTCGTCAGTTCAATTCAATCCCATGTTGGAATGAATCCTTCCGCCTTCATCTTCAGCTTGCCCGCTTCCACCTTTACGGCAGATACCGTTTCCTCGTCATCGCCACTAAAGATCAATCTTCCAATAAACAAGACCATCACACTATCAGAATTGCAAAGGCTCAAGCGCCAATTCGAGACGATACAACGGAAAGCTCTGTCTACAAACGGACAAACTGGTGTTGGCAACAAATGGGGAGAACGGGATGTCGCGGATGCCTTTGCGAGGTATCTCGAGGAGGTATGGGGTACTAGCGATAACAGACGATGAGAATGCCTATTCGTCGGCCGTGCTATGGACAGGATGGACAATTCCATGAGGCCCGGTCGCCATCGCAGGTTACTGTTGCGATTGTATCTCTACTTGGGCCGGGATGCATCAACCATTCTCTACGTACGCGACGGTATGATACTTCGTCGCGCTGTCCAGGGCCGATGCGTCCATTGAGCTGGATCCATCGCTCAAGACACCTCATAGGAGGAAGACCGACGTTGTCTCGACAGAAAAGCTGGTATACCTCGGGGCAAAACGAGGATGTCAGGCGTACATGATCAGGAGACAACGATTGGCAAAAAGGTTGGTAGAGGCCCGGGCCTTCTTGCGCAAACCAATCCGCTCTTCTTGTCCTTTGTTAGAACCCATGCTAGCGAAAGTGACTGATCGGTTACCCGCCTAGTCGTGCACAAGCGCCAGACGCTAATTACCGAGCTGAGCACAAAACTCCGGCATGAGCCAGAGGTGTGAGTCGAACACGGGTTCTGAAGGGGACGAGACGGATGTTTGGGCGCTGAAAAGACTGATTCCGTGAAGACAGCCAACACCTTCCCTAAACCCATCACAGGATGGAGGCGGTTTCTTTCTATCAATATATAGGGAGCCCGACCTCGATCGAGCTGTGATCAGGGTGCGGCGGTCGCAGCCGCAAGCGAGCGATCAGCTGATAATGCACAGCTCCCAAGCGAGGCTGTTGATCTCCGCCGTATGCTTTGACTACATGACTCCGATACAAGGGATCAGCCCGATTCTCCCACTATCAATTCGTGTTTCCCGGTCTCACCATACATCAAGGCATCGCCTGTTCAGATCGCCCAACGCGTCTGCAAAATCTGAAACAACGGCGGGCATGAGGACATGACAAGCATTCGCACAACAACGTCTTCATAAGGCAACTCCGTCTGCAACATTCTCAAAACGATGACAGTAGGCGACAAACCGAGTATCCCTATAGCTTTAGGGATCCTTGTGGGTCTCGCGGCGTCATTCGTACAGTCTCTAGGTCAGTTCCGACAGGTCTGCCACGTCGACTCGTACCCTTACACGAGAGCCTTTCGCAGGACTGACAATACAGCGGAAAAGTCACTTGCAAAATGATGCCCTTCCACCTGCTGCGCAGTCAAAGGCACATCGACGTCCACTGTGGTTGTTCGGATTCGCAATTTTTATATCGTCCAACGTATTCGGCACCATATTCCAAATCGGCGCCTTACCTATCGTGGTTCTCGCACCTCTAGGCGCCGTCTCCCTTCTTTGGAACGCTGTGCTTTCCCGCCTTTTATTAGGAGAGCACTTTTCACCCTCGACATTGGCTGGAACCCTCCTCATCGCGCTCGGAGCTACGCTGATTGCTGTATTCGGGGTAGTGCCGGAAGAGACCCATACCATTGACGAGCTACTCGCACTCTTCCGGAGGGGACCTTTCGTCGCATACATCATGTTGATGTGCGTCATGGTGGCTGGGATCCTTTTGCTTGTACGTGTCCATATTTTTTGCGAGTCAGATTGGGTGTTCGCATGATTCTAACGCCAACCTGTTCAGAGCCATATCCTGGAGTTTGGTATCAGACGGCGAAACGCTAGCGATCGAATATACCTCTTGGAAGACGACCAAGAATCCTTTCAAGATAGCCTTGGTTCGCGCAATCCATCGCCATCCGCTCGCTCAGCAATCCCATTTGTTCAACGGAAAAGCCGACACCGGTATGACGGTCTACCCACCTCAGCCCAAGACGAAAGGCACGTACGCATAATCTTACCGTCAGACGCAGGATCATCAGATGCAGAATACGAAAATCGAGGTCCACCCTCCACCCCAAAACCCTGCAAGTCGTTGACGCTTATCGGCATGTCCTATGCCGCATGCTCTGGTACTCTCAGTGGGCTGTCTCTATTGTTTGCGAAATGCGGCGTGGAGCTACTTGTAATCACCTTTGCATCAGGAGGCAAACAAAATCAGTTCAAGTCGATTCAGAGCTGGATACTTCTAGCTGGACTCGGCATCACTGCTTTGGCACAGCTTTTCTACCTGAATCACTCGCTGACATTGGCTGGACCGGCCCTCATCTGCCCGCTGGCCTTTTGTTTCTATAACATCTCTTCCATATTCGGTGAGTCCATCTATCTCGGAATCGCACGTCTGATACTGATCACATTCATCGTAAGATGGCCTGGTCTTCTATTCCCAGTTCTCTGAGCTTTCCCGTCTGCAAATCTCACTAGTCACTGGGGGCATAGTGGTTCTTCTGATCGGCGTTTGGTCGGTATCTGCCATTGAGCCGGCAACAGGGGAAGGCGGTGTACATCTTGGTTCATGGGCCGACGAGATTTCCGAAGACGAGTGCAATATCAGCGATGAACACCGACTTCCGTTTTCAGACGAGCCCGATCAGATTAATCTGCGCGGCGATTCGGCGGTCGACTCTGCACCCGCCACTCCACAACTCAGCGATCAAGGAGCATTTGGCAGCGGCTCATGGCCCAAGCTCCCTCGCAATCATCCCGTCTCACCTTTACCATCGCATTTGCTGGCAGATCCACCGAGACGTCATTCAATGCATACTCGCTACGGAACACTCATCCCAGAACTAGCTCCTCCGGGCCTGCCTGCCGGGTTCTCCATCGGTTTCAATACGAGCTCCCCCGGTTTCGCCATCCGAAGCATACACGGGAACACAGCGGATGGGGAGCAGGACTCTTTATGGAGGCGCAGAAGACGCCATAGCCTGGATCACAAGGGAAGATTACCAAAGCGAGGACTTTCTCTGGACATGGGCGCTTTGCGACAGACGGATCGCTCGCCATCCGCTAGAGCAAGCTCGCGTACAGGAACAAGAGATTTGACGCGATCAGCAACGTCGACTCCGACCCGCAGTCCCGGATCGGCCAATGAATACCAGGAGATAACCATTGAATCATTCTCGTCCAGAAGGCGAAGCTGGGCAGAACGCCTGTTTCGACCCAAGACACAGACATCGGACTGATTGGCATAAACGCTGGTCATCGGCAATCTCGTTGTAGTGCAGCAGCAGCATTCCCCTCGTATCCGAGATACGCAACGAAGGACGTTATCAAATAGCAATTGTAGCATAGACATGTGTAGCCCACATATTGAGCATCGCATGTAGAACAAAAGCAAGAACAGGTAATCACCTACAACAGACTGAATATACTTGCCCGCACTGAATTGAAGGTAGTACGTACAGAGTACTCGATAACCATCGACAAGTGGCTTTGTCCAGAGTTGTACAAGATGACGCGTACAAGTACTTCTGCTGGGCGTGTCAAAATTTCGCCCCGCTGGGCACACGATTTCTTGCTTCGATCGCTATGAAGCGTTTGTCGGTACTGTGAGGAACTAATTCCTTCTATAGCGTTGTTTGTGAGTAGTGCATACTCGAGATCTATCAACGCAAGCGTCAAGACCGTTTGACAGCCTCAAAATGGATCCCGACGCCATGTTCAGCATGTTGCCAGGTGGCTCTTCGAAAAAATCGAAGAGTGCAAAAGCAAGCAAGCGTAGAAGACAAGATTCATCGCCTCCACCAGACGCCTCTGATCGCAAGGCTGCGTCGGATATCAACGATGGTGCAGAGCCTCGCAAAAGGAGCAAGAGGGCACAGGAAAAGGCAGCGGTGATTGGGGGAGAAGCTGATCAAGTGGATTCGATGGCAGCACTCGAGAAGGCCGAGGGCGATGTTACGCTGGGCGACATCACGGTCAGGTCGAACGACGGCGATGACTCGATGGCTCAGGATGAAGACGACGATAACAAGACGGACGCAGTGATCGCTCAAGCTGAAAAGGTTGCCAAAAGCATGCCGGTCGTCACGGATGATTTCGAGCAAGAGGCGGAGAGAGAGGTTGCCGCTACCTCGGGATTTGCCAAGGTAGAGGAAGGAGAGAAGATGAAGCTTGTGCATCAAGTCCGGCATCAAGTTGCACTTCCCAAGGATTATCCCTACATTCCCATTTCCAGTCACGTTCCCAACGATCCACCGGCACGGTCATACAAATTCACGCTGGATCCTTTTCAGCGTGTCGCCGTCAACTCGATCGAACGAAACGAGTCTGTTCTGGTCTCGGCTCATACTAGTGCGGGTAAGACGGTGGTAGCCGAGTACGCCATTGCAACATGCCTGAAAGAGAAGAAACGAGTAGTCTATACCAGTCCGATCAAAGTAAGTCGATCGCCTATGCGCGGTGAAGTCAGATGCAAGGTACTGATGTCTCGTGTCAGGCATTGTCTAATCAAAAGTTCCGAGAACTACAAGCGGAGTTTCAGGATGTTGGTCTAATGACAGGCGATGTCACGATTAACCCCTCAGCGTCTTGTCTTGTGATGACGACCGAAGTGAGTGGTAAACCGTCCTGGTCTTCGTCCTTTGTCTGACAATCACCGATAGATTCTACGGTCTATGCTTTACCGAGGATCAGAGGTCATGCGAGAAGTAGCTTGGGTCGTTTTCGATGAGATTCATTATATGCGAGACAAGGGTAAGTTGCACGCCTGTTAGCGCATCACAGTGTACTCACATTCGTCGCATTATCCAGAACGAGGTGTTGTTTGGGAAGAGACTATCATCCTACTTCCTCATACCGTTCGATACGTCTTCCTTTCCGCAACGATTCCAAATAGTATGCAATTCGCCGAATGGATCTGTGAACTTCACAATCAGCCCTGCCATGTCGTATATACCGATTTCCGTCCGACACCGCTTCAGCACTACATGTTCCCCGAAGGTGGCGATGGCATGTACCTTGTGGTGGATGAAAAGAGTGTTTTCCGAGAGGACAACTTCCAAAAGGCAATGGGTTCACTAGCCGACAAGGGCGAAGACCCTGCGAATCCTAGCAGCGGTAGAGGGCGCAACGGCAATACAAGAAAAGGAGGCGCTATGAAGGGTGAGTAGTCGCGTGATTCGCTGCGGATTCCGGGCCTTGATCGTCTTCTCCTTTACAGGCCCGAATTCGGACATTTACAAATTGGTCAAAATGATTATGATGAAGAACTTGAACCCCGTCATCGTCTTCGCCTTTTCGAAGCGAGAGTGTGAAGCCCTGGCAATGCAGATGGCCAAAATCGACATGAACACTGAAGAGGAAGCGGCTATGGTCGAAAATATCTTCAACAACGCGATGAACAATCTCAACGAGGATGACCGCAATCTGCCGCAAATCGGCCACATTCTGCCTTTGCTCAAGCGGGGTATCGGAGTGCATCATGGTGGTTTGCTCCCCATCTTGAAAGAGGTTATCGAGATTTTATTCCAGGAGGGTTTGATCAAGGTTTTATTCGCCACGGAAACTTTCTCCATCGGTTTGAACATGCCTGCGAAGACGGTTGTATTCACATCTGTTCAAAAGTTCGACGGCAAGGAGTTCAGACATCTTTCCGGTGGCGTACGTTCCTGTTGACCTGGTTTATACATCATCGCTAATTGTTAATCTTTGTGGCTTGTAGGAATACATCCAGATGAGTGGTCGAGCCGGACGAAGAGGTCTCGATGCCCGAGGTATCGTCATCATGATGTGTGGGACCAAGCTGGAACCCGACGCTGCTAAGGGCATGGTCAAAGGTCAAGCAGATCGATTGGACTCAGCATTCCATCTCGGCTACAACATGGTCCTCAATCTGATGAGGGTGGAAGGTATTAGTCCAGAATACATGTTACAGCGGTGTTTCTATCAGTTCCAGAACACTATGAATGTTCCCGTTCTGGAGGAAGGTATGATATCTGTCAGCCTGACGCTTCGGCTTACTAAAGTCTCTCGTACCAGAATTGAATCAGCTAGAAAAAAGCAAGAAATCCACCAAACTCGAGAAACGGGAGGAGGTAGAAGAGTATTACGATCTCCGACAGCACCTGGACGATTACGGAAAGGATTACAAGGCAGTCATCCAGCTCCCAACATATTCTCTGCCATTCCTTCAGCCTGGCCGTCTCGTACATGTGCAAGATGGGGACAGAGACTTCGGTTGGGGAGCCGTTATTCATTTTGAGAAGCGCATCTGGCCAATAGTGAGTGTGCAGTCAGCCAATTCACTGTTGAGAGAGAATATTGACTTATGGACATACAGATCAAAGGCACGCGCGCTCGACCCGCCGATGTCCGAGAGCAAGACGATTATGTGGTGATGGTGATGCTCAATTGCGCCACCCAGTCCCGCGTCGACAACAGGAACAAGTCAGAAGCCATCCACTCTATAAACCCTGCACCGAGCGACGATTCCGGCGAGCCCATAGTCGTACCAGTGCTGCTCAGCTGCATTCAAGCAATCAGCCATATTCGAGTCTTGCTGGGCAAAGATCTTCGGTCTCTTCCGGCTCGCCGGGACGCCTGGAAGGGTATCATTCAGGTAAAGAAGAACTTTGCGGGCGGACCACCACATCTCGATCCCATCGAGAACATGGGGATCAAGGATGAACGTTTCCTCAAACTCGTTAAGGCAAGTCTGCCCCCTCATCAGTCCATATTTCATGACTCATCATTGTTGCCCCAACAGAAAATCAAGATACTAGAGGAGAGGTTGAGCTCGTTGCCAATAGCCTCACATCCCGACTTGCCCAAGCTCTACGACGCGTACTTTGATTATGTAACTTTGAAGAACAAGATCAAGGACGTTAGAAAACGCATAACGGCTGTGCAAAATGTGTTACAATTGGAGGAGCTGAAGAATCGAAAGCGAGTCCTGCGACGTCTCGGCTTCACATCGTCGGACGACATTATCGAAACCAAAGGACGCGTGGCATGCGAAATCAGTACCGGAGACGAGCTCATGCTGACAGAAATGATCTTCAGCGGGCTCTTCAATGATCTCACGCCTGCGCAATGCGCGTCCATCTGCAGTTGTTTTGTCTTTGACGAAAAGGTATTTCGACGCAATCTAGTATACCATCTTATCTTGCTGACTCTTATCTTCCTCAGAGTGAAGCTGTGGTCAAGCTGAAGGAGACCCTCGCACAGCCTCTCCGGCGGATGCAAGAGATTGCTCGCAGAATAGCGACGGTGTCGAATGAATGCAAGATTCCACTTGTTCCGGACGAATACGTTCAGAGCTTCAAAATGGAAATGATGGACGCCGTCTTCAAGTGGTGCGGAGGTGCATCTTTCTCTGATATTTGCAAGGTAAGGAAGTCACGACTCATTGCAGGAGCGCGAAATGCTCATTATTGTCGTTTCCTACATAAGATGACCGACATCTTCGAGGGCTCGATCATCCGTTCCTTCCGGCGGCTGCAAGAGCTCTTGAGGCAGATGGGTGGAGCCGCACGTGCTATCGGAAATGAAGAGCTTGAGACGAAATTCGATGATGCAATCAAATTGCTCGAGAGGCCGAATACGGTAGTGTTTAATCCTTCGTACGTTGACGCAGAATACGACTTGGAACCCGCGACCTTGGCTAATCCCTTCACGTTCGCAGGCTGTATCTCTAGAACCTCACTGGGTCGCCATCGGATTCGTCCATGGCTCTGGAGTCCGTTGTATACAATATGGGCAAACACCCGATCACCTTGTCTCGCTTTGCTGTATTTACCAGAACCATGTCACGGCTATGTTTTGGGACCATGTTGCGTCCGCTCCGAACGCTTTGCTCCGACTTGTCATTGGGCGTTCGGTATCGCGTGCAGTACTTGGCGAGAACAGCTGCGAGAACGTACAGGCATTTAGATGTGCAGATCAGTGGACTGTGGTGATTGTCGGACGAATTCGACTGTGGGCGCGCCAGGTCCCTCGGGATTCGACTGACGATTTGTACCCAAAACTCAGGAGGTGAATCAGGGACTCAGTTTCCGTCGGGCCTGGCGATTGGCCTCACGTCCGGCCGGAAGCTGGCGTGTCCGACAACTGTTTCAACGCCATTTCCGACCAACACCAGGCCACCCCACTCGGTAGAGTCTCTGATTGAATAGGTAGGTCGGCGATCTGGCGCGACCGGCAACAACGAAAAAAATGTTGAGGCTGTCGGCATCCAGGCAAGAAATCTGGCAAGGAGTAGGAAGAATGAGTTTTCCACTTTGAGATGGGGTTTCTGCAACACGCCGCGGCTGACTGCTGCTCGACTACTGCGCCGACGAGCTCGCCGACGTATACTTCAGTAGCTGTTTCGGCGCGATTTCCGGTGCTCCCTCGCTGATTGAGCTGCTCGCGGTGTAGCTGCTACTGTCGTTCGGGGCGATCTTCGGTACTCGCTCCATATTGACAGCTGTACTGACTTACTTCGGGAGCTCTGACGGAGCATCTGCCGGATCACCTTCGGATATACCTCCCGCTCCTCCCTCGGCGTGCCAATTCAGTGTACAGCTAGGTGATGTCGACTCCGCTCATTCGGACTCATAACATAGTTCTGAAAGCCATCCTGACACTTCCAGATGTATAGCTAGTCGTATCGCGATACCAGCTTCCAATCTTTCGAAACAGCTCTCATGGGTGCTCTGAGCTGAGCTCTGGCTAACCCGAGCTGGTGGAGATAGATTAACTGATAGAGTCAGAGATGGCCGCTGCAATACATGTACGTGAACAACCTGGCCGCTGCGTTTTTGCTAGCTTTTCTGTTATTTTCTGGTTACGTCACCCATGAACTGGTCACTCAATTGGTTACACAGCTGGTTACGTGTGGAGCTGGTCAGCTAGCTGGTCACGGTCACTTGAGTGGTTATAGAAGCTATGGTTACTCAGCTGGTTTCTCAAGCTAGCAAGCTGTTACGCAACGAAGACTTCGGAGTGTTTCTCCAGTTTCCCAAAGCTTTTCTCAAGCTAGTTTCCAGCAGCTCTTCCAGCTAATTTTCTTTCAGCTGTCGTCCTTCCTCGGATCTGTTATTTCTTTAGCCTTCCTTCAGCTTTCTTGCCTCCTGTAGCTCCTCCTGTCCACTGTTTGGCGAGTCATGTCAGGGCCATCGTCAGGAATGACATGTGGACGTATGGAAAAGGAGAATAATGTTGTACAAGGTTGTGCAAGTGCAGCTGCAAGTGCGCGATTACGCATCTTCCAGGCATTTTGGCTCGGTACTAGCAGATCAAATTTAGAGAAGCTGAACGAAATCAAGCTAGAGATCAGGGAGCTGATCAGGGATGAGGGATGAGAGATCAAAGAAGAGGTACGCTGAACTGTACGCTGGACCAGCTGCTGGGCCTGTGAAGCTGTCTGCTGGATATAGGTGGTAGGTTACTCGAGTCGCCTGTTGGGTGTATGAGTTATTCGTTGAGTACGCTGAAGGCAGCTGCCGCAGGGACAACTGTTGAATCAGTGGCAAAGCTCTAATCGGCAAGCTGTTAGACAGCATGTAACCCAGCAGGTTCGCAGCTAGGTAGCCAGCTAGGTCCGCAGATCTGTTCACTGCCCACAAGGAAAGAGCTAAGAGAAACTGCCGAGAGCTCAACAAAGGTTCGTCGGTCGCGCAGCCATGGATGGATGGCGCTTCGGAGCGACTCTGAAGCTCGCTCTGGATCAGCTATTGGATCACTTCTGGCCCAGTTACCGGCACATCAAGATAGCTATCGAGATACCAGTTTGAGATACCGGTCTTAGAGATGTTCCCAGGAGGTTTCTCAAGAGATGCTTTCAAGGGTCTTCCCACGCGCCATCGGTCATTGGCCACGATTCAATCTTTCGTCCACGAGCTACATACGAGTTGCATACATACTCCATGTGTTACGGCAAAATCCAAGATCTTTCGCTTGTGCCCTGTGTCGGCTCCCGCAATCTCTTCCGCAGCCTTTCCTGTCGTAGTCGGGCATTTGTGAGCGCGGGATGTCTTGCCCTTGACGTAGATAGGCTGAGTAAATCGACGTCCATACCAGCGCCCAGACCCAGGACGCCCAGATCCGTTGTTATTGCCCGATCTGCTTAGGCCTTCAACAGCTCCTTCAACCCATTTATATACCGTCCTGGCCATGGCGGCCGAGGGAAAGCTCGAAGCTATTCCACCAATGCCCAATGTCGACCTTGTTATACCCCTCAACCGTTCTCGAAACTCAGATGGAACGAAGAGGCCACAAACGAAAGCGTCATATCGTCGACACCTATGCCCGTTCCGAGACGCATCAAGCCCCAAAGTTGACTGCTACGCAAGTAGTGGACCATGTCGGCCAACCGGGCAGAACAATCGATGGCCAGTTTTCTCCTCTATCACCGGGGTTGCGTGATTCCGAAAGTCTGGAAGTGAGTGCAGCGATACACTCACATAGTCGATTCTGACTGCGATTTCTGCCAGATCAAGGCAACATACGATCAATTTCTTGTCTGTCTTTCCGGCTTGGTGCGTTGGTCACGAGACACCAGCAGTCTTCGCCGCGATCTTTACGACACCTCTTCACGCCGGCCACCGTCAGTTTCCGCAAGAGCCTCATTACACCGGACAGCCTTGAAGGATATGGCGATGCTCGCTCACGAAGGAATCACTCGGGTCGCGTATGCTCAAGGTGCTTCAGAGGGTTCGAACTCTCGGTCATCAGGATCTCTGCCGAGACGGGAGCAGATGGGGCCGCAACGCAAGACTTTGGACGTCTCGAGGGACCATCATCGGGAGGCCTATGAGTCTGGAGATTACCGAGGAGCCCACAATCGACAGAACCAAAGGTCGGATTATCATGATCAACTTCGGCCCTCTGATCCGTATCATGGGTATCTGGAAGCCAGTACAGTCTCAACGTCAACTAGCAACGATATCCGCAGTGCTCCATACGGTCTTGTGCCAACTGGCAAACATGAGAGTCGACTGGCGAAGGACTCAACTACGGCATCGCAATGTTCGATAGGATGTAACGCGATGCTTCCGTCGGATAACCCGTCTCAGCTATTCATGCCGAGCGAGGCTGTCACCAGCAGTACCGGAACGCAAGTGGGCAGTCCAGTGCGGTGTCTTAATTGCGACAAGAGGGAGACGCCGGAATGGCGTAAAGGTCCATATGGACCTAGGACGCTTTGCAATGCATGTGTAAGTGCTTTGTCGTTTTGCGTTTCATGACACTAACCTGGTATTTGATCATGTTCTGCTGTCATCAGGGTTTAGTCTGGGCAAAGATACAGAAACGTCGAGCCAAAGACGCCTCCGCCATTGCCAAAACGGCTTCAGAAGCATCCTGCAAGCGACCTGCGATATTGCTCACCGGGAAAGCCAGTTAGAAGCTTGTTTATGGGCCTTGTTGCATATATAACAATCGTTCATGCGCATCGCACGGAAGCTTCTATGTGATTCAGCTGATGTTCAGCACGGGCCTCAACCCAGGCGGCTTTCATGCAATTGTCGAGGAAGACGGCGGTACTAACCGAAGTGTTGGCAGACAATAAACAACGCTGTCATACAACGGATGAAAGATGAAGCACGGAAGGGAAATCCCGCCCACGAGAAAATCCTGAAGCATAGATTGTGATCCATCAATCGAGAAGAAGGGCAATACCTCACGCCGTTCGAGTATCCCAGCAGGTGAACCTTCACGGGACATGTCGTCAGGCAGGATTCTAAAGGGGAAACGATTCAGACGGGAGATATTGCATGACGGCATTTTCTGCTGAAAGACTCGAGACCCGATACCTCCGCACCATGTGCATTTTGTTTTCCATAAGTATTCATCGATGAGATAAGATACAGCATTCCCAGAATTCTCTACAATCGAATCGACATGTACAAGCGGGTGAAGTCATAGATGAACGTAAAACAACAGATGCAACCTCGTGGAGTCTTCTGATAATACGTTGATACAGTTTGCTCAATCCTAATGATTGACATCGTCTTCCTTACGGACTCTGATCGTAGCCAAATACTACACTTTGATAGCGATGACCATACGAAGTTGTTGGCGAATGCGATCCATTCGTTTGTAAGTGTTCCAGTTCGCGATCCACGCGATAACCAGCATCGCTCATATCGTAGCAAGATCCAGAGAGGCCCATAGGGCTATCCAGAAGACCGTGTTCTGCCTTGAATTGAGCTTTCATCAGTCCAGCAGGAGTTTGATGGTGTAAGAGATTGCCAAGAGTGGATGTCCGCATGGGCGTTGCTGTTATCCCAGACAGAGCGCGAGGCGTGAAATTGGCCAATCTGGTTCGTCCAGCTGGGGCGATGGGCGTAGCAAAGCTGTCCGACGGAGATTTGGGACGGCCAATGGGAGATTTGGGGAGGCGATCAAGCTGATTGAGTGGGTCCGTAGATGCGCCCGAATGGTCCCCGGCCTTTGGCGAGTTGGAGAGGAGCTCAGACGGCCCCGGAAGCGTCACACTTTTCACCCGGCGATGCGCTTTGTGCATAGGCGACAGAGTGATTTGTTGGCCATCGCATCGTTTCGTCGCCTGAACATTTTCGAGGCTGCGCTTGACGGCGACTGGAAGCGCAGGGGCAACGAAGGTGATGTCCTGTACCAATTGGGCAGGTGGATCGAGACCGACGACGAAGGGCGACTGCTTCATCGGTTCCGAGAACGTAGAATCCGAGCTGAACTCGTCCTTGACCGTTCGGATACGCACGGCATCCGATCTGCGGAGCTCGCTGAGCTGGGCCATCCGTCGATCCATAAGACCAACTTTTGTTATGGTCGAAGGAGCAGGAGATGACGAAATCGGAGAAGACGCAGATGGTGTGAGGTGTGGCAGCATACCAAAGATACCGGAAGATGGCTGGCTGTATTGACCGTCTGCCGTCAGAGGTCGGTTGGGCGTATTGAAGGTGTCATCTGCAATGTTGCTTGGCAATTGCGAGCGAGAAGTGGTCTTGTCCAGAGCCGAACGATGTATGATGGATGGTTTTCGCTGCGATTGCAGCATTTCCGGCGATTGCATGCTGCTACTGGAGCCGTCGGGATTGGCAGCGCGCGCAGGTGAGATATCGTCAACGACCATGGACTCATTTCCGTTTGCGGCATTCTCGGCTTCCGGGGCCGCGCTCGCGCTCGACAGCGAGTTCTGACGGACACTCTGTGATGTTGCGGGCCGTGAGGGCAGATCCAATCCTGCACTCATTTCGCCATCTTCAAAGCGGAGACGTTTCGACAACTCAAGCTCATTCGGAATTGGAGACGCTTGAAGAGCAGGCGAATTGACGATTTGCAGGGGCAGCGGCGCGTAGGGCATTGATTGGTAGTTCGTGTTGATATGAAGCGGCATAATCAAGGGTTGAAGTTGAGGTTGCGAATGCAACGGTGGACCGAGAAGGTTCAACGCGGCCGGTTCGGCTTCTGCGGCTTTTCGTTTGCGGCTCGTGGATCCGGCTTTCTTGATTTCACCGGCTGCCGCCGCTGCGGCTTCCGCTTTAGCCTTGGACGCCTTTTTGAATCCACCATCCTTGAACTGGAATTCAGCGACGGGGTCAATCATCCAGACCGAGCCTTTGCCACCGGCGTCCTCCTCGCCTCGTTCACCTTTAACAAAGCAGTCATTGAGACTGAGATTGTGACGGATAGAGTTCATCCACCCAGCATCGCCCGGCTTGAAGTATGGATATGCTGTCGATATCCAGGAGTAGATCTGGGATAGTGCCAATCGTTTGCGTGATGAGGCCAGGATGGCTTGTCCGATCAAGGCGGCGTACGACCAAGGCGGCTTCTCGTTTGACCTCGGGCCCGCCGGGATGTTTTCAGGAACATATTCCTTGTTCTTCGCCGCCGCGGAGCTCTTGGTACCCAAGCCGTGCGGAGGCTTCCTTCCGGCATCCCTGGATTTTAGCTCTTCTAGTGTGTCCGTCGAGGCTTGACCCTTGACCTTCCGACGAGAGGATAGACCAGTGACAGCAGAGGTCGACTGTTCCATCATTGTGTTTGCACGTCGAAGTTGGCCGGGCCGTGTAAGCCTTCCCTTGGAAGGTCGAGTGGGAGAGCCTTGATTATGAGCAAGACGGGCGATCGATGAACCCCTACGGATCTGGCTGCCGTCGTCCTCGTCGTCAACCTCGTCGTCTGGGCCCTCCTCTTCGTTGATCAACCTCGTCCGGTATCTGTCAGATGCCGAAGGCTGATAGCTTGAATCCGGGTTCGAATATGCACTCATCGGCGTAAGGCTTCGCGCAGAGTGAGGCGGCTGCGATGCCGACATGGCCATTGATCGGGGTTTCTTGGCGGTAGATGCAATCGTTGACTCGCCGTCGCCCATCGACTCAAGCGGCGATCCCGCAAAACCGTTTGCGTACATGCCTTTATTCATCGGAGTGCGATAGGCAGTCTGTCCAACGATCGATTCCATGGCGACGGTATCCGGCGCCATGCCATTGCCATTCATCGCGAAGGGATCCGAGAGACTGCGATTCATAACGAAACCACCTTGGGCGTGCGCCATGAATTGATTCGGCATCGCAGAATGCAGCATCGGCGAATGTCCACTCGCGTCATAAAGCTGATTGTTGTCCGGCATCATGGAGTGAACCTGCACACCTGTCTGAACGAAGGGCGATTGCGCCATGAAGATTTGTTGACCATCAGCCAGCTGATAGCTCATGACATGTCCGTTGGGACCAGACGATGGGTGTTGGATGAAGTACGCCGTGTGGTAGCCTTGACTTGGACCGACGGGTGTCGATTCCGGCCGCATGATCGACATGCCACTTTGCATCGCCATGCCAGAGTGCGTCATCAGCGGGCTTTGCTCCGGATTGCCCATGATCCTCGGTTCCATCATGGATTCGGCACGCTTGATTTCCGGTCGTGACCGGATCGGTCTGGCCATCAGGGATGGCGCGACAGCGTGTGTTCCAGAGACGTGGAATACTGAATCTTGATCTGCGTATAAGCCAGCTTCTTGCGGTGGTGGATGATGAAGAGCCATGTGATTTGGCAGAGGCGAGACTTGATGAGATGGTGAGGTGGACTTGACATCAAAGCCAAAAGGCTGAGAAGCAAAGATCGGCATCCCTGAAGCAGTCGCGAAGATGACCTCTTCTGGCACTGCCTGTGACGCGACGTCCTGCGTATATATGCGGAGTTCTTTGCGATTTGTGGGGAACGGCGGCAGTTTATTGGGTTCGGTGTCGGTTGTGGTTGCTGTCGAGTGGCGATCATCGTGTCCCGGGCTGATTTCCCGGGCAACGATGTCCATGTCTCGCTGAGAGGATTGACCATCGCTGAAAGATAGAACGTAAACGGGTCAGACGCGACGTCGCAGGTAGGAAGGATTGAACTTACTCTGCCATGGTCTGTGCGTGTTCGTCCCTAGTCTCCAAGCTTGCGGACATGTCGAAACCTCTTGAGCCCTTCCTGACTGACACAGGGAATTTGACTGCCGTCCGTCACGATCGCCTGTGAACGACGCGTCAGAAAAGCCTTGCGGAAAGGTTTGCACGTTCGACATACCTTACTCGACGAGCATAGAAGCTGGACCCGTTTAGAAGGGGACTATTCGCTGCGATATCCGATCAACGGAATGCGCTCCGGCACAACCAGAGGTGATGAGCGAGTGACGAGTGTGAAGGGCGGTGATGTTGGCGGCGACGTTGGCTATTCAACGGATCGTCCTTTGCCTGTAAATGGATACAGTTCGAGGAGCGAAGGCAAGAAACGCGAATGAAGAAACCAGTATCGCGACTGGTAGATTTGTGCAAGACACCACGATGCTGATACGTGAGCACGAAGCGAACGATGCGATGGCAGCCAGGCTATCTCTCGGCAAGCCCGCCCTCGAAGGGCTACCGGGCGGATTTTCCCACTTCGCCCCAATGTGACAATGTGCCTTGCCGTGCGTGCCATAATTCAGCAAGAGCGACGCGTCCGACGAGACGGAAGACGCGTTGCTCAGACGCGTGAGACGCGTTCAAGAAAGTCAAATTACAGGAAGAAGGCGTTCCCAGTTCAAACCGACGGCCTGAACCGCCTAGCTAGCCCTCGACAGATCTCAAGGCCGAACGGCTGCATGACATCACTGGCGTAGAAGTTCTCCGACCTTTTGATCTCCGCCACAAATCTCGGGAGTTCTCGAAAGCCTGTGTTACCTAATACAATTCTCGCCACCTATCCTTCAAGCGTAGTATACCAGTTCATACACGCCTATCTGAGGGGCTTGAAAATTTGCCAGGATATTCGATGATTGACATACATGCAGCTGCAATACATGCAAGAACTCCATTCAGGCAGCCATTCGCGCTCCAGCGCTGATGATGCTATTGCGCGTCGATTGCCCGTGTTACGAAATGTCACCTATGATACTTGTCGTATATCATAACATCTGAAAACTGTTCCGCTCGAGAAGGGACAGGGTCGGAATTGCAACCAGCTCTGAGATCTCGTCTTATTGCGGATCGGATAGAGCTCAGCGGGAGGTCCCGTTTGAGCCATGTTTTTTCTGAACAGATAACCTGACCAGAAACAACATGCTCGGTCGCGGGAGCCGTTCCTGCATTCCTGACGCATCCTAAAATTCTGGCAAAACCGCTGGTCGCCTAAGATTGGTGTAGAGAAGACCTCCAATGCGAATTCCTGGTGCAAACGTGAGGCTGCCCATTCGCGTCGATCCGGACGTTCACCATGCGCCATTTGATGATATTCGATACAATTATGGAAGTCTATGTCTATCAGATTAAAATACAATCTGTACGATGCTCCGAGCATGCGCAAGTCCAACTTGCTTCGTTTTTGTGGCATCATCTTGGCTCGAAATCACTTCTAGTTCAACCGAGGAGCATTGATGACAATGGCGAGCAAACAGGCAGATGCGGTGGCGACGATAACGATCGTTAGGATCCATCCGCAGTAAATATGGGCTATCGCCCTCTGAAACGACGAGAACCGAACGGCGAAGTCAGAAAACGCGATTCAGGGCGTTCCGCAATTTACTCACCCAGTTGGTCGATCTGATGTCGCCATTGCAGAGCGAGACACTGTTCGGAAGCGGTAAAGTGAGCAAGTGGGACTGAGGACCGTTGTTGAGAGATGTCTTACCCGATAGTGGCTCCTGTAATACACATGGTGGTACTAACTGGAATACCGTATTGCGATGCCTACAGGGTGACATCAGCCTATAGCCTCAAGCGATGAAGATGTGGTACTCACGAGGATGACAGTGATAGCACCTCCCAATTCCATACAGAAGCCTCGAGAAGGGCTATGCAGGGTGATGCGATTACCCAAGACGGCCATGATGTTGTAACCGTATGTAGCAAGACCGAGAACAAGAGTGGCGGCACCATATACGAGCATCCAGACCTCGACATCGCTTTCCTTTCCAGCAGGAATACCGTTCTTCCAAGTGTAGTAGATGACGGAGAAAGGTCCGATAGCGTTACTCAAATCGTTGGCACTGCAGTCGGATAGAGGTCAGAGATGTTCTCTCAACTGTTCACCGAAACGTACCCATGGGCGAAAGAGGCGGTGCATGCAGTCATGACCTGCATGAAACTGTACAGGTGCTCGGTCTCGTTCGGGTACTGTTTGGCTCGCTCGTAGATCTTTCGCATTCGTTCACCTTCCTTGGTGCCTTCTTGGCCAGCTTGAAGAGCGTGAATGTCGACTCCCGAGCCGTGGGTAAGAACCTTCCAGACAAACGGATATGCGCGATACCTGAGCAGGATCCACAAGTTCTTGGGCAAGATCCAGGCGCCTTCGATCTGATGTGTCGCTTCAACCTCCTTCTCGAGCTTGCTTTCCAGGGGAGGCGCATTGGCGGAGTCGGAACTTTCGGCCGGGTCTGACTTGCGAGGGCTTTTCTCGTTAAGAGGAACGTCGTCTACCGTGTCCGTCACAGTTGCACATTCGGCCATGGACGCAGCGTCTGCAAAATTACTTTAGTCTTCTGGGGACGAGAGGCACACTAACAGTGCACTCACTAGCATAGACGTTAACCGAATTCGCTACCACGTCGCCCTCTCGATTTGCTCGGATACGGTAATCGGCCACAGCCTCCTTGCCAATCTCTCCTGCATCGGCGGGAGCTGGCCGGTTCCAAAGGAAAGGACCATAGAAGAAATGGTAGAATCGGATGGCTGAAAGGCGCGACGTTTGTAAGTGCGTCTCTTCAATCGTCAGAAGGCAATTCTACTCACTATAGTCCTTCTTGATGACTTTCGCTCGTACGTAGGGAACCCAGAAAACCACGGAAAGCAGACTAACAACCAGTCCGGTGAGAAGGATAGCGGCAGCTGTCTTTCCCGGTGACATGCTGTCAAGATTCAACTGCGGCGAGCCCTTGTAGACTAGATGAACCGTGTCAGGGTTTTCCTTAGGCCTTCGGCTTCTTGAGACGTACTGATCGACATCGTAAGAACACATGCCACGAGGAAAAACCAGAAGGGTCCGGTGATGAGGCCCCATCGGGTAGAGTCCTTGCGCTGCAGGACGATATACTTGACGAGCAGATAGACAATGGCACCGAATCCGGCGGCCATTGCAGGGGCAATGACGAGACCGCCCCAGATGGCTGCCATACCTTTACCACCATTCCAACCCCATGTCGGAGCGTCAAAACCACCGACGGCAACTGAACACCAATCACCTTTCAGCCGACATAGCTCAAGAATGAAGGGTCATCCGACTTACTGCCTGTACCCAATACCGCGGAAACGATCGAGTAAGTGGTGGAGACTGGCCAGGACATGTATGTCGCGATCGAAAGCCAAACTGCACAGATAATCGGGTCAGGGTAAGGCGCATCCGCATACGCAGCCTTGACGCACGAGACGAAATGAAGATCGCGTTCACAAAACCCAAAAGCTGGAGCCCAGCGTCGTTCTGGAAAATGTTGGCGGGAACGATACCGTTCTTGATAGTTGAAGAGACCCGTGCGCCGACCAGGACAGCACCCTTACGTCATAAGAGTAAGACTCCAACGGACCGCTTCACTCATAACCTGTACCCACCAGGAACTCGAAGATGGCGGCGCCGAGAATGGCTTGCTTCATTGTCACACTCTTACTCGACACACTGGTTGCCCACGAGTTGGCGACATCATTCGCACCTGAGAAACAAGAAGGTACAGGTCAGCGCAGTCCAGCAATTGGGCAAAGATGACCTACCGATTTGATATGCGTCTAGGGTGCAGAAGATGACACCAAAGGCGAACAGATAGTCATATTGATGGAGGGTCGGCATCGCTAAGGCTGATGTTGACTTCTCGCAATCTCGAATGCGAATTGCGGCTGTCGAGGCGATTTGCTGGCTGCAAACGAGAAAGCCTGCTGCATGGGATGGTGGGTCGACATGATCCTTATAGTTATCGCAAGGTAGGAAGGCGAGCGCAAGACGCCGTGCCAGTCACAAAGTTGAAGTGCACACGTTCGTAGCGCCAGTGATTGAAACTTTCGTCGAGCACTCCGACTTGCCAAGAGCAAGACACTCGCTTCGACAATAGGCCTCAAGGCTCGCCTGCAGCTTCCCATATTCTTCAGCGCGCTTCTTGCCGCCGAGCCTCCCGGAATCCCCGAGTCGTTTTGAAACAACCTCTGGGAGCTCCTTTGGGGCGCTTTGAACAGAAACGCGCTAATAACGAATTCACAGACGCCAAGATCTATGAAACGTGCAACGTAAAAGCTGACGTAATGCGGAAGGGACTCCGAGAGGTGTTGCGAACTTCACTTTTTAACTCCTCCAGAAACTTTTGACGGCCAGTGATACTCCTTGATCAGATATCCGTTGCTGATTCTCGAACGTGTTTGTTCAGGAAGCGGCCAGAGCTTACCAGAACTCAATGGATTCGGCTCGCGTCAACACCGTCAACCAGCTCCATAACCGCTGAATCGGCCATCACGTATGAGCGGCGGCCGTACGAGCTCGCACCCTTTGTCCGGTGAAAGCGGCAGGATGTGTAACGTGACCTATCCACTGGACATCCACCAAGGGCAGTCACTACTGCGCTAACTCCAGCGACTTTCCGAGTTGCGTACTTAACGATTCATACAAGAGAACAACGCTCACAATCGGGAGAGGCCATTGATAGGGTACGATGCTTGTGTGGATATCTGCTTGATTATTCGGCACACATTAACGGCCTGAGGATGGTAGCGTTAAAGCCTCGATCTCACCCTACCCTTCATGGCCGGCGACAAAGGCGACAAAGGCGACAAAGGCGACAAACACGGCGACTCTCCGCGATTCTTCTACGCTTGCGCTCGAGTATCATATGAAAGCGGTCACAAGTCACAAGTCTCATATCGTATCATCCTCATATCCTATTGAAGTCGCCAAGATCATACTTGAAACATGGGGATGCTGATAGAATCATTGACGAATGATGTTTACAAGAGTGAACATTCCTGCTCCCAACGGATACAGACAGCTGTACAAGCCTCGCCGAGAAAACAATACCGAAGATCGATTTCGCACGTCAGCAGCAATGCTGAGATGACACCTTTGCGAATTCTTTCAGGTCTATTCGTTTGCGTTATGCCATATCATATTGTCCCCAAAGGGCCAGCTTGACTCATGCAAGGATTTGACTCGTCAGATCTGGTCTCGGCGCTCCGACGCCGCTTCTGAGCTACGGGGGTCATTCTGAATCCCATCTTGCGTTGCGGCTCATTGATCCAGCTTTGGCACGCTTCCGAACGCGATGGCGGCCGCCATCCCTGGACCCAGCAGAAGTACAACTTGGCCCAGTGTTCCGCTATCAGATAGAGCCTGCGCACGAGATCAAACTCAGGAGAAAACATCGATGACATTGCGTGCAGGATTTCCAGCACTTCCCCATGGATGGAAAGCCAGAAGTCAATGGTGGACGTGGAAGTAAGCTCTTGCACCCGTCTCCGCCACCTCAACGAATTAACAGGGCCTCGATTACGCGGTAGCTGCTTCACCGTCAATATGGGCACGGGAGGCGTGGCTATCCTCATAGGCGGTTGTCCTTTTGCATTCCATGGGCAGCGCACCCTCGGCACTGTCTTCTTCTTTATCGACCTCGTCATATTCCTCATCAACATGGCAGGCGTCATCTCTCGAGCGATATATCATCCCCGAACGTTCAAGTGCTCCTTCTACGACCATGAGGACGGCATATACGTTCCCTGCATGGCATTGGCATTCGCGACTCTCTTCGTTTGTAAGTACGTTCAGTGTCGCGCGCGCGCTTTGTAAAATCGAACCACTAAAACGATGTCGATCCCCTAGGTGTCATCGACTATGCTGTTCCCTACGTAGGAGAATGGTTGGTCCGGACAATGCAAGTCGTGTGGTTCGCCTACGCAGCCGTTGGACTCGTAATAGCCATGATCTTGGAGTATACCGTCAGAGGAAGTTTGCGACCTCTCTCAGCAATTACACCCGCAGACTGTCTTCTGATATTCGTAAGCCATTGCAAGGAATGCGCAACAACCTCAGCCTTCATCACTTCTGCTGCCTACAGCCGTTGATGCTGGGAGGAACGACCGGTTCTGCTCTCGCCGCTGTTATGCCGGCCTCCCAAGCGACATCTATAATTGTGCTGTCCTACATGCTACAGGGAATGGGTTGGTTTTTGTCTTTGATGAAGTAAGTGATCCCGCTTCGTATAACTTCTTCTTGTCTGCAGCTCGCTCACATCACACACGAAACCAGACTATCTGTCTGGATGTGCAGAAACATTTTGTTGCCAACACCGCCACCCGAGTCGATATTCCAGTTCTTGATGGCTGTTGGACCACCTGGGTTCACCGCCTTCGGTCAGTCTACATGATACACGTACACGATGACGTTGACGATCCTGGCCAGAAAGCCTTCATGAATCTGGCTAGGACCGCAAGAAAAGTCTTTCCTGCGGCGGGGTTTCTTGACGCCGAAGAAGCAAGAATCTTCGAAGTGGCATCGCTCTGGTATAGCTTACCCCTTCTGGGACTTGCGCTCTATCTGTGGATCACGCCGCTGGTCCTCTACACCATTGGCATCATCAAGATCCGCAAGTTTCGCTGGACAATGTCGTATTGGAGTCTCACATTCCCTTGTTAGTCGCGATGCAGTGACCCACCCCGCTTCATTCGCTGAAAACAATTCAGCCACGGGGATGTTTATGGCCAGTGCACAGCTGGGAGAGCAACTATCCTCGAAACCCTTCAAGTAAGTCGCGGCCCTCCGGCAAACATCGTGAAAAGCACGATATGAAATAGCCATGCTGAGTCCTCCTTTCATCGTCAACCCAGAGCCTTTCAAGTTTTCGGTATCTGCTTCGTGGCTTGCGCCTGGCTACTCAACATAGTCATGACGCTGTACCGCATCTGGGGATCGAAGTCACTACTCCGACCTAAAGCCAAACGCACCGAAGATTTCTACTCTTACCACGGGTTACATCAGGGCGAAGTTTTCGATGACGGGAACAATGTCAGCGTCAACATTCAACAAAGTCGGGCTCGACAGCACGATATCGAGAATGGCACAACACCTATAAAGCAATATGTACAAGAGTTCAGTAACGGTGCATAGATTCAGACATCGTTGAAAATTGTGACAGCGATGCCGACCCGAATATGTGAAGCGATTCACTGGTTTGTAAGCATGTCTGCTCACTGGAGTTGCTGAATTAGCGATTAGTCTTGTATTGCCTTCACCAAATGAAGATCATGTATCCGTGCTGCGATCGTAATATCATGCATGTCGTTACTGGCACTACAGTACCCGCTGTTTTTGTTCCGAGGAACTCCTGCTAGAAACCCCCTAAACATCCCTCTTCGCCTGTACTCCAACTATCACTGCCACTAAACTGATCCCACGAGGGCTGCGTCTTGGTCCAGAATGTGGTGCGCTTCTCCGCCGAGGCGATCTTCTTCTTCTTTCTTAATTTCGGCATGCTGCTTGATCTGCTGACGGCCGAGTCTTCGTGACAGGGTTCGAAGGACTCCCTACGCTGACCCGTATGCGGTAGCCAGGAGTCGTCACCTGGATCGCCATCACCAAAGACTGCCAGATCGTGGTTCAGTTGCTGGCAAGACTCTGCCGAGGAGGTAGCCGTACTAGAAACCGCGCTGCTTGCAGTGGTATGGGAAAGAGCAACACTGGAAATCACTTCGCGCTCAAGGAGGGATCGCAGAGAACTGGTGGGCGACACCGCCTCAACGAATGTAGTCAAGGTCACCGGGCTGCCAGGTGAACCCAGAGGCGAGCGTTCCAGAGGCGTAGTGCCGGGGGTTGATTGATCTTCAGTGTCTTCGGCATCTGGAATCTGATCGAAAGTCGCCTTCAGGGTAGCCGTCGAAGAGCTGGCGATCTGTAAAGCCGATTTCCGTTGATCCAGCCAGTCCTCCCAATTGTCATCGGTCATCATGGTCTCACGTCCATGGACCGGAAGGTCAGACATAAAATTGTTTGAACAGGACCAATCCAGAGCCGCCGATGATGTGCCAAAGTCGTGATTTGTGCTATCCCATTCCGAGTCGTCTCCAGAGGTATCGTTTGCGAACGATGTGTTGTGCGCTTGAGCCGAGCTTTGTCCTGACGCCTGATCTTCAGCATCCTGACCGAGTGCGTCTTCATCGGTCAAGTCTCTGCTGAACCTATCAGGCATACGGAAACTCTTCTCCTCTTCCGATGGAGGTTCGAGCGGCGTGCGATCATACGCCGTTGCAGAGTAGGTCGGATAGAGTGCCTGTATGAAGGAGTACTGATCAGTTTAACGAAAACCCAGATGTTCAAGATGCATACACAAAGCGCCATCTCTCCATTGCCTCCAGGGCAAACGGGGAAATGAACACGGCGTTTGTCGCCGGTTCTGCTACCAGTAGAGCTGATCACACTGTTACTCCGAGACGGGACAGATACCCGTCGCTGACCGTCTTTCGCTGTCACGTCACCTGTAGCTATAGTCATGATAGCTGCAGGGCCAGCACGCACTGGAAGGGGTACAGTTATAGGGCAAGCCCACTGCCATTCGCCATCAAGCTCTGCGTCGGCATCGTCCACCGTAGTACGCCGCCCGGATGAAGCTTGTTTCGCGACTTCCGCTACCATCGTCGTCTCATCCTGTGACTCGACGAAATTGCTCTCATTTTCACGGCTGGACGAGCCGCATTCCATATTGTAGGCTGGAATGCGCGTAGTCGAAGAGACAGTTGGCGTTGCGTTAAAAGTTATCGAGCTGGCTATTGGTAGAGTCGATTTCCGGCGCGGTGATCGGGTTCGAACAGTATCGTTCCCGTCAATAGCCTGTTGAGCGAGAACGGACGCTGGTGTTGGAGTGGTTCCAAATTCCTCGCAGGCGTCTAACGAATCTTGATCTGTGGACGCTTTGACATTCTCCGCCGGAAGCATGGGGTGCGGCTGACTGAACGCTCTAAGGAATCCCTGAAGCATGTACTCTTCGACTTCCGACAAGCCGTCATCTTGCAGTACGTGTAGCGCCATTTCCGGTGTACGACTACCGAGACCGCCGCCTTCAAGATCCGAAGGAAATGGAGAAAAGAGCATTGTACTGCTGGCTCCGCTGGTGGATCGGCTCCTATTTCCGCCATGAACAGACCATTCACCGGATGCCATCTCGCTGAAGTCAAGGTGGAATCGAAGGCTGTCGAGATTGTCGCTTAATTCTCCGTGCTCATGAGTCAAATGCGGAGAATCGAGTGACGACGATGATGTGGTGAATGATTCCCTTGCGAGCGCCGACATCTTCTTCAGACAAGGCCGCGGAGGTACCACAGTCTGCGCTGGAGGCTGCTTCCTCATGTTCCGCCATCGTTTACGCATTGTAGCCAA